>OZ038488.1:10545033-10595033 GCA_964036315.1 Acanthosepion esculentum
TTTTCCACACATTACATGCAAAAGTAAATATATATATATATATGGACAGCATTTCTTCATTCAAACATGTTTCATTGAATTATATAGACATACAACTAACAACTACAATGGATAATTTTTTTAATTCTAAAATAGCTATAACAGAGCACACTTGCACATCTTTTTAAAAATCACTATGACAATAATAGAATGCAGATTTTATTGCAGTTACTATAGAATGTTTGTCATTGTAATTTACCCCTGAAGGTGATCTTAGAAAAGGTCGAAAGTACTTGGGTAAAAAACTATGGCACCTTCTATTCATCTCAACATTAAGAAACTAATTAGACAACTGGAAAGGACCAATATAAAATGTGCTGTCACTCCCCTCTATCTTTTCTACAAATATTTCCATGGCAACTGCTCTGACGAGCTACTTTCACTGCATGGATTTAAGCATGCTACTAGGTTGGTATTTCGGTCCCGCCCTTTTAATGTCGAAATGATTAAATGTAGCCATCTCTTCTACTCCAACAGCTTCTTCTCTCACACTTCCCAACAATGGAACTCTTTTCCTCCTACTTGCTTCTCTGATGGCTATAATCTTCAAATATTCAAATGAAATGTCAATTGACATCTTCTGATGCCTTGATCCTTAGCGCCGTTCTTCTCTCGGTTGAGCTCTCTGGGGAGGAAGTGTGGGTTTGTAAACAGTGACTATTACGGCTCATAATGCAAGACTCTTCGGTAAATCGAATCGAGTTCTCTCAGTCAGTGTGTTTATCTAAATATGAATACGCTTAAATTCACCTTCTTCTCTGCCGTGCGCCAACGGCTTCAGGGTAAAATTTCCGACTGACGCGAATTCAGCCGGTTTTCGATTCTAGCCAGAGGCAACCGGACGTCTAGCCACACTGATGAGCTGAGATACAGCGAAACAGTCTGTCTGTGGATGACAATATATATATATACATATATATATATATATATATATGTATATATAAAATAAATCTTAATGAGCCCGGTACAACCTACCTAGGTTTCACCACATGGGATCATCAGGGTTATTTTACTTTTGCTCTACTTAGTGTATTGAGCATTCTTCGTTTTAACTTATTACTGACCATTTTTTTTTCTTTGTACCAGAAATTTAAGGTACTGGACGATTTCTTTCACCCTGTTCAGAGCTTTCTAGTTCCTTCTTTTTTTTTCTTGGATGCCAATTTGTTTGAAAATTGTGGTATCCAGGTTTTTTCACCCATCAAGTTTAAATAGATTTACTTTATACACATATATATATATATATATATATATATATATATATATATATTTCAATGTAGACACAATCTATTAGTTTATTAATGATAAAAATCATGTATTATATGCTTCTAAAACCTCCAATATTAATTAAAAGTTTCCAAATATAACCCCTTAATCCACACCATTCCACAAATAGGACAGTGGGTATTAATGGATTACCATAAAAATGTATTTTTCGAAGCATACTCCATGAATGAATTTAATTATTTTTTTTATGTAGCTTGAAGCATCAACTGAATAGCATGATACCTTTCAAGAAAAAAATTTTAAAATATCATTTCTTGAAACAATAACAGGATTTTTGATCTACAGTTTATTGTTAAATAATTTCTTTTATCAATATGTCACATATGCGGAGAAGGTTGTAATGAATTGATTTCAGTGATTAATACACAAACAGAACCTTCTGTACACTTGAATCATAACACCTGTCTTTTACAATGTGTCCACTCAGTAACTTCAACTTGAATCAACTGCTAAAAATTTATCATCCCTGGTCCTTACCTGAAAAGCAGCAACAGGACATGATATCACAGTAGCAGTGAGATTGGTCTTAATTCAGCTATCCGAAAGATGTCCATAACTTTTGAGACGTCATTTGTGTTTTGATCTCTATGACATATATCAATGGACATGTGTTCATGACTAAGTCTTCAAGTTGGAAGACATACGCTGTGGCTTGACCTAGGGAAGGTTGTGCCGTGCCAGATCTACTTGCCCAAAACATGTTACACATGAATGAATACAGCTTTCAACCCAGATATGTGGAGGAGACTGGTCAGGTGCTTAACTGCACAGTGGCCCTACAACCACCCCAGTTCATGAGACTGATAATGATGAAATATATCAATATATATCTTTGACTTAAAGACTTATGATACTTTGATTTATGAAATATTATATATTTATCAAATATTGGTAATTTTTATATCAGTAGTGCACATGAAACTTAAACAAGCATAACAGTATACATGACAGCCAGTGATTGTGTTAAGGTGTTTCCCTACAGGATGCCCCATGACAGCATTAATACATGTCCCTCTAAATGACAACTTATTCATTTGTGAAATTTTCTTTTAGTTTTCTCATTCTAACTCTTCCTTCTCTGGGGATCAGCTTCCCAACCCGAGATAGAACAAATGGCAGGCGGGTGTTGGCTTCAGATCTCACTGGAATTTCTCATTCAGAAACATGAAGATAAACCAGTGTGAGATATTTTATGCAAGGAATTACATTCTGGTTTGCAACTCATGTTTTATTCAGTGAAAGTGACAGCAGAGATAAGAGAAGACAAAAGTCTTCATATGTCGAGCAATAACCATCTTACCGAGGGTGGATGCAGAAGGCAAACCATGTCAATACATCTCCCCACTCTCAGCACTAGAAAACTCCGAACAGTTAAAAGATTAATGCATTTATTCACAGAGGGATGGAAATACCTGGGCAGCTGCTTGGATTCTTTCCTTGTCATTCAAATATGAACAAACTTTTCTATCCTTGCTCTAAAACATATTCAATTTGGATAACACTTCAGTATCAGTCACCTGATCTGAATTTGTGTGGGTGTGTAAATAAATGCACATTAATGTTATAGGCACATGGCCAAGTGGTTAGAAAGTGAACTTTCTAACCAGGAGATCTGGGTTCGAATCTCAGCATGGTTGATTTGTCAAAGTGGTGAGATCCCAGCATCCTCTACCTTTGGTAAGTGCCTGAGAACCATTCCACAAATTGACCCAAGCATTGTGAGTGAAACTGGGAAAACACTCCCATATCAGTCACTTGATCTGAATTTTGTGTGTGTGTAAAAAAAAATGTACATTAATGTTATTAATACGTAGCCAAATGGTTAGAAAATTTGCTTTACAATCAAGTGATCTGGGACCGGATCTCAACATAGTTAATTTGTCAAAGTGTTGATTGTTAATGCTGTTGGCCAGAGAAGGCAAGTAGGCGCCCCATTGATAAGTGCCTGACAACCATACCATAGGCTGACCAAAGCACTGTGAGTGAAATTGGGTATACAGAACTATTCAGAAGTCATTGATGATTGTGCTAGCATGAAAACACAAGTCATTGTGAGTGAGGGTTTGAGTATACAGTGTAACCCGGATATAAGAGAGTTGTCGGGACCGGAGAAGAAGTATCTTATATCCGGGTTTCTCTTATATCCGGGTTTGGTCTATTATATATACATTAACACAGGCTCTAATTTGGGACCAGAGAAAATCTCTCTTATATCTGGGTTTCTCTTATATCAGGGTCTCTTATATCCGGGTTACACTGTACTAGCTTTGTTCATACTGCTGATCATGACAGATTATGCACTGTAGCTGAAGCTCCACTCAATACCCCAGTGATTATTTGTAATCTCCCTCCTTGACAATATTTTAAAATATTTTCACTTAGAACATTCTTATTCCACCCACTGCTTATTTATAATCTCAAAGAACTCCAAACTGTAAAATTCCATAATATGTTTTCCAACTCACGCTACTATTCCACCCTCCTTTTATTTTAGAATTTTTCAATCTGGTATCTTCATCTTTGTTGTTTTTATTACAAATTTTTTGACTGATATATTCTTCAGCCTTTCATATGTCCAGGGAGTATTCAGTAATCCTTGAGTATCAAATATCTATTTCAGCTTTTTAAATATTCCTGCAACTGGAACAATTCACAGATCCAAGAATCAAAGTTTTATACTGATATTTTTGAGTAAAGTAAACTTAATTACATTCTGCAGAAAAACAATATATTAACTTATTTTTATTCTCTTGTATTTTTCCAAAACTTTCTTATCAATTTCAGTTATGGCTGACTTTAAGGATTACAGGTGTAAATGAATGCAAGTTCCATTGGACAATCAGCTTAATGAGCCACATAAGAAAACTAACAATCCAAATTCTGATGAATAAAGCATAAAGTCAAATTAAACCAGAAATAGAACAAGAACAGAGCAGTTTTGTTAAAATCACTGGAACAAGGAATGTAATATTTATGCTCAGAATGATATCAGAGAGATAATGCAGAACCTATACTGGGGCAAACCACCTGCATACAGACAGAAAATGAATTCAGTAAATACACAAAAACTAGAAAGGAGTGTAAGACAAAGATGTAATATTCTCACTGGATTTTTTTACCTTTACTGTGAGGGAATCCTGTGAGGATTAGACATCCTACCTATATTCATTATTGGTGTCTACAATCTTAACAACATTAAATATGCAGATGACCCAATGCAGGTAGCAGACAAAAAAAGGAAACTATAGGAACTCTTAAAGGCTAAAATTTCTAGAATACATTATGAGAAAAGAGGGCTTAGAGAATTTGATACTCACAAGACAGAAGAAAGCTGCGAATAACCTACCTAAGAAGCTTGAGTAAATGGATGGTAGAAATGATTAGGAGAGATAACAAAAAACAAAATTTATTCAGAACTACAAAAGATAGGAAATTGTGGAGTGCCATTTTCACCCATGTCCTGAATGAACATGGTACACTGAAGATTCAATTCTTTAAATATCTGAGCACCTGCAATTGGATTTCTAATACACAATCATATTTTTTATATAAAAACTAGTTTTTAAGCAGCTGTACTCAAATATGACTAAATCTTAAGCAACCCTATGACTGACAAATGTGGCTCAAGTAACTATAAAATTATTTTTAATTTTAAAAATCCAAAATTAAGTCAAAATTATGGCTTGATTCCTTATGATGAATGAGTAATGCACTGAGTTTGTTGTGTTGAAAAAAAATCTCTTTTGGATTCAGTGGCAAACCTGTGTCAATACAGAAGCAAATGAGGCCCTGAGTTGCATGTGGACATGTCTGTCAAAACTAGTTACATCTGGGTTTCCCCATTATCAACGGAACAGTTTGACATCAGATACAGGCCTCTCTGCAACTTGCCAAGATCTGGGTCTTTGTCAACTGTCTCATGTCAATAAAAGTGATGGGGAAACCAGCAGTCAGGAGTGGGCAGTTGGCAAAACTCTCTGTCTTGTGAAGATGTTCCCTTGTAGCATTTTGTTCCAAAAGTTGCATGCTACCCACTATGCCGTGGCTTCTGAGGCAGTGTTATTTTGTTTCCTTCCATCTCTTTCACTTCTCTGCCTGTTATCCCATAATTCTTAAAAGAACATTTGGTTAAGTGTTTCCACCAACCTCAACATACCCTTGCCTTATTTTACATGTTCACATTGTCTGTTCTTTGAATTTCTCAAAGTTTCACCAACATATTTTTGAGATATTCTGATAGTCTATAGTGTAAATTCCTGCTTCAGGTTTTAGGTTGCTATTATTTTGTTTTGTATTAAATCTCCTAATGTTTTAGAAGTAGTTGTAACAAATTCTATATTAAGTTTAGATAAATTCCTTTCAGTTGTTGTTGGTAGGTGGCATCTAGTTTTATTAAGTTTACTTATAGCATTCATTCTCTTATTTATAAGTTATGGCTATTATAAAGTGAGTGGCCATGGTTAAATATAAAGCAAATGGCAGAACTGCCCAACAAACAGAGTTGACAAAGTTTGCGATAACAAGAAAAAGAAATGAAAAGAACAGGGTAAAAAATAATATAAAGCAAGCAAACAATATATGCAAGATAAATTAACATTAATAAAGCAAAGCAACAGTAATATAGCAAAGTGTTCATAAACTAAGAATTGGGTTTGACATACAAGAGGAAGTTTGGATAAATGAATGTAGCATTCTGACTTCAAGACAAGACACACCGGGACTGAGTCATATGAAACTGACAAGTGGCCTATTTTATTGGCTAGTAAGAAATCCCAGTATACATTTGTGTGCTTTAGGCTATAAATTAGGGAGTAGAATGTTTTTTGCAGTCATTCCTAGTCTAGATTAGAACCAAAAACTATAAAAAGCAATATTTTATGTTTGTATTTAACTACTTTTTACTCTTTAAATTTTAACTGTAAAATGGTTGTCAACAAATACTTTTAGACATTACTCTATCATGTCTATTTCCAGAGGTTTACTGAGATTTTACATATACTCATAGAGTTGTAAAACATTATCTGAAATTGACTGTAATTTACATAGCTATGAAAATAAACTTGTATACTCTGAATTTGTACCAAGAGTTGGCAACGGCTTTTAGCCATTGCCCTATGAAAACTACTTCCAGGAATGACATTACCCTGAGACTTTTCTTATAATCACATACTTATAAAAGATTACTTTTTTGTTTTTCAAAAAATCATTTCACCCCAACCCAGAAAGGACAATGAAAGAAGAGGATTTAAGGATGCAGAAGGTGACGATCGACATTGCATTTAAATTTTTGAAGATTGTAGTTGAGAGGAAGCTGAGAGTTCTACAAATAAAAATTCTAGAAGAAACATTAAACTTAAAGTCAGCTTTAAAAATACGAATATCAATTTATAGCTCTCCATTATTATTATGATATTCTACAGAAGCACACTATTCACTATGCGACAGTTTGCAAGACGAGCAAATTGCACAAAACAGTAACTATTAAAAGACAATGTTAAATACTATTTAGGTTAATAAAGTGGATCTCACTATACCCCTTTTTGTCTCAAAAAGTAAAAGCTACTTTCAGATTGGTTGTAGCAGAGAATCGGGTTAACCGAATATGACACTCATAGTTAGTTGCATGTGGTGCTGTAAGCACCAGGAGTTACGTCCCCTTCCACAATGGGTTGTTGAGAGAAGACCTTCTACTTAGGGTAGGTTGTGCAGACTATTTGCATATGAACAATACCAGGCAGCTATTAGCCAAGTCAGCATAAGTCTGAGACTGGGAGAGCTATATAACACCAGTGTTTTCTCAGTCAGGGGTGAGCACTCTCAATATGTGTACATGAAGAAAAATCAGACAAGATGAACCCTTTGGTTTCAGAGCACACATTAAAATCACATAAGTTTTTATTCAAACTAATATCAACATCATTAGTCTTTTTAACTATGAATTCCTTTATCTTAATTTCAGTGGGATTTTTTTACTATAATACAATATAGTATAGTATAATACTATAATATAATATATAATACTATAATATATAATATATAAACTGCATCTAGAGATTATATGCAAAAGAGGTATTGTCAAATATTTTATGTAAAATTCATAGATATGTGTTATCCAATGAAATAATTTGTACTATTATGTATAGCGAGTAAGCATGAAAGCAATTAAGTCCCAATTTTCAATTTCAGATTGATTTTTAGTATGTTTTTAGTAATTATAGAAATTTGCAGTGCCAAGAGATTATTTGCAAGAACTAGAATTTAGTATTATGGCTCGTAAAAAAGAACTAACAATGAATGAAAAGATCTATATAATCAAAGAAATTAGCAAAGGAAAGTCTTCGCTTCAAATTTCTAAGGATTTGAAAAGGGATCATTGAACAATCAAGAAAATATGTCAAATGGGAATTCAGCCAAGGAAAAAAAAGTCTTAAGCTGAATTCAGGAATTTAACAAAGCGAGATCTATCACATATCCGAAGAGAATTAATAAGAAACCCAAATGTGTCAAGTGCGTTCATATTTGAGGCCGCTGGAGCTCCTATGGTGTCAAGGGAAACAAGGTGTAAAGCATTAAGGAAGTTTGCTGATGTAAAAAATCAAATAAAGAAACCCATTTTAACAAAAAAACATAAGGAAAGAAGATTGCAGTGGGCAAAAAATACAGGAAAACTGATTTCAGTAAAGTGGTTTTTACATACGAATCAAGGATCACCCTCGATGGGCCCGATGGATGGGCTCGAGGACGGATTTGCAAGCAACATGACTCAAGAAAATTTTTTAAACGTCAACAAGGCAGTGGTGGGATCATGATATGGACTGGGATTATTGGTAATGAGCTCGTGAGTCCATTTAAACTGAAAGACAGGGTTAAAATGAATTCCAAAAGTTACTGTGATTTTCTAGAGCAATATTTCTTTGAATGGCTTGATAACCAGTCTTTAGCCAAGCATAGATCTATGATCTTTATGCAAGACAACACACCAAGTCATGCATCAAAGTTTACTAAATCCTGGTTGAAAAAAAGGGATTTGTTGAAGATTCTCTTATGGACTGGCCTTCAGATAGCTGTGACTTGAATCCCATTGAGAACCTGTGGAGCATCCTCAAGAGAGATATTTATTCTAATGGAAGGCAATTCAACAGCAAGTGTGACCTCTGAGAGGCAGTTAAAGTTGCTGCAAACAACTTACCAGCCACTAAAATTGCAAATCTAACATCAGATGTTGACAATTTTTATGTTTATACATTCTTTCTATAGATACAAATATTTAAGTAAATGCTCTGTTTATAATAAACAGTATTAATAACATTTACTGGCCTGAATGTCCAAGAAATTTTCATAGAAAATATTCGTCCTCCAACAGGAATTGAACCTGTATCCTATACGGAACCATCATATAGCCTGATGTGCCTTAACTGATTGATCCACAGAGGATCATTCGGTTAGCAAGGCTGATTTTACTGCTTTTAATCATGGAAGATTGTAGTTTAAAAGCAGTAAAATCAACCTTGCTAACCGAACAATCCTCTGTGGCTCGATCGGTTAAGACACGTCAGGCTATATGACGGTTCCGTATAGGATACAGGTTCGATTCCTGTCAGAGGACGAATATTTTCTATGAAAATTTCTCAGACATTTAGGCCAGTGAATGTTATTAATACTGTTTATTATAAACAGAGCATTTACTTAAGTATTTGTATGTATAAAAAGAATGTATAAACATAAAATGTCTTAAAATAATTGTCAGACTTTGTCCATTTCATAATATATAAATATATGTATATATAATACTATAATATAATATAGTATAGTATTTACTATAATACTGTCATTCTCCAGTGTTGTGGAGGTGGGACCAGGATGGTCAGTGATTGGTTAGAATACTTCATCAATGTGAAAGTACTCTAACAGTGATGGGTTGCCATTGTCAGCTTTGGATATAAGACTAAAACAGCACAAAACTGGCAGAGGGCTGCAGGCATTTTGAAGCAAGGACATGCTTCCCAGACCCAGGTTTGATAGACATGCTAAGATCACAAGTGGAGGGACACTAAGCAAGAGGCATAGGGTCCATTGAAATTCTTCCTCCCATTGCCTCTCAGAATCCATGCTACCATTCCCATCCCTATCCTCTAATAAAATGAGTAAGAAAAAGAATCCATCTTTCCTTGATACCTCTATGGAGTGGCATCAGGCCAATGAAGCCAGTGAGGACATGCCACCAGCCATCAGAGGAGTTAAAGAATTTCTATTTAGATAGATTACTATAGTTAGCATCAGCCAGAAGCTTCCATATCCTAAGCAGTAAGGCAGCTGTCATGTTAAAACAGGTTTATAGGAATTAAATCCTATATATATTTTTCAACCAATAGAATCTCATCAGAAGGGTTGTTGGATAAACGCTTCCATATCCTAAGCAGTAAGGCAGCTGTCATGTTAAAACAGGTTTATAGGAATTAAATCCTATATATATTTTTCAACCAATAGAATCTCATCAGAAGGGTTGTTGGATAAACAATAATTACAAGGATAAATACTGCCGAAATACTTGTGAATATAGTTGTAAACCTACCACGGTATTTTTGGACCATTTAGAAAACAACAATAACTCCTTTCGCCACTCCCGCAAATTTGAGAAAAAAGATTTTTGCAAGCCAGTGTAAAATTATCTCCTAATAAAAACAATAAAGTAAGGCTGTTCACACATTTTACACCACCCTATGAACACTTAATTACTTGATAAAACAAACTTCACTGCAAGAAAAATTGAACATTTTATTGTCACTGTATATTTCTGAAAAGAATATCTAAATGTTATTTCAACTGATGTTCTGCTTCTACTTTTCCTTCAGTGACGAAACTTATTTATGTTTCATTTAAAAGATGTGTTGTTGTTGTTGTTGTTGTTGTTATTGATAAATGTTTGGAATCCTGACATTTAGATAAAGACAAAAACCTGGGTAGACAGATCCCAGGAGGCTTCTCAAAGAAAAAAAAAGGAAAGCATGTGCAATTCTCTCTTTATAGATTTCTCTTTATGCTCAGTCTCCAGTGCTTACTCTCCAGTGCTTACTCTCCCTGTGAGAGCATTGCAATGATAAACAATAGCAATTGACATGGAAGTAAACACATGTCAAAAATGGATAAAAAGCACATGACTATGCTTCATTACATGGAAAAGGAAAGGAACTGCTAGTCAATAATTAATAAAGATGGTTTACAATGTTTCGTCCAATAAAATATTAATCTGATTTAAAATTCTTTTATGTGTTCTGTCCCTTCAGGATGTAGGATATCACGGTTCTCCACAATTTCCTCTCCATTTTACCTCTAAACATCAAAGTAAATCCTAATCTAATATTAATAATAATAGCTGAAATTGATTCATCTAATAAAAAAATGAATAAGTAAAAAAAAAAATAATAATGACTGACAATGCTTCATCTAATAAAAAATGAACATGAAAGTAAATATTAGTCAAAAATTAATTATAACAGCTGATAATGCTTCATCTAATAAAAAATGAAGATGAAAGTAAATATTAGTCAAAAATTAATAATAATAGCTGATAATGCTTCATCTAATAAAAAATGAAGATGAAAGTAAATATTAGTCAAAAATTAATTATAACAGCTGATAATGCTTCATCTAATAAAAAATGAAGATGAAAGTAAATATTAGTCAAAAATTAATAATAATAGCTGATAATGCTTCATCTAATAAAAAATGAAGATGAAACTAAATATTAGTCAAAAATTAATAATAATAGCTGATAATGCTTCATCTAATAAAAAATGAAGATGAAAGTAAATATTAGTCAAAAATTAATAATAATAGCTGATAATGCTTCATCTAATAAAAAATGAAGATGAAACTAAATATTAGTCAAAAATTAATAATAATAGCTGATAATGCTTCATCTAATAAAAAATGAAGAAAGTAAATATTAGTCAAAAATTAATAATAATGGTTGGCAATGTTTCAAATTCATAAAATCAAGTTAATACTTGCTTCATTAAATCTCAAGATAACTATATTGTAAAATAATGTTCTAAGTTTGTTAACATTTTTAATTTATTAATTAATAATGAACTCAGCTGAATTAAGTGATTGGATAACAAAAAAGGTCATTTTATTTTAACTGTTTCTCTTTTATTTTGCCAGTCTTTTCAGCATAATTTTAAGAAATAAAATAGATAACTATGAAATTTTGAAATTAGAAAATGTTTCTGCACAATGTTGCAGCAGCATTATGTTTACAAGTGTCTTCTGGAGTTTATCAATCTTTTCCAATAATGAAGTTTGAAGAATGTTCCATGTAAAATATACTAGGCAGCCACATTATTTCATAATATGTAACATTCTTCTTCATCTGATTAAAGAAAAAGAAACAATTTCCAGAATTAAGGACAGCAAACCAATTTAACACTTATTTTTTTTAAATAATTTCACCCCATGCAAGGCAGTAAAGTCACTAAGACACAAGGGGTATGGAAGAATTAGCAACAGAAACATTAATAATGAGTGGGAAGAGAAAAAAATAATCAGGTGGACAGTAGGAGATAGCGAATGACATTACATTTAAATTTTTGCAGATTAAAGTTGGCTGGAAAACATGGAACCAAAAAGAAGTTCCACAAGGGAAAAGTGTGAGCAAAGAAACTGTTAGCATAGAATTTATGGTTACATATAGCCAGTCTGGTACTGCACTTAAATTTTTAAAAATGAACATACCATAGTGAAGAGTTCATCCAAACAACTGGATAAAAACCAGATCAGGACCAATCATATTGCTGATTCTTCTTGGGATTTTATCATGGAGCTCAAGGAAAAAGCAGGGGCACCAGATCATATGTGGTAGCAATATTCTAAGCATGGGTGAATGGTAGACTTAGAGATATGTAGGATAGATTCTGGAGAAAAAAATTGACTTGCATGACACAGTGAACTAAATTTCCTAGCAGCTGACCTAGCAATGGATTAAATATAGTCTTTCCATTTCATGTCAGCTGAGGACATCAGCCTGAGAAGGCAGAACAAGTCACTTTCCTGGAAGTTAGCTTTAGCCATGCTGATGGAAGGCAGATTTTTATTTTGTTGTTCTTGTTTTTGCATCTGGTATCTGCCAGTAGTTTTGTTTATTTGATTTGATTTCAGAAACAAATATGCTGGGCTTAAATATCATGATTCAAAGATTGGAAGGATCTGGAACAGATAAATTCAAAGATCCCAGCAGATAGCAAAAGAAAAGTTTTAACAAGTTCCTTCTTGTTTTTAGATCTTCAAATCTTTGTAAAAAAAATTCATTAATAACATAGAACTGGACTGTTATAAAGATAATAGTTAAATGACAGCATTTTACTCCCCTCAAGAAGCCTCTATATATATATATATATATATATATATATATATAATATATATATATATACACATTTCATTAAAGACAAAAGACAAGGTACTATGATTAAGCTCTTTATTTAATTTTACTTGTGTTGAACAAGTGTTTTCTTTTCTGGTCACAGAGTGTGTAGAAACTGTTCAAATTTTCTGTAATTCTGAGTGCTTTTGGCTATACTTTTAGCCATTATCAAGGATGATTTTATTTTTCCTTTTTAACTGGGTGTATGGGTTGTGTGTATGTTTCTAGAGTTATAGGGATCTTTCATTCACTGAACACAGCATATTGTGGCCACTAATGTGGCCACAATGTCATCTTTAATGAAACATGTATAAATGAAGGATTGCTGCATAAATACACTATATATATATATATATATATATATAAAATTTAATGCCATTTTACATTTCTACTAATTTCCAGTTAGCTCCCTTATATTAAAATGCTTGTTTTGCAAAGAATTCCATAAGTACAATTTAATAAATTTAAAATTTATTACAGAGAACATTTAAAAAAATCACCATCACAATGGAATGCAGATTTTATTGCAGTTACAATAAGTTTGTCTTTGTAATTTACCCCCTGAAGATGAACTTGGAATAGGTTGAAAGTACTTGGGTTTAGAGAAACTACAGTGACTTCCTTGAATTTTATCTTAATATCAAGGAACTGCTTAGAGAACTGGTAAGGATCAATATAAAAAGAAATACACAATATGCTGCCTATATATATGTATATGTATTACAGAGTAAATTATATATATATGTGGACATAGGGGGCTCTCGGTAGAGGTAGTACCATTGATGTCTTGCTCCACTGTTCCTCAACCATCTCCTATATCTGTCATGTGAGGTCTCCAAGTTGCCATGCTCTGGTAAACCATTTCAACTGGCAGGATAAACTCATGAGAGGGAGTGGTGTTAACACAGCACCATTGGGTGAAGGACCTCTTCGGCACAGGTCACCATTCAGGGTGTAAGTGTTCCTCAGATAAACTACATGGGGCACATGTTCACAAGTAAGGAGAGTCACCTAGTTGGAGGACATTGGTTGTATTCTAACCTGGAGGGGGATGGGCTCCACCAGGTTCAAACACCCAAGATGCACCACATGATGAACACACTAAGAAACCATTCACAAAGACCCAGGCTCTGGCACAAAACCACAACAGATAGAGGAGAATAGCAGACAGCTTAGCACATCGGCACCCCAATGACTCTTTCCAGGGTTTAAGACTTAAAATTATATATAAATATATATATATATATGTATATGTATATATATATATATATATATATATATATATATATATATATATATACATCCAGGTGAAGATGAGAATGAATCAGTTACAATTCCAACGTTTGTAACATTTAATTTAGAAGAATACTCAATACAAAGTAGAACATTATTATTTATTTTAGGATATTACATCAAAGACATGTCAAAATTGCTACATAATTGCAGTCATGTTTCAATGCATATCAGATGCATCTCATCAGGTGATTGTAAATTACTGGTGAGTGAATGATTTATTTAGATTTAAAAGCACTTACCAGTAATTTACAATCGCCTGATGAGATGCATTTGATACGCATTGAAACACAACTGCAATTGTGTAGTGATTTTGGCACCTTTTCAATGTAATATCCTAAAATATATATATATATATATATAAACACAAAAAAATTGTTTTATTTACTCATTCACAGTGCTATTTCATGATTAGTGATTTTTCAAAATGGGTGGCTTTTTTTTTTAATCAGGTCGGATATCTATTTTTCTTTTTATATTCTTTAATGTGAAAAGAACAATAGATCTTGATAATGCAGTTAAAAAAGCCACCTATTTTGAGAAATTGTTAATCAAGAAATAGCACTCTAAGTTAGTAGATAAATCAAAAATATTAATTTTTGTGTACATGAAAAAGCTCTTTGAAAAGAATTTAAAATAGAACACTGTTAGAGATGTAAGAAAAGGAACATATAAATTAAGGTTGAAATCATTTTGGCCAATTGGACAAAAAGTAAAACAGAAGCTTTCTTCATGCACTGAATATAAGGTTTTAAAAGATATGTAGCTGAAAATGTTGAAAAATAATTCATTTTAATATCAGTTTCATTATTCTATCTGGTCTAAAACTTGTTTTATAATATTGGAGACTTTTCAATCAACCCTTGTAATTTTGAAGAAAAATAAATTTACTTAATTTTGATAGCAATTTCATTATTCTATCTGGTCTGACATTTGTTTTATAGGATTTGAGACCTCATTTATCAAAAAAGCCTTCATATTATCTCTCAACTTCACATTATTGTTTGTACTACCTCCTGTTTAGTGTTGGCATTGTTACCCTGACTGGTCTCCTGCCTCAATAGGGTCAAATCCAAAGATGTCAAATTTATGAAGATTTGATACCCTAATTTGTTCATTCACCAAAAAAACTATACATCATAAATTAATGAACTCTCTGTCACAAATCAAATGCTGATACACACACATTATTAGTTTGTTGTTTACTAATGTTCCCATGATACAAGGCACAAGAGCCACACAAGATAGAAGGTTAATGAAGGAGGTTGTTGTGTGAGCAGTAAGAGGCACAGTTTATAAGCATATGTGTGAAAGATAATGGTTAACCTTTGACTTGACTAGGCTAAGATTGTAGTAGTTGGGAAACCATCTTCTTAGGAGTGAGTTCCACAAAGTAGCAGTTCATAGGAAGAGTAATAAGAGGCTTGCCACGTTTCATTTGTGGGAAAGGAGATGTAGGGTGGAAAATAATTCATAACCTACAAAGGTGCACACACACTTTTGGACTCTTATCAAAATTGGAAAATTAAGACTGAGCAGCTCCAGCCAAATATGATAACAGTACACCATTTTTGGTCTGGTTTGGCTTTTGTAAAGGTTGGACATAACAGGAAGAGTCTAATACTTACTGAAGTGGTACAGGGAAGCACCAATTTTTCCAGTATCTTTAGTGATTGATTGTATATACATCAACACAACAAATAAAAGCAGAAAAACAAAATTAAAAAAACTGAAATATAACTTTGAATCATTCCACACCTGTATTTCAATCTGCATGCTTTTCCATCAGCCATTAAAGCATACCACTGATGATACTTTAGTAATAATTAATGATAATTAGGTTGAGTGATAACATTTGCAAGTAAATATAAATTCAATAAAGAGTATGTCATTTGACATCCAGCAGAATCTAACAAGAGCAGCATTTAAGAGGGTTGACAAAAGCAAAAATTCAATATTAGCTATTTCCTTATAAGGAAACATTTTGCATTCACTGACCTTGTATCCAGTGCTACTTTCAGTTGAAATTTATAAACTCTTTCTCTGAAAACAATTTTTCAGGAAAATAGATTTTTCATTTCCAATAGCTGTTATCACTTCTTTCCAGTATTGATGAAGATTTCCTACCTAATGTTTGTTTAAATTAGAATGGAACATCAACATTTTCCAGTTACATGTGCTATCCATTTTAATTGTTGCTTTAGTTGAAAATACTCAAGTGATGTGGTTTATGTTATTTGGCGCAAACCTTTCTTTGTAATTCTGTAATGCCAGTTCAAAATTTTGTCCTTGCTAATATATACAGACTTCATTCACTCAAATCTATTTTTAAATACTGATCTGAGAAAGTGGTAGGAGACAATGAATGTTTTGATTTTGGAACAGCTTATGGTGATGAGCACAACTATCCTTAGTGCAGCCTATTCTATGTTCAATAGTTCTTTAGCTACTATACTATTTTGCTATGAGTGATAAATACACTGTGGTGCTTGAAGTGTTTCAGATTTACTAATTCCACATCATAAATTTTTCTGATGTATTCGGGAAAGTGCCATCATCTATGTTGCCATGCCACCGAAAAACAAAAGGGAAGCAGGAACATTTACTGTCTAGTAGAGACACTGAATTACTGAATGATTATGTTTTTTATATATATATATATATATATATATATATATATATATATATGTATGTATGTATGTATAAATAAATAAATAATTCAGTTTATTTGTATATAAAAATTAACATTTTTTTATTAAATATATTTGGATGGAACCTATCTCTAATTTTCATATGTACACTGTATATTTTTTTTTACACAGTTTTATTTTGCATGGTAGTCTCTGGAATGTATCCCCTATGCAAAAGAAGAACTGAGTGTGTGTGCGTGTGTGTGTATACATATATATATATATATATATATATATATATATATATATATATATTTAGTTGTGTTGCAACTAAATATGTTAGCTCTATCACTAATATTGAGCACTTTCCAATAAGTACTGTGCATATATTATATATAAATAATACATATAAAAATTGCATATATATATATATATATATATATATATATATATATATATATATATATATATATATATATAAAATTCAATTTATTTGTATATAAAAATTAACATTTTTTTATTAAATTTTTTTGGATAGAACCTATCCCTAATTTTCATATGTACGATATATATATATATATTTTTACCCATTTTATTTTGCATGGTAGTTTCTGGAATGTATCCCCCCTCCATGCAAAAGGAGAACTGAGTGTGTGTATATATATATATATATATATATATATATATATATACTAGTTTTTGGTGATTGTTTGCATGTAACATTTTAGCTCAACTGTTTTCTCCCCTTATTTATCATGTAATTCAAAATCATATCATAATTTAATGGATAGTAGAAATTATGACCATGCCATGGATAAAATTATTTGTTTTTCTATTTTAAATGAGAAAAATATTGTTTGTTAAGCAAGAAAAAATATTTTTTCATTCAACAGGAAAAAATTGTCAATTTAATGAACTGCAAATTTTGCCAATTGTGAACACAAAAGTCATAAATCAATAATTTCTCCATGTTAAAAAGTGATAACAGAAAACATTTTAGGTTCAAAGTAAAAAGCCATAATTTCATGAATGTAATTTTTTTAAGTTGGAATTCAGTAGTTGTATAAATTATAGAATAAACTAAACAAAAGTATTTTAGAACCTAGCTTTAAAGAAAAAAAAAAGACCAAAAAAGATGTTATTCATTTTTTAATTAAAAAAATTCTCAAATAATTTTTTTTCTCCTAAACAAGAAGATATTAATGAACATATAAACAAAGGATTGTAGGATGGATTTTTTTTTTGCTCATTGTCAATTTTAAAGAATAATGACTGATGTTCTGCATTACTTCATCTGACAGGAGGACATATATATATATATATATATATATATATATATATATATATATATATATATATATATATATATATATATATGAAAGACATGAAAATATGAACTGACACATGAAAACACAATAATTTAAAAAATCAGTCATCTGTAAAGATATTTGAAAATGACAGCAAAAAACAAAAATTCTTTGATAATGACATAAAAGTCAAAGCTACTCAGATATTGGCCAGTTTTAATTCTTACCAGAAATAGGAAAAATGGGCTGAAATAGAGAAAAGAGATCCTTAACAAAGATCTTTTGTCTTTAACTAAACTTGTATAAATGGAAAATTGTGTGAAGATGCACCATATGTTGGTTTCAAGTCAATAAAAATGATTGCAAAATACATTCCTTTCCCCATTTTATTTGCAGAAGCACACAAATGCATGCTGGGATTTCTTTTACTAGCCAATAAAATTGGCTGGTTCTCAGTTTAATCTGACTAAGTTCCAGTCTGTTTTATCTCAAAGTCAGAATGTTCACTTGTTCGAACTTGCTTTTGTGTATCAACACCAATTCTTAGTTCATGAACTTTTTGCCATATATCTGTTGCTTTGCCTTATTACTGTTAATTTGCCTTGCATATATTTTTTGTTTGCTTTATATTACTTTTGCCCTGTTGCTTTCTTTTCTTTTTTGTTATTGCTATCTTTGTCAATTATATTTCTTAGACAGTTCTGTTTATTTTGCTTTTGACCATGGTTTCTCACTCCACACACACACACGCATATATATATACATATAATTTAGTTTTTCCAGAATTCTTACATTTTTTCATTTGGTGAGAGTGAAGGAATGCAAAAATTGTCCATATTGTTCATTGTCACAAGCACTTAACACACCTTAAACAGTCAATCATGAAGAGAAATTAGCAACACCCAAAAGCAGACGCCCTTGAAAATGGCTAAAGAAGTGACCGAAAGCACTTGGGACATTGGACAATACAGACAATTTTTGCACACTTCCTTACTCAAAAATTTAAATGCAATCATCATCTTCTGTCTCCCGTTCTCTTATTGTCCTCTGTCTTTTTTTTCACACTCAGTAACCCTTTACATCATACTGGTTTTCATTGACTTGCTTGGGGTAAAACAGCTAAAAATACCTTTGCCACTTTCTGAAGATTTTTCAGCAGTCATGAAACACATCAACAGAAAATGTATCTTGGGGGAGTCACTGACCAGAGAGACTCTGAGAGTATCTCCAAACTTTCAACAGCTTTGCTATCTTGATTCAAAACCATTTTATCTTGGAATACCTCCAAGTTAACATGGCATATAGCAGAACACATTTTCGCTACAAACTAAAATATATTTTAAAGCCTTTTGAAAACATTAGGTATGCTTGATTTTCCCAAAGGCAACAGCCAACAATGATAAAACAATAATAAAATAAGCTAGTTTTAATGAAAATTCAAAGTCTAATTTGGCTTAATGTGCCTTTATTGAATGTAACTGAAGTGTCTTGCCATTTTGGCTAAGACAGTGTGACTTATTTACACAAATCATAAGGCAGGGGAGGTAATAGGGTTGTCTTCCCATACTAGTAGTACAAGAATTAAAACCATTTACCCAACCTTAAATAAATCTATCTCAAAAGAACTAAATACATTCCAGAATTGCAGAAAATACTGATATCCTTAAGACAATGCTATAATATTTTATTAATGTTTCCTTATTCTTGGGAAAGCATCTGATTCACAGAACTAAAGAGAAATTCAATCTTTAGAATCATATCTTGTCTAAATAATAAAAACCAACAATAAAATAAGGTACTAATGCACTGATACAATTTGATGTCTACTAACAATTTTAATGCTCAGTTTTTATCACAGAAGATATTCTCAAATAAACACAAGCAATGAACTTATAGATTCAATTGGTTCTAGCAAACGGTTTACTGCTGCTGACATTAATTTTAATTCCATGTATTGGTCAAGAAAACTTTATCACAATTTCATTCCAGATACAAGTTGCAAATAATATTCCATAAAATTCAAAAAATATACTTCTTGTTTTATTCAAGTTATTTAATCTTTCCAGGAAGTATTTAGTAGGTTTTTATACTTGACATCATTCATATCTTGATTATTTATACCACCTTTGTGTTCAACAGAACAGATTTGCCAGGATATGATATCATAGCAACAGTGAGAGTAATCTTTAACTCGCTAAAATATCTATTCTTTCTGTCAGTCAGAGATGAAATAATTTATCATGTGCAATATAGAAACTGAATGTCATAATTTACTAAAAACTTTTCTGATCAAAATTTTAAAAATTAATCATCAAATTTCTCCTCTTATATCAAGAAATCCTTTCTTTGTTAATGCTGCCATTGTTGTCTTTATCTCATATCCAAGAACTTAATTTCTTCTTTTCTGATTGCTTCCTTTATGGTAATGGCATTGATGACAAAGTAGACCAATTCTTCCATGGAAGAAATGACGGCATCGACTGCATCATAATGTTGGTGTAGGATGAGGTTGATTTTGTCAAGCCTTTCTCTCTTGTCATTTCACTTCTTTCTTTTCTCTTCTGGTCGCTTCAAAGTTTTTGGTTCCAATGGTGATATAACATTGCCAGATGGTCCGGGTCTTATGCTTGTGTTTCAAATGATTTAGGCTCAAGTCCAGTGGCTTTCAGTATTGTTTTGAGTTGCTATTTGTATCTTCAAAGAGGGCAACACCGTGGTATTCTCCCTGAAGTGAGCCCACTGAATAAGACTTGATGTGGAAACCTTGGCTCTTTCCTTCTTGCTACATAATTTAATGCTTTGACTGTTGGCTTTTTTCAGGAGTTTGGTGTTGGTCACATAGTAATTCCATTTGATACACCAGCAAAAGCCTTGTTCAATCTTGTTAGTACAGTGATTTACTAAAACTAAACATAGTCATGCTGGAGTAGAGGTATAGTCAACAAGCATTGACAAGAAAGCTAAATTCAAATGTATATTGTATGTGTATTTTTTTTTTTACAGTAAGGTTCACCCTGTACAAGGCCCGGAGACCACTTGAGGTAGAGGGGTATGCTAAGGAGTAGTTTATAAGGATAGGAGGGGAAGATAACAGTTAACTCTACATTTGAACAGGTTAAGATTGTAGTGATCAGGGAAACATCCTCTTGGGAGTTGATTCCACAGGGCAGTGGCTTGAGGGAAGAAACTGTTTGAGTGGAACTTACTTCTCACTGATGGAATACAGAGGGAATGTGGGTGGTTTGCTACTATCTAAGTGGTATAGCAGGTCCTAGCCATGAAGGTTTGACCTAGCAGAAGCAAGGAATGTAGTTCATCCAAGCAAATTCCATGAAAGTAGCAGTGAGAGACTCGCCACATCCTGCTTGTGAGAGAGAGGTTGGAGGGTGGAAAATAATTATTCTCCAACAAGGACTCGGAGATGCTTTTGAACCCTATCAAGACTGGAAAGTGAGGTCTGGACTGCTCCTGCCCAAATATGGCAACAGTATTCCATTTCTGGACTGATCTGGCTTTTATAAATTTAGAGGATAGCATGAGGAGTGAGGTACAAGGAGACAATCATTTTACCCGCATCTTCAGTGATGGATCATATATAGAAGTTCCACTTGAGGTTGGGTGTGAGTTTCAGGCCCAATATTCTCTCAAGGCTTGGTACTTCCTTGAAGGGATATCCATTCATTATGACTGGTGGTAGTTTGTGTTAAAATGAATCTGTAGTAACTGTTTTATTTCATCCTGCCACTTGAATTTTCTCTGTTACTATGTAATCAAAGCCTGGATGCAAATTCTACCTATGATATCACAAGAATTATCATTAACAAGAATTACTTTTTTCTTATATAAAAACAAATATCATTTTTTATTGATTTGTTTTATCATGCTATAACAAATAGAAATATAAAATTAAGTTTGCCCTGATTCAATCTTCTCACCTGGGAGAAAGTAAGCAGGTACCATACCAATATACAAGGTGGATCTAAAAAACTTTTACAAACTTTGGGAGCAGGTTCCTCACACCAAAACAAGGTAAAAATGTTCATATAAACATATATGCAAAAGCCATTGTTGTACCTCAACACAGCAACTCATAATAAATGTTCAAAATGTCCTCTGCTTGATTCTGCACACACATGCACTTATTAGATCATTGACTGGTAGACCCTTTCAAATACATCCACATGATGTCAAATGGCTTTGCAGGCCTCCACAGATAAAAATCCAAAGTATTGAGATTGAGGCAACCATGGAAACAGTCCTCCCCTACCTATCCATCTTTCATAGTAGATGTCAGTCAGTGCTTTGTGAACAATTTGACTAAAATGTTCTGTAGCCACATCATGCATGAACAACATGTGTGTTTGTATTAGCAGGGGTACATCCTCTAGCAGTTCTGGAAGTGTGTTTGAAATAAAGTTTCTGTAGGAAGCTCCTGTAAGATGTGCTGGGAGATGATATCGACCTACCAGACAGTCACCTACAATTCCAGCCCACACATTAATTGTAAACTGATGCTGGTGTCTAGCCTGTACTGTACCATGGGGATTCTGTTCTACCCACAAATGTTGGTTGCGTAAATTTGTTATTCCATCTCTTCTAAATGTTGCCTCATCCATAAACCATCGGCAAAAGTTCTCCTGTGGTGATTGATCAGAGGGCGAAAGACCCTGCTCACATTGCAAATGATATGGATACAAAGGCTGTTCTTGAAGTATCTGCCATACATTGTACTATAAGATGTACAACATGCTATGGCTGCTTGATGTATGCTGATATCTAGATCATCAAAAACAGAATGTGTTCTTTGTGGTCAGGCATATGAGTGGATCTCAATCTTCCTTAATCCATAGCATGTGGTGTGATGGAACCTGTCTCAGCAACACAACGATAAACAGCAGCAAAAGCTGAATGACTCAGCTGCCTTCAGTCAGTAAATACAATCTGATATGACCATGCAGTCTTGAGTCCATTACCATTCATGCAGCCATATGTAAAAATCATATTTACCTGCTTCTGATGTGAATATCCTGCTATTGTTAAACAGAACTCTTCTCAGTTAACTCATTACTACACACGCTAGATAGATTAGCCACAAATGTACATGAATGACAAATGTAACCTAGTCTATATGATAACAGAGCACCCCCTACTGTAAATTTTCTTTAAAATTAATAACTCAAAAATGAAGGATTTGCAGACATATGTTTATATGGACTTTCATCCTCGTTTCGGTGTAAGGAACCCACCTCAAAAGTTTGTAAAAGTATTTTTTATACACCCTGTATATGCCAAGACTGCTGTTGAAATATTTCAATAAAATAAGCTTAGAAATATTAAGGTGATTTTAGAATTTTTTTACTGTATGTAATTATTTCAATGAAACACAGATATTTGTTTCTTTTTTCAAATAATATTAATGTATTCATTTAAAGCAAACCTAAATTGAATATTTCCTTTGAATTTTTTTCTTACATTTTCACAAGTCCTTACTTAACATTTTAATAAGTCCTCACTTTCAAGTTTTAAATTTATACTTTCAAAATGAATGTTTGCATACTATCAATATTCTTTCTGGTATTTACCTACCTTCCCACAATAGAAAAATGTGTCTGATTTAATTTTGAGTGCCTATACATTGATATACAGACAAAAACCAGAAAAAAAATACTACCCAATTTCCATGATGACTATCACGCTAGTATTGGTATTTCCTAGTACTCTCTCTTTGGTGCAATGAGGGAGGTGCTGTTGCAGGGTTGGAATCCTTAGGGAAAGGCTGACCTCATTGTTTGAAGAGGAGATCAAAACTGCTTTTGATTTTTACCTACTTCACACATATACATACATACATACATACATACATACATACATACATGGAGTCTGGATATAACACATGGTCGATTTAAAGTGGGATGTCCGTACCTATCCTCAGAAGACAACAAGGAAATGTTGTTGTCTTCAGAAGGCAAAATAAAATAAATTGATGTCTTCAAAAGACAACAGAACTTTAGAATGCAACAAAAAGTGATATAATTCAAAAGGCAACAGAAATACAGTGTTGTCTTCAGAAGGCAAAATAAAATCAATTGATACCTTTAGAAGGTGACAAAAATACAAAGTTGTCTTCAGAATGCAACAAGGAAATGGTGTTGTTTTCAAAATGAAAAAAAAAAACAATAAATAAACCACAGATATAACTTATACTCATTACTTCAACAACAAGGCAAATACAATATACAGAAAATTATCTCTAATTTATTCTTTGTATCTTTGAAAAAAAGAACCTGAATTTTAAAAATATAGTACAATATTTTAGCAAACATCCTATGTTGAGGGATGTATACACTACAAGCTCAGTCCTGGGGGAATGCGACTCTGAATCTGCTGTCTTTGGCCCACACAAATAGGGTTCTATATACCACCCATCAATAACAATTAACATCACATTGACAAGAAGAGAATCTAGTATTATTTCAAAACATTCCAATCAATGTGTTATCTTGTAGCAAATAGCTGACAGGGAAATGATTGAATAAGTAACCACAAAACTATGCTACTCTTTCTATAAATATCTGTTGACAATTTCCAAATTGTTCTGTTTTGCACTGTTAGTTGTAAAATCAATAAATTAGAATTAATCTACAAAGTGGATATTCAATAAAAAACACTTTTTTTTGGCAAAGTAGAATTAAGCCCTGATCATCTTTGTCTTGTAAATAATTGATTACCTTGATCAGTCACTCATTCATTTTATTTCTATCAAGGAAAGACACTAAAGTGTCGCAAATACAGCTCCTTTAGCTAATAAACAAAAGTCTGACTTTCTTAAAGGCTGATCTTAATGTTTACACTTTCTTGAACTTGCAACTAATATATTTTTCCCTTGTCACACAGCCAGTAACCTTGACAAGGAATATTGCCACTTAGTTTGTCCAATGAAATATGAGATTCCCATTCATCAGTTGAATAATTCTCACTTCTTTTGCTAAAGAGTGAAACACAGCAGTAAGAGTATTAAGCTGTAGTTGTTAAATTATTTGGCTCCTTTAAAAATATAAAATAACAGTCAACACTACACAGTATGGTAGACAAATAGAAAAACTGAAAAGTAAACAATCATGGCTCTCCACAACTTCCTGGATTTTGCTTCTCTAAGATATGTGTATATGTTATTTTAGTGTATGAATAAATGCACAGTCACTTTGCGTGTAAACTGGGGATTCCTAGCCTTAGCTTACTTCCTGAAATAGTTAAGTGATCTTGTATACAGGCAGCTGTTATATTCATACATAAAGCCCATTAGCAATACATACACATGTAAGATATTGATAAGATCTTTTAATTTTCTTTTACTTTCACAACCAAAGGAAAATACATTTCTTCAGATGTTAAATGACGCTACTATAAGGTGTGACAATTCCCAGAATGTCCCTATAAAAGCACAGTTTGCTTCATCATCATCCTCATACTTCAGCCTCTCTATGGTTGGTCAGGACTATAGTTCTTTCAGTAGCTGATTCAAAATGTGAGATGCCAACTCTACATCCAGGTGTTTTTATTGAGACACCATCTCTAGAAAGACTGCCACCCAAGACTAAAGACCTCTTTCAAACCATGTAGTGAATTATCCTGCTCCAAACACCAACTTGGAATTTGAATTTCCATGGACTGTCTTAGAGACTAAAGCTCTGGATTTGTCCTCTGGGTTTACTCCCAAAATCTTTCTCATGATTGGGTATGGCTGCAAGACAGCAGAGATTTTAAATCAGAGTTTTCCTTCTCTTCAATGAACTACCCTCCCAGGCTGATGTATTTCATCTACTAGTTTGCTTACCTAGTCAATATTAGCAGCTACTACCTTAAAAGTAATCCCTACTCCACTTGTGAAGTGATGCACTCTGTGAGACGATGGTGTCATTGCTGGAAACATTCTTGGAACATTGTTGCAGAACACCTTTCAGTAATGTCATCATGTGTTGTTGAATGTCAGTAAATCATTGTCCTTTCAGGGTATTTTTCAATTTTGGAAATAGCCAAAAACCATTGGCATTTAAGTCTGGTGAATAAGATTGATGGTCAACTTTTATGATGGGTTTATAAGAGGGAAACACGCTACATGTGAATGCATCAATTTTCTCTTTCCCAAATTAGCTGCTAGAATCTGCCATTCTATTTCCTGATTTATATTTGTCATTTTTATAGAGTCACAAATTTGACCTTCAATCTGACAGCACCAAGCTACACATTCTTTCTACATTTGCATATATCATTTTTTGAAACCCAATTCTTGTATCGACACACACTCTTCCTTGAGCCACCTGTGGCACTCAAAAACATTCAATATCTTCACAGAATGTTCACTATAAGCCATTTTTCAGAGCTAATATTTCTTTTACCAAACTTCATGCAAAACTTGATGTTAATCCACTGTTCTAGATTCCTTTTACTCATTTCCCTCCAACAGTATAACAGGAACACACAGAACTTCCTCTACTGCTCAGCAGTGAATGGTTCATCTGGTCAACATCTCAAAAAAGTGTCAGTCGGAACATGTTTGAATGTGCTCAAGTACAAATGTTTATCTGACTCATTTCCACAACAAGGCACTGTAGTCATTCTAGTAATTAAATTAACACAAAATCATATGACAGTTGACTACAAGAGGCATTTGACTTTCTTCAGAACCAACTGACAAAAAAGGGGTTGGAACAGAAACCCGAGGGCAACATGTAGATCCTTATAACAAATACCAAATTATGGTTGTCTTACTGTTAAAGCAATGGTGAACAAGCTAGTCTCATGGACAATTACAAATGGAATGCATTTGATTCTCACTGGGTGCCCCACATTTGTATTTTAGTGTTATACTAAGCTAAGCATGATAAATATCCATAAAGTACTTTTGCCATGGAGCAATGGTTCACAAGCTAGTCTTGCTGATTTTTACCACTGCAGTGACTGATTCTCACTGGGTGCCCCAAACTTACAGCTAACCTTTGTAAATATCAATGAGACAGCATCATCATTGAGCAATGATCAGAAACTAGTTAACTTTAACCAAGTACAATGCTCATGATTGCTCTTAATACTATAGCCTCATGTCATTCAAATATCTATACTTAAAGTTACATGCCATAGAACAACATAATCTTGCATGCTATTACTACTGTTCATGAGCTTGAGTCTCACTGGGGCTACAAGTTTTGGAATGTTTATTGTTTAGGGCATGTAGACATTTGCTAAACTAGTACTGTTACACAATTTCCTTGTGCTGTTTCAAACACTTAATGAAGTGGTGAATATAAATCTTTGTAATATATTCGTTTAGTCCAAGCTTGCTCTCAATAAACAATATCAAAAGAAAGAAATGTTTCTTCTCTCCAAATTAATCATTTGAAACTGTGAATCATGATTAATAATGGGAATTAATGGACTAATTAAAACTAAAAGAAATTATAAGAAAATCCTAATTAAAAAGAATTCTTCCAATTATCCCATCTCCTAACAGATAGATGAGGTACCATCATGAGTCATTCATGGTATTTCTCAGGATCGTACTTATAGTCTTTTCTTTAACATGCAACATGTTATACTCGATTACATAGACCAAATAAAAAGAGATATCCCCTGATCTAGCCTGTTTGGAGATGTAGGTTCATGCCTTTTCCAAAGTCAATAGAAACTTAAATTACCTCAGCTGAAATTTGTCTTTTGCCAATTCCATTTACTATGTCAACTGTACACATCGGAAAAAAAAGTGTTAGTAATCACTATACTAGTTTTGAACATCTTCTTTAATACTGAAAGTTATTGGCTTTTATCCAGTTATTAGGGCTGGATTTAGATGAAGAGAGGACCTAGGCTAAACCACTTGTGAGCCCCCCTCCAAATCCCCCATTCTTACAAGTAGAGAAAAATGGAAGAGTTTTACATTAAACCATTTGGGTAAAACTGAGGATGATGATGGGTGTCTAAAATTACTGTTGTTTAGCATCTAGAATGTGTTATGGCAGCATGTGTAAGAAAGGCCTATGACAGTGTCAAAAAGTAATTATACATCTTGGCTGGAAGCCCCCTAGATTTTGAGGCCCTAAGCTTCAGCCTGCTAAGCCTATAGGTAAATCTGGCACTGCTGGTTACAAAATCTGTCTTACTGTTTGTATTTTGTCAAGAGAAACTTAAAATAATTGCCCTTCTTTGTTGGTCACAGTTTTATTTCCTGAGTTTATGAAATAAAACCAAATTTAGAATCTTGGAATCTTCCAGAAACAATCATTCGAAATATCAAAAAAAAAGAAGAGAAACAAGATTCTACTGCTGATTTTTTTTCTGATTTAATAACAACATTGCAAGAAGATCAAACAATTTGTCCTCCCTGGTTCATTAAGTATTAAATTTGTGCAAAAGAAATTACATTTCTATTAGGAAATAATTTTAGATATATTGGGAATATTTCTTGTGGAGAATGCTTAGTTTATGGTGTCGACTGATTCGGACCAACAATTTATTGATTTGTTTTTATTTTGTGGCTTATCAAGCTTTTACAGTTTATTTAAAACCAGAAAATATTTTTAGATTGTAAGAATTTTTTGGAGATAATAATAATTTACTGATACAAGTCCAACTAATTAACCCATAGATGGAGGGGAAAAGAGGTGGATTCACACTTTTCCTAATTCATGAACCCAAACAGAATTGGAATTCTTTTATTCAATTGCCAATTCGAAGCTGTTATCTATTACAGCAACCACACATTCAAGTTTATAACACCTGATATTCCCAAGTGGCCACCCATCTAGATACTTATCAGGCTCAATGTTACTTAATTTTGGTGGTTGCACAAGAATTGTTGTTTCAACGTGATATGGCAGTAAGGTTATGGTCCAATAAAATAAAGGTATTTGAAACTGATACCAGAAAAATGCCAGGAAGAGGACATTAAATGAAGTCTTTGCATATAGATAGAATGATGCTACCCTAACTGTATTAGTGATTTTCTATGGCATTTATTAATGATAACTGAATTACAAGACATTATGATACAACAAACATGAATATTCTCAAGAGATCAAAAACAGGGCATTAAAAAAATAGAGAGAGAGAAAAAAAGAAAAAGGAAGGGAACTAAACAAGAGAGAGGGAGAAAAAATAAAAAAGGAAAAAGAAGGGAACTAAAATAGAAAGAGGGAGAAATAGAAGGAAAAGGGGGGAACAAAATTAGAGAGAGGGAGGAAAAGAAGAAGGGAACAAAAATAGAGAGAGGGAAACAAAGAAAAAAAAGAAGAGAAATAAAACAGAGGTTAAGAAAGAAGAAGTGAACTAAAACATAGGGATAGATAAGAAAAAGAAAAAAGAAGGGAACTAAAAGAGAGAGAGGAAAAAAAGGAAGGAAACTAGAGAGAGAGGGAGGAAAAGAAGAAAGGAACAAAAATAGAGAGGGGGAAGTAAAGAAGGAAAAAGAAGGGAATTAAAAGAGAGAGAGGGAAAAAAGAGGGGACTAAGAGAGAGAAAGAAGCAAAGAAGAAGAAAATTAAATAGAGAGGGAAATGAAGAAGATAAAAGAAGGGAAAAAAACAAAAAGGGAACTAAAATAGAGAGAGGGAGAAAAAACAAAAAGGGAACTAAAATAGAGAGAGGGAGAAAAAAACAAAAAGGGAACTAAAATAGAGAGAGGGAGAAATGAAGGGAACTAAAAAAAGAGAGGGGAAAAAGAAGGAAAAATTGGACCTAAAATAGAGAGAGAGAGAAAAAGAAGAAAAATGAATTGAACAACAAGGGAGAGGGAGAAAAAAAGAAAAAATAGGGAACTAAAATAGAGAGAGGGCGAGAAAGAAGAAAAATGAAGTAAACTAAAGGGAAGAAAAAAGAAAAAAGAAAAAGGGAGCTAAAATAGAGAGAGGGAGACGAAGAAAAAGGGAACTAAAAAAGATGGAGAAAAAGAAGAAAAATGAAGGGAACAAAACAAGTGAGGTGAAAAAAAGAAAAAGGAAATTAAAATAGAGAAAGGGAGGAAAAGAAAAAAGGGAACTGAAATAGAGAAAAGGAGCAAAAGAAGAAAAAAGAAGGGAACTAAACAAGAGAGAGGGAGTAAAAGAAGAAAAATGGAACTAAAATAGAGAGAGGGAGAAAAAGAAAAAGGGGACTAAAATAGAGAGAGGAATAAAAAAAGAAATATTCAAGGTAACTAAACAAGAGAGAAGGAGAAAAAGAGGAAAAAGGGAACTAAAATAGAGAGAGGGAGAAAAAGAAGAAAAAAGGGAACTAAAATAGAAGGAGAAAAAGATGTAAAATATGGGGACTAAAATAGAGAGACGGAGAAAAATAAGGGAACTAAACAAGAGGGAGGGAGAAAAATAAGAAAAAAGGGAACTAAAAGAGAGAGAGAGGGTGAAAAAGAAGAAAAATGAAGATAACTAAACAAGAGAGAGGGAGAAAAATAAGAAAAGGTAATTAAAACAGAGATAAGGAGACAAAGATGGTAACTAAAACAGAAAGGGAATTGAAAAGAAGTGAGGAATCCAGAGAGTTTAGTGGGTGGCACCAGATGAAGAAAACAAAGCTTAAAGAAAAATAAGAAATAATGTGGAAATTAGACTGTTAGATGGAGTGATAGAAAGACAGGAAAGAAAAAAAAATCAAATGAAGAGGTGTAGGAGATAAGGATATACATTTTCCCTGGCATTTTCCAAAATTTTAATCAACCACAGAAATAAGTTCATCAATTTTACTTAATAATGGTCCCAAAACACAAGGGCAGCAACACTGGTAACTCATGTATACCTAAAAGACTCTATAAAGTGGTTCCTTCAAATGAAAGTTTTAAGTACCAAGGTAAGAAAAATCCTGTACTAAGGTTTCTAAGATCAATAGAGAGAATAAATATCTATTACATAACTTTTATTACAATATCAAACCATATAATAATTATCAATATGTTTTTATTTATATATATCCTGCCCCATCTGTAGTGAGAAGGGAGGTCAATTAACTTAGGATAAAAGAAAGAAAGAAAAAAGTGATAGGTAATTACTTACAAAAAAGCACAATAACAAAAGCTCAATGTTGAATAGAAAGAAAAATAAAACTAAGACAAAATACATTTACAAATACATGATGTGTTTGTGTTTTGCAGCATGTTACACAGTGCCTCTCACACATGTGCAAACATTCAATAATGCATATGTAAAAAGCTTTGATGATGCACAAATGCATCTGAATGGCATAATAAAGCCAGTACCAAAAAAAGAAATAATGATGAATTGGATTGATGAGAGAAATAAGGGAAGAATAGAAGCAAAAGAAATAAGTTGGAATGGAAAGGGAGAGGAGATAAGGATATACTGTGTACACACTCCCCATCTTATCCAAGGTTTCAGTCATCCCCAGAAAAAAGTTTTCTTATTAAATAATTATCCTAAAACACAAGAGTAGCGATGCCGGCAATTAAGAAAAAGTAACCATAAAATGTTTTTTTAAATGAAAACATGAAAGTTCTCAAGTTAATAATTTATTAAATATGTTCTATGTTAAGGTTGCTAATATCTACCATTGAATAAATTATTTACCAGAATAAAGCATAAATAGTCTTATGTAACAATTTCTAGAGGTCACTTACAACAGAATAGATAGGATTATGTCAGGGTTCAAATAGCCAAGGCAGCAGTTAATATTAAAAATTGAAGGAAAACAAAATAATGATACTCAATAACCAATGCTACTTTTGTTAAATTCATGCTGAAGTTAATACAATATTTTAAAATCTTATTTTATTTTAATTTCAACATTAAAGATTTTCTTTTAATCATTTCACCCCAATCAAGGCAACAAAGCTACTAAGACGCAGGGAGTTACTGAGTGTATAAGAATATAAGGAAAACATTATTAAGGAGTGAGAACAATAAAAATACAAGAATTAAGAGAGAAGATAACGATTGACATTGCATTTAAATTTTTGAAGATCAAACTTGACTAGAAACCAAGAAGCTGGAAGAAAGATCCACAAGTGAGAAGTGTGATAGAAGAAACTATTAGCATAGAACTTATGGTTGTATGTAGCCATTTCAACTGTAAAATGATGAGACCTTCCTGCCAATCTAGTATTGTGTTTCAATTCATAGAGTCTGAAGACTATAAAGGAAAGTTAATCAGAACAATTACCATAAAAGTATTTATAGGAAAAGCACAGGGAAGCTACATTATGGCAGCGGGAAATGGTCAAAATATTCTTGGAGATAGAATTCTTGAAAAATTCTGACATAAAACAAATGAAATGAAAAGAGCACTTCAAGATAATTAATAAAAAAAATGCATTGGAATTCTTCTTATGGGAAACATGATTCGAAACAATAGAGAAATCTAAAGGAATAAAGGAAGTTCATTTTAGAAGAACAGCTGTCAGCATGTCCCCCAATTTTAGTCCTTTATATTTCAGTCTTCCTGAACTTTCAAAGAATCTCAGGTCTAGAGGATGTTATTGGTCTGGACCTTGCATCTCGGCTTCACTCACTTTCCCACTGCCATAACATAGCTTCCCTCTGTCTTTTCTATAAATATGTTCATGGCAATTGTTCTGATGAGCTTTCTTCCTTGGTATTTTGACCACATAAATTTAATTAAGCATAAAACTAGATTGGCAGTTAGGTCTCATCATTTTACTGTTGAAATAGCTAGATGCAACCATACATTCTATTCTAATAGTTTCTTTTTTGACCATTCCTTTTTTGTGGAATTCTTTACCAATTTCTTTCTTTCTGTTACCTACAATCTTCAAAAATTTAAATGCAACATTAATCACCACCTTTTATCTTCCTGAATTCTGTTCTTTGATTGTCCTTTCATATCATTGTCTTTTCATTTTCTTTCACTCCTAGTAACCCTTTGTGTATTAGTGGCTGTAGTACTACCGCAGAGGGCAAACAGGCCCAGGTTTGCATGTGTTTTTTGCAAAACTAGAATAAAATCAAGAATAAAATAACTTATCTTCAGCACAAGCAATAATTTGAACATGCCTCGTGGTGTAAACTGTTCAAAGATGAAACAATGGAGGCTTCACAGGTTACACATTTAAAATAGATACTTTCTTGTGAGATTATCTTTGCGCATATGCAAATCTTGGCTGTCAATGATACATAAGAACAGGAAGAACAAGGTGACAGGGAGAAAAGGAAAAAGACAGTTGACTGCTGCACTGGCTACACATGTCATGGACAAGAGGGAAGAAACTGATTGCAGACATTGGTTGCAAGGAAAAGTTTAAAGCTGTTTTGCTACAGTGGCACTATCACCTTGCTTGAGGTGAAATAAAAATAAGAATTCTCATGTCTTCAGTGATGAAAAATACTACAGCAACAGAAATATTTGGTTCTTTTTACTTGTAGATCCTGTTCAGTGGCTGGACCAATGGGTTATTAATGGAGTGGAAAGATGAGAAGCTGATTTCAAACTAAGACCTTTCATTCTGAAATTTTCTTTCTTTTTCTTGAATACTAATGTTATACAACGGGTATAAATTTTTTCTGTTAGGAATTCAGTATTGACTTCCATCTCTGATCTTCTAAACAAAACAAAAATTCAGTTGGAATATTTTTAAAATTCTTCTTTCTTTATTATTTAACTAGTATACAGCCTGGAGAGGTTTGAGCTCTGTCAAGCTATGTTGTCCAAGAAACACCACTGCTACTGTGGCTGAAGTACATGTGGTGCTCCTATGACCCATCAGGGTCATGGGACTTGTAGTTGTGAACATGATCATCAGTATCTGTGCACTCTGCCTTGAAATTATAGCTCTTTTGTCCTCTGCCAATGATCAGGGTAGTATCTGTGCACCCTGATGAGACTCAAAATGTCATTCCTTGGCTCTCTGAAGAACTTAGTGCAATATCTGTGCCTTCTGGTTAAGTTATTATTTGTAAGCTAATTTTTACTATGCTGTTCAAAAGGCAGTACAGTGTCATAATGGCTATATCAAATCCCTGCTTAACTCTAGGTCAAACGTTCAAATCAGGACAAGATTCATTTGTTAATTTGAAAAACTGAATAAAAAAATCACATTTTGTTATTATATGAAGTGACTAGTCAGTATTAAGTTTCTGATAAAGTTCATTAAAATAGAATTTTAGGATTAAAAAAGAAAACCATCTATGATAGTGAAAACCATCATTACAAACTTGCATGATTTACATTATTCAGACTGTTATCCTCATCCTCATTGCCAGATTCACGTTTTGGCCACAATGTTTCGTCAAGATCTAAAGACATTGGTTAGATCCAGTGACTATATCCAAAGAGTTGTGAGTTCAATACCAGGCCACAGCAGTGGTGAACCAAAACTTAAAGTGTTAAAGGGAAATAACTGAGACATCTGGAAGAGTCATGGCACGTGGAACTAGAACAATCTACTCCTAGTGGATGAAATTAAGGATGTGGTTCGAAATTTCAATAACATGAAGAAGGCTGGACCATACAACGGCCGAAACATTGTGAATATGGCAATGAAGATGAGAATATTAGTCCAAATAATGTAAATAATGCAAGTAATCATAATATTTTATCTCAGAGATATAGACAGATATTGAAGAAAATTTATATTTTAACTTATTTTTCCAAAGAAAATCTTATTTACATTCAGACTAATGTCCACATCTCTGCTGTTAGTATATTATGAAAGCTAAAGAGCTTTTAAATACAGAATTGTAATGTTAACCTGACATCAGGAAATACTGGACAGTCAGTAACCAAAATACTGCTAGAATATTTGTACATAAGTATGAGGAGGGGGAGCAAAATTTGGGGCTTTGTAATAGAAAGGAATTCTGAAGGTCGAGCAATTTACACATACAGGATGTGGTAGAAATACCTCCCACATAATGGTAAGACATTAGCTAAATGAAGGTGCCATTGCCACTAATGTCTTACCATTAAAGGTCAGCTTTTAAGCTAGTAAAATATAAAACTAATATTTGTTAGTAATTAAAATACAGGGTGCAACAGAAATACCTCCCACATAATGGTAAGACATTAGCTAAATGAAGGTGCCATTGCCACTAATGTCTTACCATTAAAGGTCAGCTTTTAAGCTAGTAAAATATAAAACTAATATTTGTTAGCAATTAAAATACAGGGTGCAACAGAAATACCTCCCAGATAATGGCAAGACATTAGCAAGATAAAGACACCATTGTCACTCATGTCTTACCATTATGGGAGCGGTATTTCTACTGCACACTACTTAAATGCAATTCATTTTCCGTTAGTTAGTTAGCTTTCTATTTTCTAAATTTTCAATGCCAAAATAAAACAGAAATCTGGATAATAATCAGAAATTTTCTGGTACAGATATATTATTGTTCGAACATATAAAATAGAGGCACAGAATTTGAATAACAAATCTTTAAGACATTAAATTAATTATATTACATTATTTTTTAAAGCCTCAAAACAACAATGAAAAAAAACCTGTTCTATAATAGTTGTTGCATTTAATGTGCAACAAATCTTTTTAAATTACCCCCCAAACAAGGCAATAAAGCTATAAGATGTAAGCGGTTACTGAGTGTGAAAGAATATGAGAAAAAAAAAACCTTATTAAGGAGAGAGAACAAAAAAAACAGGAATCTAAGAAGACAGAAGTTAACGATTGACATTGCATTTAAGTTCTGGAAAATCAAAGTTGACTTGAAAACATAAGACAGGATTTGAATTTCACAAGTGAACAGTGTGAGAGAAGAAACTATTAGCTAACTTACAGTTACATCTAGCCATTTCAACTGAAAAATGATGAGACCTATCTGCCAATCTAGTACTGTGCTTAAATTCATAAAGTTGAAGTACCAAAGAGATAAGTTCATCAAAGCAATTACCATGAAAATATGTATAGAAAAAACCACAAGGAACCAACATTATAGCACTGTAAAATTGACAGAAGCCAAGATGCCAGATCAGGATAGATAACATTGCAGATTCTTCTTTGTATTTTATTTAGAATTTGTAAATACATAACAGAAACACAAGACCAGATGTGTCAGCAATATTCAAGATATATATACAAATGAAATAACTGTTATAGGAGGAAGGCAGGAACCTTTTTTGATATGAACTTTAAGTTAAAGAATGGGAGTTGAAATGATAGAAATAAAGATAAATTAATTTCTGGACAAGAAAAGGCCAATGTCAACATTTAAACCAAAACTTGTAAAATCCTGATGCACAGTTAGGTTTAGTAGATTCTTCTGAGTATAAACTCTTAAAAGACAAGAGATTCCAAACAGATATCTTTTCATTAAAAACAAGAGTGAAAATTTATACAAATTTTATTAGTTACCAGAAATTGTCACTTTTTAAATGACAATGCAAGCTAATATACATTAAAATTAACTGAGAAGTTCAAAATTTGGCAGAGAACAAATGTTTCTTGAGATTATATATATATATTAAATGAAATTACATAATATTCATTCTATAAAGTTAGAGAATGGTAGCCAGAATGATGAAAACAAATATAAACACATTCTATAACAGAAATGAATCTGATATTTTCCTTTTACTTCCGATAATCAAATTATACTAAACATAAACAAAATACCAGAAAATAGAAAAATTGCCTCTTCAAATTATTTTCCTCATTTATTTCATATAAAATGTGAGGAAAAAAAATCCTTTTGATTTTATAAGAATATTCAGAAAATCAAGTTGAATTTTGGGAATAGAAAATAAAATTATGTTTTAACATAACAAAAATTAGATTTAAATTTATTTATAAAGAAACATCAGAATCTATTAATTAACAATGACAAAAGCCCACTATGAAGAGAATTTTTTCTTTTTACCCCTGATTTAAAATACTGGAACTTCTGGACAGAAAGATTTCTGATAATGGTAATATTCGCTGATAAAGAAACACCAAGGCAGTCAATCATCAAATGACAAAAAATGGTTTCTCAGTCAGAGGATCCATGCACCCTTCGAGTTAATAAATCCTTCGAAAATAAATATTTAACATTTTTCAATCAATAGGTCAAGTTCCCGCCAACAATAAAAACATGCTTCATGATCCCTTTGAAGAATATTTAAGCAAAGTCTCTAGACCAGACAAACCAGTAAAGAACAGCAATAGATGGCAACAGTGCATGACACAGCTTCAAAGAAATTCCTTTACTCATTCACCCATCTTACACACTAAGCTACATGACACTTACACTCTTCCTCAGCAAGCTACGTGACATTTACACTTTTTATCACCAAGCAACGGGACACTTTCCTCCTCACTTTCTCCCTTGCCTCTTTTTTTTCACACATACACATGCAGAAATCATATTTCTTTTCATCTTAACAGACAAGGAATTTTAAAACTCATATACACTGAGGAACAATTTAATTGGAAAAACACAAAAATAAAAATATTTTCTCTTTCTGTATTTAAATACCTTTCTCACATTTTTATTTGTTGTGGGTTGATTCAAATCCACAACAGATCTATACCAGAAAAACTTAATTTCAATATAAAACAAATAATACTCTTCAATGTCAATACTGCATTTACAGAATATATGTCATCTATTAACACATAACTTGCACCAAACAGGGTACCAGCTATTTACTGAAATACCTATTAAACCACTTCAAAATGCCATTAAATGTGTTCAGCTTTTGACTAAAATACTCTAGTATTGATCATATATGAATACAGAACTGATGGAAATTGTGTGCACAACTGTAACAGAATGTATTGAAAACCAGAGACTAACCAATCAGCTTTGAAAGAGATGCAGAATAGACTGTGTATATTTTGGTAATTACAATTAAAAAACACAAGATCTTTTGAGAAGGAAATGCTGAGGCGGATATTTGGTTCCTTTAATAGAAATTAAAAGAGAGTGCTAACCTGGGGAATAGGCAATAGAGGTCTGTGGTGAGATAATAAGTGTAAACCCCTAACAAGTCTTAAAGTAAATAGATCTGAAGCTTATAGCTGGGAAAATGACTGACTGCTAATTTTCTTTTTCACAACAATAACATATACAGATGCAAGTTTGGGAAAAAGTAAAATTAGAATTTTCTTTTTTTAAATATCTGAATGAATTTTATGAATAAAAAGACTAAATAACTCAAAGTAATCACTAATTAACATGAAAAGCAAAAAAATTACTATTTTGTTTTTGATCTCATATAATGAGATATTTTGCATCTTTTTCTTTATATCATATTATGGATATCAATCAACAGAAGTACTTATTTCATGGTATTAAGAGTATTTTGACAGATTATTTCATGGTATTTGGGGTTATTTTGTATTTTGACAGTATTTATTAGTATTTTGGAGTATTCTGTATTTTAACAGAGTATTTCATGGTATTTGGGGGTATTTTTTAATTCTAACAGAATTTGTCATGGTATTTGGGAGTATTTTGTATTTTGACAGCATGTCATGATATTTGGGGGTATTTTATATTTTGACAGAGTATTTCATGACATTTGGGGGTATTATTATTTTAACAGAGTATTTCAGTACATCACAGTATTGTTTATTGCCTGATTTTATTTAAAAGTAGTAATGAGTCAAAAGTTTTGTCCAACACTGCAAAATACTACAAAGCCTAAACATTAACCTAAGAACTCATGTTCTTAAATAGACTTGTTAGATTAAGACTTTGAATTGCATAACACGTATGGTGCCAAGCCCATTCAGAAATGTCTAACCTATCAACTGTATACAACTGTTTTCTCAAATCAATGATTAAAAGTGGCTTCAAGTGAATGAACCTTGTAGCTCTTAGACAAGACCATTCTTCTTTGAATTTCATGGACTGGCACTACAGATCCACAAAGAAAGTACCAAATATCAGAAACCACATCCCTTGACAACTAAAACTGATAGGACATGCAACTCAAAGAGAAACTAATGACATAATCATGATGTTGATGTTCCACACGACTTCAAACAAAAAGTTAAGAAGGAAGCCTACATCAATACTGGAAAGAGTGATAACAGTTAATGACTGTGAGAAACCTATTTTCCGGCAAAAATTATTTTAATAGAAAGATGTTATGAATTTTAACCAATGGTAACACTGGCTGTTCAGGCAATGAATGTCAAATGTTTCCATATAATGAAACAGTTAATATTACCATTAAAAATTATTGTAAAGTTGTCAGAAAGAAAACTAAAAGTCATGGGAGTCAGCTCAATGATTATAAAACAAAACAGGAAGAGAAAGGCTGCTATTTCATGCAACAATATCAATGAAAAATTCGGTCTGTGATGAAATTCTTTCTTATTTTTCTGAAGTTTTGGGATGAGAAGTTATCATTAATTATACCATTTACATGTTTCAGCTGTTGTGACCTCCAGTCTTCATCAGGTGTATATCAATCTGGGTAGCCTTCAGGGAATTCTGAATTGCACTCTTTATTTAATCTACAAGACTATAGTCTAGTGGATTAAAGCATTGGTTTATGAATGTGGTGGCGTAATAGTTGTGAGTTCAATCCTTGGGCTGGGTAGTATGTACTTGGACTTAATGGAAACAGGGCAAACAATAACTGAGAAATAGTGAAAATAAGAACTAGATGAGAAATCCATTGACATGGGCAGTGGGATAAGAACCGTCTACCCCCATAGATCAAATTAAGGGTTCAGTTTGGAATTCCCTGTAGGTTATCTGGATTGATATACATTTGATAAATGCTGGAGAGCACAATGGCTGAAACATTTTGATAACAACAATGATGATGATAAAATGTAAATAATGCTGAATACTTGGTAGCTATTTTTAATACCAACTGCAATATGAGCTAATACTAAAACATGTCATGCAAAACTAGCCTTAAATTTAGCTGATCACTTATAGTGAAGATTACTTTTAAATCATGCCAATCACAACTGTTTTTCCTTGCTATACAAACAATGATTTCATTCTCTAGGTGGTTGTTCATGGGCTGTAAATACTGATAATCCCAGAATTTTAGACAGGATTAATCTTTTATTAAGCAGAAAAAAAAATAGCATATTGAGAACAAATATTTTGTGCTTCATTTATAGAACAAAAAAGAACACTGTAGGAATCAATTCAAATTAACATTTCTTTAAGAGGAAATTTTTCTCAACAAACTAGCTTTTTGGGTCACAAAGTCATATGTAACTTTTTTCTAAATTTAAAGAACTATTTAATAGTAATCTTTACTGTAAGTAATCATCTATATTCAAAGTTAGTTTTGCATGATTTGCTTTAGTATTAGCTCATGTGTCCAATAATTTTAGTTAACCAAGAGAAACAATCTGATATCAGAAGAAAAATTTGCTGTTTGAAGGAACTGAACTCCTTTTTTTGTTGCTCTTGTTCTGACTACAGTCTTTGTACGGATCCATAGAACAATCTTCTCAGGTGCAAAATTCAAATTTCTCCATAGGGCAAACAAGAAAGTGATAGCCAAAAGTGAAAAAATGGCTGCAAATATATTGCTCAAATGTGTTGCCAGTTGCAGCAACTTATTCTAACACCAGCTATTGCATTTTTAGTAACAAGTGAAATACAGGGTATTCCATATTTTTTAAATATTTCCTACAAATCTAGAATAAGATAGAGGGAAAAATCATTCTTCCCCTGAAACTCAAAGAAAAGGAAAATCATATGAAAAGGAGAAATATAAAGAGAGGCTGAAGAAGGGTTTATACTCTGGAATTAGGTCCAAATAATAGAGAAGAAATAGAATAGAAAGATAAGAAAACTGAAGAAAGTGGCATATATTAGCTTTACAGACAAATGTATATGTAAGGTTATTATGAGTTTCAATTTGGGTTGAATTTCTTAACTTCCTTAATATAAGGATTGGAGAGCATTTTCATATATAAAATATAGAATGAGCTGTGCGTTATATAAATTGTTGAGACTGGATTTGTTTGACAAGTATTTTTGCCACCATGTCTTTAATGACCTTTTCTGATTAGCACAACTGGAGAAAGTAGGATTCCTCTTTCTATACAGATTTTACACCTGAAGACCTTAGAATAGAGTGGCTAAAATAATAAAAGCAATAAGAAGAATCATTTTAATAAACATGTCAAAAGAAAATTTTAAAATTTAAAGAAAAAAACAATGTTATATATGTGTCCAAATGAAAAATCATACAGGCACTTTAAGTTGAAAATGAGGAAGCTCCCCCACAGACTATTCACTGGTTGCTCCTATTATCATATTCTTGAGCCAGACTAACTTAAGCTTAAAAATACCTGGTTATCTGCAGTAAAGTAATAATTTGATTTGATTTGTTTGTTTAATAGCATATCAACTCCTTATGCGTCATTTAATACCAAAATTTAATTTCTTTGAGAGCTTTGAAAATATGTTATTCTGCTTTCACAAGTGAATACATGGCAGATGATACTCAGCTTTTGTGCATATACATGTTTGTGTGGATATAATTACTGGAGGTATTTTATGTTGTAGTTTTGTGGAAGTTATTTTTGGAATACAGTTTGTTTTAAGAAATTGTAAGATATTATATAGATTAACGTCATCAAAGTTCATTCATGTTGATTGATGTATTGTTGGTAATTTTACTCTAGATATATACTGTTGGTAATTCTTTTCATATAAAAATGTACTGCTTGCATTTTTATACTTTCACAGGGCTTTTTTTTTGTTTGGGCATTCACTATTTGCCCATAGCTGTGACCCTAACAGGTACTACCACCTCAGGTCAGGGTGGACCTGGAAACAACAATGATTAAGAGGTGGTTTTACGCTTCTCAAAAACTCCAATCTCCTGATCAAATGACTTGCTACCAGATGTAGTTCATAGTCATATCCATGACTGCAATAGAAAGTTTAGAGCTACAAATAATGGGAAATTATGGAGAGCCATGATCACCCAAGTCCTGAAGGGATACAGCACGTTAAGAAAGAATATCTGCATTAGGCATCCAGTTAAAGTAACATTGTGTCAAACTAAATTTAGTTAATATATACACAGAGAATTTTTTTATATTATTTACATTAAGACTATGAGATTTGATTAATCTTTACTAATTTGAGGTCAGTACAGCACAAAGCACCCAATTCAAGGCCCAAGTGTCACTCAATGTACAGCATTACTGAATCAGGTGTGTGAAATGAATGTAAAGAGGGTAACGGTGAAAGTAAAGATCTGGTGAGAGGTTAGGATTGTAGTGTTCAGAGGAGACATGCATGTGGCTGTTCCAGAAAATAGCAATTCTTGGAAAAAAAGCAGATAACTTGTAAATCCTTATTTCACCTAGATAACAACAGTTCCATGGTATGGCATGGAATCTCTGAGGTGTTGACATTGTGGTGTGCATATTTCTATCCATGCATGTTCAAGGGCTACCAGTAAGTAAAATTTATTTGGTAAATATGGCTGGGGTTTACAAAATATCCCCTACAAGACATGGTGATGTATCTTATTCTATATGCTATGTCCCTTCAGGATGTGGGCAATCATGGCACTCCACAACTTGCTGTGCTTTGTAGCTCTGAGTAAATTTGACCTTTTTCCTATTTTTCTTAATCCCTGTTCTGCCAACTCTTTATACAAGCTTGTTAGATAGTTTAGGCATGACTTTCCTGCATTGTTCTTGCCGTCAATATGTCTGGTGAGGGTTAAATTTTCTAAGCTCTCTTTCCTCATTAGGTACCTTAGAAATTTTAACTGCCTCTTCCTGATGTTAAGTATAAGTGTTTTTTTTTGTTTCCATTTTCTCTAAAAATTGTTCAGTCCTTGGAATCCTCAGCATCCTTCTGTAGAACCACATTTCTATTACCGCTTTCTCACAAAGCAAATATGACCATCACTGTCATGTCCAGTCCATCAGTTAAACTCCCCTTAACAACACTGGATTCATTTGTTGTGTGAACAACAGTGGTTCATAAATCCAGCCATTGATTTGCATTTCTTGTTACATATATGGCATGTCAAATCATCTCCACCACCCAGATATATATATACATATATATATATATATATACACACACACACATATATACATATATATATATATATATATATATATATATATATACAAACACACACACACATATATATAAAAATAAGCTATATTTTGTGCCTGACAAGACAATTTGGACTATCAACGGAACTCGAGTCACACACTAAATGTAGGTATATGTGTATTTATTAATATATATATATATATATATATATATATAAAAGTGAACATAGAAGTCAACACTTAGAGGCGACAGTCTGTTTCATGCTAGATGCAATCGTCAGCAATCGTCAGCTGACGATTGCATCTGACATGAAACAGACTGTCGCCTCTAAGTGTTGACTTCTATGTTCACTTTTATATTTACACACGCTCTATCTCTGATATTGAGCACTTTATCCCATAAATATAGCACACTTTAAAACTATATTTCTTTATATATATATATATATATATATACAGTTGTATAGATATGAGTTTGTAACCCTGGGTTTCACACTTTTGCGATCATCAGACAAACTGATTTAATTTTTAAAATTTGAATCTATTTATGTTAGTTTGTTTCATTATGTTTGGTGGAGGTGGGTGGAGATACACACACACACACACATATATATATATATATATATATATATATATATATATATATATATATATGATATGACATGAGATAACAATATATATTTTATATAGTAGTGAGGAAATTATAAGACAAAATGGAAAAAGTTTATTTGTGACACACTTCATCAATTAAGACTTCATCAAACAAGGTTTGTTGAAGTTGTTGTAACAATATATGTGCATGAATGAGAGATGCTGGAAAGAATTTTTGTGATCTATCCAAATTCATGCATATTCTTTTTTTTTTCATCATATTTGTTTTTAAATATCCCACTTTGTGATAATATATATATATATTTGATTTTTCTTGAGGTTTTATATATATATATATATATATATATATATAATTTTTTTATTTATTATAATTTTTACATACAGACAAAAACAACTTACTACAAAGATGCATTCTTGTTTCAATGCTGCTGCATCTCAGCTGGTGAGCAGCTGCATCAAAACAAGAAAGCATCTTTGTAGTGAGTAAGTTGTTTTTGTTCGTATGTAAAAATTATATTGAATAATTTTCTACTCTTGGTATTGAGCCCTCTTTTGAATTAATGCTGTGAACGTTAGAATTTACATTATTTTCATTCTCATTACATTCATATATATATATATATATATATATATATATATAAACATTATTACATTTTTCTTGAGGTTTTATATGCAAGCAGATGCGCAGGTTGCATAATGTTTAGCAAATGAGAATGACAAATTGGTGAGACGAGTTTGAATTCAAGTTCATAACATTCATTTTCCCACAAATACCCTAAAGAAAAGGTATGGAACCCTCCCTTTTCTCTCGGCTATTGGCTAAATAGTAGGGTAAAGTAGGCTTTATCACCTAGGTTAACAACCAATGTAGGAGGAGGACAACTGTGAAGTCAAAACCAGTTGGGTAAAGAGACAGCAATTACATCCCATAAAAACCTACTTGCTACAGAAACCCCAGAAACTACCTCATGCATGTTGATAGCTGAGACCCCCATACCTTTCGGTGGCGTCTATGAGAGATGAATTAATGAGTGACTGTAAGGATTGGAAACTGTTTTTGTTTGTCAATAGAATATAAATGATGGAACGTCTACTGAAATTTGACCTGCAGCTAAGAGACATCAATAAAGAGAATGAAAGTAAATATATCTTTCCCTGCTTATTAATTAAAAGTATTGATTAGACATAATAAAAATAGCCAATAAAATCCATTGTTTAACTCTTTATATGTTGTATGCAATTTGAGATAAAACTTAATTGAAGACAATGACAAAAGATACATTATTTTATAGTTTTATCTTTTCAAACTTTGTAAATGGACCTAACAAGATAAATATAACCAATAAAAAAACATTTTTATCTAAAATTGCATACAACATTTAAAGAGTTAAAATTACTCCAAAATACATTTTTAATTATTTAACTATCAGATGCAATTCTAGATAAAATTTTATTGCAGACAACCATCTGTAGACAACAGCCACATTATTAGCAGGCTGTTGTTTAGAATCAGACATTTTGGCACCGACATTTTGGTGCCAGACATTTTAGAAGAGAAAATAAAAGAAATCTGTATACATGCAAAATGGTGAAATCAGAATTTTTGTTTTATCTACAAAATCTTTAGTTTTCCATAATAATTCTATTTGTCAGTAAATTATAGTAATTCAAATAGATATATTGTTTAAATATTAATTATCTTCTTTCATCCTTAACCACAGAAGAAGTTGTTGCAGTGCTGACTTAGTAAGCTGTCTATCATTCTCCTCCATTGTGTGCCAGAACCTGGGTCACTGCAAATGGTTTCTTGGTGTGCTCATCATTTCACGTGTTTTCAGCATTTGAACCTGGCACAACATATTCTGCTCCTGGGATAAGAACTATAAACATTAAATCAAGGTTAGTATATGACTAAAATAAATTTATTTGAAGATTATGATTCCTTGTATTTATGCTAAGGGGTGTATTGAAGTGTATTGTCAGTGGTAATACCTTTGCAGTGATGTGGTTGACTCTACTTTACTCAGGTGAATTGAGATGTGAAACGGTACTGGTTCATAGCCTACATCCAACTTTCGCACATGGCTCCAAGAAGTCACAAGAGCACTGCAACAACAACACCCTGGTCAATGACATTGACCAACCAGCTAAACTGTGTGAGGGTAATCAGAATGGTTTCCCAACCCAACTGGTGAAGAGGAATGCCTCTCTCTTATCCACCAGTGTCAAGCAACCATCAGCCAGTTGCCAACCTTAGTGTAGGGACTGCGCCTCAGAGGTCAACAACTTCTCCAGTGGGTGAGGGAACTTCTGAGAGGAGGGATGGGATAATCTCAACATCCCTTGTACAAAAGGAACCAGCAAGCCATTGCACTATTTTGCCTTGAATGTCATCATGGACCACAATTATGAGGAAGTGGTGATGGCAGCAGTACAAAAGCACTAACTGAATAAATAATGATGATGACTTCTGTTAAATCTTGAACTTTGTTAAATTTATGTCTGAATTGGGAAGGGTTCCAACCTACTCAGGGTTCAACTAATGAATACTAACAGAAAATATAAGAAAATGAGGGAATCTGAAAGAAACAACAAAGAAACTTATACTTACAGTCAAAAAGAGACAACTGAGATTTCTGGGACACATAATTGATTGATTTGTTTTTTACAGCTTATCAACCCATTGATCGTTATTTAAAGTCAAAACATATTTTGGATTGGAAGAATAATTTGATTTGTTTTTATAGGTGAATATTACATTAACAATTTTTTGAGTATAACAATGTTTTTCTTTTCAGATACTTCCTACTATTTAACCCATTGCTGGGAGAAGTGGTAGCTTCATCTGTTTCCCATGAAAAGATATGAAAGTGAATCTAACAAACCAGACTGGAATTTGAACATCACTTTTGTTTCTCATTCTAAGCCACTATCTATTACACCATCTGGATATTCCACTTAATAAAGAAAGAAGACCTAGAGAATTTAACACTCACAGGGCATATTGAAGTCAAGTGAAGCTGGATGAAATAGTAATTAACCTACTTAATGATTTTCTGTGAATGTGTGGCTGAATAGAGACAAAGATGTATAGTACTTTTAAAAGGTACTTAGAGAAAGAAAAGACAGGAATTTGTGGAGAGCCATGATTGCCTACATCTTAAAGGGGCTTGACAAAAATGAGGAAAAAGATGCTATTCAATGATGATGAAAGTTGTGATAGCCAGTATGGGTGAATATCTTTTCACCTTTTGCTGTTAAAATACCAGCTGTTAATGTTGTAATCACAGAGTAACTTCTAAAGAACTGATAAATGCTTTTTTAAAAAATAAGTGCCAAAATATTGTAGACATGTTGCTGTTAATAATCCAATAAAAATACCAATTTCATTTTCTTTCGGGAGCTACCAGTGATCCATATTTTCCCTTTGCATAGCTTTTCCATTAACTGTTTACCAGCCCTCCAAACACAAAGACATTAATTCCCTGTTTTAATATTCAGTGCTACGAACTTAACTTTTTATTACTTTACTCTGCCATAGTAATAACGATACAAATTATGGCAAATTTTAGATTAAAATCCTGAATTTAAATTTATTGGCAAGGATCTGCTTCTCTTAAGTAAAATTAATTAAAAGATTGGAAAAAATGTTTTGTGGGAGAAATGAAAATGTTTTATTTTCATCTTACAAAAGGGCACTAGTTGGTGAAGAAGGAGATCAAGCCAGGTCACCGCTGCCTTAATCTTTAAGCCTCCAGCATCATCAATTAATATTTCAGTAGAAATCGGCTGATTTCATCAATTGATAATTTAAGCTTTCTCCAATGTTATAAGCATCATTCATTCAGGATCCGACTCCATAATGACAACTCTATGATTCATGGGGTTACATGCATCAATTTCAATTTGGATGCCAGCGTTAAAAACTTCAGATTCTTTTAAGCATAAAGTGACCCTTGTCAGTAGAAGATATAATGTCACTAATGGAAGATTTAGACAGAAATGAAAAAGATTTTATGACTTTTGATCTTCAGTTGTAGATGTTGTCATATAGAAGTTAAATGATGGTAATATGGCAGTTATTATAGAAGTCAGATAATGATAATATTGCATATATTACAATGTAGAATTTAGCTGATGATTATATTACAGCTATTATAGAAGAAAGAGATATTTCAATTTAGGAATTTAATATTTATTTTACTTCTCTTTTTCTTAAAATTTTATAATCTAAAATATGGTGGAGAAATGAGATCAAGTGTCAAAGCTTTTTTAATGACAACATATTTTTCCTTCATGCGTTAGGTAGGTGTCTTCAGATCCAAATAAAAATGAAAATTGTGTTTTGTTAGTATTAAATCTATTAATGGCTGTTTTATTGACTGGTATCTTCTTGTCAGAATGAAAGAACAAAATTGTTCCTTGTATTAAATTAATTACTGTTTGTTTTTTTTCCTTTTTATTGATGGTGGGCTGCTGTCTTTTGATATGAAGGGCATTCCAAATTTTTAATTGGTTTTCTTTTGCAGTTGGATAGGCAGAATTTATTTCAGAAAAATATTATGAAGCTATATCAGATATAAAGAAAACAAAGGATATTTGATAGCATATGACCCTCTCCAACTCATGTAACTGAATTCAGCTTGCTTTATTGTCAGTCACATAAATATGGTTTGACAGATTTATTAAGCCTGAATGCCTATCTGCCCAGAAGATGGAATCACAAACTGGTAACCTTTTGATACCTTTTGGACCCTTCTGACCATCAGTCTACTTGAAATGTAGTCAAAGTCATGATGATCATTTATAATTATCCCCTAGATAGGTGGGCATTGTCAAAACACAGACCACAGGAACTTACACTGAAATTTAGATATCATAGGTGAACCTCTGTGGTCATTTCAGAATTTGAAGTTAGAACTATCCAGGTTAGCAATACTGTTTGTACAATATCCTGAAGGGGTCACAGACATGTATTGAGGCCTCAGTAATCTGCCTTGGGAAATGAAGCAGGAAACCTATGCTCTCAAGATTTTACTCCCAGCATCCTGCTTTGACTTAAATACTTTATTTAAAGAGGGAGTCATCTTACCTGAAAACTTCACTTCGGCACAACTGAGGGTTATTCCACACTCCTACATCAAATGTGAGAAAGCCTTCCAAATCTTTCTTCATGAAACCAAATTCTTCAAAACCCACATAGAGGACCTGGGAAATATTTTTATGATATTCTTTGAGTATAACATTGATCCAATTTGCTGTGAAAGAGAGTAGGCAAATCTGATATGATGCAGGCATTGTGAACACAGTAATCAACACTGCATGGTGACTGTCAGTTTCACACATTAAAGTGAACTCCAAATTCTTATGTTCATACTGTTTATACCAGTAAATACCCTACATCAGATACGGACCACACACCCACTTCAAATTTTAACTTTTAAACAATATATATATATATATATATATATATATATATATATATATATATATTAGTGGCTGGTCACATGTATCCAAGGATGCCCATCTACTTGGGCAGCTAGCTAATCACTGTTGCTTGTTCAACATCCACAGAGCCTACCTATGGTTTATACTGCAACTATGCTGAGCCAACCTTAGTTACAGTTTTTGGGAGAGATCACACTATCTCATGGGATCAACAGTCTGAACAAGGCCAGCATGCTCCAACCCTTGGTCACAATGTCTCGTGACTTCATGCTAGCACAACCATCGACAGCTCCCCAAGGGTTCCATCTACCCAAGTTCACCCACAAAGCTAGGGTCAAAACACAGTATATTTTTCAGGCACTTTCCAAAGGTGCTGCACACTGGGATCGACCCCTCCAGACGGATAACATGAAGAAGTTACCTTTCTGATGACAAATCAACCATTATGAAATTCAAACCCAAACTTCCCTTCTCCACATCCTTTCATCTTTCATTCCTATCTGCTCTCGCTCCAAACCTTCTGTAACCCCCTTGCCTTGATCGACCCTCCGTCATTCTCTTTCTCCACATCCTCTCCTTTACCACTCCTATCTGCTGTTCCTCCAACCCTTCTGTAACCCCATGCGTGATAGTGGCCTCCAGCTTTGCTTGGGGTGATACGCTTAAAAAAAAAAAAAAAAAGGTTACATGGTCAGTAAGTGAATGTTCTAACCACTTAGTCACATGCACACATATATATGTATATATGTGTGTGTGTGTGTGTGTGTATAAAAATTCAAATATAAATTTAAAAAATATATATATACACACACAGTCTATATATATATATATATATATATATACATACACAGTCTATATATATATATATATATACACACACAGTCTATATATATATATATATATACACAGTATATATATATATATATATATATATATATATATATATATATATATATATATATATATATACACACAGTCTATATATATATATATATATACACAGT
>OZ038488.1:10602533-10968635 GCA_964036315.1 Acanthosepion esculentum
ACCACACCTGTTAGAATATGCGAAACAAAATCAAAACAAAAGAACGGACGAAAGTAATAACTGTTATACAAATAAAAATAATAATAAAAAAAAACATTAATAAAAGATAATATACTACGTTACTTAAAAACCGAAAGCCAAAAATATATAGGGTAACAAATAAATAACAACAAGTATAATAAATCGATCTAAATACATCCAAATATATAAATAAACTAACAACCGATTACGATAAAGTAGCCGTTTAATAAAAAAACAAAACAAAAAAAACAAAACAAATAAAGATAACCAACCTAAATAGATAAATTAAAAACAGTTTCCACCTAAATAATAGTCAGAAAAAAACCCACAACATCACACCTCAAAATTCAACAAACAGATTTAATCAATGACAAATAAACAAATATATAAGATAAAAAATAAAAATGAAAACAAATAAAAACAAGCAAAACAATTTGACCCAAATAAATAAGCGAACAATCAACTTCCGGTAAATGACGGCCATTATAGACTACCAACAATAAGCTATAGAAACAAATTTTTACTACGTTAACCAAAAACACCGATCAAAATAAAAGAATAAATAAATAAATATATAAGATAAAAAATAAAAATAAAAAATAAATAAAATAAAAAAAAACAAACAAAAAACAAGCAAAATAATTTGACATAAATAAATAAACAAATAAGCGACTTCCGGTAAAAGTAACCGCCAAAATAGACTACCCATAATGCACCACTGACCCTTATATAAATAGCCGAGAAAAATAACAGCACTAGTCGCCTGATGATTGCACTAGCATGAAACAGACTGTCGCCTCTAAGTGCTGACTTCCATGTCCACTTATTTATACACATTATATATATATATATATATACATATATATATATACACATTATATATATATATACACATTATATATATACACAGCATATGTATATATATATATATATATATATACACAGACACACACAGATATACAAACAGATTTTATTTTGAAAGATAATATTTTATAATTGGTATTAACCCATTCATGTGGGTAAAATTTTCAATTAATGTGAACAAGAATATAAAAAGTAATATATATTACATACACACAAACACACACAGATACACACATGAATATATATATATATATATATATATATATATATATATATATATATATATATATATATATATATATATTATTAATACAGTAATATCAAATCTGTTACTCATCATTTCATGTAATAACAATCATCTGGCAGATATTTCTGCCTGACACTTATATACACTTGGTTATTTTTATTCTCTGAAATGATGAGTAGCTGTTGTTGATATTATTGTATTAATAATGTTACATATATATATAGTATAAAATACAAATATAATAATATATAATAACATATATATATATATATAGAGAGAGAGAGAGAGAGACATACAGACAGACAGAATATAAAATACGAATATAATAACCTCATCCTCAAGTAAAAAAAAGTTTTAAAATAATGAAAGTCATAATAATAAAAAAGAAAAAGCCAACACTATACATTGCCAATAAACAAATGATGAGTCTACTCAAATATGAGCATCCACTAAAAATAACGTCTAAGTAATAAAATCTGTCAAATTAATAAATATATCAATATATAGTTGCTCATATCTCATTATTTAGTTTATACTCACACTTTATATATATATATATATATATATACACACACACACACACACACACACACACACACACACACACAAGGTTCAATGGGTAAATTGTCACCTTTTTATATTTTTAATTTCATGCTTGTGCCTTATTTGTTTCTGATTTTGTTAACTGCACAGTACAGCATGGTTAGTTGGGCACTGTGTGTGAGAAAAAGAGCACCGTGATGCAATTCCCTCTGCCAGAAATTTGTAAACAGCATGCTGTACTATTTGGCCTTCATGCCAGAAGCTCCAATACAAACATTTCTGATTGTTTGGATGCCAATTTGAGGACAGTGCAGTGGATTCAGAAAGAGTTGGGTGAGCGTAATGGTGATTACAAAGGTATGGCAGCTCAGAAAATTCACTCTGATCATTCTGATGAGAAAAGGATTCCCAAATTAGTTGATGAGGCCCTCAGACTCAAGATCAAGTGCCTTGAAGAGGTAGTACTGCCCTGGGTCAAGAAGGTGGCTGCTGAAAGACTATGTCTGGCAACAGGACTCTGCAGCATGCCACACAAACAGGAGAACCCAGTTATGGCAGTCAGAGAATTTCTGCAACCACATCACCCCTTACATCTGGCCACCTAACTCCTCAAACTGCAACCCCCTTGATTATTATGTGTGAGGTGCAGTTGAGCAAGAGGACAACAAAACTCCTTGTAAAACCAAAGATGAACTGAAGGCAGCATTCACCAACTTAAACAAGGAGACCGTCCAGACGGAATGAAGGAGGTTCTGAAGTCATCTGCAAGCTGTGGTTGAAGCCAATTGGTGATTTTATTGAATAAATTTACTCTTTAGCATTTCAAGATATATTTATGAAAGTTTGGTAAATATATCTGTTAAAATGAGATGTCAGTGTTATTTTCATTTTAGCATAATTTAGATGACAGTTTATTCATCGCACCCCATATCATAAATATGGTTGATGGATTAGAAAATTAGAATTAACAGGTATTCTTTGAAAAGATATACTGTGACAAGATTAAATTATTCATCATTCCTCAGTGATAAAAGGCATGAGGGTGATATCCCTGTGATGAAAAATACAAGTTGTTTGTTAGCTGAAGGTCACAGCACTTAGCCAGTTGAAGAAATTGAATAGATGTTAACTGCCTTACAGATAACGACAAGACCGACGAGCATGAGAGAAAACAGTTTTTCTATGAAGTCATGCAAACACGATGTCCACAATTTTCACTTAATGCTTACATAGGAAACAAGTCCTATATGCGTCATGCAAAATGACATTAAGTAATCATTAGAAAAATCAACTGTGATCAATAGGGCTTGATTATCAGTCGATTAAAATCCGAGAAGCACAGTACCCATCAAAAATGATGGGATTATATAAATATAGATTGGCAATTCTGTGTGCTCTGTTTAGAATTGCAATATAGTATCTGTTTGCTTTGTGAAACGCATTACACATGAAAACTAAGCTTAATATATATTGAACTGTAATGATTAGAACACTCCTCTATGGATTCATATCCTTGATCCTCCCCAGCTTCACCATGGTGATGTCTTCTATAAAAGGTGCCGTCATAAATTTTTGGCTATAGGCTGGAGCACAGAATATCTAATATTAATAACCTGTTTTCCAAGTACAAAATTGGAGGCATGCAGGCATTTCTAATGTGATCCCAGGTCTCACTGCGTTAATTATGTTCTGTTCATGAATGATGAAAGACATTGATAGAATCCTCATGTCCAACCAAGCACATAACGGTTGTTGGAAAGTGGGATGATCCCTGTTGAGGTACAAAGATAAACTTAAGCAAAACCTAAATTCTATTGACATCCTTCGGCCTTCCTTTGAGGAAATGGCTTCTGATCATTTCAAGTGGAGAAGTGTGTGCATAAAAGTCAGGACATTTTCAGAATTCATAAAGGGGCTGTTCTTTGTCCTGTTATAATGGGCCATTTTTGACTCCTGTTTTTTAGCTAGTAAAATATATGCATATACATCATAACAACAAAGTGAGTTATTTATACATAGAAGGATTTATTTATCAGAAGTGTAGTGGACCATGCGGTGTGTGAATGTGAAGAGAAGATGAGTTATCTCTAGGTTAAGGCTTCCGCTGGCCGGTCCAGCTACATAAAAATGTTGGACTTCAATGGAGTCCAAAGAAACAAACAAGACCGATATATATGTACAAAACAAATATATATTAATACGTGAATTACAAATAGATTAAAACACGAGTTACAATACATTGAAGACATGAATAAAATGTTACAGTGTCTGTATGGAAAGTTGTGTGTGTTGTTTTTAGTTGAATGTCCGTACGGGTGAATTTTGTTTTAGCGTATTCCCAGAATATGAGAAACGCTGGTTGTGTATAAGAGTTCACATATTGGAAATTTTTAGAGAAAGTTTTTTGTACCTCGCCCCACGTGCAAGGTTGCCGGCCCACGGCCGAAATCGACATAGTTGCTCACACGTGCACGTAAGCAGAGAAAAAAGAGAGAAAGAGGTGAAAGGTCAGCCAGTATTTATACTCCCGGGAGAGAGAGACCCCTGGTGAAGGGTTAAGGAAATGAAGGGGAGCTAACTGCAACAGAAGGGTTTGTTTGCATGACTTTGGTAGATATATTAAAGTTCTTTTAGAGTTGTTGTTAAATGTTTCTATGTTGGGCCTGGCGAATGAATAAATTATTTGCAAGTGATGTCTATCGCTAAAAGGTAATATTAAGCATGTGAAAGAGATATTTCTGCAGAACATATGTGTGGTCTTCGTTCCTGGAGCAGCTCAAATCCATGTGCTATCTTTGTGAGAGGTTGATGAAAGAGAGGATGACTCTAAATTTTCTGCCTGTAGAGGGGTTTCCTTTTTAATAGGAAATCATGGGAAATTATTTTATTTATTTATTGTGATTGCTACAGTTCTATAAGTTGAATATTGTGTGGGCTTCAAGCAAGGCATCACGGGTAGAACATACTGTCGGGCATTCACATGAAAACAACAAGTGTTCATCACCCAAACACATATATATTTTCTTTGTTTTAAACACACTTCAAGATATGGTTCTCTATGAAATAACTTCCTTGACCACTCAGCTATATATTCAAAATGACCACAGATAATTAAAAGTTAAACCACAAATAAGTAGAAAACCATTTATAATCAAACCACAGGCAAAGTTTTAAATCATGTTCCATCACTTTATTTTGATACAACTTTCTAAAACCTGTTTTAAAATACTTAAATATTTAATTAATAATTCTAGCTGGAAGCACTTGAAGTTTGGAACAGCAGTGAACCAGTGGCTCAGAGATATGATGTTGTCTCAAGGGCAACATCACTGACATCAATTTTAACAAGCTTTGTGTGGTGTGAACAACATTTGATTTGGAATTTTTACAAACATGATTTTTCTTCTTAGCAGTTATATGAGTAAAATTTGAAATAATCCATAAAGTAAAAATAGTCAAATATACTGAATTGTTTTAGTTCAATTTATTCATATGTTTGTCCATTACTGATTTGCAAATAAATTAACAAACTCAGATTTGAAATGTTCTACACACATGGTTGGTTATTTTATTTGAGAATTCTGTGAACTGGAAAATGAATTCTGCATTGTTATTTTAATAAATCGCCATGACTGAGCATGCATATTTTTTTAATTTCTTTAGTAAAAATGCAAACAGTCTGCAGATTAAGGTTGCTTTATTTCAGTGTTTTTAAATGAGTAAAAATGCCTTAAACCTGATATATAGAGGATTTAGAACACACTCAGATATGCATGATTAAAACATCTTATTTTAAAGTAGGTTATACTTTCAATGTAATGACATTAGGATTTTAACTGTTTTATAACAATATCTTAAATGGGATTCCTTGTTTCTGTCTGTGGTAAGAATGGCCAATCCATGAAACATGAGTCAAAAGTGGCATATTCTTCAGTCCTTATCCATTCAATCTCTTTCTCTCTCTCTCTCTCTCTCTATATATATATATATATATATTTGTTGTAATGGAATGTCCCATACTCCCTATCACCTAATGTGAATTGACTATATCAGTAGATATATATAGTAAGCACAGGATATACCTGGTGGACTTACTTCAGGAATTACTAGCTTGCTAACCGATTCCCTGTCTTTCAGTAGTTTATGCTTTTTTACAATAAACCTCTCTTTCTTTCATCGATGCCCTTGTTCCTGTTCCTTTCACTCGAGTACCACCTTTGTCTGTTTGTAACCTTCTTTAAGGATACAAACAATATTTTAATCAAGTTCACCCTATGCAAGGCATTAAAGCTACTAAGACACAAGTGTTTATTATGTGTGGAAGAATTAGAATGAGAGAGAATGGAAAGATTAATCAGGAGGACAGTATATAATGATTGACATTACATTTAAATTTTTGCAGATTAAGGTTGGCTGGAAATCTTTGAGCTGGGATGGAGTTCCACAAGTGAGAAGTTTTCACTCAACTTCTGAATTCATCAAATATTGCCACTTCTGAATTCTGCTGTTAGAAATTTTTGCAGATTAAAGTTGGCTGGAAATCTTTGAGCTGGGATGGAGTTCCACAAGTGAGAAGTTTTCACTCAACTTCTGAATTCATCAAATATTGCCACTTCTGAATTCTGCTGTTAGGAATTTTTCAAGATTAAAGTTGGATGGAAAACATGGAGCCGAAAGGGAGTTCCACAAGCAAGAAGTTCAAGTAAAGAAACTGTCAGCATAGAATTTACAGTTGCATCTAGCCAGCTCAAGCATAAATTGATGAGATCTCAATGTCAATCTAGCACTTAAATTCATAAAGTCAATGTACCATAGTGAAGAGATTATCCAAACAATTACCATGAAAGGATTTCTAGAAAAGACACCATATCTAGCAGCAATATTCTAAGCATGGATGAATGGTAGACTTATAAATATGCAGGATAGTTTTTCTGTCCAGAATCTGTCTCACACGACACAGGGAACCAACCTTCTTGGCAGCAGACCTAGCAATGCATATACAGTATAGTCTTTCCACTCCATGTCAGTGTAGAACATTAGTCCAAGAAGGTTTCACTTTCAGAGGTTAGCATCAACCATACTGATGGAACACAGAGAAGGATATGCAATGTGTCCCCAAAAATTGACATAATTTAAAATATGAATATCTGAGTAACTGCATGTTCCAGGCAAATGGAATTAAATCGGCTTCATGTTGAACAATAAAAGATTTATTTATCAGAATTCAAACATGACATCCAAAGGAATGTAAATTTTATAATCAATTTCACCAAGCTTCACAAATGTTTAATATACATACCACCTCTACTCCAGTTCAAAAGACCGGGGAGGAGTGTGAACTGGATTATAGGTGAACCTATCTACTGCTGTTGGCAGTCCAGCATTTGGCAAACATGCTGTAGTATGTCTTGCATAATGTTCTCCAGTGCCTCAGTGATTCTCTGCTTAAGTTACTCTCGGCTTGTAAGAAGAGGGGGATATAGATCTGTTCTTTCACATAACCCCATAGAAAAAAATCATAAGCTGTCAAGTCAGGTGAACGAAGTGGCCATTTCAACAGCACATTGTCATTATCACAGGCATACCTGATCCATCTTTCTGGTAGATTCTCATTAAAATAAATCTGTGCAGTTAACTTAGTTTTACACATTTTGTTCAATTTTGAGATTATCTAAGCGAGAATTGGCTATGTTATTAGACTACAAAATGATGTCAATTTTTGAGGTTATATATATATTTATATATACATATATATATATATATATATATATATATATATATACTTTGATTTTATGATTTATAGAAATACCTGGAATCAACCAGTTGTTAACCAAGTGACTGATGCTAAACAGAAGTTGGAAAACAGTTTTCACTGTTTTATAACTAAGACGTTGATTAACCTGCCGAATAAGCAGGCAGAAATGAAATAGCAGGGGTAGTAAGTGAAGAAACTGTACTTAGAGTAATGGAGGATGGGAAGTTGTGGAGAGCCACAACTTCATATGTCTTAAAGAGAGATGGCACATAGAAGAACAAGGATATCGTTATTCATCCTTCTAGTTATTTTTGCCAATCAATTTACATTTTTTGACACCTTTTCTCTATGCAACTGTGTTTTATTTATTCTTTGTGAATATTTGCCATTTTTTACTTTTTCTGAAGCACAGTAGAGTAATGGATGGTGGCTCAGAAATCAGAGAGCCAAGTTCAAATTCAAGTACATTACATTCACTTACATACAATTACCCTTGGCAATGGTATGAATCTACTTCAACTCTGTACTTCAACCGTCAGTCTGCCTGAACACTGAATTGTTTTTTACTCATTATTTCTTTCTCCTCCCCCAATAGCAGTAGGTAGGTTCACCTATAATCCAGTTCATGCACCTCCCCTGTTTTTGAACTGGAGGAGAGGTTTCCTGTTTAAGATTGGGTTTCTGGTTCCTTATACTCTGTACTTCTGATGTCGCTACCTGAAATCTGAAAATTTTATTCAATAATTATTACTATGTTCTTTCCTCTGCCAATGGGAGTAGATAGGTTTGCCTATCATCAAGTTCACACTCCTTCCCAGTCTTTTGAACAGGAGTAAAGCTTCATCACTCATTTCCTGTTTAGAATTTGGGTTTCTGGTTCCTTCTAAAGTCTATTCCAACATTATACTTCTATCATTTCTGCCTGAACTTTGAAATTTTATTTGCTAATTAAATCTTGATCTCTTAAAGTCTAAAATTAGCTGTCTATCTTTTCTGTCATCTTGCCATTTCTTATGCTAATACAACTACACACAGTAACACTCTACCTTGAGTGGCCCTTGGGCTTTGTATTGGGGTTATATTATTAAAAAAAATAATGAATTCATCTCTTCTCTCCTCTGCTATATGTAAACAGCAGAACTTACTGGGTCCTAAGGCCTTGAGTAGCAACCAGCCTAGCTGAAGGACAACTTTGAATTCAAAACCTGAAACTATAGATAAATAGTAGGGAAGTCTGGGTTCTGTAGCCTTGGTTGGTAACCATTCTAGGAGAAGGACAACTCTGAACTTACAAACCATATGTAGCCCTGGCAAAGCACATACTAGGCAGCTAAAGAAATGATCATGTAGTTCATATTTACTTTATGATCCAGACTATGATCAACCTATCATCATCATCATACCACCTTTCCAAACATTTTGCATTTTTTTAAATTCAGCTCCTCATCAAAATATTAAAGAATAGGATAATAGAGATGATCTGAAAATGATAGAAAATTTGAATTCAATAAACAACAGGAAAATGAGAAAACTGCATACTTATTTATCAACATGTTTTCAAACTGAGAACATAAAATCAATTGTTACCTTGAGAAGAAATTTGTTATTAAAAATGAAAGTTAACTGTAAGCGTTCTGAAAGGAAGTATTTGTGGCAGATTACTTCCACAACACAAAGAACAAATCACTGTAAGTTCAGACTCAAATATCGGGGGCAGAAAGAAATGCCGAAAACTCGATTCGCAGGAACTATCTCACAAATCACAATGCACGTAACCAGTGAGAAAAATAACTCATTCTCCAAAAAATGCAGTAGCCAAAATACACAAACTTTCTGTTCGAAAACACCAATGGCTTTTATTGGCTGAGCATTTTTTCCATTCGTCAACAGCTGGGAGAAGAAGCCCAATTTTTGCATATTAAAATACTTTTATAGCGACTCCTGAGACGGACTTGTTTTTTAATTCAAATATTTCGTCTTCAGCATGTCATGCGGAATACGTGCCCTTTTTTTTTGGTAAGTAATTTTCTTTTTCGCCATATTTTCCATCATAAGATACATGCGACGCGCTGTTGCTTGGTTTGACGAGGTAAGTCGCCATCTTCTTCACTACATTAACCCTTTAAGCCTTGACCACTGCTTTAATGGTGGAAAAGAAAAAATGACCTAATACCTAGTCACCGGTTGAATGGTGCGTAAACACTTGCACCGTGTTTTGCTATTGGTTGTCTTATTTGGGTAGACTGGGACACAAAGAATTCTCGCGATAAAGTAAAGGCATGCAGTCATACTCTCTCCCTGCTAAGTATAATGCTTAGATTTTTTGTAACTTTTTTTTATATATAATGTGAAACATTACATACCAATTATTCGTGAATTTTGACTCAGGCACTCAGACAGAAGGGTTAAAATTGTTCAGGGAGGTAGGGCTCAAAGGGTTAAGGAACTTCCTTCTCTCCTAAATGTATCAGTCATTATTAATTTCCAACAATTATTACTTTGTAAGTATTTTCCAGAACTAAGACTGTACGTTTATATTTATAAAACAATTTTTGTTTTGTAAAGAGAAAAGACATTACCATGCTAAGTCACAGACAAATGGAATTTGTTCACTTGAAGCCAAACTCATGAATGAAGATGAAATTTGATGAACTTTCCTCAACACTAAATTCTTTTGACATTATCCATTTTTATCCATAAATACAAAAATATGCTCAGAATTATATCTGCTGTCTGGGAATGACACTGAGATACAAACAAGCATTTTCACCTAAGAAATTGATCAGAGATTAAATAAAACTGATTAAGTAAAATTCAAAGAATTCTTTTCTGCTCTCAGTAACTAATTTAACTCTAAACTTTGGTAAAATCAAAATAAGTTCAAAAGTCTCATGAAAGAAAGTAATACTCATTTTCATTTTTATATTAAATCAATAGTAATGATGAGATTAACCGTTTCTATACAGGAAACATTCACCATTAATTGATTGAACAGTTAGTGTTACTGTTAGTTGAAATTTATTGAATCTTTCTCTTAAGACATTTTTAAAGAAAGTAGGCTTCTCATTTTCATTTTTATCTGTCTAGAATTTATGGGAGTTTCCTTCTTTACCTTTTGTTTTAGGTAATGTGAAAAAATTTTGATTATATCATTATTTTCACTTCTAGTTAGATGTGCCATCCATTTTTGTTGTTGTGACTGGTGAAAGTGTTCAAGTGATAGGGTTTCTGTTATTTAGTAAAGTTCTTTGTTTATAATTCTGTCACACCAGTCTATAAGATCTGATGAAGAACTGTCTCCTTAAAGACTTACAGGAGTACAGGTTTCATTCACTTGAAGCCATTTTTAATCATTGATCTGAGAAAACGGTTTTATATGGTTGATAGTGTCAACATTTCTGAATGAGGTGGATACTATGTATGCCATCCATATGAGAATTTTTGTCTGTATTTCTGGTATGAGGAGTTATCATTATTTACACTATTTATATTTGAACCATTCTCCTCATCTTTGTTGTCTTTATCACATTTCAGTCATTGTGCACTTCATCCATCAGGTGTATATCGATCCAGGAAACCTACAGGGAATTCTGAACTGAACCCTTTATTTAATCTACAGGGATAGACTGTTCTCATTTCACTGCTCATGTCTAGGGATATCATCTAGTTCTTATTCTTATTTTTTTTTTAGCATCATTCAGTTATTGCTCACCTGTTTCTACTGAATGCAAGTACACACTGCCTGAACCAGGAATTGAACTCACAACCACTATGTGGAACAAGGACAAGATACTCTCATAGATTAAATAAAAAGTTCAGTTCAGTTTATCCAGATTGATATACAGCTGAGGAAGGCTAGAAGACACAATGACTGAAAGATGGGGACAAAAGTCCAAACATAAATCATGTAAATAATCCATACAAATTTAAGAACCTAACTTGAATTGTTAGGTTAATATTATGGTTTTGTAACATTTTGCAATGTTGGACAAAACTAGCCCCAGGACAGCAGTGTGTTCAATTTCCTTATCTACTATACTATGCTAAATATATCTAAATAGTTTTAGAAATGTTAATGGGAGGAAAAAATTTGTATGGCGTATCTGAACTTTGGTGCAGGAAAAATTAAGATCCAGAATAATTTGCTAATTTTGAACAATGGTATCTGATTAAACTGACTTTCACTTATCAGTTAATGAGTTTCAACCGAATTTTAGTCAGACATTGTGTTTGCATAAATTCATTTAAAGTAACCTGATATAAATATTTAAATGGTAGGACATCATTTAGGTTAGAGTTGTCTAAGTAAAGAGTGCACTGAAGAGGAATAAATCACTTATTAAATAAACTTACCAGGCTTATAATAAGTGTATATCACAGACAGATGTTACAAGATAATTTCACTACTTAATATATTTTGTAACGTGTTTAGCATTTGTAAATCAACATCTCTGTTTTCAAATAAGCTTTTATTCAACATTCAAAAACAATTTAAAAACATTTGATGATACAAATCCAAATTTGGTTGACTTGTCATTAGCCGAGTTTAAAGCTTTTATTCTTTCTGATCTGCTTGCTATATTTACTGAACTAAATGCAGAATAAACATGGCCAACTAATTTTAAATTTGAATGCCCTTTACTGCACATGATTAGAAAGACAGTTATTCCTACTTCTGTGATTTTTGAATAGATCACTTTCAATTTTCAATAATAATTTGATCAGCAGGGGTATACAGGATTGCCCAGGGAAATATATCTTCAAATATAACCTTCAAATGACCTTTCTTAATATATTTCTTTTTAGACAGCAAATAAGAAAAATATTACTTACAATGTATGTATCACTGGTTACTCATATCTGTGTATGCTTGTCATCTAGGGTGGTTAGCTAATCCCTTTTGCAGACACTTGCTCAATCACATTTCTGTTTCTTCAGTACCCACAGAGTCAACCTGGGAGAGAGTGCATAATCTGACATGACCAACAGCAAGTCCAGTATGCTTTGGTACAATGACTTGTGATTTCTTGTTAGTAAAATCATTGACAGTTTCGGAACAGTTTCTTTTCTCCCTAAATTCATTTACAATGCTTGGTTCATCCTATGGAATGGTGTTCGGGCATTTCCCAACAGTTCCACATGCTAGGACCATTCCCCCAGATGGCTATAATCAAGAAAGCACTCCCTTGAAAAATTGACCAAATTGAGATTTGAACTCTGCTCACATGGTTGGGAATAACATTCAAATCATTCAACCAAGTGTCCATAGGATTATTTACAACATGTAGGGATACAGGAAGTGCTTATGACCTTTTAGTGGAGGTAAGTCATGTGATGGCTGCTTAGTGATGTCACTTCATACAGTGACAATATTCAGTTTGTTTTACAGCAGCAAAACTGAAAATAGTTGGTATTCCCTTATTTTGAGAGTGATTCTGGGTATACAACATTACTACTTCTCCCATTAGGCTTTTTATGGATGAAATGGTTGTTTAGCGAATTGACTCAAGAACAACAAATACAGAAGTAGCTACACAAACAAAAAGAACAGAGAAGTCAAGTTAACCTCGTCAGTCTTGATAAATTTCCTTTCTACCTTGTTGATTGGTCATAACATCACTGAGAATTCAAGTTGCTTAAATTCAAAGAGAAATTCTTTTGGAACTATGGGAATCCTGGGATTAAATACATACACCATTTTACCTACTTGAGTTAGAATTGCCTCAATGTCATGATAGAAACTGCTTGACAGGTAAATTCAGTTGTACAACTTTGGATAGTTGAAATTTTTGAGAAGCATAATGGACATCTCAGATTTTAGTTTAAGCCTGTTGGGAGGAACATCAAGCTGTTAAAAGATTTGAGAGACTCATATGGGTTTTTAACTACCTGTCAGTTGATTTGTATGGCATGATCTCTTCAGGAATCTATTGCAGCAGTTTTGAGTTTGTTTCTTCAACTGCATCCTTCTTCAGGTCCAAGTTCCCTGTAGGTAACCTCATTCCCAGAGCCCCTTTCAGTAGTTTCCAGAAATTTTTTTACCTTTAAAATTGCTGAAAAAATAAAGTTCTGAAGGTTTTAGAATTTCTGTCTGAAAATATTTTTCCTTGGTTTACAACTTTTAACTAATGAATTCTCTTTCCAAGGTGAGAGTCATAATGAGTTATGCCCTGTTTGATGATTGGATCTTTGTGGTGAGTTGATGATCAAGACAGATGACACTGCTGACTAATTTATATGCCACCTATGGTTAAAATGATAGGTATGTAAAACAAATCAATGAAGTTCAGTCTGTATCAGTACTTCTTCTTCAGGAAGAGTTTGAGGATTAATCTTACACTTGAGATATCACTTGAAGTGGAAGTTTTGAAGGGTCTGAACTATTTTTGTCTTCTGTATAAGATGAAGACTATGAATTGGAGATACAAAAATCAAGCAAGAAAGTTTAAATGTCAGAGAAGTCTTTGAACATGTGACACTGAACTCCAAACACACATTGGAATAGCAAAAGATACCTTCCAAAAACTAAATAAAATAATAAGAAACAGAAAGATTTTGTTAGAAACAAAGAAAAGTGTGCTGAATTGTGCTGTGATAAGAATAGTCCTATCCGGCAGTGAATGTTGGACAATCTCCTCATAAATGAAGATAAGAACATGTAGCAACAAATAGGTTGCTGGGTATACTATGTAATGAAGATGTAAATAACAAGGAGTTTTTAAAGAAAATGGGAGACCAAAAGACAGTTGAAATTTCTTAGACACATGAGAAAAACAGAGGGTTTGGAGAATTTGATACTCACAGGATATATTGAAGGTAAACAGAGGGATACAGAGAGTAAGCTGTCTGACAGGACTGTGTAAATTGATGACAGCACAAGGACTAGGAGAGATGGTGAAAAGACAAACTTAACTAAGAGCTACAAATGGTAGGAAGTCGTGGAGAACCATGATTGACAGTGTCCTGAAGAGACATGGAAGATAGAACTAGTAGAATGTGTGTATACCATTTTCAGTTCAGCCTTGTGCCACATTCTATTCAGGTGAACATTCGCATAAATATTCGTATATAAGTTTTTTAGCTTGACACAGCAAAAAAAATGAGTAGGTCCAATCCCAGAGAATGCAGCTTCATAGACGATATTTTTTCCCTTCAGGAGGGATTAAAGTTAATCCCTGGGAACTGAGATGTCCTCAGAAATGGAAGTGCCAAGAAGGCAGGGTTATTTTAGGATTTTGCACTCATCCCTATCCAGGACTCAATTTTAAACAAGGCCTTTTGCTATATCCCGTTCAAGTAAGCAGTGTATACAGATAAAATTTCTAACACCAAAAAAAGTTGGATTAAAGACATCAACATCTGAGACTGGTGATGTCAACAAATAAAAAAGTAAAGCCTCTATGTACAGCACTCCTTTCTGGAGTAAGATCAAAAAGCTGTAGTGTGAGCTGAGACAATGAAATCAGGCATGGCTGATCATGTATGGAAGGAAAACTGTAGTAATCCACCCCTGTGAAATGAAGTGAAAATACTGGACAAGGACGAACACTGAAGAGATAAACATCTGAAAGAATAAGTGTATATACTAGGCTATGAGGACCTCCTTAGTAGGCCTAGCATAGAAATAAGTACAATATGGGAGCCATTAACAAAGAAAAAATCAAATGACAGCAGGTGTACCAAACAGAAGCTTCAGTGAGTGCAGTCAAGCAAGACAAGCAGCAGCATTGAAATGAGGACAATAGTCCACATCTAAATAATACAAATAACAAGTAAAGATTCTCATCATCATCCTTATAAGTCCCAATATTATAAAAAAATGTTTACTTTACAACATTGTAATCTTTTAATTTCTTTCATTTCACTGTAAAAAGTTATTCAAATCCCAAACTGACTTTCAATAAATTTAGCAACCCTTATTTCACTTGTCCTAGCAACATCTACTTATATTACTCATAGTACCAAAATATTTGGTTGCAATGCAGATGCCAAAACCCAAAAACTTATTATTCCATTAATGACACCTGGTGACCTTGTATTTTGATTTTATCTTCCTTAACACTTTTGAAGTCAGAAAGCATTTCTGCCCTTCATCTCTAACTCAAAATCTCAATCCATTGGTTCATTTGGTTGGAGATGGTATGGACAAGTTTTTGATAACCACTGCTCTTACTGAATGAACGTTTGGGCTCAACTTAAGTGATGCTATGACTTGTGTGTCTTCATGCCAAAAATGATACCATTTGAGTGTGACTCTAAAACAGACACATTAACAGAAAGTTCATATATTAGTGTAGTTATTAAAGAACTAATTTTAGTACAGTTCAATAAACCCTTTTTGTCAAATGATCAGTTTTGCAAACATTTCCTTATATAAGGATATATATATATATATATATATATATATATATATATAAACTGCATAAACATTAAATGGTCAGAGTTGACTCAGACCAGCATTTCTTTCTTTATTTTTTTAAAAATATAGCATCCATTAGTTCTTTTAAAAAAGAATAAAGCATTAAAGGTCATTTGATAAAAATCATCTGAGGATACGAAGGTAGCGGATTCAACTGATCTGATATATGTATATATATATATATATATATATATATATATACTTTGAGATAAGACCAACCTCATAAAGTGATGAAACAACACTCTGATTTAATACATTCATACCGAAACTGTTTGAATTCTAAGGAATTTGACTATCTTAACAACTTTAGTTGTAAAACAAGCAATCTCTATGGACTACCTAAAGTACACAAAAATAAATTCATCAACAAAACATGTAATATAATGAAACCTGATAGTGTGAATATACCCAGACCAACTGATTTAAAATTAAGACCTATCACAGCAGACCCAATTTGAGAGACACACTGCCTAAGTAATTTCTGTGACATCCTTTTGAAGATTCTCATCAAACATATTTGGAGATTCATACGAGATGATCTAGCTTTTCTCAACCATCTACCAAATGAAGTAAATGAGAATACATATATAGTCTCAATGGATGTTATGAACCTATACAGCATCATCCCACACAACTTCAGAATTGAGGCCATTTAATTTTGGCTAGAATCGTTTCCTCATGAGCTACCAGACTGTATCAATGGAAATTCCATCATAGAAAGCCTTGAATTTATCTTAAAAACAATTATTTCATGTTCAACAAGACACCCTACTAACAAATATCAGGAACAGCCATGGGGACAAAGATTGCACTAACATATACCAACCTAGTAATGGGATACCATGAAATAAAAATCCATGAAAATACTTCAAAAGTCTATGGGAATGACTTCAGCAGCTACATAAAAGAAAACTGGAAACGATATCTAGATGACTGTTTCAGTTGGTGGAAAACCTTAATAAACTATAGACATCCAAAGCATCCATTAATAACATAGATCCTAAAATCGAATTTACTATGGACTACACCACAAAAACTTACTTTTTTAGGCATATTAGTAACAAAAAGAAACACAAAACAAGAAACTGACATATATTTTAAACCTACTGGCTCCAGACAGTATCTCCTTTTTACATCTTCTCATCCGAGACACACACTCCTACTGACATTCCACTCAACCGAGCCAAGCGAATCTGCACAATAGTCTCAAATCCAACAAGAGACAACAGATTAGAAGAGATGAAAGATACTCAAGAGAAAATACTCTCAGAAGTTAATCAACAATAGCATTAAAAAAGCAAAACAAATTAATATCTACACACTCTGAGGAACAAAAAGAAAAAAGGGCATCCCTTATATCTCAACTTTCGACCCAAAGAACACAGAAATCTACACTCATACAGTTAAATCTATGAATCCTCTAAAGAACATACAAATGAAAAAAAAACTTACAAAAATACCTAATCAGAAAAAGTAAATGACAACCGAAGTCACTAACAAAGATACTCATGAGTGCAAAACTGAAGACCACAATTAAAGAGCCTCAGGTGAAAAGGTGCAACTCATCCCACTGCAGAGTATGCAGCTACCTATTAGAAGGCCATGAATTTCCCTTCAAAGATGAATCCAAATTCAAAATTCAAAATAATTTCTCATGCAACTCGGAGAATTTAATATACATTATAACATGTAAAGGTTGCCACAAATACTAAATTGGTCAAATCAGCCAAACACTTCAACAAAGGATGACAGTTCATCACCAACAAATTAAGGATACTCACACTAGACAAATACTGCTTAATCAACATATAAAGAAATGCAGAGGACAAAATTTGCCAAACTTTAATATCTTCACATTCTACCAATGTGACAACAATACCATAGAACAAATGTGCACTAATAAAGAAATGTTTTTTATGAGCAAATTTAAACCAAAACACAATTCATGATATAAACTAGTCCCTCAAAATAGATTCTATCATTATTTCTTTACCATAAGCAACAGATAAAACCTGTTACACAACTTATTCTTTTTTCTTTTATTCAGGGCTTAAGTGTTAGCATGTGGTAATCTAATAAACTTTTACAAACTTTTTGTAAAGCTAAAAGCGAAACCTGTTAAAGTAGAATGATTTTTTCTGAAAACCCACATGTAAGTAAAACAATTTTAATTTTAATAATTTTCTGTAAACGTACTTATATTATAAATATTACATATAAATATACAAAGACATTAGGTGTTTTTCCAAAACCTATATATATATATAATATACATAATTTCTTCAGTGGTAGCACAACTGAGTTTCATGCACAATGTAAGAATCAGGGGCTGTTTTGTATCCCCAGCACTCAATGTGACTTACTATATATATATATATATATATATATATATATAAAATAAGATAAATAGATATTAAATACATTTATAAAAATATTTATATAGATCCTGGGTTAAAAAAAGTCACTTATTTTGAAACAAAACTTTTATTTAACTATCAAAGCAATTTATTTGAATATGGAAATGAAAATTTGTTTAAATTACCATGATCAGAATGACTCTTTCAAGTATCCAGTTAATTAGATATGCGATCATCTTTTCAGAAATACTTGGTAAGCTTTCATTGACAAGATTACAAAAATATTTTTGAGAGAATCTTTCTGGATATTTTCTTTCCTTCTCAACCATAAAATGTCCAGATCTATTCAGTAAGGTTCCAGTCAGGAGATTAATTTGTCCATGACAGTTACCTAATAGCTGCCATTCTCAAGTCTTTTGCTGGATACCATAGCATTCAATTCCTCTATTAAAATGGTGCTGATTTTACCGTATTACACTTAGTGTACATTGGGAGAAGTGCCTTATGCAATAATGGATGTCTATTTCTCAGCATTTCTATTTTCAGGGTAATTCTTCTGATGAACTTTCCTCTGTGGTACCTAGACTTTGAGAATTTAAGTGCAGTACAAGATTTGTGGCAAGTTCTCATTATTTTGCATTGAAATGGCTAGATGTAACCATAAGTTCCAAGCTAACAATTTCTTCTGTCACACTTCTCGCTTGTGGAACTCTCTTCCAGCTTATTGCTTCCCCGTCAACTTTGAACTTTACAAATTTAAATGTAATATTTATCACTATCATCTTAATTCTTATCGTTTTATTATCCTCTCTGCTTAATAATATATTTTTCTCGTATTTTTTAACCCCTTGTGTCTTAGTAGCTTTATTGCCTTGCTTGGGGTGAAATGATTAAAAATAAAAATTTCCAGTGCAATCCAGAAGATTTTAATAATGAAGAATTCAAATTTTCTCCCAAATAAAAAAAAAAACATTAGCAATATTTAGACATAGGGTACAGCAGGTGGTTAAAACAAAATTCTTGCCTGAGCCATTTCTATACCTATATTTGTCTTCTCCTGTCTGGAAAAGGATTTGAATATTCTAAAGAAAATAACATGATGCTAAAACTCAAAAGGTCTGCCCACCATTTCACTTGTGAACAGTTTATACTGCTGAATGTTGACTGGTTTATGAAGTGGCTTTCTTCTGGTTTCTCTCTAATCATAACTCTGACAATGATACTTTTTTTAATTCCTATCTGTTTGCATGAATAAATATTCCCAAGAGCTAAAGCCCAACTGAATGATACAAAAAAGTCAGCTTTCTTTTCTTAGTGATTTATGCAGTTACACAATTGAAAGCAGAATTCACAGGTTTTAATCTCTGATGCTGTTTAATTTCAACTCCAGATTGACCGATTATATTGAGGCTTTGAAAAACTAACAATTTCCATGCTCCTGAAGTAAAAGGTATTATAATTGTGTGATTAGTAATTTCTGCACCCATATGTCTTCCGCTGTCTGAAAATGAAGATTCACCCCAAAAAGATAAACGTGCATCAGAACTTCAAACTTCACTTCCCTGTTTCCAGTGGACACAGATCTGTTGAAAGTTGGCTGGATTTCTTCTGGTTGCTCTGCGATGGGAATCTATGTGAAGAAGATCTTTTACTTTTGTTTTTAGACTGTCACAGATTTAATTGAATGAAACATTGTCTTTCCTTTATTGATGAATTCTATGATTACTATGAGTGGAATTCCAAATTTTGATGTCTGTCAAACTCAGACTGAGGAACAATCTTCATATCTTTTTTAAAAATATGGCAGTTCCAATACTTTTTGAGTAAAATGCTTTAAGATATGTCAGTGCTGTTATTTCTCAGTTTTTATTCAATCATGAGCCAAGAAATTGTCAATGAATATAGCTTTATTAAAAGACACACCTGATATATACAAGAATTTTGCTTCCTTTATAGAAAGGACCATTTATACTCAGTATCATAAACCACATATACTTATGTATAAACTGACCTTGGATAGTGCAACTCCTGATTATTTTTTTTAAATTTTAAGCCCTACAGTAAAAATTTACCTGTGTTTTGTGCAACTGGTCACAGAAAATGCATGACATCTTAACCTCTTCATAAAATTTACCTAAGTATAGTGCAACAACCCCCACTACTTTTCCCATAAAAACCATATTATACTTGAGTATATATGGTACTCTTTATAATTAAAAAAAAATAAAGTAAATTCAAGATCTGTCTATATTTCTGAGATGAGGTATTATGTACAGTATTTACATTATTCGGACTATTGTCCTCATCTTTGTCGCCATATTTGTCACAACGTTTCGGCCGTTGTACGCTCCAGCCTTCTTCAGGTGGTTGGAATTTTGAACCGAACCCTTTATTTCGATCACTGGGGTAGACTGTTCTAGTTCCACGAGCCATGTTTGATGGATGTCAGTTATCAGTTATCTCCTGGTAATTTTTCCCTCTGAAAGTTCTCCACTGCCTGAACCGGGTATTGAACTCACACTCTTTTTGGGTCTGTTACTGGATCTAACCAACGCCTTTATCCACCGTACCATGTGTCCTTGAGGACATCTGGGTATGAATTTCTGAGTATTATAAACCTAATTTTTTCAGCAACCATTTTTTACCAGTACTCATATTGCAATTTTGCTGTTATCATTGCATGTTCTTTACCAGATCTCATATTGCAACTTTTTGTTATCATTGCTGTTCTCTGGCACTCCTTATTACTGGTTCCCATATTGTATTTATTTCTATGCTTGGCCGACTCAGGAGATTTTTGTGGCCTAGCATATGTGCTGATTCCTTAAGTTTACGAATTTTCCAATGGTGTTCCCTGTCTATGATCTCAACCTGATCCCACAGGGGACGGTGATCTCCCTTCTCTCTCCATATGTGGTCAGCCACGCCTGATTTTTCTACTTCCCCTCGCATTACAGCTTTCTGGTGTTCTTGAAGCCTTACCTTGAGGGGGCAGCCTGTTTCTCCTTTATATTCCTTGCCGCAGCTGCACGGGATAGCGTACACACAGTCTTTAGTCCCGTTCTCCTCTATGGGGGGTCTCACTCGAGAGAGATATCTGCGAAGTGTTGTCACGCTTTTGAAGGTTGTCCTGATGTTATATGGACCGCAGATCCTTTGTATTTTCTCTGATAACCCCTTCACATAAGGCAGGCAGACTGTTTTCTGAGTGTTGTTGTCCTCCTCCTCCTCCTCCTCTTGTACCCGCCTATCCCAGTTTTGGGGGGCTGCTGCCATGTACCCAGGGTAGTTGTTACGTTGTAGGGTACTACTTATACTGACCAATTCCTTATCTAATGTCTCTGGGTCGCCACTTATGACTTTTGCTCGGTGTTGTAAGCAACGGACGATCCCTTTCTTTACGCTGTATGGATGGTGGGAGTTGAAATTGAGGTACTGTCCAGTGAATGTTGGTTTACGGTATACGGATGTCTTGAAAAAAGAGTGTGAGTTCAATACCCGGTTCAGGCAGTGGAGAACTTTCAGAGGGAAAAATTACCAGGAGATAACTGATAACTGACATCCATCAAACATGGCTCGTGGAACTAGAACAGTCTACCCCAGTGATCGAAATAAAGGGTTCGGTTCGAAATTCCAACCACCTGAAGAAGGCCGGAGCGTACAACGGCCGAAACGTTGTGACAAATATGGCGACAAAGATGAGGACAATAGTCCGAATAATGTAAATACTGTAAATTCAAGATATTTATTTTGAAAATTTAAAAATTAGGTTATAGCTGGCTAGCAAATTAAGATGGCACTGAAAACAAATCTACTATTAAGATTAGGTTAGCTAGGTTGATTTATACATGTCAATCCTTGTTGGATTATTTAATGTTGAATTTTGTATTTGGCACCCAGTAGTAATGGTCAACCAGACTATCCTCATTAACAATTACACCCATACTGATCTAGCTTGGTTGATTTTACCAACATGTCATACCTTCAATATCTGTCGATATTTCTGAGATGAAGTATTGTAATTAAAGGTATCTGGAAGAGGCATAGCATATGGAACTAGAACAATCTACCCCAGTGAATGAAATAAAGAGTTCAGTTCAAAATTCCAATCACCTGATGAAGGCTATAACAGCTGAAATGTCATAAATATGGTACAAAGATGAGGACAATAGTCCAGACAATGTAAATAGTGTAAATAATATCAATCATTGTTGAATTATTTATCGTTGAATTTTGAATGGGGCACCCAGTGATGATTGAACTCACTACTCAATAGTAATGGTCAACCAGACTAGCCTTGTTAACCATTACACCCATACTGAGCTAGCTTGGTTGATTTTACAACATTTTACAATCATTGTTGGGTTATATAAGGTTGAATTTTGTACAGGGCACCCAGTGAGGATTGAACTCACTACTCAATAGTAATGGTCAATCAGACTAGCCTTGTTAACCATTACACCCATACTGAGCTAGCTTGGTTGATTTTACAACATTTTACAATCATTGTTGGGTTATATAAGGTTGAATTTTGTATGGGGCACCCAGTGAGGATTGAACTCACTACTCAATAGTAATGGTCAATCAGACTAGCCTTGTTAACCATTACACCCATACTGAGCTAGCTTGGTTGATTTTACATTTTACAATCATTGTTGGGTTATATAAGGTTGAATTTTGTATGGAGCACCCAGTGAGGATTTAACTCACTACTCAATAGTAATGGTCAATCAGACTAGCCTTGTTAACCATTACCAATGCTAAGATGCCTTTTACTATTAGGTGACTGTTTCAATGTAGAGCCTGAATTAAAAGTATGCCAAATCCTCTTTGGTAAAAAATATTATTTTGTCAAGTCAGTATAAACATGGTTTGTTCAAGAGTTTAAAGGTGTAATTATTAAACATGATTTACTTGACCTATCATGATAATAATATTATACAATTCCATGAAGATTTGTTTTAATTAACAAGTAAAAAACATTTGCATAAAAGTCTTATAAGGTTACATTTTTAGACAATTCATGCATGAATTATCAAACACATAGGGAAATCAGACTTTTGCATCACCCTATGCTTTATCATGAAGGTAAAATGGTAAAAAAATAATGTTTCTTTTATAGTTGACTGCAGCTGAAGTACTGACTTCAAGGAATTTATTAATGATGCTAGTGTTCTTAATTTTCATACAGTTTAAAATAAAAGAACGACTAAACAATGAGAAAGAGTGTTAATATTCTAAAAACCAAAAAGAAGAAAGAAATGTGCTTAATTTTGAAAGCACTTAAGCTGTCAAAACTGTTTTTCAGTATCTCAAGTTCTGCATGTATTGTCCAAGATGTAAAGCTAAGAAAGCACGTGAATGTAATGGACAATTTTTATCTGCTCACTAATTTTTTAGCAATTCAAAACGACACTAACAAGTGCACAGAAACTAGTTGAAGAAGGGGAAAAAGAGACTTCTATCAAAGCTAAATGGGGAAAAAAAATGAAATAAATATTTTTCAAAAACCTCTTTTGATAAGACAAAAAATAAAGGAATGACTATGCAATTCAGTTCTTTCATTGGGGTTATGAGAAGTGAAAAACAGTGCTCACAAAACCTGAATTTAAGGGCAAGTAGTTCAACACAAAAGATATATATATATATATATATATATATATATATATATATATATATATATATATATATGATAAAATATAGTTTTAAAGTATACTATATTTATGGATTAAAGTGCTCAATATCAGAGATAAAGCATATGTAAATATAAAAATGAACATTCAAATTAACACCAAGTGGTGAAAGTCAGGCCAGATGATTGCGTTTAGCATCAAACAGACTGGGTGTTGATTTCAATGCATGCTTTTATATATATATATATATATATATATATATATATATATATATATATATATATATATATATATATAGTTGTGTATTTAGGCAGCAATCCTTCTTTCATGCACATTTCATTAAAAATGACTGATAAGGTGCTTTTATTTAGTTTTTTATATAATTTCTCATTCGATCTAATAATTTTTTTCTTTCCGGATGACAAATTATATAAAAATTGTCCAAATGTTCTTTTTATCAGAGTGTTTTCGGCTATACATTTAGCCATTTTCAAGGATTATATTTTAACTGTTAAAATTAGAAATAGTTTGTTGTATGTATGTTTTATAAACAAAAAAATGAAACATTTTATAAAACATACATACAACAAACTATTTCTAATTTTAACAGTTAAAATATAATCCTTGAAAATGGCTAAATGTATAGCCGAAAACACTCTGATAAAAAGAACATTTGGACAATTTTTATATAATTTGTCATCCGGAAAATAAAAAAATTATTAGATCGCACAAGAAATTATATAAAAAGCTAAATAAAAGCACCTTGTCAGTCGTTTTTAATGAAATGTGCATATATATATATATAAATCTTGTGTATTTGAGCAGTATCAAGAAGACTCACATAACATGTACCCAACCATAGCTCAATTACGGTTCATTTAAACACACATGAAAAACCTACCAAACTTTATTTGCAATAAACTTGTAGAAAATACAAGGATAATAGCCTCATTCATATGTAAAAAATATTAAACTTAATGGAAGCAATAATAAGAAAAAAGAAAAAAAACAACACTCAATGACATCAACTATGAACATGGCCACAATATGCTGGCTGTGTTTGGAAAATAAAACATTCCTATAACTCTAGATACATATATAAAACAAGCCATGCATTCAGTTAAAATGGATGGGGCACAGAAACATTGAAGAATTCTTCAAGAAAATGGAAAACAAAAAACGAAAGAAACGTATACTCAGAATCATGGAAGCTATGTTATAATGGTGGGAAAGTGCCTGAAGTCAGGATGCCATGCATGGACCAATAACATTGCAGATTCTTCTTAGGATATTTTCTAAAAATTTCTAGATAGCTGAAGCTCCAGACCAGATGTGGCAGAAATATTCAAATCAAGGATGAATGGTAGACTTATAAATATGTAAGATAGATTTTGATGAAAAAAGAATAATCTTGCATGACATAGTGAAGCAACTTTCTTAGCAGCAGACCTAGCAAGTGATTTAATATAATCTTCCCACTTTATGTCAGCAGAGAATGTTCGTCTGAGAAAGCACAATGTGTCACTCTCCTGGAGGTTAGCATCAGCCATGCTAATGAAAGGCAAAAGAGGTTCTCTCAGACAATTACAAGAAAGCAGTTTCCTTTTGAAGACATTAAAATTAACAAGCCATTTCTTGCCCCAGTTAGCAACAGATTGTAGGTCATTTTTTAGATAAGCTACCAATTTGATTTCATCAAACCTATCACATCAACTATTAAGATAAGAGGATATAGTTATGTCATCAGTATAAATACCAAGTTGGTAAATGATGACATTGGTGAAGGACATTGATGAAAATAAAGAACGAAGTGGGTTCAAGGATAGAACCCTGGGGAACACATGCATTTATGCACCAATATCTGGAAGAGCGGCTGTTCTGGACAATTTTCATAATGTGATTGATAAGATTGAATCAAATAAAAAAAATCAGTCAGAAACACCTTAAACCTTCAACTTGTGAAGAAAACTGACATGTCAAACCTTGTCAAAACCTTAAAATTATCTAGAGTAACAGCCTGAGTTTCACCATTCTGATCTAAAGCGTGGCAATCTCCTTTATTAATATCCATCACCACATCTAGAGAGGCAAAACCCATATAGCTTACCTGAAAGAAGATCTTGTGAGGTGAGATGCTTAACCAATTTGGAGTTGATTAGAGCTTCTAGTACATTGCCAAAAAAAGATAGAAAACTAATAGACTGATATTTTGATAGTTCAACAGAATTCTTAAAGACAGAACGTTCAGAAGAAGAGTTCCAATAAGCTGAAAAGCAAGAAACAACAAGGAATCTACTTAAGTGTTTGAAGAGAACAGAGTCTAGTTCAGGAGCATATTTCTTCAGAACAACTGTAGAGGTATGACTGAGCACAAATGCTTTGTGATGATCAAGTTTGGAGATGATCGAGGAAACCATGAACAGAGTTATATGTATATGAGACAGTAGAAGGTCAGTTCTAAAAGGAAAGTCAGGCGAAGGTACTCTAGATGAGCTGAGAGTAAAACTGGAAGAGAATTTAAAAGCAAAGCATTCTGCTTTATCAGCAAAATATGATAGCACATTGAATTGACTAAAAAGAGGATAGGTTGAGCTGAGAAAGCCAAACTAGTGAGAAATTATACAGTGCCTCTCTCTACCAGTGAGCAATTATTTAGCCTCATTGATGACACGTTTTTAATTATTATAAGCAGACACAGAGAGGCATCTGTTTTGATCAGAGCTGCAAGGTTAGAAAAGCAACAAAAACGTTTCCCGTGGGCTATAGTAGCTGTTTAGGCAGGTGCGATCCGAAGAGAAGAATGTGGTTGTGTCTGGTATTTAGATAATGGCACAAAAATCTCAATGCCTACTTCTATAGTGAAAGTAAATAAATGTAATTATTAATTTTTTAGGTTGTAAAATCTTAGAGAAAAGCAAGTGGTAACACAAAAATATTTGGCAGAAGTGAAAAATTTAAATAATAATCAAAATTGTATTTTAGTGCCAACCTTACATTTATGAAACAAGGAGTTATTCCCAAGGCAAATTAGATCATTTTAAGAACAAATTCCCCACCCCCTCATAAAAAAAAATCCTCACATACACCTATATGCACAATTACATTTAAACCTGGTTCACTTCTTCTTTATTAGTTCTGGGTATGATGATAAGCTACATCCGAGAGAGAGTAAGAGAGAGAGAGAGAGAGAGAGCTAGCCAGTGGGAAATGGTCATTGACATAAACTCCAAGGCCATACATGTCGGTTGGAGAGTCTTTTCTAAGGAGAGGAAGGTTACCTGGGATGGAGAGGTCAGAGGAGGAGGTAAACAAGTCGAGGTTGGTCCCGCAGAGAGCCGGTATATCAGGAGACTTCTCAATGAAGAACGATTCCACACTGCAGAAGTTGGTTCGAATGCTACAGATGTTAGAAAAGGAAACCAGGTGATTTTTTTTTCTCATATTTTTCACACTCAGTAACCCCTTGTATCTTAGTGGCTTTATTGCCTTGCTTGGAATGAAATGATTTTTAAAAAACTTCTCCATTTTTATCAATTTCAATAACCATAGGAAACAATAATAATCTAAAAAGGACACAAACAGAAAGATCACGATTCTCCACAACTTCCTTTTTTTCTCACTCAATGTAACTTTTATCTTCCACCATCCCCCTTTGTCTATATTCTACCATCCGTTGATGTAAACTCATTAAGTATTTTACTCACTGTTCTCTCATTTTTCTTGCCTTCAATATGTCCTGTATGATTTTAATTCTCCAATCCCCCTTTTCTCACAATGATTTCCAGAAATTCCCTTTCCTATTCTCCTTAAAACTTCCCCCTTATTCTTATATCCTAGCCATTGTATTCTCAGCATTTGTTAGGAGAACAACACTTTTTTATGTAAGGAGATTGTCTAACATTCACAGCCATACAGAAGATTAGATATTACACATCATAACTCTTTTCTTTGTTTCTAAGGACATTTAATAAATTCAATGCCAATTCAGATTCTGGTATTTATCAAATAAATTGCTTGCAATGTAAAAACACTTATATCAGTGAGACATCTCAGAATCTAAAAGCCCATATCTATGAACATAAAAGGGATCTATGTTGGGGCAACCATTTAGACTCATTTGTAACACACAGGGTATCACTTTGGTTTTACATATGCCCCCCTAATTAAAAAAGAACATAATTCAAGGAAATCCTGATAAATAATTTACCAACTGTAAACATACATCAAAAACACTATATTATATCACCAATTTTTATTAAATCTATTCTTAAAGAATCAAACATATGTCTATCTTCCACAACTGGTGTTTACATAAAAACATCACCAAGTCAACATACCAACAACCACAAAACATAAATAATGTCTACTAGACATATAAACACACACAGAAACACACTTACAAATATACATTATTATCAGAATCCCATAGAGACAAACTAGAATTATGATACACTTACATACATAAAGTAATATTTACATTTTTTCAGTTAGGCTTGGAAATCGTTATTTTTTTTAGCTTTAAAAGGATGCATTATCTCTCCTTGAATTCAGAATGCCACAAATTATAATGATGCATTAACAAGTCAAATACATGTGAAACCTGATTAATTAATGAAAATTAAAACAATACAAAAATAGAAATACCAGAATTTCTTCCTTCTTTTTTATCAATATTGCATTTTCTAATGAAGCTTTAATAAAAGTGAAACATGTTAGATTGATTAATGTTTCCTATTTGTTCTTTATCCAATTACATTTTTCTATCTCTTAAATGCATGTCAATAATGTAAATAATAATTCCTCATCACAGAATTTCAGACAGAAATTACAAAATAAAACATCTGGAAAAATCTGATAATATCTATTAATTTCTGTCTGAATTTCTGGGATGAGTAATTATCACTATTTACACTTATTTACATTCAGACTATTGTCCTCATCTCTATTGTTGTTATCACCTAATTCCCGTCTGTTTGAATTTTTAGAATGAGGAGTTATCATTATTTACATTCAGTCTATAGTCCTCATCTTTGTTGTTATTTTTACACCATTTCAGCTGTTGTGCCCTCCATGGAGCAACAATTCTACCTTGTAGATTAAATAAAGTGTTCTGTTGAATTCCCTGTAGGTTATCTAGATTGATATACACCTGATAAAGGCCAGAGAGCATAATAGCTGAAATGTTGTGCTAGCAGCAACAAAGATGAGGATAATAGTCCAAATGTAAATACTATAAATAATATTAGGTTGGTGCAAAAATAATGTCGTTTTCTCACATGAAGTTGAACGTCAAAAACGACATTATTTTTGCACCAACCTAATAATATCTATTCATCTTTCATAGTCAGATTTTAGGAAGTGAGTCAAACGAAGAACGTTTCAGCACTTCCTTGTATATTTAAAGAGTCATATATGAAAACCATATGTAAGTAATTAGCAAAATGTTCTGTCACTTCTGACATCATGGGTAAACCAGACAAACATAGAATTATGAGTATGCATTATTATTGAAGACAGGAGAGGAAGGGATATTAACAAAAGATCGAACTTTGCTCAAAGTTAATAAGGATAGGAAGGGACATGGCACATAGAAGAAGAATCAGTCAGTTATGTGCCATGCATGATACATGCTTAGGCAATCATGTCTCTTTCGATATATGACTGACGAGGCAGATTTTTTTTTCCTGTAGTAGGTTGCCATTTCTCTCTGAAGTAGACCAGTTGCCATCCAAAGCTATAGAACCCGGTCTGTCCTGCTATTTACCCATAGCAGGGGGGGGGAGAGAAGAAGAGATATTCATACCTTTCCCAAGGGTATTAGCATGTAAGTGAATGTAATGGATTTGAATGGAATTCGAACTTGGCTTTCCGATTCCTTAGTCCAAGCTGCTATCCATTACTCCAACGTGCCTCCACTGAGAATCAGCAATCTTTAACCGTGTGTATAAAAATGGATGTTTTTCCCTTGACACTGCTATTATTTTGACTAAATTCACCCCTACAGCAATATTTATTATTTTAGAAAGCGATGATTAGAATTTTAATAAAACCTAAACATATGAAAGTGTATTTATACATTTTCATTGTTCTTGAGAATTGAAAACAAAAATAATAAACACTATTTATTTATTAGATTGCATTTTAGGGAAATCTAGTGGATTAGTTTCTTGATGCCTTCTTTAGGATTTTTCAATTCAGATTTTTCCATTTCCTAAATTAGTTGCCACCAAAGGCAAGAAGGCTCATTCTACCTTGTTATTTAACCCACAGCTGAAGGAGAAGTGATGGATTCAAGAGCAGTTGTGTGAAAGTGAATGCAAGGCCAGCCTGGAATATGAATTCTGCTCACAGAATCTAATTTCTGGTTTATTATGAAGAAGCTGTCTCAAATTTTTTAGTACTTCAAAAAATATATCTATCCATAGGTAAAACGGTCAGCACTTAAAATGTTATCAGTGCCTCTTCAGTTCAGTTTCAAAGGATGGTTCTCATAAACATTCTGTCAATGAACACATGACAAATTACATGAAGCTAAGCAAGCACAATGTTTTGCATATAGGCGGACATTTGCAATGCACAAAGTGTGCCTGTATAAATGCAATCCTTATGATACTATTGGCTGATGGATATTTCTGAGTCTGACCTGTATTTGAGGATTCACTTAAAAAGGTGGGCAATTTTGCTGCTGTTGATAGAAAATTACAAGTATTACAGTCTTCATTAAGTTGTGCATTCTACAACTTACACTGTTGGAGTGAGTCACTTTTCTTTCTTCAGCTGCAAGCCAGTTTTGAAGTCCATTTCTATATTTATGTCAAAGGGTCAAACTGTTTACAGGAACAGAACATTTATCTGAACACATAATGAACTAATGTGATTTTATGAGTCTAATAGTTCCATTTTAAAAACTGCTGAAATAAAATTCTTAAAGAAATCTCTTAAAATTGAGTTTTAAAAATATCATTAAAATGTCGAATCCAAGACCCCTACAAATAAAATGTCGAAACGAAGACCCCTACAAATAATAAACTGATAATTAAAACACTGCTTCAATGTTAACATTAGTTTAATATCTTTGAATTGTAATTAAAATGTTTCATTTCCTTGAAATGAGACACAAAATGAATAAGAAATTAAATTAATTAAACAAAATTTCCAAATGAATGCAAGAAACAGAGGAATTTCACTTAAAAGCACATTCTTGTAGGTGACGTCAGCTTCATCTGCTGTTAGCTTTTTATTTTCAAAAATGCAATCAACAATTAATAGCAGATAACAGAATCAGTGAGAATGTCAAATGGAATATTTTTTAAAAAATGGCACTATCTTGATATTAGATAGAGAATGACTGTCATTTAACTCACAAGATAAAGTGTCATTTCATTAAAATAAGGAAATAAAAAGTTACTCTCGGAGGAATTGCTTTAATCTTTTGAACCAGAGCAACCAGTATACCAGCCCCTGGATATACCTGGGTGTCCAGTAGACTGGCCAGAGTAATAGACAGCAGAGGTCCAGGGTGGGAGGTCCATAATTATCAGGGGGTCATCATTCAAAGGATTAAAAAAGATGATCGACCAAAGTATTCAAACAAATTTGGAATTGTTTTTTTTTTGGTATTTCTCTATTTGTTCATCTATAAAATTTATAAATATTTTCATGTTACTTTTTCGATCTCATTTATCCCTTATAAGGCGTGCAGAGATTAACTGTGTCACAGTTTTTCTTGTAAACATAAATGATAATTATCCCTTGATGTATGGATCAGTTATAAAAAGATTGAAATGAAATGTGTATTTATGCATGACAATGCTCCTTCTCATTTATCTAATGTTACCTGTGAATTTTTTTTCCCATAAAAGGTTTAAACAAGAGAAGATAATGGAATGGCCACCATCAAGTCCGAATCTAAATCTAATCAAAAGTCTATGGTAAATTGTGAAATTATTTGAAGGTGGCAAACAATATGATTTATGGAAAGCAATTAAATCTGCTATGTCTGAAAATGAACCTGCAGAAGTAAAAAATTAACAAAATCCATGGATAATAGATTGCTGGCTGTTACTGTTAAGATATAAATGCTTCAAAGATTTATCATGTTTCTTTGTTCTATTAAAGGTGTTGATCAATTGTTGATGATTTAATTACCTTGTTTTTAGCATAATAACTTCAGATTGCAGTTTTAATTATAAATCCAATAACTTTAATAAAACATGTTGAAACTTTGTAAACATTTAACTCAAGCTTTGTTTTGATGTCTAAATTAATTGTTTAAAATTTGACAAAAACTTTTCCAAGCAAGTTTGAGTTATTGAGGTTTATGTGATTTACATAATTACTTCAGACAGACTGTATATATATATATATATATGTGTGTGTGTGTGTGTGTGTGTGTGTGTGTGTGTGTGTGTGTGTTGCCATTTGTCCATCTCAGGAAATAAGGTTATGGTGCACAGTACTCCAGGCCTGGGTGAGGGAGATGTTGAGTTGACAGTGCATCAAGTTCTTCATCTTGGCATTCCCAGTAGAATTTAAAGGAAAAGATAAACCACTACAGTTTGGTAGTGGCACAGCATCAGGAAATGCCAGAAGTGTGTCACAGTATGCCATTCAACCACCACAGGCATACTACTATTGGTGTAGGATTTACTCCTTAGCTTTCTCTTTTTCTTGATGATACCCACAAGGCAGTGGAACTTTCATTTCAGAGTTTTCCTTCTCCTAGGCTGGCTTTCACCCAAGGCAAAATAGCCCAATCTGTTCTACTGTTTAATAAGGAACAAAACAAACTTAATCAGCAGACTAATTACACTTACACTTTTCTATACCTACACATCCTCCATTTTTCTTTCTCTCCCTTTCTCATATATATATATATATATATATATATATGCACATTTCATTGAATATGACAGACAAGGTGCTTTTATGTAGTTCTTTATACAATTTCTCATGCGATCTAATAGTTTTTTTTTCTGAAATACTCTCCAAATGTTTTTTTTATCCGAGTGCTTTCAGCTATACATTTAGCCATTTCCAAGGATTAAATATTTTAACTGTTAAATAAGAAATAGTTTGTTGCATTCAGACAGTTTTTATCTAATTTATCATCTGAAAAGAAAAAAATTATTAGATCGCATGAGAAATTGCATATAAAACTATATAAAAGCACCTTGTCTGTCATATTCATTGAAATGTGCATGAAAGAAGGATTGCTGTCTAAATACACAAATATATATGTATATATATATATATATACACACACAATTATTCTTTTGGCAGCAGTCCTTCATTTATGCATGTTTTACTAAGAATATATAGGTATATATATCTGCAAATCTTCTCTCTATATTTTAGACGTCTGCCAAAAATATACTGTGTGTGTGTGTGTGTGTGTGTATTCTTGCCATGTGAAGGGCTCATAATAAATGTTCCTACTGTTATGCAAAACCACACAAAAAAAGTTTCATTCAAGACAACTGAAAAAGTACTGTGATTAAGCTTTTTTATTCAATTTTTTTTCTTGTGCTTGTCTAAGTATTTTCTTTTCTGGACATGTGTGTAAAATCTGTGCGAATGTTCTATATATCCGAGCACTTTTGGATTTTCTATTAGCCATCATCAAGGATTTTTTTTTTATTTTTCCCTGAATATATGGATTTTTTTTATAGATGTATATCTATAGTGATGGGGGTATTGTTTTTGGTTTTTTGCCAAACACAATCAGCACATTGTGACCATGTTCATAGTTGATGTTATTGAGTTTTGGCATTTTCTTTTTATTATTAATGCTTTAGACTTTTTTTTACATGCAGATGAGGCTGTTATAGTTGTATTTTTCTACAAGTATGTTGCAGATGGAGATTGGTAGCTTTGTCTGTTTGTTTAAATGAGTCTTAGCTGAGCTATGGTCAGAAAAAAATGCAATGTGTGTCTTCTTGATAGGCAGATAGTGGTATGTCCAATATAATTATTCATTAATTATTTTGAGCAGGAACATATTTCCTTAAGGGACATGTGAATTTATATATAATATTGTTTCATTCAAATAGTTTTTACACATTTTATGTTCAGAAATGAAAATACTTATAAGAACACAAGAAAAAAATTGAATAAAAAGCTGAATTGCAGTACCTTGTCAGTCTTCTTTAATGAAACTTGTATAAAAGTGATTGCTGTTCAAATACACAATATATATATATATATATATATATATATATATATATATATATAAAGAAATATAGTTTTAAGCTGTGCTATATTTATGGAATAAAGTGCTCAATATCAGAGATAGATCATATGTAAATATAAAAGTCAACATTAAAGTCAACACTCAGAGGTGACAGGCTGTTTCATGCTAGGCATAATAGTCAGGCCTCGTTACCTGATGATTGCATCTAGCATGAAACAACCTGTTGCCTCTGAGTGTTCACTATATATATATATATATATATATATATATATATATATATATATATGAAATGGTCTCTTCTGTTGTTTTTGATATACCAACTCAGTTCTCAGTTATGATTTGATTATAGCAGTGAAGACTTGTGCAGAATCAACGACACTTTTTGGAAGAACCGAAAATACAGAGACCTGGAGCACATAATGTGCTGCCAGGTCTCTGAACGACCCTCCTAGTTTGGAGTTCAGAGTTTTCTTTTCCCTAGACTGGTTGCCAACCAGTGCTATCAGGCCTAATCTGTTCTGCTATTCACCCATAGATGGGGGAGAGGAGATAGATTCATGCCTTTCCCAAGGGTATTTGCATGTTAGTAAACATAACAAACTCAACTGTAATTTGAACTCGTCTCTCTGATTTCTCATTTCAATCTGCTATCCATTATCCCACAGCATATATATATATATATATATATATATATATATATATATATACACACAATGGAGTTTAATTTAAAAATTAGGCACAATAAGAGACTACCAATAAATAATTAAATTATAGCAATATACTCTAATGCATTAGCTAGATTATGATGTAATGGAATAACCTGGCACCTCACTGAGTGACTTCACTATAGGTAGCAACTACCTATAAGTATACATAAGGCAACGGACTAAGTGAGACTTTTTGGAATCAGTTGATTACAGCTCCAACTTACTCAAGAATTATTTGACCTTCCAAAAGCAGCACTAACTACTGATTATCACAATAACCCGTTACTTATTTATCCATCATGTTGTTTCAGTGATATTCCTATTAGCACGGAATATAACAGATTAGTTCTAAGTAACGTTTGTATACAATTTTTTCTTAAGCCAAGAACTTTCATCTTTTTACATAAAAGAACCATTTTAAGAGCTTCAGATAGGCCTATCACTACTCTTGTACTTTAGGACTATTTATAAGTCAAATTTCTAAATGCTTTATTTCTGTGGTTGATCACTAGTAGTATGTAATATGTGACTAAAATTACCTTACAGCTCAAAAGCATTTTAACACATGGACTGAAATAAATTTTGTTGATGGTGAGTTATTGTCTTTTGATGTGAAGAGCCTCCAAAATATTTAATCATTTTATGCAGTTGGATTGATAGAATATTGTTGACCATAAGTTGATGGTAATTAGAAATGGTGGCATAGATTTGTGTTAAATGTCTATATATAGCACTTTGCTCAAATAAGTTTTCTCAAGAGAAATGTAGTATGATTAATATTTGCCATTTCTTTTTCATTATTAACAGGCACAGTCTCCCAATGGACAAGAGTCCTTGGAATATAATATTAGTCTTTTGCAAAGTATTTTGTTTCTGGAGGGGTGTTATGAGTTAGCACAAAAGGTTGAGTTTTGAATTTCTTGTATTAATTGATAAATCTAAGGTGATTATGTCTTGTATTGTCATTTAATCTTATATATAATTGGAGTGCATTTAGCTTCAGTAAAATAAGTTTATAATACTTTTGTTATGGTTTAAATCAGGTATTTTTTGTCACTTTGTCTATAAAAATAATGTTATTTGTTTATCAATGATGTGATTAAGAAATCCATTATTACTAAGTGTTTACTTAAGACTTGATAATCTTTTATATAATATTGCTATAAAGGAAGAGATTAATTTTGCATGATCAATAAAGTTTTTTTTATGACTATCTTGTATCATAAGGACATTTACTTTGATAATTAAGGAGACAGGAATTTATATCAGAATTTTTGTATGTTAAAGTAAAAAGGTTCTGATGATTATAATCAATAAAGACAAGAGATTTTTTTTTATTAATGCGGTATTCATATATAAAACTAAACAGTTACTCAGAATATTACAATTTTGGCTACAAGTTTCCACCTGACATCAAATAACTTATTTGATACTTCATGACATTCACCAAAATGATTAACAAACATTTCTTGTTCATTTATTTTATAAAACATAATAACAGATAAACATATCTCTCTAGAATCTATCATACATATCTATAAGTCTGCCATTCATCTACGCTTAGAATATTGCCATCACATATAGTTTGATGCCTCTGCTGTTTACGTTTAGCTCCTTGATAAAATCCAAAGAATCAGCAATATTATCTGTCCTGATCTGGCAGCTCAGCTTCAGTCACTTTCCCACCACCATAAGGTTGCCTCTCTGTGCCTTTTCTATAAATACTTTCATGGTAATTGTTTGGATGAGCTCTTCACTATAGTGCCTAGACTTTTAGAATTTAAGTGCAGTCCTAGACTAGTATCAAGATCTTATTAATTTACAGTTGAGCTGGCTGGATATAATCATAAGTTCTCTGGCAACAGTTTATTTCATGCACTTCTAGCTTGTGGACCTCCCTTCCAGCTCCTTGCTTTCCAGCCAACTTTAATCTGCAAAAATTTAAATGCAATGTCAATCACTCTCTACTGTCCTCTGGTTTTCTCTTTCCTCTTCCCACTCATTATTAATGTTTCTGTTCCTAATTCTTCCATGCTCCCTGTGACTCCTTGTGTGTTAGTGATTTCACTGCCTTGCATGGGGTGATACCAATTAAAAAAATTAAATATGTCTTGCTTCTATTTCAAGTTTTGTAGAATTTTATCCAAATGAAATTGTGTCAAACTCCAATTGAAGACATGATAAGTGAACATATTTAATATTATTATTATTATTAGTAGTAGTAGTAGTAGTAGTAGTAGTAGTAGTATTAGTAGTCCTAATAATTTATCTTTTGATATCAAACACTATAATAATTACAAAGATTAGAAGATACCATTTTTAAGGCAGGCAAAGTTGCCTGAGTTAACATTGGGGCAAAATATGATCTTTTGTTATTGTCATTAATAATATGTATGAAAATCTCCCATTGAGACTTTCATACAGATGCCGTACATGATGACAGATACATTCAGAATTATTAAACTCTCAGCTGCATACAACTGCCTTTTCAGATCAATCCTTAAAAATGCCTTCAGGTAAATTAAGCCAGTAGGTCTTGCAAAGAGTGGAACTACAGAATCCCAGACCAAGAACATTACCAAATAACAGAAACCACATCACTTAAGGACTTTCAACAACAGCAACAACTAAAATGAATATTGCATGCAACTCAAAGAGAAAATAATGACATAATCAAGATGTTGATATTCCACACTACTTCAATTAAAAGGTTAGAAAGGAAACCCACATCAATACTGGAAAAAGCAATAACAGTCGACTTGAGGACCTGTTTCCCTGAAAAATTGTTGTGTTTTGAGCTCTCTGGTTTGAAGTGTGAATTTGTAAACAGTGACTATTTAAGCTAATATTGCACGACTCTTCGGCAGAATTGAGTCACTGTCAGTCACTGTGTGTTTATCTAAATCTAAAAATAAACACGCTAAAATTCAACTTCATCCCTGACCGTGCGCTGACAGCTTAGTGGGAGAAGTTCCAACTGACGCAAATTCAGTTGGGTTTCGATCCTAGCTAGAGGCAACCGGATGTCTAGCCACACTGATGAGCTGTGAAACAGCGAAACAGTCTGTCTGTGGATGACAAATATATATATATATATATATATATATATATATATATATATATATATACACTATTTACACTGTTCAGACTGCTGTCCTCATCTTTATTACCATTTTGATAACATCTTGGCTGTTGAACTCTCAAACCTGCTTCAGATGATATACGCTGAAATTTAAAACTGAACCCTTTATTTAGCCCATGGGCTAAGATTGTTCTAGTTTCATCTGCCATACCTTTTCTGGATATCTCAGTTTCAGTTAATTTCTTTCAGTAACTTAACTCTACAAGTTTTTTTGTTCACCTCTGCTGTGGCCAAGTACTGAACTTACAACTTTTTGGGTCAAGCCAATTTTGGATTACTTTAATCAACACTTTCATCCACTGGGATATATATATATATATATATATATATATATATATATATATATATATATATATATATATATATATATGTGTGTGTGTGTGTAATTTGGCAGCAACTTTTCTTTTAAACATGATTAAAGATCTTCGCCATGCACGTGATAACGTCATCGCGTCTTTTGAAATTAAAATGATTTTGTAACGTTTATTTAGTTTATAAAAATAAAATGTAGCAACATGATTCCGCTACAAGACAATTTGCAAATGTTTTTAAAAATTTGACGCTACATATATATAAGACATTGTTAAAAAATTTTGACCCTGAAGATGAACAATGATGTTCGAAAGTACTCGGTTATCTTACGGACAATATTTATTTCAATATAATTTTCAAATAAAAAGTCTCATTAGAAAATATGAGAAAATTCAAAAGAGAATATGCAGGACAATGTTGTCTTTGACATTCAACACATGTTTAATATATATATATATATATATATATATATATATATTAATCTATGTGCAGAAAATGTAATCCGCAAACCAAATTCAAATTCTGGTTAATTCTTTCATTCATTTCACGTTAATGCCTTTGAGAAAGATATAAACCCATCTTCCCCCAGTTAGGAATTGAATAACATGGCAGATTGAGCTCTCTTGCCTTGGGTGACACCTAGTCTAGGGTATGAATAATCTTAATTTAAATCATCTTTCCTGGGAGAGTCAGATTTAAGTATATCTACTGTTCTTAGATGCTGACATTACTCTATAGAAGTTAAACTGTCAGAATAACACATAAGGAAAACTGTTTGGAGATTGTGTAGTACACTATGCTATCAGTTCTTCTGAAAAGTGTAGCTCATTATACACATACCTTCACCACTATATATATAGCCCCTCATTTTGAACATGAAAAAAGAGATGCATTTACTTGTTTTGCACACAGTCGAGCTTGGTTCTAATACTTCTCAAAGTGCTGCCAACTTTAACAGAGTATGGGGTGAATGATCCACTTGTGATCGGACAGCATGGCATTGGTTTTGGAAGTTCTGCAGGGGGGATATGAGTCTTGAAGATCAAGGTGGTAGAGAACATCCATCTGCAATTTCCAATCAATATTTGAAAACACTAGTTGAACAAAACCCATGTCAAAGTGTCAGAGAAATGTCTCAGATGAAGGATGCCAGCATTTCAACAATATCGAATCATCTCAAGAATATTGGCAAAGTGAAGAAACTCGATAAATGGGTTCCACATGAACTCAGAGAAAGTCAAACAATTTGACATTTTGAAGTGCATATGATGCTGCATGTGCAAAATTTGAATAATTCCTTTCTTGACTGAATAGTGATTTGTGATGGGGAATGGATCCTTTATGAAAATTGTAAATGATTTATTTGATGGTTTAATCATAACAAAGAAACCAAACATTTTCCCAAACCAAAATTGCACCAATAGAAGATTATGATGACTGTCAGGTGGTTCACCATTACAACTTTCTGGAATCTAACAAGAGCATCACTACCGAAGTTAACTGGGTGAAATGCACATTGAAATGCTATTGACTTATTGGTTAATCAACAAGTTCCAATTCTACTTAATGACGATGCTCACTCACATGTTACCAGGTTGACACTACAGAAGCTCACTAACTTGAGATACGAGACTTTGACATACCTACCATATCCCCTGGATCTCTCACCCATTAACTACCAATTTTTCAAGCATCTTGACAGTTTTTACATAAAAAATCATTCTGTTGCAAAGAAGATGCAGAAACTGCATTCAAAGATTTCTTGACATCCAAATCTTTAGAGTTTTATTGTAAAAGCCTTGTAACTTAATGGCAGAAGTGTATATCTGTTCAAGATTCCTATTTTGACTGATTTAAACACTGTTTAAATACATTAATTCAGGAATAAATGTTGATTCTAAAATCAGACATTATATTTGAACAACCTAATATATTGTGGGGGAAAATACAACAAATGCTGTAAGATGGTAAAATTATAACCGGCATTTCTTGTATTTTTCTCTTATTACATATATATATATATATATACATACATACATACATACATACATACACAGAGAATGGTTTTATTTTTAATCTAAACTTTTTATTACTTTAAATGTTATTTTTAGAGAGCACATTAAGTTTATTAATTTTTCTTGAGATGATTATTTCAGTCACAAGTATCCACTAAAATTATCTCAGTGTATATATATATATATATATATTCCAACATATAACACCTGAGTTTTATTGTAAAGGCATAAAAATCTTGTAACTCATTGAAAAAATGTATACATGTTCAATATTCCTATTTTGACTGATTTAAATGTTTGAATACATTAACTCGGAAATAAATGTTGATTCTAAAGTCGGATGTTATTTTCCAAACAGCCTAGTACATTTTTAAACTAAAGATATCTCAGATAAATTTATACACTTCATGTTCAGTGTGAATAACTAGTTCGAACAAAGGAGATCATCTTGACCATGACACTTGAAGTTAAGAAATAAGAAATCACTGAAATAACTATTTACATTATCTACATCATTCAAACTGTTGTCCTCATCTTTATTGCTATATTCATGATGTTTTGACCGTTGTATGCTCCGGCCTTCTTCAGGTGTTATATGTTGGAATTTTAAACCAAACCCTTTAACTAGTTGAAATAATAGACAGAGAGCATCAATGGAAAACATGAAAACTTAACACACATGCTAGGACGTTTAAAATCTCGTCAGCCGGCCGAACAGAAATGTGGATACAATGGGGGAACAAGTAATACAGAGAGCTGAGAAAAACAATGGCAGAAAATTGTAATATGAGCTCTGGTAAAACAGGGTTACTGAGAAATTATGTTTATGATTCCCAAAAATTCACTCACTGATGTCTCCAAGCATTGGTTGAAATGATCCAAAGAGTTGTGAGTTCAATACCTGGCCACAGTAGAGCGAACAAAAACTTGGAGTGTTACTAAAGGGAATCAACTGAAACTGAGATATCCAAAAAAGGCATGGCATGTGGAATTAGAATTAGATCACTCTAGCCCCATGGACTAAATAAAGGTTTTGGTTTGAAATTCCAATATATATCACTTGAAGAAAGCCAGAGCATCCCAACCTTTGAAAAGTCATGAATATGGCAATAAAGATGAGGACAATAGACTGAATAATGTAAATAGTTACAATACCTCATCTCAGAAATAGAGATGATTGAAATGTTATGAAAACAGGAACAACAAAACTGGATTTGTTGCTACAGGTCAACTGTTAAATGCAAAGATTTAATGAATTGATATTTATGTTAAAAAATACATCATTCTCAAATCCTCACACAGATCTGTCATATTGATTAAAAAATGCTATCTTTATGCATTGTACCTAAGCAAATGTTTGTGCTTAGTTTATGAATTACACACACACACAGGTATATTTTTTTAAATTGTTTTGCATGCTCTGAAAGAATGCAATATTATATTGATGGACATTTGCACTTTTCTAAATTGAATTATGAAGACAAGGATTGGTTTTCCAGCCTGACTGTTTGTTTGTGATCTCAGATAATTTATATTATTTTTTTTCAAATTTCCAAAAGAAATAAAGTTGTTTGAATGCAGGCAATTAATAGGAAAAATATATAAAGTTGCTAGGAATTAAAGGACTTTTTTCACTTCTCAGATTCATTTTGTGACCAAAATGTAAAAACATTCAAATATAGCAAATGCATTGTCTATATAGCCTCCATTCAGATTAAACTTCTGATAACTCTGATATAAAATAAAAATATTGAAAAATATGCAAATGAAAGCAAATTTATTCAGAATTCAGCACATAGAATTCTTAACATCCAACATGTCCACCATTATACTGAAAACTGGGGTTAACAGATTTTTAAGTTTGTCACTCCTAATTTGGATGTGCAGGTAGGGTTACAGATATAGGTGCAAAAAGTGGCATTGCCACTCTATGTTCAAATTCCAGCCTAGCAACTTGCATTCCCTTTTGCACATATATCAGGCATCAGTTTTTCTTGGGAGAAAGCAGTAATGCTCTGTTTGGTCAAAATTCTGTCCTTTGATAGTGAAACTGGGTGCACATCAGATCAGGGATATATGGAGGCTCTACTGCCCAGATGACGTAGTTCCCATCTCAGTTATACTGACCTGATTCAAAGGAATACTGATCATTACATTTGAGGATGGCTGGCTTGGCTGCAGGAATTGTCAGAAGGCTGGTAATGCTGACAGCCAACCACATTTGTATCTCCACTGCAGATTTTTTGTCTGGATTTACTTCCATCATTTTCCCCTTTATATGGACTATCTTCTCTGGCTGATAAGCTCCATCTATCCAAAGCATCTGGTTCCAGTGGTTTGCCCTCATAACCTTCTCTAGATCGGAGCTTGACTTAGTTATCAGAAGCTATCTGAGATGTATACCATGGTGATATTTTATAGACAGTTCATGTATATATTTCTTCCCCTAGCTTTGAGCTAAATGGCAAGGTAGCCTAGGCTCTGTAGCCATGAGTGGTAGCCAATCTAAGAGAAGGAAAAATGAATCTCAAACTGTGGAGAAAGCACCAGGAAACGAATCTAATGTCTTTGCCAAGAATGAGAGGCAATTCACAAATAATAAAGAAAACTCATTTGTGAAGAATTATGATTGCCTATGTCCTGAAGAGACATGGCATTGCAATTGTTTTTGAATTAGACTTTGAATTATAATTGTTATCCAACTTCAGAGATAATTTACAAAGCTTGATTTTGTGAAGTAGTATTTTAACACATCTCAACAGGGGAAAAAATCTAAGAAAAATCTGAGCAATCTGAACTACAAAGAAATATTCTAAGATATACAAAGAGGGAGAAATAGTATTTGTAGTCTGTGTTTGAAGAGAAAAATGTTAATAAATGCTCTCTTTGACAATTTCTGTCATATCAGATGCCATGTTCCTGACATACAGTCAGAGGATGGGTGACTTGTGATTGTAGCACAGATAGGACATTCCACCTAGTGAGCAGATAAGCAAGGTGAGTTAATGCCCTTGGCTCAGTAGGGACAAGTGAGATGGATTAAAACCCTTGCCACAGATGCCAGTCTGGTCCAGAGAAGAGGTCAGAGCAACATGGGCTACTACCAACATCCAGACTCGCACCAGGGAGAACAAAGATATTCATAGATGGTAGTTGGCCATCTCACTTCACCTTAGCTCAAAAGGTACTCAAAAGGTAAAAGAAACAAAGAAATTTATAGATGGTAGTTGGCCATCTCACTTCACCTTAGCTCAAAAGGTACTCAAAAGGTAAAAGAAACAAAGAAATTTATAGATGGTAGTTGGCCATCTCACTTCACCTTAGCTCAAAAGGTACTCAAAAGGTAAAACTGTTTGAACTGTTTGGTAAGCATGATTTATTTGGGAAGTATATTAGAATAATCCAGAATGTATACCAGGGAGCAAACCACCTGCATATGGATAGAAAATGAATTCAATAGATATACAAAAAAATAGAAAATGGTGTAAGACAAGGATGTGTCTTCTCACCAAACAGTGAGGCAATTCTGAGAAAATTAGAAGTCCTACCAGGATTCATTATTGGTGACCACAATCTTAATAGCATAAGATATGCAGATGACACTGTGTTGATAAGAGACAAAGAAAGGAAAGTACAGGAACTCTTATAGAAGGTAGTAAAGGAAAGAGAAAAGAAAGGATTGACCATCAATTGTATGAAGACAGAATATATTGTCGTTAGCAAAAGGAATAACTCAACATGCAATTACAATTTGGAGATATCAAAATCAAGCCAATACAACAATTTGAATATCTGGGAAGTGTTTTAACACAGGACAGACAGTGTAACATTGAGACACATTGGATAGTGAAAGATGTCTTCCAAAAGCTAAGCAAAGTATTAAGAAACAGGAAAATTGCATTAGAAACAAAGAAAAAAGTACAGAACTGTTATGCAATATCAGTCTTCCTATATGACAGTAAATAATGGACAAAGTCTTCAGTGATGAGGAAGAGTCTTGAGGCAACAGAAATGTGGATCTACAGAAGGATGCTAAGAATACCATAGACTGAACATATGAGCATTGACAAATTTTTAGAGAAAATGGAAACAAAAAGGACACTTATATTTAGCATCAGAAAGAGATAGTTAAAATTTCTAGGGTACATAATGAAGAAAGAGGGGTTGGAAAATTTGACACTCACAGAGCATGAAGCAAGAAGGATAGAGGAAAATAGTGATATAACCTACCTATTGTAATGGTAATATTAACCATTTACTTTCACTGACTGAGCAGTCAGTACCATTTTCAGTTGAAATTTCTAAAATCTTTCTAATAAAACAATTTTTCATGAAACTAAGTTTCTCAAGTTCAGTAACTGTTATTGCTCTTTCCAGTATTCTTCCTAATCTTTATTTGAAGTGGTGTGGAATGTTAACATTTTGATTATGTTATTAAGAAACTGTCATTATTTTTGCTTTGAGTTACATGTGCTATCCATTTTAGTTGTTGCGCTGTTGCTACTCTTCAAGTGATACAGTTTCTGTTATTTGGTACAGTTCTTTGCAGTTCTTTAGCACCAGTTTACAATATTCAGAGAAGGATGATCTTTGTATGTGTAAATGGATGGCAGAACAGGGTTTTACAAATTTACTAAGAGCTCCAAAGGACAAGAAACTGTGGAGAGCCATGATTGCCAATGTCATGAAGGAACATGGCTTATAGAAGAAAAATCTTAATTAACACCTGGTTGAAGAAAAGTTCCTCAGAAAAGAAAGTTTGATATCAACACAAAATGGGTTCTTCCTTTTTTGAAGAAATAAAATTTTGATTTTTTTCCTTTTTTTTTTAGAGAATAAAATGTTGAATATTTTCTTTTGTTTTTAAAAAATAAATAAAAATTAAATTTTTTCCTTTTTTAAAGAATAAAATTCTGAATTTTTTCCTTTTGTTTTTAAAAGAATAACATTTTAAATTTTTTCCTTTTTCTTTAAAGAATAACATTTTCAAATTTTCCTTTGTTTGAAGAATAAGATTTTGAATTTTTTTTTTCCTTTTTTAAAAAACAAAAAGAAATTGCTAAATTTGGTCAGTAGAGGTTAGTAATCAAGGTGCATCGATTTTTCTGCAAATATATTTGCATTTTGTTTTTAAATAAAAAACAAGAAAAATACTAATCAAATTTATTTGGAATAAAGAAACAGACAAGCCCTTCATTTGGCACTAGAGTGTGAGAAATCAAGCAAGCAAAGTTTCAAGTAAACACAACAATTTCAAAACCTTTGTTTAATGACCAGTCATAAATTTATCGGAAGTTACAATGCAAGGATATGGAAATTGTTCTGGAGTGTCAAGAGAATCATCTGACATTATTTAAACACAAGATGTTTTGAATATGGAAGTTCTTTGATAACAATAATTTTCTAATGTTGTGAATTGTTTTGGCAGTGGGAGGTGATGGAAGTATGCACAAAATAAACAGAGGAGATTTGCGGCAGTGTGAAGGCCAATGGTTAACATGCCAGTCTTGCAAAAGGCTCTATCCTGTTTTCTTCCCAAACAAAAAACAGCTTTGTGTAAAAAGGGAAAAATATCAACACTTAATTAAATTCCTGCTTTAAATTGAAATGTTAAAAATTCAGAAACTCATAATAGATTAAAGAACAAAAGCAGAGGTTTTTAAAATTAAAATTCACCCCCCAAAAAGTCTCGAGAGCCACTCAAGGTAGTGGGCTACTGAATGATGTTTGTAATGTGAATGTCAGAGAAGGTGGTAAAAAGTGAAGATTATGAGGATAAGGAGGACAGAATATAATGAAAATATAATACAATTATTTGATTGGTCACAGCACCAAATATAAGAGAATGAAATGTTTAAATATTTTTAAGATGGGTGGTAGTGCATATGTTGAGCAGCTAGGAACATATTAGGTGTATGAGGTATTCAAAGCAGCATCATTTTAAACAGAGCAGTACGATGATTTTAACTTTTCACTAGACATGCAAATAAATCTGTAACCTCAGATTTGACCAAGTCACACTGTTTAACATTTGATCTCTATCTTTAAATTTTCTGTTCTTTTATTGTCCTCTCAGTTTTTTTTTTTTCACTCTGAAAAGCCCCTTGCGTCTTAGTGGCTTTTATCATCTGGCATGGGGTGAAATGATTTAAAAAATCTTTTTACTTATATATTTAAATTTTCAAACATATTTTAAAATATTAATTAAACAGCACATCACAATGATCTGCAAGCTGAAGTCTTGCAGCTTCACTCACTGTAATTGGAGTTGGTATGACCCCGCAATAATGTAAACATATGATAATAACTATTGCAAAAGATGTTAATTCTAAAAAGTAATTTGAGAAAGCCATAATTCTGTGGGAATCTTTTTTTTTAACAGCTGATTGTTATTAATTAACATACTCGTTACAGTTTTATGTTATTAGTAATTTGTGTTAATATTCAAGTTCTTTTATTTAACTCGGTATTAAGTCTATTTTTTATTTGCTATGTTTCTTCAAGATGTGGCCAACTCTGGCTATCTACCGCTTCCTTTACTTTGACTTCATAATTTAAATAATAAATGCGAATGTTAGTGTGTCACTGTGTCACACGTTTTCAACTTTACTCCTAGAGACCATAGTCCAACATATCATACCATTTTGCAATCAGGCCAACTCCATGACCAAATTAAAAACATTCTGGGCCAAATCTTGACCTGCAATCCTGAAATTTTGGATTCCCAATTTTTCATTACTGCATTTGTTTTTGGTGATTTTTTTATGTGATATTTTGCAACAAATTTTTTTTTTGTACAATAACAATTTTTATAACTTGGTAATAAATTTGGGAATAATAGAAATTAATTGCAAAATCAAGCGAAAGTCATCCATGAAATAAAAATAATTGTTTGTATGGAATGTAAGGACCTACGTACATCAAATTCTCTTTAAATTAAGTGTCAGGAGAATTATTGTTGAAGGTAAGCTTAAATATTAATGCAATACTTAAATGCAGCAATCACTTTTGAGTTCTTCTGTAGTTTATTGTTGCCTATTGCATCTACCCCTCCTTACCTATTGTGATTTAGGTTCAATATAGAGCCCTCCACAGGAGCTAGCTTAAATACCACCTGATAGGGCAGGAACTTAAAACTATCCTGTCATCCACTTAAATAAAATTGTTATGTTGGTTATTCACATGCCTTCAATATGCCTTGTGTGTGCTAAATTCTCCAAGCTCTCTTTCCTCATTATGTTTTCTATAAATTTCAACTATCTCTTTTTGCTTGTAACTGTAAATGTCTTTTTCATTTCAATTTCCCTTAAAACTTCCTTGTTGCTTGCATGTTTTGTCCATGGTATTCTCATCAGCCTTCTGTAGAATCACATTTCTTTGGCCTCAAGTTTCCTCTTCATCTGTGAGGAGATTGTCCAGTATTCACTGCCATATAAGAAGATTGATATTAGATAGCACTTCAGCACTTTTTTCTTTGTTTCTAATGAAGATATCCTTAAAACTAAATTTTGTTATCGAAATGAGTGACTGAAAGAAAAAGCCTTATCAAAATATTGAAATGAACAATTAAATATGATGTCAATCCATCCATAAATAATGAATGAGTTACCAATGTGTTTAACATATGAAAAATAACCTTCATAAATGAAGAAATGACATCATTGAGAAGGATTTATCACTTGGAAATAAAGCATCTGGACAAAGCAAAGAAGAATGTAAGTGACAATTGTGAATTAAACGTTACCTTGAAAATCATCCTTTAATCAAAGGATATAAAATAAAGTTACTTGGAAAGGCACTTATTGCATCTTATAAAATTTAAAAGCTAATTACTAAATATGAAAAGCATCATACTATTGGAGAAATTACTTCTTCCAGCTGTGAAATCAATTCATAATACAATGACTGATATGACAACGCCTGATATAACACCATGAATTCCACTTGATAATAATTCTGTATCAATGAAATGGTTAATGGAACTAAAAATCAACTCTGTAATGCCTATATATATTCTGTTTACTACTTGATGAGACAATATTATATGAAAATGAAACCTTGAAATTAGCTTAAGTGGGCTATTTAACATCAAATCAGGATATAATTGAAGAATTCTTACTCTCTGAAAAACTGAAAATTAGCACCAAATGTTCAAGAATTTAGAAGACAGGAAAATCTTTAGTGATAAATGCATTCCCTTTACAAATGTCTTTGCACGTGCAACTGGTGATGTGCCTTCAATGAGTCATTGCCCTCATGGACGTTTAGCATATTTAAAAGGGAGTTTGGAACACTTGTACTATTTACTTTATTATCCACAGATAATATTTACGTTCAAATCATCTCACTGATAGAGTAAATGAAACTTTACAAATTGTTATCAATTCATTTCTTGAAATAACGACTATTATTTGTTTGTTTTGGTTTGGTTTTATGGCATATCAACCTCAATGGGTTATTTAATGCTTACAAAATATTTATTGCTGGTAATATTTTTTTTTTAAATATGTATCACTGGTAATATTTTTCTTTTTTTCAAAAAATGTTTATTGTTTTTCAAAAATGTATTGCTGTCAACACTTGGTTTTCAAAAATGTATTGCTGGCAACATTTGGTTTTCAAAAATGCATTGCTGGCAACACTTGGTTTTCAAAAATGTATTGCTGGCAACATTTGGTTTTCAAAAATGCATTGCTGGCAACACTTGGTTTTCAAAAATGCATTGCTGGCAACACTTGGTTTTCAAAAATGCATTGCTGGCAACACTTGGTTTTCAAAAATGCATTGCTGGCAACATTTGGTTTTCAAAAATGCATTGCTGGCAACACTTGGTTTTCAAAAATGCATTGCTGGCAACACTTGGTTTTCAAAAATGCATTGCTGGCAACACTTGGTTTTCAAAAATGCATTGCTGGCAACACTTGGTTTTCAAAAATGTATTGCTGGCAACATTTGGTTTTCAAAAATGCATTGCTGGCAACACTTGGTTTTCAAAAATGTATTGCTGGCAACATTTGGTTTTCAAAAATGCATTGCTGGCAACACTTGGTTTTCAAAAATGCATTGCTGGCAACAGTTGGTTTTCAAAAATGTATTGCTGGCAACACTTGGTTTTCAAAAATGTATTGCTGGCAACATTTGGTTTTCAAAAATGCATTGCTGGCAACACTTGGTTTTCAAAAATGCATTGCTGGCAACAGTTGGTTTTCAAAAATGTATTGCTGGCAACACTTGGTTTTCAAAAATGTATTGCTGGCAACATTTGGTTTTCAAAAATGCATTGCTGGCAACACTTGGTTTTCAAAAATGCATTGCCGGCAACAGTTAGTTTTCAAAAATGTATTGCTGGCAACATTTGGTTTTCAAAAATGTATTGATGGTAATAATCTTTTACAAAGAATTTCTGGTATTAAAACCTATTTTTACTCTTTCATAGTGTTTTGACCCCAGTTACAATTCCATTGAATAAGGTTTTGTTAAAAAAACATATAGCTGGTAATATTTTTCTTTTTTTAAACGTATAGCTGGCAATATTATTTTTCAAAAACGTATAGCTGGTAATATTATTTTTTCAAAAACGTATAGCTGGTAATATCATTTCTCAAAAAAGCACTGCTGGCAACATTATTCTTTCGAAAACATATAGCTGGTAATACTATTTTTCCAAAAACGTATAGCTGGCAAACTTATTTTTTCAAAAACGGCCTTTCTGTTGGACGTAGTTTATTGCCATGCCCAGGACATGGATGCAGTTTACCGTCATACCCATAGACATGGATGCAGTTTACCGTCATACTCATGGACGCGGATGCAGTTTACCGTCATACCCATGGACGCGGATGCAGTTTACCGTCATACCCATGGACGCGGATGCAGTTTACCGTCATACCCATGGACGCGGATGCAGTTTACCGTCATACCCATGGACGCGGATGCAGTTTACCATCATACCCATGGACGCGGATGCAGTTTACCATCATACCCATGGACGCGGATGCAGTTTGCCGTCATACCCATGGACACAGATGTAGTTTACCGTCATACCCATGGATGCGGATGCAGTTTATCGTCATACCCATGGACTCGGATGCAGTTAATCATCATACCCAGGACGTGGTATAGTCTGGGAGGTCACTATTTGCCCATAGGTGGGACCCTAACAGGTGCTACCACCGCGGGTCAGGGTGGACCTGGGAACACCAGCAATTAAGAGGTGGTTCTATGCTCCTCAAAACCTCCTGATCAGAGGCTTTGCTGTTGGATGCAGTTTAACGCCATACCCTGGACAACGACTATTATTAGTATAGAAATATATTTATGTAAATTCAATATTGAAACAAATAAGAGAAAAGAACAATCATACCACTAAACTGTAACTAAGGTCTGCTCAGCATAGTTACAATATAAACCAGAGGTTGGTTCTATGGATTGAGCAAGCATCTGTAATAGAGTTTGGCTATCTGCTCTGACAGATAAGTGTGCTGAGAACGGCATAGGAGCTGGCCACTAATGTGGATATTATTCTATAAATGATGTTTTCAGAATTTTCTTTTGGCATAAGGTGAAGAACAAGTGTGTCAAGCATCGTATTATATCATAAAAGATTTTACAAGTAAATAATTCTTAATGAAATTGCTCTGGTAAGAGTTAATCTTCAGTAAATTTATGACAAAATTTGTCTCTCTACCTGAAAGCCATGTTTTATATTTAACTGTGATAAGTGAGTAAACAACACTCTGAGTGAAATTAAGCTTGAAAGCATTGACTGTAAATCGGCTTTAGTCATTTAAATTAAATTCACTTCAGCAAGGATTGATTGATTTGTTTTTTTTACAGCTTATCAACCCTTTGTGGGTTATTTAAAGCCAAAACATATTTTGGATTGTAATAATAATTTTTCTTTTCTTTTTTTTTTTTTACAAATGAATATTGCATGAATAATTTTCTGAGAGTAACAATGATTTTTCCAGATACAAGTCCTACTATCTAACTCATAGCTGGAGGAGGAAATGGATTCATGCCTTGGCATTGGTATTTGCATATAAGTGAATGTAACAAATCCAACTGTAATTTGAACTTGGCTTTCTGATTTTTCATTCTGAGTCCTTCAGCAATGATACAGAAATAAATGAAAAAAATTATCTCATGCATATTGACAATAAAGACTAAACAATGAGAAATTTTTAAGTGATTTCCTACTTCACTCAATTTTGTGTGTCTGACATTACCATCACAATTGGTTCCAAAATCCTAATGGTTATTATAACTGCCAAAAAACCACAGCACCATTTTCATTCAAGGAACAACCATTTTCATAATAATATTCTTTGTGCCTACCTATGGTGAACATTATATATTCTTCAGAAACATTGAATATATATGTTCTCCTATCAATATGAATTCTTCAAATGTTTTTCCAGCCTGTAGCAATAAACAAAGGCTCAACTTTTATCAATCTTATAACATACTTGACACAAACAATACTGACTCACACCTAACTATTTACTGATTCCTGTTCAAAACAGTGCAATATATCAAAGTAAAATCAAGCAGAAATAAGCAACAATACAAAAACTAATTTTACAAATAATTTGTTACAAAAATAGCAGACAATTAAGGGCAATTTTTAAAAGATAGGCACAATTCAAAATTGCAGTTAATGAGTCCTTTTTGCATGATTAAAATATGGAAAAATGATTATTTACATTATTTAAAATATTTGGACTGTTATCCACATATTCATTGCCATATTCACAACGTTTTGACTGTTGTACACTCCAGCCTTCTTCAGGTGATTGGAATTTCAAACCGAACATATTATTTCGTCCACTGAAGTAGATTGTTCTAGTTCCACATGCCATGCCTCTTCCAGGTGTCTCTTAATTATTTTCCTTTAACTGAACTCTCCAATGTTTTAGTTTGCCACTATTGAACTCAGAACTCTTTGGGTCTAGTCACTAACCAATGTCTTTATCCACTGGGCCATGTGTCCTTGAGGACATCTGTGTATGAATTTCTGGGACTTTTAAACCTAATGTCTCTGCAACCAATTTTTACCATATCATAATATCTCATCTCAGAGATATAGACAGATATGGAAAAACGATATATAACATTTTATATATCAAGAACAATTTCCAGAAAATTAATGACAAAGTGGAAACTTTTTCATGTGATGGGTTTTGTCATGTGGGACTTCATCTGACAGGCACATGAAGGAGAGAGGACATTGAAATTTTTAAATTCAATTTTTATTTTTAATATGCATTTGGGTGTATCTTCTAGTCAATTTCATTTAGTTTCTTTTTGGTTATGTTTTTATCACTTTTGATATTAAGTGTCCTACATTGTGATAATAAAAATCTGCTAAGAAAGGTGAAATGTTGCAAGAACCTAGATGCAAATTTGCTATAGATGATCCAGCAATTAAAGCTCTTTCTATACATCTTCATCTTAGTAAATTTCTTTCTCTTTTAATTCAAGCAGAATTATTTAAATCAAAATTATGGTAGACTCATTATGGTGCAATGAGTGTGTTGTTTTATAAAAGATCCTATTTGTGTTCATATAATCTTTTATTTAAATTCCTTGAAGTTTCTCCTATGTATTCTTTGTAGCAATCATTACTGTTGATAGAGTAAATTCCTCTTTCAAGTTTTATCTTATTATTATTTTGTTTTGTATTAAGTCTTTTATTGTTTTAGAGATAGTTGTAACAAATTTTATATTAAGCTTAGATAAATTCTTCTGAATTTGTAGTTTGAATGGAGTTGGTGGATAGAACAATATATTTTGATTTGTTGGGTTTGTCAGAATTGTTCACTCTTCTATTCTGAAAGATTTTACAAGCCTTTTGTTACACACTTACATTCAATGACGTCCTAAGGAAAAAACATGTTACATGAAAATCCACTTTGTCCTAGATTTTCATAAAATTATTAAAGTATACAACTCATTTCACTTCTAAATTAACAAATTGGAATCTTTCCAAGTTCTACAGCCTGAGTGATGGTAGGAAAAGATTTTTCAGCAAGATATTAACTCCTCAATTCAGTTCTACATGAATATATTTTACTATTGTCAGTATTTGTAATTGTCACCATTATTTATGAGGTACACAAGAGAAGGAATAAATGTCAACTGGTCCATGAACTTTCTCTTGGTAACTCATTGCAAAAACGTGACAAATTTACTACTCTGTGAAATTACTAAATAATAATATAAAATCTGTCAAGTTTTGCTGCTATAAGTGAATTATATACCAACAGTGTTAATTACTACCCTAGTATAGCAGCAACCTGATAGAAATGATGCATAAAATGGCTGCTAAAATTGTATTTTCAATGTATACAGACAGCCATAAAGTATTATAAATTATAGAAGAAAAGAAATGTGTTATTGAAATGAACTCTTCTGGCATTGGAGATATAATAAAAGAAACACTGTAAGCCAATGAGACAGACTTGTAAATTTTAAGTGGCATTACTTAGGAGATTAACTTGTCCATGGACCTGCCATTCTCAAATCTTTTGTTGTTCCTCATTTATGAATGGATTTAAATAACAATATTTTGTCAATTGGATGGAGATTAATAAACTATGAGATTTGAAACTTAAAAGGAAACAAAATGAGAAATTTGTTTTTTTAAAGAATGGCAATGTAGAAAACAATTGGAAATAAAGGATTTATCTCACCAAGAAACCATCTTGAAAGAAAAAGAAGGCTTACCTGCAAAAGACAAAGAAAATATTTATTAGTCATTAATTAAAAGGATACATAAGTAAATAGATTCTCTTATTTATATTGAATAAAGCAATTACTGAATTTGCCTATAAATACATGCACAAAATAACCACACAATTACAAAGGCTTGTATTCCACAAGAATGGAAATTGTCAGATTCTCAAAGCAAGTTTATTATTTGCCCATCCAAAGATGAAATAGGCTAACATGTAGAGTAGCATTTCTTAATCAGGTCTCCCTGGAACCCTAAGGTTCCGCAAAATGTCCCCAAGGGTTCCACAAGAACAGGTGAGATAAGCTAATACACTTTTGACTCTTAACTTCATATACATAATATTACTAAACACAGTATATTCTTGGTTATTGTAATATTGCCTTGATTTCCCTTACATCTTTTCAACATTGCCAGTAAAGGATAAAAATATAAAAAACTGATGCAGCAATTATTTGTTTTCGTTCTGTTTACATTTATATTATAGGTATAGGATATTGGTAACTTATATTTATTTTTTATGTTTGAGTTTAGAATTTTTTTGTGTGAATGAAAACTCCCTGATGAAGCATTATAAATGAACACTATGAATTTTATTTAGCATTAATGAAAAATTTGACAAAGTATTAATTTTTCCTTAAACCAGTTATTCAAAAATATATACTATGATATTTACCATGTGAACTACGATGGAAATAAAATGAGAAAGATATGGTATATAATTTTGTTTTTGTGCAGGAGTTCCTTCAGACATGTAATTTATTTTAAGGGCTACATAAGGGTAAAAACACTGTCATAGAGTGCATCAAAACTGGAAAATACTACTTTTAACTGTAAATGTATAAATCATTAAGAAAGGAAAGTAGGCCACTTTGTATTATTCAAGTAGGCTTTTGCTATTGCAAATATTTCTTTATACAAAATGACAGAAATTTTAAAAAATACCTGACTCAAAGCAGCAAATGTGACTGTGTCCAAATAAATGTCCAAAACAGTAGTACAGTATCTTTATTACCTGAGTTATGATTAGAGAGAAACCAGAAGGAAGCCACTTCTTAAACCAGTCAACATTCAGCAGTATAAACTGTTCACAAGTGAAATGGTGGGCAGACCTTTTGAGTTTTAGCATCATGTTATTTTCTTTAGAATATTCCAATCTTTTTCCAGACAGCAGAAGACAAATACAGGTATAGAAATGGCTCAGGCAAGAATTATGCTTTAACCACCTGCTGTACCCTATGTCTAAATATTGCTAATGTTTTTTTTATTTGGGAGAAATTTGAATTCTCCATTATTAACATCTTCTGGATTGCACCAGAAACTTGATTTTTAATCATTTCAACCAAAGCAAGGCAATAAAGCCACTAAGTTGTGTAAATACTTTTTAACTCTATCAAAGCTGTAAAGTGCAGATTGGGGAGATTGAGACCAAATATGGCTGCAATACTAAATCTTTGATCTGATTTAGCTCTTGTAAAGATGGAACATGTCTTTAAAGAGTCAGGTACATTCTGGAACATTACAAGGAACTAACCATTTTTCCAGCATCTTTGGTGGTTCATTTTATATACAAGTTCCTCTTGAAGTTCCGCTTGAGTTCCAATAGATGTTTCAAGAAATGTGAAAAGCAACCAATCATCAAATTCAATATTTTTTTAAACTTTGAAGAAACTTAAGTTTTCATTCCATGTTGTTGCAACAGTTGAAGTACAAGTTGCGGTAGCAACTCAGAAAATTGAATCACCAAAAAGTTTGAGATCTGGAGGAAAATGAATCTTTTTTTTAATAATTTCATCCTAAGCAAGGCAGGAATGTCACTAGCAGACAGTGGGGTGGGGTTACAGGGAGTGAAAGTGAAGGAGAAAGAGAAGACTGAGAATAGGGAGGATTGAGGAAAGGAACAAAAAAATAACAGTGTTGAAAAAGACAGAAGACAGTGATCATCATTGGATAAACCATGATCTTGTTCTTAGTGTGTATTATATATATATATATATATATATATATATATATATATATATATATATATAAATAAATATTTATAATAGGCACACATTCAGGTGGGCATCATCTGTGAGAAAAAGAGCACCGTGACGCAATTCACCAGGCCAGAAATTTAGAAACAGCATGCTGTACTGCTTAGTATTCACACCAGAAGGTCCAGTACAAACTTTTCTGAGTGTTTGGTTATCAATCTGAGGACAATGCAGAGGATTAAGAAAAAATTGGATGACTCTAATGGTGATTATGAAGGTACAGCAACTCAGAAAACTCACTCTGATCATTCTAATAAGTAGAGAATTCCCGAATTTGTTGGTAGGACCTTAGACTTAACATATAGACCTACACCAAATGCCTTGAGGAGGTAGTGCTGCCCTGGGCCAATATGGTGGCTACTGGAAGACCCTATGACTGGCAACAGGACTCTGCACTATGCCACACAAGCAGGAGAACCCAGTCATGCCTGTCAGACAATTTCTGTGACTACATCACCCCTTACATCTGGCCACCTAACCCCAGACTGCAACGCCCTTGATCATTATGTATGGAGTGCGGTTGAGCAAGAGACAAACAAAACTCCTTGTAAGACCAAAGATGAACTGAAGGCAAGGATTATGGCAGCATTCACCAACTTAAACAAGGAGACCTTCATAAGAAATGCAAGAGATTCTGAAGTATTTCAAGATACTTTTGTGTAATTTTGGTAAAGGTATCTGTTAAAATGAGATGTCAGTATTATTTTTCTTTTTGCATAATTTAGATGTCAATTTATGCATTACACCTTGTATATATATATATATATATATATATATATATATATTATTGTTAGACAGAGAAAATAGCAGTTATCATATCCATATCCCTTTGCCTATAATTACCTACTCTATAGATATGAATGTTGGCATTGAAAGGAATAAGGAACACCTGTTTGCCATTTTCTCTGAAATTATTAATCAAAACATGATTCTTTTTCATCCTGAAACAAGGTAATTTTTATGCTATGACGGAGAGTCTGGTTCTTTTTTTTACTGGTATTGCATAATTATTTGTATGTAGCAAAAACAAAGAGCAATCATTGAGTTGTAGACCAAAGAATGATATACTGCTGCCAACACTGACAGAATATTTAGAAACACTTAAGCTGATGTTATGCTCTGCTTGAAATTAGACCTCTTTCTGATTAATTGGCAAGATGTGAATGTCATGAAAAAAAACATAAAAAGTAAAAAAGTTTCTGTATGGTGGCTCTGAGCACTGCACCTAGCTCACAAAACAAACCCCCAAAAAGTAAAATTTAAATCACAGAGCCAATCAGAAACATTGCCACTAAAGCAAAAACATGACAAAAAATGTATCCACCCTGACTGTTAAAAAGATCAGTTCACCAACCCCAAACAAGCTTTAATTCCAGGCCTGTATAAACTCTCCTATATCTCAGGCAACATCCATGGCCCACAAAAGAGACATTACATTTTGATCCATTATACTGACAATACAGGTAATTATCTTATAAAATATCTTGACCCATTATCTTTTCTACTTCAGCAGCAATATTTTTTTGTTTTTGTTTGTTCCTCTTGCAACCATATGCAATATATAATATTGAGGTGATAAAGTTAATGGTCAAATATGGGTGGAAAAAGATCTTTTCTTCTATGTGCCATGTCCCTTCTGAACATTAGTGATCATGGCCCTCCATGACTACCTGTACCATGTAGCTCTTAGTAAATTTTGGCCTTTCGCTCTCTCTTCTAAACCCTGTTCTGAAATCCATTTTCACAAGCTTGTTAGGTTATGCGTTGTTTCCCTTTGTCCCTTTTGCTTTCAATATGTCCTCTGGCATATCTCATTTTCCAAGCCCTCTTTCCTCATTATCTACCATAGAAATTTCAACTCTCTTTCTGATTGTAACTATAAGTATACTTTTCATTTCAATTTCCCTTAAAACTTCCTTGCTGTCTGCATGTTTCGTCCATGTTAGTCTCAGTATCCTTCTGTAGTGATTGTATACATGTTGTAGTTACATATTTCTTAGTTTGTTAATAAATAAGTTATAAACTGAAAAGCATGACAACTCTTATCATATCTACTAAAAATCAGGATTTATTTTTGCTAAATATTTAGACAAATGATTTTTTTTCATTTAAGAGAAATTTTGAGAAATATCCTGCTGACTAAGTTGAAGTAGTCAAATTCTCAGCATGATGGCTTTGGCAGGCCCCATTCTGCGGTTTACAAGAAATGTTGAAGAAGAGAAGTAAACCAAAAAGAGAGTATGAGGTTACATTCTTTACAACAGATGAGTCGGCAGGTTTACTTCAAACATGAAATGTCACAAAGTAAAGTCAATGATAATAAGAAACAAAAGCATTGCTTCATCAATGTATATGATCCCACCAAAAAAATATACATATGTAAGGAATTAATGGAAATTTGATTATGGTGAAATATTATAAGATGAAAGTGAAAGTGGGATCCAAAACAGCAACTGAAAACAAGGGAAGATGAAAGAGTTTTAAAAAACATGAAAAAATATCGACAGAAATATCCAAGGAAATTATCAAGAAATGAAATAAAAGAGAAATGAGTTAAGAAGAAATTAACATCTATGGTTGATGTAAATATTCTCAGAACCATCTTTTAGACAATGTGAGGGAAATTCTAAGTGTCTTCAAAGTTGTTGTTATACCTTCTTTAATCAGTAAACAATGGATGGGCAGCTAGCTTTAAGATTTCTGTATCAGGAAGGGAAACTAATGAACCAAATTCAAATCCCAGGCCCATCTATTGCATCCACTTTAATATTCATTCTCTTCAGAAAGGCATGAATCCATCTTTTCTACCTCTAGTTATGAAATAAACACTAGTGTAGGCTGCAATCTCTACTCTTGGGTGACAACCACTTTAGCAGAAGGACGACTCAGAATGCAAAACCATGGAGAAAACAACAAGAGAATCTCTCTCTAAAATTCATGGCAATTCAGACAAGAAACTTATTGAAAGCCGTAATCACATATATCCTGGTGGAACATAATATAAAAATTAATCAAGTAAGTGTAGTAGACTAATTATGAGCCATTTTATTTATATTGTTCAGACTCATCTTTATTGTCATGTTCACAATGTTTTGGCTGTTCTACGTTTCGGCTTTCTTTGGCTGATACATGTTAGAATTTCAAACTGATCCCTTTATTTCATCACTAGGGTAGATTGTTACATCACTGTTGTAACCTAGGGAAGGTTACTGAATAGGATAATCTCACGAAGGTTGGTAATGAACAATAATACTTAGGACTCGAACAATATATATAAGATTCGCCAGCAGCATATAGCGAAGTAGTCAACAGCTAGAAGTGAGTCAAGTGAATTCCACAATGAATCTCCAACTGCAGACCAACATACAGTATTTACTACTGTATTTAAGGGGATGGGGGCACACCCATTATTGTCGATAGGCATGCTACAATAATCACCTGAAAAAGACTGGTGCTTACAATGTCCAAAACATCATGAATATGACAATAAATGTGAGGACAACAGTTGAAACAGTGTAAATAGTTAAAATAGAGACATAATTATGAACCGTTGGAAAAATTCAGAATACAGAAAAAAATCACATGAACTTACAATAAAATAAAAATTAAAGAAATATATAATTCAGTATTTCCATTACTTGTTTTTCTTTTCCTGTTCAACAAAGAAAAATGTGATTTTGGGACCAGATAGTTACTGGAAATAAAAGACAGACATATTGCAAGTATTAAAAAGTAAGAAAATCACAAGTGAATTTCAGAGAAACTTTATTAGTAGGATTCAAAAGGAATCCTCGTGAATTGTGGGGACATGAACAAATTCATTGATTCAGGGAGAATTTATTTACCTTATTTATAGTTGGACAAATATCCTCAGCTTAGTTATTATGATCCTAACATTTCAGCCATTATGCCCTCCTGCTTTCTCCCAATGTTTTCCAATTGAGGTCACCTTCAGGGAAATTTTAAACTGAATGATTTTCTACAAAGGTGAGACTGTTTTCATTCCACTCTACATATCTTGTCATGTTTGCACTGAGTTTGAGTATCTTTGTACTACCTAGCCCAGGGAATGAACTCACAATTATTGTACGACCAAATTCACTATACAAGAGTAGTATTCAGTGGGAACAGAATTAGCAATGACTGAACAATTAACTAAGATATCCTGAAACATTATCAGAGAAATGGAAACAATCTACTCCAATGGATTAAATCAGGGTTTCTTAATATTTTTAAGCAACGACACATATAAGAGCAAATGAATATATCAATGTCACACCCAGGTGCAAAAGAAAATATCATGACATGCCTACGAGCAGATGAAAATATCACATCAGGCCTAAGAGCAAATGAATATATGACGGCATGTCTACGAGCAAATGAAAATATCGCAGCATGCCTAAAAGAAAATAAATATATCACGGCATGCCTAAGAGCAAATGGAAATATGACGGCATGCCTAAGAGCAAATGGAAATATCACAGCATGCCTAAGAGAAAATAAATATATCACGGCATGCCTAAGAGCAAATGGAAATATCACATCATGCCTACGAGCACACGATGGAGCAAATGAAAATATCATGGCACACCGAGGTGCAAATGAAAATATCATATCACACGTAGAGGCAAACGAAAATATCACAGCATGCCTAAGAGCAAATGAATATATAATGGGACGCTTAGGACCAAAAGAAAATATCACAGCTTGCCTAAGGGCAAATGAAAATATCACAGCACACTTAGTAAAATTTTTAAATGGTATACATTTAACTTTTATGAAATAAAACCATAGATTTTACAAAATTATCCACCCAAATATAAACTTAGTTTATTTCAGTGTTTTTATTCAACTGTTTGTGCAGCTTATTTAGTGTAAAAACTGTGCCTGATGTCTTTTCATGATTTCTTCAATGTTTAGTCAATTGTGCGATAAGCAGATCCTCATTTCTTCAGCTGATAGGTAGTCCTCATTTCTTATTTTTGCTGCTATTTAGGGTAGTGAAGCCTAATTCACCTAAATAGAAAATTGCAATAAAACTTATAAAGTCTTTTTAGTTAATGTGGGATAAAAAGTTTAATACTTATTCATTTATTCAAATACTAATATGTATGCCATAACAATATTTCACAGCACACTAGTGTGTCACGACATGGTGGTTGAGAATCTGTGGATTAAACAAAGGGTTCAGTTTAGAATTCCCTGCATTGTCTGACACCTGAATTTATTAGAGAGCACAAATGAAATGTTGTGATCAGAACAACAAAGATAAGGACTGTCTAAACTTCTGGAATGAGGAATAATCATTATTTATACTAGTTATGTGGAGACTGTAATATAGCAACAACTCTAAGTAGAAGCTTATGAAGCTTTATTTGACTAATTCAGCTTTAGCACTGAAAACGTTTATTTTATTACAGTGGATGGTTACAAGCGAGTGGCATGTGCTTATTTTATTACCACAAGACATGGGTAAAAGACTTCAATCTAAAATGAACCTCTCTTCTCGTCCATAAAATCAATTAGTATCACTTAATCCTCAAGACATACTGGTTAGAAAGTTTGAGAAATTTTCTCCTAACTTGGTGCCTTCTGTATTTAGTACTTTGCTAGACCAAGAAAAATTAAAGAAGTTCTCAAATTTAAGAAGAGGAAATGTTTCTGAATTTGGAAATTTTAAAATACCAGTCGATCTTGTAGGTGAAATTTTTGATGAATCATTTCAGGTTCCTTTATTTTCATGTTTATATTTATTTTATTTACTATATAATATAATAATATAGTAACAACTCTAAGTAGAAGCTTTATTTGACTAATTCATTGCGCCCTCCAGCCTTCATCAGGTGTATATCACCCTTTATTTAGTCTCTTAGACGGTAGACTGTTCTTGGTGCACTGCCTTTGTTTAGGGATATCACGTTGTGTTCTTATTTTTAATACTGCTCAGTCATTGCCCACCCTGTTTCCACTGGGTCCAAGTGCACACTGCCCAGCTCAGGGATTGCATTCATGGGACAATAGCCTAGTGGATTAAAGCATTGGTTTGTGAATTTGGTGACATAATAATTGTGAGTTCAATCCCTGGCTGGGCAGTGTGCACTTGGACTCCATGGAAACAGGATGAGCAATAACTGAGCAGTACTACAAATAACAACTAGACAAGATATCCCTAGACATCAGCAGTAGAATCAGAACAGTCTACCCTTATAGATAAACAATTCAGTTTGGAATTCCCTTTAGGTAACCCAGATTGACAATCACCTGATGAAGGCTGGAGGGCACAATGGTCAAAACATTGTAATAATAATAGCAAAGATTGAGGACAATAGTCCACATGTAAATAGTATAAATAATGATAATTCCTTATTCCATGAATTCAGACAGTCCTCATCTTTGGAAAAGGGTAGCTTACAACCATACCATGTTTCCTGTACAATCACTAAAATTAAGCAGTATCAAGTATGGTCAGTACTTAGATGGATGACTGCTTTGGAATACCAGGTGCTTAGATGTGTGGGTGGTGTCATTTATAATGGCTTGAAATTGTTAATCAAAGAGCTGAGTTCCAATTCCACTTATGTTCATTATGCACAAATACTCTTAGGAAAGCTATTAATCCACCTCTTCTTCCCCCAGCTATGGGTTAATTAGTAAGACTTGTATCGCTAAATCATTGCTATCTTAAAAAAATTCTTACAATCTAAAAGTATTTCCTGATTTTAAATAACCTGCAATGGGTTGATAAGCTGTAGAAAATGAACAAATGAATCAATTTGTAAAATGGAAATAGTATGCCACAGTGAAGAAATGAAAAAGAAAAATGATGGAAAAAAGAATAAAAAGAGAAAATTTATTCTTATAGTCAGGAATGGTAATAACAATCAATTGATTTTTCTCTCCATTTCTTCTGATTTTTTCCCCTCACTAAAGAACAAAAGAATCTTCGTTTTCTCCTAAATATCAACTTTCTGAGCAGCTTATGTTACCAGCCTCCAAATAAGTTGTCTCATTTTTAGATCACACACACAATTCTCCTACTAAATAATGTCATTCTGGCATAGTATGACATGAATAAATCAACAACATGTTATAAATCGATCAAACACAATAATCCTCTTCGGGTGATGTAAATTGAACAAAAGCTGATGAAGAACTTGTTACTGAAAGAAATTCTTTTATTTTTACCACTTCATTTACCTGCTAGTTTTCTTTAACTTCCTCCTCTGAATTTTACATAACCTAGTCAATAATATTTTTTGCCAAATTTATTGACACGTTTCCTGTCTGAGATAATATTATATTTGTGCTATTACAAAAAGAAGGTTTGGATAATAACAAAGCAATTGGTGCAGGAAAATTTAATTGCTACATGGAAAACACATTTCCTCAGGGTTTTCTAATATAAATTGATATTTCTTACATTTTTTGGCAGATTTGTTTTGTGAACAGAATGAATTTTAACAGATTTATTATATGGAAAAGTTTGCAAGAAAATGATATATAAATTTTTATCTACCAGAACAATGTGAGAAAAATTAATAACAAAGTGGAAAAAAATTGTTGTGACACATTTCATCTATTAGGACCTCATTGGACTAAAGTGATGTTTACACTGATATAACGACACATGTGCATGAAGGAGAGGAGATGCTCAGGCCGAAAAAGGAGTACTGTTGTCATATCTAGGCAGGAGCTGCCCAGTTCTCACATTCCAGTTTTGATAGAGTTCAAAAGTGTCTCCACATCCTTTTGGGTGATAAATTATTTTTGACCCTCCAACCTCTCTCTCACAGACAGGATGTGGTGAACCTCTTGCTGCTTGATCACTACCACCATGGAAAGTGCTTGGATGAAATACGTTCCTAGGTTCAGCCAGATCTAACCTTCAAGGCTAGGACCCACCATGCCACTTATATTGTAGCAAACTACCCACATTCCCTCCATATTCCATCAGTGAGAAGTCAGTTTCACTCAAACAGCTTCTTTCTGTGAACCACTGCTCTGTGGAACGAACTCCCAAGAGGAAGCTTCCCTGATCACTACAATCTTAACCTGTTCATGTCTAGGATTAACTGTTATATCCCTCTCCTATCCATATAAACTGCCTCTTTATGTAACCCTCTACCACAAGTGGCCCCTGGGCCTTGTACAGAGTTAACCTTGCTGTAAAAGAAATTTTTTTTTTTTTTTTTTTAATATGTTTCGTTATATAGTCTAGTCAGTTTCATTTGATTTCTTTTCTGTTTATATTTTTATCACTTTTGTTATTAAGTATCTCACATTGTGATAATAAAAGATCTGCCAAGAAAGGTGAAATTCAAGCATCTGGACAAAAATTTACTGTCAATGATCTAGCAATTAAAGAAATTTCTGTATGGGAAAATCTACACTATTTACATTGTTCAGACTGTTGTCCTCACCTTTGTTGCCATATTCATGACATTTCGACTGCTGCACACTCTAGCCTTCTTCATGTGTTTGGAATTTTGAACTGAACTCTTTATTTCATCCACCAGGGTAGATTATTCTAGTTACCCTTGCCATGCCTCTTCCAGATATCTCAGTATCAATTATTTCCCTTCAACTCTCCAGGTTTTTGTTCACTTTTTATCCTCAAGGACACATGGCCTAGTGGATAAAAGTGTCGTTTGAAGTAATCCAGTGAGTTGACCAAGAGTTGTGAGTTCAATACCTGGCCACGGCAGAGGTGAACAAAATTACAATACCTCATCTCAGAAATATAGACAGATATGGGAAATTGTCTCCTCGTGCCGGGTTAGTTAGTATGTGCCGCCATTAGTTTTACTCTCTGCAGCACCTGCTCCTCATTGTGTCCTACCTCAAGTGGTGAAATACTCCCCCTTTCAACCATGGTGCCATTCTACAAATCACTTCCCACTAGGTCTGTATAATACTTCCCCACATTCAATTTGTCCAAAACTTCCCTCCCTACCTCTGATCTAAAAGAATTGTTGTGATCCATTAGGACTTCCTCAACTGGGCATCTCCGAAGAAACTATTCATTTAACCGTGCTGCAACCACTGCTCTTGTATCTCTCTTTATCAACCACCAAACAGCCACTCTCTTTGGTCCACAATCAACAAATACCGATACAGCTGATCTGCGTCTCAAAAAAGTGGTTTGAGGATATATATGGACATCGAAGGGAACAAATATTTTCCTGACTTATCCCCCAACCCTCATCAATATACTGCAGACATTCCAGCAATTAAAATGTTTGTATTTATCTATGCAGAGTGAAACACAAAATTATCCTAGTGGTATGATCAATTTCATTTAAAATAACATAAATCAGTTTTCAAAAATTGAAACATATTTTTTTTTTAAATATCTAAGTCAGGATATTATCTCAGGCATTGAGTCAATCCACATGACCTTTTTCAGACTGTTTATTCAATAATAGACAAGGCTGTTGTTGGAGTCATATTCATTGTAAACTCCATGATCTGTTTTATTCAATACATAACATTATAATCATAAAAGAAATGAAATAGGCAAGCACAAAATTATGTTTACAATTCAGACAATTTTCAACAGCATAAACTTTTTAGTCAATAACTTTAAGTAATCATTTTCTACAGTTAGTAACTCATCTGCTCCAAATTTCTTTCTATATATCGTCCAATTCTTCCAAAGTAAGCTCTAATTTCCCTAAATTTTAAGGTTGTCTTAATTGGTACCTAACTTCAATCAACTTCGGTACTGAAAACCACTTATAGCTACTGCTCCAAAACTCACTCCTGAATTGTAAGTGCTCCCAGTTTGTTATTTTAAATCCACAGACAACTCAGCCTCAGTCACTTTCCCACCACCATAATGTCACTCCCCTCTGCTTTTTCTATAAATACTTTCATGGTAATTGTTCTGATTAACTTTCTTCTATGATACCTAGACTTTATAAATTTAAAAGTAGTACTAAATTGGTGGCAAGGTCTCATCATTTTACACTTGAAATGGTTAGATGTAACCAGAAGTTCTATGTTAACTTTTTTTTCTATTGCACTTCTTGCTCTCCCAGTCAAATTTAAATGGAATGTTAATTGTTATCTTCTGTCACCTTAATTCTTGTTCTTTAATTGTTCTCTCTCCATTTTTATTTTCATATTCTCTTACACTCAGTAACCCCTTGAATTTTAGTGGCTTTCTTGCATTGCTTTCACCGTAACAATATTGTTACTGATAATTGGCTTGAAGTGAACAAGGTATGTGTTCATTACAAATAACTTAAATTCTTTTAAAAATTTACCACTCTCAGATACGGCTTGATTATCCCATTGTAACATGAAATAAATTTTATATATTTTACAAATTCTAAAATAATTTTCTGGTGTAGGGCTAATTTTGTTTTTGCTAATATTAAAATATTGTACTTATAATGTTATTGTATTAAATAAAAAGTTTCTAAAATTGATGATGCATATCTATTTTATGTTTAAAAGCATATTCTATCTTTATGTAGGAAAAAACATTGCAATATTTGAAAAGTGAATTATATTATTTTAAGTGAAATTGATAGTACCATTAGGATATTCACCTCTTCTTCGTGTTGTTTGTGCCCTGTCCCTTCAGGACGTTGGTGATCATCATTACCCATCATTTTCTGTCCTTTGTAGCTCTTAATAAATTTTTTCTTTTTGTTATCTCTCCTAATCTTTGTTCCACCATCCATTTACTCAAACTCACTAGGTAGGTTATGCATTGTTTTTTCTCTGTCCCTTTTGTCTATATATAATGTTTGTTCGAGCAACAAGTTCTCATTGATGCCAATTTGTTTGAAGATGAATGAAAGTTCTTTATTTAAGATGTCTTACTTAATTTTTCTACAATTCAAGCAACTTTTTTAATTTATAAATACTATTCCTATCAACAAAACACACAGAAAAGAAAACTATAAGAATTCAGGATACGTTGCAAAATTTATGTTCAAATTCTCCCTAGAAACTAGGAAGATGGTCCAAACCACAGAAATGTTGGGGTAACATTCCTTCCTTTTCCTCAATTAGTGTGCACTGTGCTTGACCAGTCATGTGACCCTTAACAGCCAATCAGCAGACCTCTGTTTTTACATAGACTTTTTGAAGACATTCGAGAGAGATATTATGTCCCTGATGTGGGTAGGGACAGTCCCTTACCTGACTCATGAATGGATTAAACTTTTTCAACATCTACTAGTTTCCCTTTCCTCGGTTAAACAGAGGGCAGTTAAATCATTGATATAATTTCTTATTATACCATATATATTTGTGTATAAGCTGACTTCATGTATAGTACAACCACTGAATTATTTTTGCATGAATTTTAACCCTTCCGGTAAAATGTTACCTGTGTATAGTGCAACCAGTCACTAAAAATGTAGGAGTCTTAACCTCTTCAAAAAAATTACCTGTGTATAGTTTGACCCCCTGTTTTTTGCATCAAAAACTGATCATAAAATCTCACACTATACTTGAGTATATATGACATTCTCTTTTTAAAAAAATGGAAAAGTCATTTTATGTTTTACCCAATTTCTTTCTGGCAGTTTTTATTTTTTCATTATAAATGTTTAAGTGATATTGTTTCAACAGCCAGATACTACCAATGCCATATATTTTTTAACCCAACAGGAAAATTTTAATAAAAAATCTTGAAGAACTTGCATCTATATAGGATATAATAATGTGCATATATATATATATATATATATATATATATATGCATGATAATGCATAAAGTATAATAGCTAAATTGGAAAAAAAAAACGTCACAATATCTTTAATTCAAGGACATGAAAAGAGGAAAAAGTTTGTGCAATTTTGAGATAAGGAAAAATGGTCTCTCTGCTTTCAAATTTAAAATATTACCAGTTGCAATTTTTTATCTGGAAAAAAAATCCAGATATACGGAAATGAAAAGAATGCTTTAACAAAAGTAAGTGCCATTTTTTAAAATCCTATTTTTCACCCAATAAAAGCCCCAAGAGGCACTCAAAATAGAGAAGTCCTAGGTTTGACAATAAAATACATGTGTCCTGGGTAAGACAATAAAATACATCTAAGCCTCTGATCAGGTTTTGAGGAGTGTGTAACCACCTCTTATTTCCTGGTGTTCCCAGGTCCACCCTGACCCAGGGTAGTAGCACCTGTTTTGGTCCCAACTATGGGCAAATAGTTAACCCCCAAACTAGGATCAAAACACTACAAAAGTGTAAAAATAGGTTTTAATACCAGCAATATTTTTTTGTAAAAATTGTTACTAGCAATTAATTTTTAAAGGAAAAAATTATTACCAGCAATACATTGTTTGAAAAATTATTACTAGCAATAAAATCTTGTCCCCATTAAATAACCCATTGAAGTTGATATGCCGTAAACCAAACCAAACCAATCAAAATAGAGAGTTACTGAATGAAGTTGTTTTATGGATATGAGAATTATAGATTATAAGGATATATAGGATGGAAAACAGTTGACTCAATATTTGAAGGGATTGATATCATAGTGGTTGGGAAAGCATTGTCTCAGGAGCTGGTTCCAAAAATCAGCGTTTTTTCAAAAGAAGCTCTCTGAATGGAAGTTCCTTCTTGCCAGTGGAATACAAAGGGAATGAAGTTGGCTTGTCCCTGTGTACAAGGCATAGTGGGGCCAAGTTGTAAAGGTCTAAACTGGTGAAACTAGAGAATGCAACTTGCTAGAACATTTCCCATGGAAACAGTGATAGAGTAGAAATAGGTTTGTAACATTCTGTCTGTGGGAATGTTTTTTTTGTTCTGAATGATTGATTTGTTTTGCTTTTTACAGCTTATCAACCTTTTGCAGGCTATCTAAAGCCAAAGAATATTTTTGCATTGTAAGAATTTTTTGAAATAATAATGATTTTCTGATACACGTTCTACTGTTTAACCCATAGCTAGAGGAGAAGAGGTGGATTTATACTTTTCCTAAGGGTATTTGCACGTAAGTGGATATAACAAATCCACCTGGAATTGGTTCTCTGTTTTCTCATTCCAAGCCATTATTCATTACACCACCTGCACATCCAAGCTTACACCTGGTATTTCCAAGCGGTCACTCATCTCGGGACTCATTGAGCTTGACATTGCTTAACTTTGGTGATTATACAAGAACAAGTGTTTCTGAAATGAATCTACTTGAAAAAAAATGCTAAATATTTTTGTCATCTACTTTAATCTGAATTGATCAAAAAGATAAATAAATTTCCTCAAATAAATGAAACTGAAGAACAATTCCCATGATGCATCAATTATTTTAACATCACAAAGTAAATCTTTGGACAGATCTGAAAGAGCTGCTCAAAATGTTAAAAACTGGATAAACACCTAATTTTGAAACATTATTTGATATGTCACATTGAAGAGGAAGAAAAAAAAAATTTTAAATGAGGGAATTTCATGAGACAGTATATACACTGGAGGGATCTCTTCTAAATAAATTTGTTTATTCAAAATGACCTTTAATAACCTTTACTGGTCAGTTTAATCAAAGGTCATTTAAAGATGAAATACATGAGGGAAAAACTTTATATGTAAAATCTCATGTGTGTTGCGTAATAAAACACGTTCAAGAATCATCACAAAACAGATTCAATCTCATTTTCCAAATATTATTTTGTTTTTATCAGAGTCTTTAACAAATTCATAATATACCAGTTAAAAATTATATACAAGGAAATACTGAAAGGTTCTTGGTCTGACCAGGACTGGTGCAAGGGTCTCATGGTCCCCCATTCTACTACATCTCAATTTTCATAAGATAGTATATAAATATATACCAATTTTATTGTAACCTAATTATGTACAATAATGGATTATATGCAATATATAGTGAACAATTCAATGCGAAAAAATTGAAAATAAATACAATGTATCTAAATACAAATTAGAGACATGTCATAATAGATTATTCCATCTTAAATAAACCAATAATGTTTGGGGGTAATTTTAACATCAACTTGAGATTTTTCTTGTTAAAAAGTTGAATATTTTTAATACATTTGATGGATAAAAAATATTGAATTTTATATAGTTTTTTTTTTTTTAGATTTATAATGAGGAAAACAAATTCATGGACTTAAACAAAAAATAAATGTAGGTAGAAAAAAGCAAATGTTGCTATAATAGCAAGGTTTACAAAGTCCTGTCTGGAACCCCGAATCAGGCTTGATACCACTTGGTTTGGGAGTTCAGTAATAGTATGCACTAGCCCTGGGTTTCAACTGAGGTGGTACTCAGTTGAGCACTTGCACCTGACTTCATTTGAACTCTCTCTAGGATGATGCCTTGTCATTCTGGTGTATGATTTCAGGCCCAGGTATTCATGCACAGCTGTTCTGACTGTCTTGGGGTCCATTTAAAGCTCAACATCTTAAACATAGATGTTCCTGCATCCTTTGTAATTTTCATCTTGAAGATATTAATCTGGTCTTGATTCTATTTCTTGCTGACCTCACTGTTGTCAAGATGTCTGTCGATGCCATTTCCTATGTCTTTTGTCTTCTTGTAGTTTTACCAAATAAAAAATATATTAATCTAAGTTAAAAATTATTACTATTTTCAAATAAATTATGTTTGTGATCACTACCTTGATCTGTGTATATATTTTATACTACAAGGTTTTTGCATGGATCGTCATTGACTTCTTACAACTGTTACAATATTGTCTTTATTATTTCTTTCAGACAATGATCTGTGGGGGTAATTTTCATTTTGTGCATTCTTTCGTTCATAATATTCCAAAGATTCTCTATCACAGTGGTTCCCAGCCTTTTTTGCCTAATGCATCATTTTTTGGCCTTTTTTGCCTAATGCATCATTTTTTGGCCTTTTTTGCCCAATGCACCATTTTTTGGCCTTTTTTGCCTAATGCATCATTTTTTGGCCTTTTTTGCCCAATGCACCATTTTTTGGCCTTTTTTGCCTAATGCATCATTTTTTGGCCTTTTTTGCCTAATGCATCATTTTTTGGCCTTTTTTGCCCAATGCATCATTTTTTGGCCTTTTTTGCCTAATGCATCATTTTTTGGCCTTTTTTGCCTAATGCATCATTTTTTGGCCTTTTTTGCCCAATGCACCATTTTTTGGCCTTTTTTGCCTAATGCATCATTTTTTGGCCTTTTTTGCCCAATGCACCATTTTTTGGCCTTTTTTGCCTAATGCATCATTTTTTGGCCTTTTTTGCCCAATGCACCATTTTTTGGCCTTTTTTGCCTAATGCATCATTTTTTGGCCTTTTTTGCCTAATGCATCATTTTTTGGCCTTTTTTGCCCAATGCACCATTTTTTGGCCTTTTTTGCCTAATGCATCATTTTTTGGCCTTTTTTGCCCAATGCACCATTTTTTGGCCTTTTTTGCCTAATGCATCATTTTTTGGCCTTTTTTGCCCAATGCACCATTTTTTGGCCTTTTTTGCCCAATGCATCATTTTTTGGCCTTTTTTGCCCAATGCACCATTTTTTGGCCTTTTTTGCCTAATGCATCATTTTTTGGCCTTTTTTGCCTAATGCATCATTTTTTGGCCTTTTTTGCCTAATGCATCATTTTTTGGCCTTTTTTGCCCAATGCACCATTTTTTGGCCTTTTTTGCCTAATGCATCATTTTTTGGCCTTTTTTGCCTAATGCATCATTTTTTGGCCTTTTTTGCCTAATGCATCATTTTTTGGCCTTTTTTGCCTAATGCATCATTTTTTGGCCTTTTTTGCCTAATGCACCATTTTTTGGCCTTTTTTGCCTAATGCACCATTTTTTGGCCTTTTTTGCCTAATGCATCATTTTTTGGCCTTTTTTGCCCAATGCACCATTTTCACTCTAAGTCAGTATGTCACCCCCACCACTTTCCATGATGGTTCAACTGAAAAGGTGCATTCCAAATAATATACATATATTATACAAAAATCTTTTTTTCTGTATTAGTACAGGATATAGCAGAAATACCTCCCACATAATTGTAAGACCTTAGTGGCACTGGTGCAATTTATCTAGCTAATGTCTTACCATGTGGGAGGTATTTCTGCTACATTATGTACATGGATTATTTTTATAGGGGAGTTTTTTTCATAAATGGGCTCCAAATTCTGTAAATAAAAAAAACAAGAAAACGTAGAAAATCCCCTTTTTGAAACCTGGGAATTTCCCCCTGGTTGAGAACCGCTTCTCTCTCAGATTGAGGTTCAGTGGCCATTCTTGAAAGAATCTTATACCATGAAACTGAACCTATTTCCTGTATACATGTAGTTGTATAGCAGGGAGCCCTGGCCACATGTATAAAAATGATGCTGTTTTTTATCTGCTTGAATGGTAGCAGATGCAATTCTATGACAACCATTACCCTTTCTGAATTCATTGTCCTTTTTGGTGCTAGAAAATACAATCCTTATTGAGCACCACCAAATGATTATGTTCATCTTTTCTGGTTTTCTGCACATTCACACATTGAGAAAAAACTGCTGTTATATAGCTCTCCCAGTGCCAGACCCCACACTGACTATTGGCTAATACCTGCCCGGTATCATTTATCTGAAAATAGTGCCACCTACTGTAAGTAGAAGGTCTTCTCTCAACAGCCCATAGTGGAAGAGGATGTAACCCCTAATGCTTACAGCAGCTCACACAACCAACTCTGAGGCTCTTATTGGGTTGACCCAATTCTCTGTTACAAAGATGCATCCTCTGATTTTGACATGAGAATATCAGTTTGTTGAAAAGCCATTCCATATAAATATGAAACCATTTTGTTAAATAAATGAAACACTGAACACAGTCCTACATAAAAATGGTGCAGTTTCTCCTCAGCATAAATGTTTGTGGACAATGAAAACAAAATTTCTCAAATGAAAGAAATCTTATTTTTATGACTTTTGAGTAAACATTTGCCAAACACCCCAGCTCGATGTGTGTTCCAGAATGATTTTAATAGTACTGAATTTATCTCTTCTCTACTGTTAAATGGTTTAATGTTATGATACTGAGGAATTTTTCCAGTTATTTGACTAAATAAAAATTTGAGGGCTTAAGTTACAAAGATGTGATAAAATATCTTAACCTAATGATTTGGTCTTATGAGTTTCATTGGCGGAATGAGTGTATTAGCATTTTGAATATCGACGGTTTCTGTTAACCAAAGCTGGAGATATCTGATAATTTATTTTTCTATTGATAAAGATATGATAGGACCAGCTTGCCTTATTCTTCCTGCATGTAATTGAAAAAAATTCCATCAACTGCTCACCAAAACCTTATCTGATTATCTAAAATTCTCATTATTCAATATAGGAAAGAAAAAAATCAGTTTTGAGGTGAGATTTAGTTAATAATGATAAGAATAATGTTCTTGCTAAACAATACATTTTACATTTTGTAGGTTTTTATTCCATCCTTCAAAACGCAACATTACTTTCTTAATGGATATTTGCAGGTATGCATATATATATATATATAGATAGATAGATAGATAGATAGATAGATAGATATGGAAAAAATTCTATGCAACATGTTCATCCTTTAGAGTAACTACATCAGATTAAAGTAAAGATCTTTATTGTCATATTCACAATGTTTCAGCCATTGTACTCTCCAGCCTTCTTCAGGTGATATACATTAGAATTTCAAATGGAAACTTTTATCCACTAGGCCAGTGGATAAAAGCATTGGTTAAAATAATTCAAAAGTGACTTGACTCAAAAAGTTCTAAGTTCAATGACTGGCCACAGCAAAGGTGAACAAAAACTTGGAGAGTTGAGTTACTAAAGGGAATTAACTGAAACTGAGATATCCCAGAAAAGGCATGGCATGTGGAATGAGAACAATCTACCCTGGTGGATGAAATGAAGGGTTCAGTTCAATATTCCAACATATATCACCTGAAGAAAGCCAGAGTGTACAATGGCCAAAATGTTGTGATTATGACAATAAAGATGAGGACAACAGTCAGAACATTGTAAATAGTTCCAATACATCACCTCAGAAATATAGACAGCTCATGAAGAAGGCCGGAGTGTACAATGGCCAAAATGCTGTGAATATGACAATAAAGATCAGGACAACAGTTAGAACACTGTAAATAGTGTAAATAGTTACAATACATCACCTCAGAAATATAGACAACCCTGAAGAAGGCTAGCACATACAACAGCCGAAGCATCATGAATATGACAATAAAAATAAGGAAAACAGTCAGAACACTGTAAATAGTGTAAATAGTTACAATACATCATATCAGAAATATATACAAATCCTGAAGAAGGCTGGAGCATACAACAACTGAAGCATCATGAATATGACTAAAAAGATGAGGACAACAGTCAAAACACTGTAAATAGAGTAAACAGTTACAATACATCATCTCAGATATATAGACAGAGCTAAAACATTGTTTATAATTATGCACTGACATTTGTCTTTATGTTCCCCGCCCCTACTACCCCGACATATCTATTACATTGTTTTTACCAGCTGTGAATAGATAATGGGGTTTCCAGGCAATAACATTTTCACTCATAAGAATTGTGCCTAGCGCAGGGGTCAAAAAATGACGGGTCATTCTTACATTTGTGCTGCCATTATCTCAGATTTGATATAAAAAGCAGCTTCTCTTCAAGGATTTTTGAATTGTCCCACAAAAATCTCTCAGTTATTAATCATCATGTTATTGAAATGATATCTTACTGTGACTGTATTATTTGTTTGATTTTTTTACAATAATTTTCACCCTGTACAAGGCCCAAGAGTCACTTGAAGTAGAGCATTAGAGAGTAATAGGTATTATAAGGCACAGTTTATGGGATTATATGGGACAGATAACATTAACACTAGACTTAAACAAGTTGCAGTGATCAGGGAAGCACCCTCTTGGAAATAACAGTTTGTGAGAAGAAGCTGCTGCTTAACTGGAACATACATCTCCTCACTGGAATACAAGAGGAATGATGGTGTTTTGCTATAAACTGTGAGTCATCCCAGTTTCTAGCCATGATGTTTAAAGGTAGTGGAACTAAGAAATGTAGTTCATCTAAACACTTATTATGGAAATAGTGATAGGGTAACAAGAGACTTGCAACATTTCATCTGTGGGGAAGGGGATATAGGGTGGAAAATAATTCATCACCCACATGGATGCAGAGATACTTTTGAACTCTTACATTTGTGCTGCTCCTGACCATATATGGCAGCAGTACTCCATTTTCAGACTGATTCGGCCCTTGTAAAGGTAGAGGGTAGCAGGAGGAGTCAGGTAAATACTGAAGTGGTATAGAAAATTCTTGAGAATTTACAACAAAAATATTAAACACTTTATTTATCCATGTTTGCCAATATTTTTTTGACTGAGACGTTTTTCTTTCTCCTTATTGATTTTGTTTTCTCCAGTTTCTTTCAGAAACAGTCGTATCATTTTATTTCTTTGTTTCAAGCCTGCCACTCTATAATCCCAACATCCCAACCTTAATTGAGGAGGTGAGAGATGCATTCTTCTTTATACATAGCATTTTTTTTACATTCTTGATAATGTCATTTCATTTTCTGCTACTGGCTATAATTCCTTGTAAAAAGTCTTCAATGTTATTATTCCTTCTTGCTGTCTCTAAAAATGTCACACATATACTTAGGCTGGTTAAAAATGTCACACACATACTTAGGCTGGTTAAAATTGTCACACACATACTTAGGCTGGTTAAAATTGTCACACACATACTTAGGCTGGTTAAAAATGTCACACACATACTTAGGCTGGTTAAAAATGTCACACACATACTTAGGCTGGTTAAAAATGTCACTTACATGGATTTAAATACAAAAACATTTCATTCTTTTGCCCTATTTATTGCTTTTTATTATAGTAAAAAAAAGATTTTAAAACAGAAAAAGGTAGTTGAAACTTATTAAACATATTATAAAGAAAGAGGTTTCCGAAAATTTAACACTCAAAGGACATAGGGAAGGAAGGAGGGGTAAAGGGAAACAAATTTGGGTGAAGGGATGGAAAAGTGGGGACAAAGAGGTAGGATAAAGGGTCAAATGTTGCTTAGAGCTACAAGAGACAGGAAAAACTATGTATGTGTGTGTGTGTGTACATATATATATATATATATATATATATATATCATAATTAAGTAATTCATTGAGTTTTTAGAAGAAACCTCAACAGAATGCAGAGAGCACTGGATGGCCGTTTCATCCTATTTTTGGGACTCATCAGCACTGAGCTTCCACTGCCAGGAATTGAAACCCGGACAGTTACGTTATTAAGCAAACGTCATACCAACTGTACCACGGGCCCCGGTGACGGAGAGGTACCAAATTAAACTATATATATATATATATATATATATATATATATATATATATATATATATATATATATATATATATATATATATATATATATATATATATCTCTTCTGGACAGACTCCTTGGTGAATGATGCCATAATCTTTACCTTCGATTCATCTTTGGTGTTACAAGGAGTTTTATTGGTCTCACACGGACCGTGCCCCACATATAATAATCAGGGGGGTTGTAGTTTAGTGAATTAGGTGGCCAGATGTAAGGAGTAATGTAGTTGCAGAGATTGTCTGACAGCCATGATTGGCTTCTGCTGCTTGTGAGGCATGATGTAGAGTCCTGTTGCCAGACATAGAGTCTTCAAGCACCCACCCTCTTGACCCAGAGCAGCAGTACCTCGTCAAGGGACTTTATGTAGGCCTTTGTGTTGAGTCTGAGGTCCTGTGGGAAGATGAATGGAGACATAACATCACCATCACTAGTGATCACTCCAAACACCATAATGTTGACTGGATGTATCATCCAGCTCTTTCCAAATCCTCTGCACTGTCCTCAGATTGGCACCCAAATACTCTGAAATGTTTGTATCAGAGCTTCTGGTATGAATGCCAAGCCGGACAGCATGTTTTTTCCAAATTTCTGGAAGAGTGAACTGTGTAAAAAAATGCTCTTTTTCTCCCAAATTGACCCTACTATACTGTACATTTGACAAAATCAAAAACAAACATCATGCTTGTGCAAAATTAAAAATATAAAATGGCAACAATTTACCCATCATACCCTATATATATATATATATATATATAGAGAGAGAGAGAGAGAGAGAGATACTTAATATGCTGGTTAATGAAATTTAAGGAATAAAAAAAAAACAAAATGATAAAAATATTGTCAATAAGACTGATAATATGTATTATATATTAGTAAGCCTTTTGACTAAACCGAAGCATGAAGAAAAGATTTTAAAGTCAGAATTTTCTAACACACCTGTGACTTTTATCAATGAAACAAGAAATAAAGAATGAAGTGGGACTCTCTTTTCCAGGGAAATTTGTTGTTTTTTTGATGTTTTTCTCATGTGTTTTACTGCTGTAAGAAATTTGATAGTTTTGGCCTAGTAGTTTACCATGATTAAGGTTTTGAAGGGTTTGTACAAGGTTTTCTCTGGAAACTATATTCTCTGGGTAAACCTAAATCCCTGTTTAATCCTATAATATATGATTCTATTTTGAAAATGTTGGCACTTAAATGAAGACACTAAAAGCACACATCTGACATTATCAATGCTGTTGTGCAGCTAGTTGAAATGTGCAGCTACTGGGAAAATGGTGATGTTGTCTTTGATGGATTGCTTATGGTTACCAAACTGAAAATGGAATTCTATACCTGTTTTGCTGACATCATTTCCTTTCTTGCATTTGTTGCAAAAAGAATTAATAAATATATAATCCTTGAAGTGTTACAAGTCAAAGTCAGAGATCTGAATTCTACGTTTGTATGGGGAGCGAGGTACAAAAATACTATCAGTGATAACATGTTTACAAATTTGGCATTGGGGTTTATTGCACATGACCTCCCCATTCAGATTTCACTGTTTCACTTTTCATCTTCTTCCCAAATATTTAAATTGTCATACTTGTTTGATTTTAGTATCTCCAATTTGTAATTTTTATGTTGGGTAGTTTCTTTCGTATACAACTGTGCATTTTATCTTCTTGCAGTTGATATTTAGTTCTTTCTTCTCACTTTCCTTCACTACTTTCTTCCTAAGTGCTTGTACTTTCCTCTCTATATCTGCTATCAACACAGTGTCATCTGCATATCTTATGTGGTTAAGATTGCGGTCACCAATAATGAATCTTGATAGGACTTCTAATTCTCTCAAAATTGCCTCAATGTATAGGTTGAATAAATGTGATGAGATGGCACATCCTTGTCTTACACCCCTTTCAATTTTTATATATTTACTAAATTCATTTTCAATCCGTAAGCAGGTGGTTTGTTACCAGTATAGGTTTTGTATTATTCTAATATCCTTCATAAATATCTCAAGGTTACTTCACAGTTGAAACAATTCTTTGTGAGATGGTAGACAAGAATCAATATTTTAATAAATATAGATATCAGGATCCAGACCCCACAAGACAATGATACTAACTCAACAGAAACAGACATCAATAAAAATTACCGAGGTGAACCTATATGATATATGTAGGTATGGGTGACATAATAGGTGATAGCGAAGAAAATGGAATGAGCAAGCTGAATTCAAATGTTCATCTTACATGAATAATCTTGGAAAAGGTAAAAATCCATCTCTTCACCTCTCCCCAGCTTCAGATAAAATAACTGACAAAACTGGACTCTCTAGCCTTGGTTGCCAACCAGTCGAGGAGAAGCACATTGTTGCATCCCAATGTGCATGAAATTGCAGGAACCTAAGTGTGGTAGCATTCATATGCACCATGAGAAATCTATAGAGGTCAGAAAACAGATTAATCGGCAGTTAACAGGCTAGATTACAAAGGAGAGACAAAAGAAAATTGAAAAGAACTGATTATTAACAAAAAAAAACTCATTTCAAAATTTCAGGCAAAATGATGCCCATTGCCTTTATGCATATCCATCACATTGATGTAATGGATCAGGTTTCATGAAACAATAAACTGACGAAGGAGATTTACCACAAACTCATTATTTAAGCATGATTATCTCCGATAACGAAATGGCATGCAATCTTAGATTAGAATGATTGCAAAGCAGTGATTTGCAAAATCAAATATGCATAGTATCAGATAACGCTTCATTGCAAATGTGAGATTATATCTATTAACATCTTTTTTCATCATTAATACCAAAAACCAGCTTCCTAATGAATCAAGTATTTATAAGTGCATATATTTATATCCATGCCAAAGAACAGAATTGAGTAGTAGCATCAAAAAGGCAAATATCTTTATTAAACTATCTTTAAAAAAAAATTACTTTCAATATTTTAGTATCAATCTACATCGATTTTATACATTTAATCAAACATCAAACCATTTTGCAATATTAAACACTAAAACCTCAACGTCTTCAAGTCAGGGGTGGGTGTCTATTGTTATCCTTCTTATCCTCATAATCTTCATTTCTTCCCCCGACTCTTACATTTGTATCATACACCTCATGCATCATATCTAATTTTAACAGTAACACTTCACCTTGAGTGTTTCACAAGCTTTGTATATTGGGTGATTGATTCATTTGTTTATTACAGCTTTTCAACCCTTTGTGGGTTATTTAAAGCCAAAACATATACAGTGCCCGGTGTTCCCAAGCGGTTCCCCATCTAAGTACTGACTAGACTTGGCACTGATTAACTTCAGTGATCAAACGAGAACCAGTGTTTTTCAGTGTCATTTACCATAGACAGCACTGGTTGAACTTTAGAAAAAAAAAGTTATTAACACGTTTTTTTTAAGTTATTAACATGTTTTTGGGTATGAAATGTGAAAGCAACAAATCCTGGAAATTAAAGAATTATGTATAAAGTATTTTTACAGGATAACTGCTTTCATCTCAGTGTCTTTCAAAAATAATTTAATGAACCTATATTTCTCCTGCTGTATATGACTGATAAAAATTCACTGAAGAATGGATGAAAGTGTGTGTCCCCCCCAGAGCTCTATCATTGGACCTACATTGTTTCTTATCTTTATCAATGACCTTCTTAATGTCATTGGTTCCCAACTAGGTATTTGTAGGGATTATCCATACCTAGTCTGCCAAAACACTCAACAGGTGGCGCTGTTTCAGGATTATAAAAGAAGGTTAATAACCTTCTCTCTCTTTCCAAAATGTAGTAGCGTAAAGCAGAGCCTTGTCCTTGCTGAGTGGAAATTTCTTTCTCCTCGATGGCTACCTACAAGATTTTAACTCATGCACATGCACACACATTTCATAACAGCAATGTTTATAATGTTTTTCTTCCTTTTCAGCTGTGTACACACAAGTACATTTTCTTTCTTATCGTATAATTACTCTTTTGATAAAAATCTATTTGTAAAAATGCTATGTTGTCAGTTCCCAACACGGGATTTATATTTTGATGACACAACTATTTACTCCTGTCTTTTTTAAATTGCTGTCCTAATAATATTCACTAATCTGCCAGATTATATTTGAAATAATGTTTACAAAAAACCAGATTTATTGCCTAATTAATTCCTGATACGTTCGACAAAGTAAAATGACCTCCAATCAGTTGTTAACTGAAACAAGAAATGGCTTGTAAATTTTAATTCCTCCAAAACCAAACTGCTGTCTTTTAATCGTCTGAGAGAAACCTTTTTGCCTTCCATCAGCATGGCTGATGCTAACCTCCAAGAGAGAAAATTCTTGGTCTCAGGTTTCCACTGACATGAACAATTATATTAAATCAATTGCTAGGTGTGCTGCTATGAAGGTTGGTTCACTGTGTTGTTGTTCAAATGGCATCTATTTCTACTCAGATGGTTAAATGGCTGTAGTAACTGCTGTGTTGGGTGCATCATCAGGCTGTACTTCTAAATGAGGAATCACTGAAGTTGATCAACGTATGAAAAACATTTTTTTTTCTAATAGCTTTGTAGTGAAAGAATGGATACTTAAAAATGTACTTGTAAAACTCCTATGTCATAAGGTCCCAACTTGGCATTTATAATGATGACACAACTATTTACTCCTGTTTTAATGGCAGTAAGTCTGATACATTCGACAAAGTAAAACTGGTAGATACCCTCAAAAATTACTTTCAATCTGTGGTTAACAAGGGCAAGAAATGACCTACAAAACCAAACTGATACTTTTTAATCATCATAGAGAACCATTTTGGCCTTTTAGCAGCATGGCTGATGCTAACCTCCAGGAAAGCAACTTATTGCACTTTCTTGGCCTCACATTTTCCACTGACATGAAGTGGAGTGATTATATTGAATCAACTACTAGGGCTACATTTGTACATTTATAAACCTGCCATTCATCTATGTATTGAATATTGCTGCTATATCTGGTCTGGAGCTCCTGTAATATATCTTGAGATTCTCGACAAAATCCAAAGAAGGGTCTGTAATATTATTAGTCCTCACCTAGCAGCTCAACTTCAGTCACATGGATTCACTGTCTTTTTTATAAATATTTTCATGGCAATCATTCTAATGCTGCTTTGACTACATGAATTTAAGCGTACTACTAGATTGGCAGTTAGGTCTCATAATTGTACTGTTGAAATATCTAGACGCAACCATAAATTCTATTCTAATAATTTCTTTTCTCATACTTTTCATCTGCAGAAGTCTCATCCATTTTCTTGCTTCCCTGCTAACTACATAAAAAATTTAAATGCCAACTTAGTCCATCTTCAGTCTTCCTGGATCGTGTTCTTTTATTTTCATTTTTCTTTGCTAAAGTTGTTTATTCCTAGTAACTCCTTGTGCCTTAATGGCATTATTATCTTGCTTGATATGAAATGATAGAGAGAAAAATTTTAAATTGACCAAGAAAGGGAAAAAGTAAAGTAACTTATCAGAACATTAATATTAGATTATCAAATAAATTTGTTCAATTGTTTACCCGTTTCGAAATTTGATTGAATTTTACCTTTTTTTGGGCAAATTGTGATACAATGTCAAGTAGATAAAAATTAACATTTTGAACAAATGTTCTCTTTGCTTTCAATAAAAGTTCCAAAGCTATAAAAGCTCCTTGAGACAGATGTGTTGTGTATGGAGAAGGTGCTGTGAGAGAAAGAACTGCACAGAAATGATTTTTATGCTTCAAGAAGGGGAACCTCATCCTCACAGGCATTCCATGTTTCAGATGACCTGCTCAGTTTGATGAGGACCAATTGAACAAGCTCCACACCAATCCACTAGAGACTTATCCCAGAAGATGACATGTTCTTCTGTTGTCATCACCTTTCACCCTTATTTGATGAATAAGCTCCAAAATTTCAGTACATGGATGCCATACACATTGAATGAAAGAGACAAACTCTATTGAAAAAATATAACAAATTTATCTTACAACCCAATATTAAAAGCCCCAAGCAAACTGAAATAGTCATGAAACTGGATAAGTTGTTTTTATTTAGAAAATGGTGCTATAAAGTTCTCAGCCAAAACAAGAATAAATTTTTAAAATGTCAGATTTGTCAAAGTGGGTGAGGCCAAGAACCTTTCAGCTCTTCCTCTTAGGAATATTATCCTGTTTATCCAAGTGCTCCCACAATAACTGCCAAGAGATGACATGTTGCAAACTGATAAGAATTTAGAACTTTTTCATGTGATAATTGCTAAAAATATAGGCTGATGTGGATCAAACTAAATCAAACTTAGAAATAAAAAAAGAACAAAGCTATTCTCAATTTTTTTGATGGAAGAATTTTTAAAAATACAAATGATTTTTTTTTTAATTGCTGTCCAAATAATATTTACTAATCTGCCAGATTATATTTGAAATAATGCTTAAAAAACCTGATTTCTTGTCCAATTAATTCCTGATGGCATCATCTTTACAAAATATAAATATAAAGGGTGAATGTTAAATTTTTCATGAACAAAGACACTGTGGGTACTATTCCATAGTGTAGTGGTTAGCAAGGTCTTGCAGATTAAAAGAGATCAGTAAACATGGCCTTGTGCCAAACTAAGCTATCAAACTCAGTCATTAGAGGCAACAGACAACACTCTAAGATACTCTAAACAAGACCTTCTTCTCACTTGTACAACATTATATAACTTGTCTCATAAATGTTTCATGCAAAATTCCTCAGAAAATTCTCCAGATGTGTTCAAATAAATATTGTCCCATAAATATCTGCTATAGTAAAAATGACAGGTGTAAACTCGGTTGATTTAACTAAAAGGTGTGAAAGCAAGCAGAACAGTAGAAAGATCTATTTCTTTGTGAACAACTTTGTGAGTGACATGCAGCCTACAAGCTGTGTTATCATTTTGGAACTCTTTCTAGAAAAACTTTTTTTGTCCACGCAGCCCCAGGAGATCCAAATGATTCCACCCAGAAGACAACTTGTATGGCAAAAGAAACACAGAAGTGTAACAAAGAAGGAAATACCTAGTACGTTTTCCCTCTTGCTCTCCTCCTCCTCCTTACTCATCCCCATCCATCTGCTTCGTGTCAAATTTACTTATTTTTTTGTATATTTCTGCTATCTTCTTTCAATATTGAACTAATATAATATCAATCCTCCAATAGTGAATACTGGACAATCTTATCACAGAGGAACAGGAGAGTTTAGACAACACAATTGCTGTTTTGAAGGAAAAATAATTAAAAAGTCAATGTTCAAATGAAGGAAAAATAAAAACAAACTTAAAGATTAATCTAAAATCAAAAGGCACATTGGAATAGAGAAAGAGACATTGCCCCCCTCCAGAAAAAGACACTTGTATTTAGAATCACGAGAGAGCTGAATTTTCTCAGGTACATAATGAGAGAAGACGTCTTGTAGAATTTGCCACCCACAGGACATATAGAAGACAAGTGAGACTGAGGAAAGAAGTGACTACCCTAACTAGTTAGCTTGTGAATATGACCGGAAGAACAGGCAAACCATACTAAGAGCTACAAAAGAGAGAAATGCATGATTTACACATATTCTGAAGGTGCATAATACATTGAAGAAGCAGAATATTTTTATCATTGACAAGAAAGCATTACATTTATCTTATTTTCAAAGTAAATTTTCACAAGTGTAGCCTTTGCTTTTCCTCTGTTATGATCTGGTGATTATGAGAAATTAAACCAAAATCTAATTCCCATAGAAAAAAGGAAATCATCCTACTGGCGAGAAATTTGGAGACGTTCTCTTTTCCAGTCGGTCGTTCGCAAGGAGAGCACATGGAATTGAGAAGGACCAGAACTGAAGACCACAGATACGTCAAAACTCCTGGTTAATATTGCCTTTTACTGATAGACTTTATCACTTGCAAATAGTCTATTCATTCACTGACACAGACACAAAGCAGAAAAATTTACTAATGACATTACAAGAATTTTCTTACTCCACCAAACTTGTACAACAAAATTCTTCTAATAATAAATCCTTCTGATTATATACATATTAATGTATATTTAAGCAGAAATCTTTTTTTAAATATATTCCATCAAATATGGCAAAGAAGATTCAGTAAATTTTTTATTTAGGTTTTACAGCATCCTTTTATTTTTCTCTTTTGTAATGGTAACGGAATTAAAAGAATTTCTATAATTTTCATTGTCTCAAGCACTTTCAACCACTTCTTTAGCAATTTTCAAGGGGGTTTTAATTTGATGTTAGTTTTTCTTCATGTTTTGACTATTTAAGTTGTATCTTATTTTTTGTGTTGTTTTGAATAGGAGCATTTATTCCAAGCCTTTGCAGTTTGACCACGGCTGGAATTCACATGTGAATCTTTCTATATTTAAAATACTTTTAACACACAATTTCCACTGTTAAATAAGGTGAGGTTGATAGTAGGAGAGAGATGTTTAATATACAGGGCCTCTTTAATAGCAAAATGTTTCTGGTAATTATGATTTTATAATCATTTTATCCAAAGGAAATTGGCAATAAAGCTAATAAAACACCAGGGTTACTAAGTGTGAAAAAAATCTTAGAAGAAACATTGATGGCTTTACTGCCTTGCATGGGGTGATTTCAATTAAAAAAACAAGAATATTCTAACCTAACTTTTATGAAGACTACAAAATCATCAGAGAATTCAAAAACATTGTCACTCTTGTTAGTGATATCAAAAAGTAATGTTGGAACTTTGACACTATAAAGCCATCAAGACAAATCAACCAGCAATCAATGTTCAGTGGTATTTATCAAATGTCTATAAATAAAGAATGTTTTAATAGTAGATCACTTGACAGATCACAAAATCTATTCAATTACCATTTTTTTTTCTTGATTTTCCAAAGCAACCTTATTGAGGAATGTGATTGCTTACAGAACACGAGATTGATTTTTAGTTCAAAGACAAGGAATTATGTGAAATATAAATTGTTTTTTTCCTCCCAAAGGTTTCATTTAATGTTACTGAATATAAATCAAAATGCTTTCTTGTCATTGTTACTTTATCTGATTAAGCCATTTAAAGTTTTCAACAAATCATCTTTTAATACTTGTCTATATTTCTGAAATGAGGTATTGTAACTATATACACTATTTACATTGTTGTCCTCATCTTTATTGCTATATTTACAATATTTCAGCCATTGTATTCTCCGGTCTTCTTCAGGATCTGTCTATATTTCTGAGATGAGATATTGTAACTATATACACTATTTACATTGTTGTCCTCATCTTTATTGCTATATTTACAATATTTCAGCCATTGTATTCTCCGGTCTTCTTCAGGATCTGTCTATATTTCTGAAATGAGGTATTGTAACTATATACACTATTTACATTGTTGTCCTCATCTTTATTGCTATATTTACAATATTTCAGCCATTGTATTCTCCGGTCTTCTTCAGGATCTGTCTATATTTCTGAGATGAGATATTGTAACTATTTAAACTATTTACATTATTCGGACTGTTGTTCTCATCTTTATTGTCATATTCACAACACATTTCCCAGTGGATAAGAGCATTGGTTGAAGTAATCCAGTGACTTGACCCAAAGAGTTGCGAGTTCAATACCTGGCCACAGCAGAGGTGAACAAAGACTTGGAGAGTTGAGTTACTACAGGGAATTAACTGAAAACTGAGATATCCAGAAAAGGCATAACATGTGGAACCAGAACAATCTATCACAGTGGATGAAATAAAGTGTTTGATTTGGAATTTCAACGAACATCACCTGGAAAAAGCTGGAGTGTACAACAACCAAAGCATCTTGAATATAACAATAAAGATGAGGATAACTGTCCAAACAATGTAAATCTTTCCTAAAATATAAAATGCAATGTCATTTTAATATATTTATTGGTTGCACAACTTCTTAGTAATGGGATATTTCATTATTAGAGCAACATGTCTCATTTACTGTAGCAATAAATCATTAGCAAGTAGGGAAGAACAGGTTGCTAATACATTGTTTTTTTATTTACTTTATTCTCACTTAGCTTTCTGTGGATATTTTTTTTTACTTTTAATGATTTTAAAACAGTGGAATTCTTTTGGATTGCAAAAGAACATGTGATAGTAGAATTAATTATATAAATAACATCCTATAATATTCATGTAGATGATAGAAACAATGCAGTTGAAAAATTAATTCGGTACAACTGTCATTTTTTGACAGTTTTATAAAAACTAGTCTCTTTGACATTAATCAGATATCTTTTTTGGTCTATCTCTCTATGGTAAGGGTAGAACTAGGTCTGTCAATTTTTCTGTTTACTTACGGGACCCCAAAGTAAGTTTTTAGTATTTGTTTTATGCTACAGTGTAGATTTTGAAGTATTTTCTTCTCATTGGTTGTGCATCTGCCTAGGAGGAGGGATGAACAAAATCAGCAGCACCAGAAACAGACACTGAAGGTGCCAAACACTGGATCACAACAAACAAGACATCCACATGGGAATGCCACATGCATGAGACAAATGCAGCTGAGACACCGGAAACACAAACAAAGACAAATGAATTTCAAATGTCATTGGACATTGGTTATCCTTGATAACACACAGCAATCCCATTGTATGGTTAACACAGTGCTCTGCTTCTTCCCAGAAAATGTGTCTGCTTTTACAGAGCCTAAAACATTAGGTGGTTGACTGGTAAAAGGAATCATTTGCATAACTAACACGGGTCAGCTTGTGGTCCCGACTATTTCATGGGTAAGCGGGTAGATACTTTCTTCATAAACAGATATCCTGGGGTGCACTCGGTCTGTTCTTGCAGGGCAGCCATGTGCATTTCTTCTGCAAAGATCACACACACTAAATGTTGTCTTTTTGACCAATGAGGACAGGTACAGTAGTATTTGGCAGCTCCATTTGCATTTCATTTCTGCTACAGATTTACAATGTAAATATAACAAATTTGACCTTTAACATTGGTCTATTAAGTTAACTAAATAGAATCTTTATTTTTTATTGTTATAGTAATTTACCCACATGCATGGACTCTCCCAGCTATAAATAGGAGCCGGTACTGCCTTTTGGAGAGGGAAATTCCCAGAAATCAGCTTTGACAGTCTGACCGAACATTCTTGCTGTAACACTCGTTTGTATATGTGTGTATTACTGTTTCTATTAATATATTTGTTTAACTTAATTCCTCTCATTGTGTTTTATTTCTGGACCTAACAAGGGCACAACATTTATTTAATTGTATAAATCAGATATTTCATTGAAAATTATATTACTCCACCCCACTCAAGAAAATTGAGATTTAAAAATCATATTAGAACTTCTTATACAAGCAATGGCCAGGCAACCACAGGGCTATAAATGTTGATCTCTCAATGACAATGTTATTAACTTATAACTCCTCACAAGACTACAATTTGGTGCGGTGCTTGTGTTTGCTGTATCAGTAAAAATGGGACGTATATGTTTATGGTAATATTGTAGGTATTTGAATTCTTTTGTGAATGTCTCTAGATACTTAAATGAGACATGAAACTTCTACATGCCACATCCCTTCAGGATATAGGCAGTCATGGCTCTCCACAACTTTGTCTCTCATGTGGCTCTTAGCAGTTTTTCTCCCCTTGCTAAGAGACCTCCTTACTCCCTGTTCCACCATCCATTCAAACAAAATCATCAGATAAAAGGCTCACTGACTTCCTATATCTCTCTTCTTCAATATGCCTTGTGAGGGTTAAGTTTTCCAAGCTCTCCTTCCTTATTATGTTCTTTCCATTGCCATTTTCTGTAAGACATTTTTGTTGCTTACTCGCTCCATCCAGGGAATTTTAAAGATCTTTTGTTAGAACAACATTTCTGCTACTTCTAGTTTTTTCCTCATCTGTATAGAAATTGTCCAGTATTCACAGCCATATAAGAGGAAGGATATCTTATGAAAAGAAAGAAAAGAGTGCTGGATTGCTAACAAAATTTTCCATTTCTCAGCACCTTGCTTAGTTTTTGGAATGCTTCTTTCACTCGACTAATGCATGTTCGGATCTCATTGTCACATTTTCCATCCTCTGTTAAAACGCTTCCCAGCTTTGTCATAATTTCCTTTGCATAAAAGATCAACTATACTATGATCAGTATACTCTTTGTTCAGCAGAAGCAAATATCTGTCTATATTACTGAGATGAGGTATTATGAGGTCATTATTTACATTATTTACATTATTCTTAATTGTCATGTTTCCAATGTTTTGGCTTCTATATGCTTCAGCCTCCTTCAGGTGATTGAAATTTTAAACTGAACCCTTTATTTCATCCCCCAGGGTAAATTGTTCTAGTTCCACATGTCATGCCTCTTCTCAGTTATCTCCCTTTAACTCAACTCTCCATGACCCAGTGGATAAATGCATTGTTTGTATTCAGTTACTTGACCCAAAAGAGTTGTGAGTGCAGTACCTGGCTACTGCAGTGGTGAACAAAAACATGGAGAGTTGAGTTAAAGGGAGATAACTGAGACATCTGGAAGAGGCATAGCACGTGGAACTAGAACAATCTATCCCAGTGGATGAAATATAGGGTTCAGTTTGAAATTCCAATCATCCGAAAAATAAGGACAACAATCCAAACAATGTAAATAATGTAGCAAATATATATTTTTTCCCAGTTGGCATTATTTGGAAAATGACAAAATGAAACTGCCAACTGAAATGATATCACCTGAAGATGACAAAAAAACTACAAAGGCTAGTAGAATTCCTGTAAAGTAATTTCTAATTTGCCAAGTAGAATAACATTATTTTTGACATCTGAAAATAATCTTATATATATATATATATATATATATAGATATATATAGATATATATATATCTCATGTTGAGGTTTTGTTTTGCATTAAGTTTCTATCAAACAATACCAATTCCATTGTTAATGAAAGCGTAAATAAAATTATATTAATCTTCCTACGTCTAAATGAAATCATTTGCAAAATATCCACTATTCTTGAAAACTTTGTGTTTAGTTTCAAGAAGATAAACTTCTGACTTGACTTTCAAATTCAGTTCCTGGTAATTCTAAATCTACCAATAGAACAATCAGTCAATCTTAGATAATAAATAAAATCAAGGTAAAGAATGCCAATCTACTTATTGTGAGGGCAACGTTTAATACATTCTTTCAAGGCAGCTCTTATCAAAGAAGGTAAGAACATTGAACACACGCAATAATCCAAGTAAAATCCTGAGAAACAAGATTTCTTCTGGTGATGTATGAAAGGCTGACAGATTAACTAAATCTGTGGCAAATATAAAAAAAAATAAACAGAAAGATTTTATTCTAAGATTATTTTACTTTTGTCTTGTAGAGAATGAAATTTGCAAGCTAATAAAAGACCTCAACAGAAACCTTTTACAATCTGAAATTATCTTTCTTATTATATATATATAACATTGCAGATATACTAGACTATGATGGTACTATAGATTTTGCACATCAGATGCATTGAGAGCTATGGGTTCAGGTGGGATATAATATCTGAATAGGTGTTTAAATCTAACATGAAATAAAGGATTAATTAAAGACCTTTCTGTCTGAATTTCTGGGATGAGTTGTTATCATTATTTACATTCAGACTATTGTCCTTATCTTTATTGTTATTATCACCTGATGTCAAAATTTCTGATATGAGGTGTTATCTTTATTTATATATTTTACACTCACACTGTTGTTCTCATTTATGCTGTCATTATATGTTTTGGCCATTGTGTCCTCTGACCTTTATCCTGTGCTGAGTAACATTTGAAGAAACTTGAGTTCTTTATGTAATTTACAGATGCAGATTGTCCTTGTTCTGCTGTCCATTTCTAGGGATATCTCGTCTGGTTCTTTTGTTTTTTTAAAACTATTAAGTTATTGCATGCCATGTTACTCCTGAGTGAGTTTTACTACCCACCTCAGGGACTGAACTCACTATTACTATGCCACTAAATTCATGACTCAACACTTTAATCCACTGTCTTCTGAGTCAACCCAGAACTTGTTGGACCCTTAACCTAATCTGCCTGCTGCTGTCATGCTCAAATGCATTCAGTATACCTTCTCTTTTCTTACTGCCAGCACCACACTCTTGCTGCCATTTCTATTTCTTTATTAATTAATATTTCCAAAAATGACACATTTTTAACATACCAAATTGGTCTTTTTTTTTTTTAAATATCAAGTTTTCTATTCTGTGCTTGACTCCATACCTGGCATACACATCCCATTTCTTCACCAAATTAGTTACAATGCTCTACAAAAAGTGGAAGGTAGTTATGTTTGTGCACAACTCATGTTGAAAATGTAAAAAAAATCAGAAGACAACATATACATTTACCAAGACAAGCAACATGAAAAGTCATATGTACACACCTTTTTGAGAAAAATAACAAACTGGAAAAAATTGGTTGGTTGAATTTGTTTAGAACATATCAGCCTCTATGGATTATTTAATGCTGAAATCTAAATATCCTGCACACAATTTTATGCTTTCAGCTACAGATAACTTGTATATAATTTTATACTCTCAGGGTAAAGGTATATTTTTTATATATATAGTTTGTAGATTGTAAAATGCATTCTTGGTAATATTACTATAAAAACTATATATTTATATATTTTTAATGTTGCATTGATTGTCATTTTGCTATAAAAATATATTGGTTATTTTATAATATAAATGTACTTTTGATTTTTGTTTGGGGGTTCACTATTTGCCCATAGATGGGACCGTAACAGATTCTATTACCTTGGGTCAGGGTGGACCTAGTAACAAAGGAAGTTGAGGTGGTTCCATGCTCCTGTAAACCTCCAATCTCCCAAACAGAAGTCTTGCTGCCAGAGGTAGTTTATCATCATACCCAGGACACATGACAAAAAGGGGAATTGATAATGAAATCTCTATCTATAAAAGGCAGGATGTGTGTGTGTGTGTGTGTGTGTGTGTGTGTAACTAACGAATGCACGGCTACAATTTTCAACGGATTTGCACCAAAATTTAAGGCCAAGACCAACTTTGCATTTCCCAACTCCCATCGATAGTGGAAATAATCGATTTTTTCATGCTTCTACGGTAGTTTTCATGTAGTTTGCAGCCATTTTCTACTGGCCAGAGTGAGAGCCTATAGCTGGCTGCCACGAATAGGCCAGGAAGATTCTATTGGCCAGTGTGAGAGCCAACAGCTGACTGACATGAATGTTAACTAGCATGCTAGCATGCAAAAAAAATCGATAGATGCATTTGTCACAAGTGGGAAAAATTTAAATCTGTATGGCACTTTACTCCAATTGGCTCATTCGCTTGCTTAAACTCAACGATGATTCTGATTCCACAGAACTGGGTTGAGTGTGAAAAAATATTTGTTGTTAACATTCTTTTTTCATTTGGTTTTCCCAGTTACGAGACCTTTTTTAAAGCTGATTGTTTTGTGTTCATTTTGTTTAGTTCTTTTCTCATAACAGATTTAATGTTTAGTATAGAGCTTAGAAAAAATTTGCAGTGTGAGATAGGAAAGAAGTAAGGCATATAGCAACATCAGTCAAGCAAAGGGCACTCCTTTAAAGGCAAGGAAGGGCAAAAATATTTTAAGTCAAGTGATAGCGATTGCTGTATGAGTCGTACGCATTTTGAATCAAGCATGGGAAATGCCGGGCCATGCTGCTAGTACTTTATATAAATTGAGGTTAATTTTCCAGATACCAAATTGATATCTTCCTTAAACCATTAATTCCCACCATAAAATCCAGTATTAATTATATAAATATAAATATAAATGATGTCCACCCACTCATGTCCTGCATGGGGACTGTCACAAAACAGTCCTTGACTGATGAGATGTTTTCCCTATCAACCTCCTGAATTCCTGTGGTACCTGCACTATGCAGACTCACAGTATCAGAGAATTTTGACAAGAAGCAGTCAAGGTACTTAGAGACTATCTGTGCTGAATACAGTATGATGAGTCTAATGGTAAGTCATTAGGGGTTGTTAATGCACAAACCATTTCATGATAATATGACTGCTGCCATTCCTTATACATAACTCATATCAGAAGGGTTCTCCAGTGTTGCAAAGGATAAAAACCTTCAAATATAACATAAGAAAAATAGATTCTTGAAGTTTTCTTCTTAGGCAACAAATTAAAAAAATTATTTCTGCTTAACCCACTGGACTAGAAAAACTGAATTTTGAATCCAACCCAAAAACAGACAACAGACAACATTCAACTGACAATTGCGAAAAACATGGAGAAATCAGACTGTAGCCTCTAATCTTGAGACATTGTCCTTGTGGCTTGCTGATGATTGGGGCGAACATGAAGTGTACTAGAAATTGAATACAAAGGACAAGTCTGTTATGATGATGAGGTTCCTGTAAATGAAGTTGAAACCTGTTTAGAGGAACATCAGACAACAGTAGAGAACTGAAGATCTCCAACAGGTTATAAACATTCTCAAAAATATCTGGAACTATGTCAGTTGATTTTTGTGACATCCCCAGGAATCTGATGCTTGTAGTTTACTTCTTAGACTGCATCATTATTTGGAGGAAGAATACTTTGCTCACAGAACTACTGATAGCTTTTGCCGTGATGGGCTATATTGTGTAATATTTAAAACAGTTTGAAAATTACATTTAATCCAAAGACAAATACTTTTCTAGACAGCATGTTTTATTAACTAAAGAAAAAAGTTCCTTCGCTCTTTAATTTCTTTTGTTTGGCTGAAAATAATATTCTAATTCTAAACTGACCTCCTCTGGTAATCGTCAAAAGTCACTGGAGGTCAGCATGACCTATCACCATTTTTTCTACCTCAGTTGCTTGTTTAAATATCTTAGGGGTGAGGGCTATAATACAAATAAAAGTTAGAAACTAATTCTATCACAAATGACTTCTGGTGAACTCAAACCTCAAATTTGCTTTTGACCAACCTCCAATTTTTGAGGTCAAAAACATATTTAAACATAATATTTCAATTAATTTTCCTCAAAACTGATTTATTTGCTTAGAAATGGTTAGCAGCTAGGAATGAGAAAAATCGGTGGTGAATTTGAATTTTGCTCAACTTATTTCACTCTTAGGAGTTGATATAGGTATTTATGCACTTGTTTTATTTTTAATTCCAGCTTTGTCATGTTTGTTGTGGGCCGGTGTATGTATTGAGAGATAAACACATGTTTCTCCTGAAATGCCCACAACAAACATGGTGGACTTGGAATATGAGTCCACATAAAGAAAGGAAAAGAAACAATATATATGTACAAACAAATGATTATGTATTAACAATAAAGGGTTACAAATGACAAAGACAAAGATGCGTGTGTCAAATGAATGTAAAAACCTAATGGTCCAAAGTATATGTAGTGATGAAAAATATGGAAAAGACAAAACAAAATCCGAATATGCAAGTTTACTGTTTTAATGTTGTTTTACTGTCGACATCAGACGTTTCGGTCTAGTAGACCATCTTCAGGACATGGTTATTAGAAACATACTTAGGATTAGACGATATTTAAGTCAACATGAAAATATGATAGACACAAGACTAATCAGAAACAGAACAACTGAAATTCTAAAGTCAAGCTATATGTAGTGAGTGAGTGTGGGTGTATTGTTCATGCGTTTACCCAAAATAAACGCATTCTCCACAAGAGGTTACCTGTTGATGAATAAGCAGATAAGATGAGAAGAAAATGATAAAAAATTATCACAGAGCATTTATACTCCTGAGAGTGTTCCCTAGGTGCAGTTTCGGAAATTAGTAGGAGGAAATCCAACACATTTGATGGAACCAATTTATTTTGATCTCACTTTCTGTGAGAACATCAAAATTTTGTTGTTTTAGTGTTCTCATTTGGTGCAGGATCATATAATTTAAATAATTTAACCAAACATGCTTGAGAGAATTATGGCTGCCAAAATACACCTTTATATATATATATATAATGTCTGGTTGAATAATCTAGACATCTTATGTCTATTTATTTTATTTTAATCCTCTCAAATTCACTGATCAATTTCTTAGCATTTTTATAAAACTGAGTAAGAAATTAAACATAATATGTCAAGATTATTCAACCAAACATGTTTGAAGGAAAGTATGCTGCTCAAATATATATATATATATATATATATATATATATATATATTTATTTATTATAATTTTATCATATAGACGAAACCATTTTACTCACTACAAAGATGCAACTTGGTTTCAGTGCATTTCAACTGGACATCTACGGGTGAGGATCAAAAATGGTTATGAACAATCCTGTTTGTAGCCGGATGTAAAACGTCACTTCCTTTTTTCCATTTTTTTTAGAAGAAAAATATACATACAAAATATATATAAAGTATCTGAGTGAAACAATAGTGGTTGTTGATAGCAGTTTGGTGATGGGTGGATTGGGTGGTTAATGTTGGTTGGTGTGTGGACATTATTTCGCTGATAAACATCGGTCAAAGTTTAGGCACGTCAACTCACAAGCGTCCTAAGTTTGAGAGGTAGGGGAGGGAAGAGAGCGATAGGGGATAATATTACATTTGAGTAGGTAAAAATTGTCGAGTTAGCTTTAATAATAATTGGGAATGTTATTTTTTGGTTTTTCTATAAGATTTCTAAAGTTGGATTGCATTTCTTTATGTTGGGGTTATCACTATTTATTTGGTGATCAAAGAACGTGTTTTGTGGATATATAATTATAAAAGGTTCATAGTTATGGAATTGGGAATTTAGCAAGATTGTAGTGTTAAATCCTTAGTATTTCCTTACAGAAAACGGTAGTCTCATATCTTTATTTTAATAATTGGGTATTATTCAAGAGTTCAATGATACATAATTTCTCCTGTAAACATAAGAAGCAAGGTTCGCTCAGTGAATTGCAGGTTCTGGCTTGTCTTAGGATTTTCCATTTAACTTTAGGTGTTTTTCCTTCTTCCTTGAGTTTCCAAAAATATTTCAGCGAAAATATGTCCACACACCAATCAACATTAACCACCCGGTCCACCCATCACCAAACTGCTATCAACAAACACTATTGTTTCACTCAGATACTTTATATATATTTTGTATGTACATTTTCTTCTCAGAAAAATGGAAAAAAGGAAGTGACGTTTTACATCCGCCTTGCCTACAAACAGGATTGTTCATAACCATTTTCGACCCTCTCCCATAGATGTGCAGTTGAAATGCACTGAAACCAAGTTGCATCTTTGTAGTGAGTAAAATGGTTTTGTCTATGGTTTTGTCTATATGATAAAATTATAATAAATAAATAATTATCGCTCTACTATCGGTATCGAGCTCTTTTTTTAATTAACGCTGCGAACGTTGGAATTTATATATTACTTTCGTTCTCATCGCATCATATATATATATATATATATATATATATATATATATATATATATATATATATATATATATATATATAAAACTATACACACAAATCTCTCTCCTATAATTACAGTCCAGATAATAATAACCATAAAATGTTGTTACACTCTTTGCCAAAATTGACAGGGGCTAACACATAAATTATGTACCAAGGAATATCTATTAGCAGGTATGAATGTAGATATATATATATATATATATATATATATATATATATATATGAAGGATTTATAACTAGAAAGTGATAAAAATTATATGTTTTTCTGTACATACATGAAAGTGGGATTTTTGGAATGCATCCAATATTTTGATGTTTGTCTATTTCCCTAAATGCAAAGAGAAACAACAAGCACAGTTTTTGCAACTGAAAGGAAAAAGATTTTGTTGTGTAATCCTTAAAATAGACATTGGATATAATAACTAGATAGGAAGCTTTCAAGGTGCAAGGAACTTTGGCTGGGTGAGGTTTAAAAATGGTAACTCAAAGCCATGCATACACATGATCAGATTATACGGCTGGTCAGAGGTGGAGAACCAACATTCTAAAACAAATACCAGATTTCTTGACGCAGTAGATGTGAACTAGATACAAAGCCTACAAACTGGAGCAAGTTCATAACAAATGACCCCCACTATTGCTTAAAAAATATCTTATAGATATGAAGCAAAAAAGACCAATGTCTGAAACACAACAAAAGCTTGGGCATTGAACTACTAGGAAAATATGCCTGGCAACACAGACCTTGAAAATAATTTATTTCAATGTTACAAGAGATCTCTATTTCCTTGAACATGTGTATGAAAGGATGCTCAAAAGTTCCTAGCCAAATCCCCTTCCCAAAATCATATTTAATCCTATTTTGGGATGGGTCAAGAACTTTTCAGCACTCAATTCCAACATTTCAACAATATTTTTATATTAATTTTTATGTTAATTTTACTTGTTTCATGATAGGAATTTTTTTATTTCTGGGACACAAGAAAAGAATTTTTCATAGGATCTAGTTAAATTGTTTTCAACCATTTTTGTCATTATCAAGAATATTTTAAAAAAAAACATTAACACATACATAACATCACTACCATAGATAGATGTCTGTCATCACAAGAATAAGAATTAAGAATAAACAAAAAATAAAGAATAAATAAGAATAAGAATAAAGAATAAGAATAAAAAAGAATAAAAATAAAGAAAGAATAAAAAAGAATAAAAATAAAGAAAGAATAAAAAAGAATAAGAATAAAGAAGAATAAAGAATAAAAAAGAAGAAGAAAGAATAAAAAAGAATAAAAAAGAAGAATAAAAAAGAATAAAAAAGAAGAAGAATAAAGAATAAAAAAGAATAAAGAATAAAAAAGAATAAAGAATAAAAAAGAAGAAAGAATAAAAAAGAAGAAAGAATAAAAAAGAAGAAAGAATAAAAAAGAAGAATAAAGAATAAAAAAGAAGAAGAATAAAGAATAAAAAAGAAGAAGAAGAAAGAATAAAAAAGAAGAAAGAATAAAAAAGAAGAAAGAATAAAAAAGAAGAATAAAGAATAAAAAATAAAGAATAGGAATAAAGAATATATAAGAATAAGACAGTGGTCATTAATTGGTTAAGCATATGACTTTAAACATCAAAGTATAGGCATGCCTTAACAGAATCTTTCAAATACTCTTCAAAACATTATTTTAATCATTTCACTCCAAGCAAAGCAATAAAGCCACTCAGACGCAGGGTGTTATGAGTGAAAAAAAAAAAAGGAAGACATTAGTGAGGAGAATAGACACTAAAGTAACAGGTTTCAGGAAGACAAAAGATAGTGATTGATGTTGCATTTATATTTTTGAAGATCATAGGTTGCAGGGAAGCAAGAAACCAGAAGAGAGTACAACAGGCAGGCGAGAAGAGCGAGAAAAGAAACTATCAGAATAGAACTTACAGTTACATCTAGATATTTCAGCAATAAAATGGTGAGATCTTGTTGCCAATTTAGTTATACGCTTAAATTCATGTAGTCAAGATACTAAGGAGGAAAGCTCATTAGAACAATTGCTATGAAAATCTTTATAGAAAAGACAGAGGAAAGCCACATTATGGCAGTAGGAAAGTGACTAAGTCGAGATGCCAAGTCAGGGCCAATAACATTACAGACCCTTCTTTGGATTTTGTTTATGGAATCTCAAGACCAGATGTGGCAGCAATATTCAATGCATAGTTGAATGGTAGATTTATAAGCATTCAAGATGGAATCTGATGAGAAAAACTGCCTGGTAGTACACAGCAAACCAAATTTTCCTAGCAGCAGAATTGATTCATTCCACTTCATGTTAGTGGAAAACCTGAGATGAAGAAGGCGCAATGTGTTGCTCTCCTGTAGCTTAGCATCTGCCTTGCTGATGGAAAGTAAAAACAGTTCTCTATACTGATTAAAAGATAGCAACTTTTTAGTTTTGAAGGTTTTAAATTTACAAGCCATTTCTTGCTCCAGTTAAAAATTGATCAATTATCATTTTCAAGGTTAGCAGGCAGTTTTCCTTTATTGAACCTATCGGACTTACTATAAAGACAGGAGTAAATAGTTGTGTCATCAGCGTAAATTCTGTTAGGAACTGATGACATTCAGAAGGTTCTTGATAAAGATAAGAAACAAGGTAGATCCACTGATAGAGTGCTGTTGGCCCTGCAATAATGTGAAAGGATCTAGAAGAGTAGTTGTTCAACATGACTTTCATTACACAATTTGTGAAGAAAGATTGAATCAAATCCAAAATTCAGCCAGAGACACCATAGTCCTTGACCCTGTGAAGAAAGCTAGCATACCAAACACTGTCAAACCACCTTTGGATATTCAAGGCCAGAGACTCAGCCTTGCTGTTCTTATCTAAATCTTAGTATGCGTCACAAATCAATATGATCTATCAAAATCCATAAAATTACTAGAATTTAATGTACTTCAAAGTGAGCAGATGTTTTACCAAGAAAGTGCTCAACTGATGACAATATTGAATAAATTAATAAAAGTACAATCAGCTTATCTTTTAACTAGAAAATAACACCAATGCACTGGTCATCGGAGTCAGAGAATCAGATAAGTCTAATAAAATATTACCAGATAGCAAATTTATTTTATTTTCAAATCCTGATGTGTAATATATATTTCCCAGAGAAATGGCAGCCTACAAGAGCACAGTGCCGGATATACCCTCTACTGGTCAGGTAATTCAGTAATAGAGTCATCTTTTGGGTGTAGGTTTCATAATCAGGGATTCCATTGCCTCCAAGATTGAAAACCTGCCAACAGTTTATTCTCCCGTTCCATCTCTATGTGTCTCCCACTGAATAATCTTCAATATGCCACACTAATTAGTGTGTACTCCCCAACTTTACAAGCAGATCCTGTGGAAAAAGATAAATTTTACTCAGATCTGTGCAGACTACTATGAGATGCCTCTGCAGAAGATAAGGTTATAATCCCTGGCGATCTTAACACCAGAGTGGGCCAAGATTTTGTGGTGCGGAAAGGAATGCTTGGGAGACATGGTGTTGGTAACTGCAATGACAACAGGCACTTGCTACTAGAATTCTGCACAGAGCATCAGCTCGTCACCACAAACACCATCTTCCAACAAAAAACAGATTGTAAACAACCTGGATACATCCTCAGTCTAAACATTGACACCTCATTGGCTATGTCATAATGTGCCAGTGGAACCTGAAAAATATCATGCTCACAAAAGTGATGCCTAGTGCAGAATGCCGTACCGGCCATCACCTTGTTTACTGGAAACTCAAGCTCCACTTTAAACTCAAACGAAGAAAAAGGGTGGTAGGCTCTCTGTAAAAAGTTCAAGGTTGGCAGTTTTAAATCAGATAAAGTAAAAGCTAACTTCCAAGCAGCACTTGAGCCAAGGGTTGAAGATGCAAGCATCCTCACATATTCCTCTCCTTAAACACTTTGGGAAAAACTCAAAACTGTCATTCTGCAGACATCTGTAGAAGTCCTTGGGTTCTCCTTAAGGTAGAACAAAGACTGGTTTGATGATAGCAATGTGGAAATCCAAGAACTGCTGGTGAAGATCAACTCATCAGGCTCGCTTAGCTCAGCCAGCTTGTAAAGAAAGCTGTGTTCCGTTTCGTATGCCGTGACCTCCAGCACAGGCTTTGAGAGATTAAGAATAAGTGGTGGACCAGTCCTATGCGCAGTGCAGATGGTCAGATGCTCCTTAATAACAAGGCATCTATCCTAAACTGTTGGTTGGAGCATTTCCAATCCCACTTCAATGCTATTTGTTCGATCCAGAAACCAGCAATTCTCTGCATTCGCCAACAACCAGTAAAAATGGAACTAGATGAGTTGCCCACTATTGAAGAGGCTATCAAAACTATAAAGCAGTTGAAGTGTGGCAAGGCAGCAGGAGTCAGTGGAATCCCACCTGAAATCTGGAAACATGGGGGTCTGGTGTTGCACATGAGGCTCCACAAGCTCTTCTGCTGTTGTTGGGAGCAGGGAAAAATACCACAAGATCCCTGTGATGCAGTCATCATTGCTCTGTACGAGAAGAAAGGTGAAAAATCTGACTGCTCAAACTACCAAGGGATTACTCTGTTCACCATCACAGAAAAGATCATTGCAAGTGTTCTACTGAACAGACTGGTACTTGCCATCATAGAACAGCATCTTCCAGAGAATCAGTGTGGCTTCAGAACCAACAGAAGCACAACAAACATAGTGTTTGTTCTCCAGAAGCTGCAGGAGAAGTGTTAGAGGCAAAACAAGGGGCTGTATGTGGTGTTCATTGATCTGACGAAAGCATTCAACACAGTGAGCAGAAGGTGAAACCTCGTTTTTGAGCGTAAAGAATGGACAACGTTTGAGAATTTGCTCATTGTTCGTCTGTAGCTTCCAATTCAGCGTTGGCCTATCCCCGCCTGCTTGGATGAATTACTAATTTTGACACGGAATTCTGACCGTTTCTTCATCATGTCGATTCGAATATTCACCAGTCGTAGCATGCCAGCTAGGCCCACTGTAGGGGGGAGGTAGGGTCGCCGACTTGCCCCCCCCCCCAACACTGTGTTCATTATAACTTGTTGCCCGGCCTTAGATAGGTAAGCCTATAATTCTCAATGTTATTTTTGGATAGTTTATGGTCGTGAAACGAGCATGTTCTCTGTCCATTTAAGTATAAACCCACCCCATATTTGATGCCGTGTTCCTTGTGTATGTATATGTAATTTCTTAATCTATTTCAAAATTTTTTATTTTAATTATTTCTTTTTCTTTCTTTTTTCTTTTTTTTTCTCTTTTTTTATTAATTTGTATTTTTGTTTTTTGTTAACCGGCACTCTGGGACCCCCCCTTTTATTTTAGAACTAACTATTCTAACGTAAGTGATAATTTTTTTTTAAATATAGGTCAATGGGACTTATACTAAGTTAAAACTTAGTATTGTACACATACACAATGGTATATCATTCCTATCGCCCAGTACTCTCAACTAGTGTAAGCTCTGCGACTATCCCGACTACATCCCCCTCTATTGTTCTGTCTTGATTATGTTATATGTAATAGGAGCAGGTAGGCTTTCCTACCGCCGGTCTACACTCCTCCCCCCTCTATTGGACACGTTTAGAGGCCCAAACCTTGTTTCGTGTCTAGGAAGGGGTTCCCGGATCTCTCTCTCTCTCTCTCTGGCCCCTGTGCTCGTGCCGCAGAGTTTCACCCGTGATGCGTGTAGTCTGTGGCATTGCCTGTTCATTCTGAGGGTACACGGTTGACAGTTCCCTGGTTGCTGTTTCCGACTGGTAGTTAGGAGGCCTAACTCTTGCGTAGCGTCTTGAGCGGCCGCTCTGATCAACAGTTGCATAATATCGGGGTGTCTGTAGTGCCATGTCGTGCATGGATAGGTGTCCCTGCAGTCATCTCCGGTGGGCAACCCTGCGGCCACATTATGATTCAGGCTGTGTCAAACCCCCTCTCTGCCCGTGTCATGGGTGATAACCGTCAGCTTCCTGTAACTCAGGCCTTCTCTTTTTCCAACACCAATTACCCACCATGAAGTACAAAAACCAGAAATATAAACCTAAACCAGCCTTCCAAAACTCACCCAAACCTTTAAATATCTCCTTCTCCAACATCTGTGGCATTAGAACCAACTTCTGCACTGTTGAGTCCTTCCTCATTGCTAATTGCCCGGATATACTGGCCCTGTGTGAGACCAATCTTGACACCTCTATCCCTTCCTCTGATCTCTCGATCCCTGGATACCTTCCTCTCCTCAGAAAAGACTCTCTAACCCACATGCATGGCCTGGGTGTCTACGTCAAGGACCATCTCCCTCTGGCTAGAGAGTCCTCTCTCGAATCGCCGGATCATTCATACTTGTGTCTCCGGCTATCTCTGCTCAATGCTGTAAGCTATCTTTTCTTCCTCTACCACTCTCCATCCTCTCAGGACTGTGGGATACTCGATGTCATTTCTGACAGCATAGATAGGGCCCTCTCTGTCCATCCGTACGCTCACATATTTGTGTTTGGCGATTTTAACGCCCATCTCAACCAGTGACTTAAGAACGCTACTACCGACCTCGCAGGCATTCATACTCTCAACTTTTCAGTCTCTCAATCCCTCACTCAGATAATCGATTTCCCCATGCGTTTTGCCTACAACCGTGCCTCCAGCCTTGTTTGGGGTGATACGCTTAAAAAAAAAAAAGAAAAAAAAGTGGAATGTGGCAGATTATGGGGCAGCTTGGTTGTCCTTCAAAGTTCCTGTACATTATCATCCAGCTTCATGAGGATCAATGTGGCCAAGTTAGACACAACGGTGATCTCTCAGAGCCCTTCTTGATCACCAATGGTGTAAAGTGGGGTTGCATTCTGGTACTGACTCACTTCCCTATCTTCTTCAGCTTGATGCTCAAACAAGCCACGAAAGATCTTGATGATGAGGACAGTGTCTACATCAGATAGTCTTGATGGTGGCCAGTTTACTCTACAACAATTAAAAGCCCACACAAAGACTCTAGAGCAACTTATCTAAGAACTCTGCTTTGCTTATTATATTGCCCACACAGAAGGGGCTTTGCAGTGTACTTCCTGCTTCACAGAGGCTGCTAAAACTTTTGGGGCTTGAATTCAATTTAAAGAAAGACGTACTCTACCATCCTGTGCCTCAGGATGAGTATTGCCCTCCCCAGATCATAGTTGGTGCAACTGAGCTGAAGGCAGTCCATTGGTTTACCTACCTTGGATATACCATCATGCCAGATGCTGGGATCGACAAGGAAGTTGACAACAGACTGGCAAGGGTGAGCATTGCATTTGGCAGACTGTACAAATGTGTGTGGTACAACAGACACCTGAAGAAGGGCACTAAGATCAGAGTGTATATCATCCTCAACACTCTCCTATATGGCTCAGAGTCATGGCTCACCAACACCACCTGTGACTCCTAGAATGGTTCCGCAAGCACTGCCTCCCCACAATAATTAACATACACTGGTGTGACCTTGTCACCAATATTGAAGTTCTTGAAAAGGCAAAGATCACCATCATCGAGCCCATGTTGCTGAAGTCCCAGCTACGCTGGGCTGGACACATTTCCAGAATGGAGAAAAATCGCATTCCAACCAATTTTATTGTATGGCAATCTCTCCACTGGCTATCGTGGCAGAGGGGCACTAAAGAAGTGATTTAAAGATTGCCTGAAAAATCCTTTGGTGACTGTTACATCAACCATTGCTAATGGTCAACCCTAACCGTGATGCCTAGCATCTCACCACCAACCATGCTGTCGCCTCCTCTGAAAATAGCTGCAGGGCCACTCTTATGGACAAGAGGCAGAGGAAGAAGTACTGCAAAGCTATGCCATCAAGCTCAGGCCAGATTTTCAGCTGCAACTACAGCAACCGTGTATGCCTGTCCTACACTGGACTTATGAAAGTCCAGTGTAGGACAGTGTGAAAGAATATAAGAAATAGACGTGTGAAAGAATATAAGAAACAGAGAAACCTTATTAAGGAATAAGAACAATAAAAGAACAGGAATTAAGAAGACAGTAGATAACAGTTGACATTGCATTTAAAGATCAAAGTTGACTGGAAAGCAAGAAGCTAGACGAGAATATAGGAATTAAATCCTGTATATATTTTTTTTTCAACCAATAAAATCCCATCAGAAGGTTTGTTAGACAAACAATTATTACAAGGGCAAATACCACCAAAATACATGCAGATGTAATTCTAGACCTACCATGTCTTGTTTTGGGACCATTTAGAAAATAACAATATTAACTTCCTTCACCACTCCCACAAATTCAAGAAAAAACATTTTTACAAGCCAGTATGAAATTATTTTCTAACCAATGAAAACCTTGTATTCAAGAAGTTCACAATTCTATGTGAAATTAGATTTTGAATCCTCTGATGGATATAAAAATAGAAGAATACCTCTTCTCAAGGCTCATAACAATTATGGAAGACTGTTTTATCTGCACTTGTGTATACAGTAGAAGAGAGACAGCTAGCAGCCTAAGGCTTCGTCCATGCACATAATAGAAAGGATTAACAAGCAACCACATACTAAGCCTTTGTTTACGAACTCACAGACACATTAGGCTGACTGTCATATAGTAAGTTGGTCCACATATTTCATACTACACTAAGATCACTTAATTACATTATAAAGCAAAGTTCACTTGAAGGAAAATTGAACAATTTATTGCTATTGTATATTTCTGAAAAGAATATATAAATGTTATTTCAAGTGATGTTCTGAAAATAACCTTTTTATTGTTTCATTTAAAAGATGTGCTGTTGTTAAATGTTTGAGATCTCAACACTCAAATAGCAACAAAAACCTGTGTAGATGGATCCAAACAGTGGTGACCAGTAACGCTTAAAGAACATTTCTCCAACAAAAGTTCCACAAGTGAGAAGTGTGAGAAAATTGATGAAACCTAGCTGCCAATCTAGTACTGCACTTAAATTCATAAAGTCTAGGTACCGAAGAGGAAAGTCCATCAGAACATACCTGCAAAAGCCATGAAGTCTGTCCTTTCAACTGACTTCAAAATTTCTTCCCTGATTTTTTTTTTTTATATACAAGCTGACCAGTTAATTTCAGCAGTGGTTAAAATTCTACGGCAAAAGATTTCAAGACTATTTTCTGTTGACAAGGTGTAGAACTGACATATTCATTCCTTTCATACAAAAAAAAAACAAACACTTTAACTATGCTAGAAATTTCCATTGATTGTAATTGAGCCTCAAAACTGATTTTTACGTCATCTGGGTTTAATGGGTTAATATATTCAAGTGCAGAAAAGTTCTCAGTCAGACCAAGAATGGATTTTATAAATTCTCATGTTTACTCAGATTTTTGGGTCAGACAAAACCTTTTAGCACCCCCGCCCCAATACAATTTTAAAATGATTAATATTTGCCCAATGTCGTCTATAATAAGAATACGAGTCAGAAAGAAATATGACTTCTTCTCCTTCATGTTCATTTGTCAAATTACCACGTATTCCCAGTGCCTTGGAAATTTCACACAACTTTCAGAATCACACCACAAGGAAATGATAAACCTTTTTTTTTTCTTTTGTCAACTTTTTGTTATCTTTGAGGAAGCCATTTTGTGTTTTGTCTGAACTTAAAACATGAAAGTTCACCCCTCCACAGGAATTAGTATTTCAAGCATTTAAATCTTGTTTAAAATAAGTTTGTTTTGTTTCTTTTTTAAAATACTACAACTGGGAAATGAAAAAAAAAAAAGTTTCCATTATGGAATTTCAAGAATTTACATTCTATATTTGCTTCTATCAATCCTTTCAAGTCTGGAAAGAATTCTCTAAGCTCTGAAGATCAAAGCTAACATTTGTTACTGATTACTATTTGTGACCTCAAGAAATATCAAGGAAAACTCAACATTTCTGAATCATAAGGTTATTTCATATACTTACTCATGTGCAACATTTTGACTTGTTCATTTAATATTAAATGTCAAGAAAAATCGATTTGTTAGTGTATTCCTCTCCCTGATATAAATCACACATTTTGGAAAAAGTCTTCCAAGCTTTAAACCTGATGGTTGAGTTGCCAGTACAAAGACTAACACATAACACCTATTTTGTACACTAGTCTTCTAATGACTTCAGAATTTAAAATATATGATTACCAATTATTAAATTCCGATTACAAATCAAAATAATGTTAAAATATAACAAACAGATAAATTTTTACTTTTTTTACTCAGTTCACCCCACGCAAGGCAATAATGCCACTAAGATATAGGTAGTTACTAGGAGTGAAAGAAAATGAGAAGACTTTAGAAGGAACTGGAAACCCAATCCTAAACAAGGGATAATCCTCTACTCCTGTTTAAAAGACAAGGGATGCATATGAACTGGGCGATAGGTGAACGTACCTACTCCTATTAAGGGAATACTGAAAGTTCTCAGTTTAACTAGCAAGAGATTAAAAGAAAGGATATTAAGTAATTCAGTCCAATTCTGAGATGTGGTGTGAACCAAGAACATTACAGTACTCTCTTGTAAATATGAAAACATTAACTGATAATTACTTTTTCATGCCATGTCCATTCAGGACAAAGGCAATCATGGCTCACTACAGATTCTTTTTTTTTTTTTTGTCATCTGTTAATTCTTGCGACTTCTTTGGAAAGATAATTACTAGTTTTCAGCTACTTTCTCTTTTTGAATTATAATTTTTTTCTACTATACTGGCTGCCAGCCAAAGCTGGAAAGGCCAGTTCACTTTTCTACTTAACCCAAGCTAAGTCAAGGTTTTCCCAACAACACTTGTGTGAAAGTGAATGCAATCAATCGGGCAGAATTTGGACTTGGCTTATAGTTTCACTTTCTGCATCTTCAACCATTAGTCTACCTGCACATCCTGCCTTAGAAGTTATTCCATAATATTCCTTGACAAATTATAAATGTGTTTGCCATCTGTCTAATGGCAGAAATATGATCCATCAAACATTCAAAACATTTCTCATCTTGCATAAAACTTTCCCAAAATATTTATAGTTAAATGCTATCCACCAAGTTTTTAAAAAAATAAAAAAATGTAATTTCAAAGAATAAAGAAACCTTTAATTACCTATATTTCTGATCATAGATAATATAGACATATAATCAGGCAAGTAATATATTGGAAAAATAAATAATATTTAAAAGATGACCCATCCAGATTTATATTCTAAAGATTTTGATTTTTAATCATAATAATTTCTAACCCTCTTTGTCATTCGGGCTGGTGGGTGTAGTGCTCAAGGTGTTTATCTATTATTAGCTTTGACAGGGTTCCAAAATATGTAGCCTTGTTGGTGATGAATTATTTTCAGACCTCGTCATTTTCCAACAGATGAATCAACACAGACCTATCGCTGCTCTAGCAATATTTATGCTCCTGAGTTCCACCAATTCAGACCTTTAGAACTAGGACATGCCATGTTCACAAGGCTGAATCAGCCTTGCTCTCTTTGTATTCCATTTGTAAGGAGGAAGTTTCACTCTTAACAGCTTCTTTGAGGATGCTTCCCCAATCATTACAATCTTAACATCTTCAAGTCTAGGGTCAAATGCTATATATCCTACATATCCTCATGATCTGCATTTATTTTCTCCGCTTATCTTCATACAACAGCCTCACTCAGTAACCCTTTACATTGAGTAGCTCTTAAGCTTTTACTGAATGAACAGTTAGTAAAAAAAATTGACTATTAAAGTAAAAGATGTAAGTTGATTTTTGTATATGTATATATTTGATTGACAACCTAGAAATACGATTGATTCTTTTTATATTTTGAGACTTATTCACCTCAACAGGATGTGACAGTCTCTCTAAGGAGCTTATTTAAATGAATAAATGAAATAATAAACTTGAATAAACTGAAGTAAGCAAGGTGATGGTAGATAAAATTGCAAGATATAAATAACATAGTCACCAATCATCTGTTAGTGATGATCTCAGTGAAATTTGAAAACTGAGAGTTAAAAATTGATTTCATATTTTAGGGTTTTATTGATTCTCAGAGTAGAATGACAGGATTTGACTTATGGTTGCTTATTTATAGAATGTCATCAAAATTAATAATAATAATAATTTAAAAATAAAGAATAAAAAAGTTAGTGGAAATTATTACAAATATTTCTATATAGTAATATCATAATATTTACTTAATTTCCTGTGTAAGGTTTACATCAAGATACACAAGGAAAAGAAAAAAAACATTAAATAGCTGACTTGAAAAAACGAAAGTTATGCTAAAACCACAGACAGCAAACCAGTCAGTTTGTCTATCTTTCAACACTGTCCCTTTTCACTTGCCTTTGACCATTTTTTTCTCGAGCTTCTTTTATTTTACCACAACCTTTCCTCCCTCCCACCTTCTTTATTTGCATTCCTTTTTCTTGGTTTTCAAGGCGCATTGAGATAGTGAAAGATGCCTTCCAAAAGTTAAGCAAAGTATTAAGAAACCAAGAAAATATTATTAGAAACAAAGAAAAAAGAACTAAACTCTTATGTAATATCATTCCTCCTATATGGTGGTGATGACCGGACAATCTTCTCACAGATGAAGAAGAGACTTAAAGCAACAGAAATTTGATTCTACAGAAGGATGCTGAGAATACCATGGACTGAACATGTGAGTAACAAAGTTGAAATTTCTAGGGCACATAATGAGGAAAGTGGGTTTGGAAAATTTGATACTTACAGGACATATTGAAGCTAAGAGAGAGACAGAGGAAAGCAACGAGACTGAGTGAATGGATGGTGGAGCAGGGTTTAAGAGAGAAGGCAAAATTATTAAAAGCTACAAAGGATAGGAAATTGTGGAGAGTCACGATCACCAACATTCTGAAGAGACACAATATACAAAAGTTGTTGTTGTATGAAAATAAATAGATAAGCAGTTGATGGTGATAGTTCTTATGTGAGTTTACCACCATGAAATGCATAAACAGATTACTATGGGCTTAACAAATGGATTTTAAGATCCGTACATAATCCTGTCATAAAATAAATTTTCAAATGGTAAATATTCACCATACCCTTATTCTGAACTATTCAACATTCAAGCATTCACTGACCAAGCTACTTTCAGTTTAAATTTATAAATTTTTTTTATTAAACCTATTCTTAAGGAAAATAGGTTTCTGTATTCCAGTTATTACTCTTTCCAGTATTGACAGGGGTTTCCTTCTTAAACTTTTGTTTGAAGTAGTGTGGAAAGTCTTAATCATGCTGTTATTTTCTCTTTAAGTTGCATGTTCTATCCATTTTAATTGTTGCTGCTGTTGAAAGTCCTCAAGTGATGTGGTTTCTGTTATTTGGTACAGTTCTTCGTTTGTGATTCTGTAGCACCATTCCATAAGGTTCAAATAAGGATGATCTTTGCCAAGACACTCAGGCTTCATTATTTTCTCTTTGAGTTACATGTACTATCCATTTTAGATGTTGTTGCTTTTAAAAGTCCACAAGTGATGTGGTTTCTGTCATTTGGTACAGTTCGTTGTTTCTTATTCTGTAGCACTAGTCCACGAGGATCAAGGATGGATAGTCCTCTTTAAGACCTACATGCTTTATTCACTGGAACCCATTTTTAATTATTGATCTGAGAAAATAGTTATATACAGTTGATAGTTTAGAGTAGTTTCGGTACCATGCATGTCATCCATATGAAAGTCATGATCTGAGGAGATCAAAATGGTTAAGATTAAAAGATGATTACAATCTTCTTGACTTCAGATTTTAACTCAATTTTGTATCTTCTGACCAACACTGCCATCACTTAAAAAAATAACTTTTCCAGTGAATTAAAGTTGTGAAAATAATTTTCATGCAGCGTTTATCTGGTTCATAGGAGAAAATCAAAAGGATTTTTTTTTTTAGAAAACTTACTTGCTCTTCATTCAAAATTCTTCTTTATTTTCAAACAAAAATATGGATAAGAACTGATGATCAACTTATGAACAAATGCAAAATTTGAATAAATATCTGATACCTGAATTTAAAAGCCATCAAAACTTAAAAACTCAAAAGAGATTATGAGCATGATTGTCCTAAAGTTTCAGCGTTCCAGTGATAGTAATCCTTAATTTGTTTTTATGTCAATTACTCAAAACATGTTTTGAGCAGAGGTTGGACAGAGCATTAAAAAATGAGAGCTTTCAATGAAAATATTCATAGGAATTGAGCAATGTCCTGATATCAAACAAAGATCAAGTAACTGAGCAATGATAAGTCCAGATTTCTAACAGAGATCAAATAATCAGGCAATGATAAGTCCAGATTTCTAACAGAGATCAAATAATCAGGCAATGATAAGTCCAGATTTCTAACAGAGATCAAATAATCAGGCAATGATAAGTCCAGATTTCTAACAGAGATCAAATAATCAGGCAATGATAAGTCCAGATTTCTAACAGAGATCAAATAATCAGGCAATGATAAGTCCAGATTTCTGACAGAGATCAAATAATCAGGCAATGATAAGTCCAGATTTCTGACAGAGATCAAATAATCAGGCAATGATAAGTCTAGATATCAAACAGGGATCAAATAATTAGACAATAATAAGCCCAAATTTCAAACAGGTCAAATAATCAATGATTTTGATAATTTTCTATAAATGCCCCTTACACAACTATAATATTTAACATTAGATATTTTATATCTGTATCCCTAAGAAGCTGTTTTATCACAGAAAGCTATAAAAAGCAGATTCACATAAAATAACCATAAAAAAATACAAGACTGGATCCTTACCATCAAACAAAACATGGAAGACAGACGAGAAGGCAATGCATTATTAGATATACTGCAGAATGTTTTCCTTTTTTATTATTAATGAATTAATAAGACCTTCAATAAATACTGCACTTTAGGTCTTTTTAAACACAAAGTTTCTTAAGAGTGAGACAAATATCCCAACCGCATTATTTACAAATATTGGAATAAAGAAATGGAGGTGTAGGAATTATGCCACTTTGTCTAGCAAGATGCCCACTAGGTGTTGTTCTATTCTATAGTATATAGAGAGGAAGGTTGGGCTAATACATAAGTAAAGACCAAATTTACTATTGTACCATTTTATTGTTGACTCCATTTGGTTACAGTGGTTAAAGTGGGTAACTATTATCTTAGTCCTTTTGTGAGTTGAGAGTTCATACAGGGTCATTGTGTTTTCGGTTAACAGAAATTAATTCATTGAATTCATTCTTTCTTTCTTTTTCTTCTTGAGTTGTACATCAGGTCAAACTCACAGCTGATGAATCTCCAACCCTTGCATCTCAAATTGCGAAGTGAACCAATTTCCCACTTCTTCTGCTGCGCATGTGTTTTTTTTTTCTTCTTTTTATTGAGCCTGACATATCCACATTTTCCGTTTGATTTTTTGGCAGGATATGTTGTCACTGGTTGATTTTTTATGACATTCACTGACCCACATAAGCTATGTCCAGGTTGTGTCAGTTACCTTATAAAAGAAGAGAGAGAGAGAGTTTTTGTTGTCACTCTCTTAGTGAAAAGGAAAGTGTATATTTCCATATGGTGTTACTACTACTACTACCTAATCATACTACAATTCTGTAAAGGAACAGACATGAACACTTTTTTCTTTTTTTTTTGCTTCACAATGTAGCTGTGAAAACATCAGTACTTCTCTTGACTAGGGCAGTTTTCTTTCTTCAGCAAGATGTCTTTTTAATTTCATTCAACCATGTGGATTTCTAACAGCAAAGCCGATAATTTTTTTTTTCTGTTTTTAGGTTTTTGTGTACAAACAAGTATATATTCTCTCTTCTTGAATTGTTATTCTTTATATAGTGTGTGCAATATTCCTCCATGTGTTGAAATTCATTAGTTTTGAAAATGATTGAAAGTTCTTGTCCAACACAAATTGTAAGTACCATATATATGCAAATATAGTGCAAGTTTTTTATGATCAGTTTTTTATGCAAAAAAAATAAGGGGCGCACTATACAAGGTTAAGCTTTTTGAAGATGATAAAAATCATGCATTTTTGTGACTGGTTACACAATACAGAGGTAAATTTTCACTGGAGGTGTTTAAATTCATGCCAAAAGCTTCAGGGGTCACACTATACATGAAATTGGTTTATACACATATACGGTATAAGGACAAAGTGGAATTGTAAAGCAACAAGTAATGATGAAAACATCAAAAAGAGGAAGGTGTGGAGAGCCATATACAGTGAGATTATTAACAGCTTTTCTTTGGACGTACATATCGCATTAGAGATGAAAGGGTTAAAGTATAATGCATTTGAGATAGATAAATCATTCCTATTATTAATAAATTATATTTCACAGCCAAACAAATGACTCCAAGTTCACTCTGCCCACACAGAGAAAAATAAATATATCCACACATGCCAGTTCTCAGTCTTACAACAAAACAATCTTTTCAACCTCAATGTTTTGTTATGAATTGAGAGAATATTATATATTATTTGCCTATTCTTTCTCTTATATGCCTAAGAATACTCCATTTTAAATACTTTGAGGAGCTTTTTGATAAATAAATAAAAATGTTCTTTTTTAATGTATCAATTAACTGTCTGTTTCATGCTTAGTAATTTTTCAGAATTAGTGGCTGTCTGTTTTGAATGTTTTTTGTTCTTTTCATGTTTTCCAAAACGTATAATAGAATTTAAAAACATGAATAATTAAATAAACAAAAGGAATGAAATTATTTCAAACTATTGTCATGCAGATGCATTCTTTTATAAAACGATAAAAAGAGCAATCTATGTTGGGATTGTTGAATAATAAACAGGCACCCATTTTGAAAAATTGCTAAGTGTGATACAAGCTGTTAATGATTAAATAAATAAAAAAAAGTTATATTTATTGAAGTTGGTCTTTGGTGTCTTATTTAGTTTAGTCTAGACTGCAGAACATCCAACTAAAACTAAAATAGAAGCAACCATGAGAAATTGCCATCAGTGTCTTTATAATCATTTATTTCCAGTAAATAGTAATTTCCTATTTTTCCCAACCTGCACCACATATGAATGTGCACTGTTATTGTCAATCCAAATATTAACATTATCTAAGGGAGGTAACTTAATTTATATTTGTAACTTTTAAAAAAAATTACAGTTTAATTATTTTAAAGCATTGCTGTTATAATTGTAATTTAAAAAAAACATAATTTAGGTATTTTAAAACCTTGCTGTGATAGACATAAAAATTATAAATATAAATTAAATTAGATCTCTTAGATAATGTTAATTTTTTAATTAATTATAATGAAGCACATTTATATGTGTTTGCACCCATAACAGACTGCGTTTCCCGCATATTTACAAAAAATTTACAACTATGAATTTTATAGATAAATAGATTTAATAAACCAGTTAATGAAACTTGAGGAATAAAAAGACAACAAAATGATAATATTGGCAATAAGACTGATGATATTTATAAGATATTAGCCTTTCAACTAAACTGAAGCACAGGGAGAAAGATTTTAAAGTCAGAATTTTCAGACACACCTGCAACCTTTTTCAATGAGACAAGGAATAAACCCAGAAGTGGAGGACTCAATCTTCTGAGGAATGTTGTTGTTGGTTAGAGGGCTCCCTGTAGAAAATATATTCTCTGAGTAAACCCAAATCCTTATTTAATCCTTTAAATATGTGATTCTATTGAAGGATTAAACAGATGTTAATAAAATAGAAGAAATTAAAACTGATTTAAGACTTACAAATCAGTGACTCCAGTTTTGCCACTGCCTACTCTTCAAGCTGTTTGCAAAACATTTTTTTTAAATTCCTCAAAGTATATATCAAATTAATATATCAGTGTTATTCATTTGTACCTTTTTTTCATAAAATACAAAGGTGGAAAAGGTTCTGGTAATTTTGAGGTGTTATTTTAAATTATGTCTCATTCCCTCTGAAACTGCTCACAGAATTCAGGAAGTGAAAAGAACTGAAACAATATCTGACCATGTTGGCCAAATCGGGCTTCAGCATTTTAATGGTGGTGATATGTCCCTTGAAATAAAGCTCAGAAATGAATAGCCATCAGCTTTTGCTTTGAAATGCAAGGTTTGCTTACAATCTGATCATGTGAGCTGAAAAACTTTTAAAAGAACTTGTATCATAAATGAGTTGATTAGAAACAATAATACTTTTGCTATATTTTAATATTTAGGTCTCGTATGACTAATGATTCATATCAATCTATAATGCAGCAAAATTGGTTTAATTTTAGCAATTATTGATAGACACCACCTTTGGAATTTTGGTAGGTTACTGTCATTGAATCTAAATTAGACAGCCAGAGGCAGACACCTCCAATCTGCATATTATTATGCTTAAGTCTTGTACTATCAAATGTTGCAAAAGAAAAGAGATTTGCAGCTCAGCATTTTCAATTAAATTATAAAAAAAAATAGGGAAAAGAAAAGAAGAAATGAGAGGTGAGGACAATGGAGGGGAGGGACTGGAAGAAGGGAGGGAAGGGAAAAGGGTGACAGCAAAAGGAAAGAGGGAGAAAGAGAGAAAGAAATGAAGAGAAACAAAGGTATAGAGAAAAAACAAATAACTTGAAACATGAGAAATAGAGCAATTAGTTCATGATATTTAGCTCAAATGTTTGCATGTAACTTTCTTTGCCACATCTTTTTAGTTAAATTGTAAAGAAAGGGTAATACAGTTTGGAACAAATAACTCATTCTCCTTATATTTGAATATAACTTTGTACTTATTTTTAACATTTAGTACTCTACATCATTTATAAATATTTCTTCCCCTTTTACTGTATATTAAATCCCCTTCAAATAGAGTGTTTTATATATTAGTTCTGAGGTAATGGAATAACCTGTCAACTCCATGAGTGACTACACTATATGTAGTAACGGCCTATAAGTATCTGTAAGTCAACAGACTACAGAGACTAGCTGGGATCTGTTCCAGCTGTGTTGGTCAAACTCTCTGCCTCCAAACAGAGGGGATCCCCAGATGAGGCTATGTTGAAGGACAAAGTCTCAGCTCAGGATACAGCTACCTGACCACATTTTATATGGGGTCTACGGGGAATTTTGGGCTGAGCCTATGGTCTTGGATACCTCATATTAAATTTGGCCCTGTGCCACATCTGATCATGTGGGGCAGTTAGTAAATATACTAGCTGGGATCTGTTAAGTACGACTCAGACTTAAGCGAGAACTACTGACATTTCAATAGTAGCACTCACTACTGGATTGACTTGCGACAACCTTGTGCTTAACTGTTACCTTTATTCTTATTCTACTGTTTTTTACAATAAACCTTTACTTATTTTATCCACTGTGTTTTTCAAGTATATATTCCTATTAGCATGGAATATAACAAGTTCTATATATTTGAAATTGTAGCAGCCTGGCTCTTAATTTCAGTCAAGATTGTTTTAGGTGTTGCCATAGAAGGATATGATTACACAACCAAGAAATTCAAATTCAACTTGCATTGACAGGACTAACATTTTGATTGGCAAAAGTAGTCACCTACAGGATGCTAAAGGTTTTGAGATTTGCATTCCAGTAGCCAAGATTAACACATTAAATGCCAGTGTAGGTAATTTATATCATTACTGTTCCATTGGTCAAGTATGCTTGATGAACATTTCTGCCACAGTTAATTGGTTAATAACAAGACCTAACTCAAGTAGAATAAGGGAAAAGATTTCAAAAGCCAATATTCCTTACTATACTTGTTGGGTTCCATCTCAGAGAATTTCAGTCTTTCCCTCATCATAGCACCATTATCACCATAATTAAAAGAAGAAAAAGATCTTGTAAGGAGAGAAATATAAGGTGTACCATAGAAATGGAGTTTGGAAAAAAAAAATCAGTACTGGAATTTGCCAATGTGGAGTGCCAGTTTTTCTTGTGGAGAGGGTGATAAATTTCCCTCTGGTAGAGAACCCGCTGAGGTACATTTGGTGGTAGGGTGGGGAGCTGTTCTCTGCTGCTATCCTTTGAAGGTGACACATTTGTCTTAATTGTTAGATCATTAATGGAAATGATAATGATTATCATGAGAATGCAATCATGTGACACGTAGATAATAATAATAATAATGACATAAGGGATGAAATAACAGCAGACAATTCTCTTTGGATTAAAAAATGGAAACATTTATCAATGTCTTGGAAAGACTTAACCTTTTCAAGGTATGACAGATAAAAAAGAATAAGTTTGGTCATATATGTCTTATTTTGGGGTATATACATAAGCTTTGTTATCTTCCACAAGTCAATTATATTTTCTTTTACCTCTTTGTACCTGCAAAGTTAAAACTGGACAAAAAGTTTATATGAATTCCTTTTCCTTTCTTTATTCCCATCCTTTCTTGAAGTCGGTCAGTCTGTGGCATTACAATGAATCTCTCTTCCATATTCTCACCTTTTATGCACCTTTCTTTTCATCTATGTTCATCATTTTATTCTTATATTTTCCAAACTGTGAGATTGCTTTTAGCCTTTTATAATGACATCTTTAAATTTGTCAATTTCTAATTACTTTTCTAGCTCCTCATCTGTGACATTACAAAGAATTTTTTTTCCTTCTAGTTTCAATGCAAAGTAGAGAGGAAAATTTGACAATCCTTCCTTCTCATCTGTAATGCTGTCTTTAACTTTTTTTTACTTTTCCAAGAGAAATGATTTCACTTTAGGGCACATATCCAAGTTAGTATGTGTTATGGTAATTACCCATGCATGCATGGACTCTCCCAACTTATAAATAGGAGCAGGTACTGCCTTTGGAGAGGGAAGTTTCCAGTAGTCAGCTCTGACAGTTGGACCGAAGATTCTTGCTGTAACACTCGTTTGTATTAGTGTTTCTGTTAATAAATTTAACTCACTTCCTCTCTTGTGTCTTTATTTCTGGCCCTAACAAGGCCACAAAAAAGTATGCCACTTCAACCTGAAATCTATAGTTAAATCATACATGAGAGTTAAATCATACAGATCAGGTAAGCACTTTGTTTTGCATTAGACATTCAAACAAAGGACACAAATCATTTGCATATCATCATTTTGCCTTTTTTCATATTCAATTTTTTAATCATGTTAAAGTTTTAGCAATTTTGATACAAAATATTGGTCAGACATCCTTATTTTGATATCTGTCTATATTTCTGTGATGAGGTACTATGATTACTTACATCATTCGGACTGTTGTCCTCATTGTCATTGCTATATGACAACATTTCAGCTGTTATATGCACTGGCCTTCTTCAGGTGATTGGAATTTTGAACCAAACCCTTTATTTCATCCTCAAGGACACATGGATAAGACGTTGGTTGGATCCAGTGACTAGAGGTGTGAGTTCAATACCTGGCTACAGCAGTCAAAAATCAAAAACTTGGAGAGTTGAGTTAAAGAGAAATAATGGAGACATTCAGAATACCGTGGCATGTGGAACTAGAACAATCTACCCTGGTGGACGAAATAAAGGGTTCAGTTCAAAATTAGAATCAACTGAAGAAGGCTGGAATGTACAATGGCCGAAACATTGTGAATATGGCAATGAAGATTAATATAACAGTCCGAATAATGTAAATAATGTAAGTAATCCTTATTTTGGTATGCCTGTCTTTTAAAGGTCACCTTCAAGTTTTATTTTATCTTTTTTTATTTTTCTTCAATAGGAGAAGATAGCTTCACATATCATCTGACTCACAAACCTCCCTGGTCTATTGAACAGGAGTAGAGGTTTAGCCTTTCTTTCCTGTTTAGGATTGGGTTTCCAGTACCTTCTAAAGTCTAATTCAGTATACTTGTAACTTCTCTGCCTAAAACTCTGAGCTTTGATTTTCTAATTTTTTTTCTTTCCTCAACAGGAGTTGATAGGTTTGTCTCTCTAGGATCCAGTTCACACTCCTTCTAGGTCTTTTGAACAGGATTCAAGGTTTATCCCTTGTTTCTTCTTTATGATTAGGTTTCCAGTTCCTTCAGAAGCCTTCTCTTTCACTTTCACTTTTGGTAGCCCCTTGCATGGGATGGTGTTTTTTTTACTCTGTAACCCTCTACCTCGAGTGGCTCTTGGGTCTTGTACAGAGTGAACATCATTGTAAAAAAAAAAAAAGAACTCCAATTCTTTATACAATTTTTAAAACTCAATTTCTATGATTTAAAATAACTGGTTAGAAAACATTAACTTTTAATAATTTTTTTTTTTTAATCAGTCACTGAGCATATGACACACCTTATGTGCTTATCTGTTAAAACATTGGAAAGTGAAGAAATATATCTGTACTCATGTTGACTAAACCAAAACCAACAATTAATTTCTTAACTCACCTAACTGCATAATTACTGCTACTAGCTTGTAAAATCCTATATCCCCAATAATATGTTATATCAAACAACATTACACTCTTATTTCTTGTTGAACTGTGAGTATGTTGAGAGATTGGATGCACTATGAAGTCTCTAGTCAGTGAATCAACAGGAATACATTTTCTCTGCGTGATAGCACCCTGATCACTGGAACCACTTCAGAAGATAATCTCATTTTTTTTTCATCCCGATCAGAATAACAATGTGAACATATTGTGTAGGAAAATGATCAAAACTGATTTATTCTATATCAATGCAGAACTCTTTATATTAAAACACAAATTATCTCTGGAACTAGGGAATGTAACCGATGAAAATACAAAAGTCGGTTAGTTCTTTTCCAAATGTGTAAGGTCAACCTTATTCTAAATGGGCATAGTTCTTTGTGTCAGCCTCTTCTACATTCTTCATTTATTCTCTCTTCTGGCCATACTGCTAATCAAATATATATATATATATATATATATATATATATATATATGATCCCTTTATCTATCACCTGTCAGTCTTAATTAACCTCATACTGGCCAGATGCCATTATTGCCACAAACCAAGAAATGACAGTTCCAAGTTTTATCTAATGAATGTTGGTAACAAGACAACCTTAACAATTTCAAGAGTTGTACTTCTTTTGGGGGGTTTGTTCTTTGGTCTTCCTTAAGTACATAATGGATATGTATCTCTTTTTTTTTCTTTTTTTTTAATACAAAGTTGTCTACCAATCTGCATTTTATTATGTAATTGAAAACTTTAAAACAGAAAAGAAATATACTGATTGGATGAGCTCATTCTGCAAGTCATTAACCTATTAATGGTAAATGACATGACTTTCATTCATCCGAGATTTATGGCACATGTGCATATAATGGAAATTTCTTTCAGTCACGCATATAACCAGGACTCGATGCAAATGATAAAATATCTGTTCATTAATGCTATTTCCGTATTTAGAAAATGAAGCTGCTCTTCATCATTTTTCTTCCTTTTCATTCCAACCAAAGAAATCCACATGGCATTAAAATTTAAACTGTTGCTATATATATATATATATATATATATATATATATATATATATATATTAAAATAAAGAGAACGAACAGTAAGATTTATAATCCAATGTTCTTAATTATTTTTATTTTTTTTAAAAGTTCTCAATACAAAATTTTATAGCATAAATATAAATTTACTAGTTTAAAAATATGGTTCCATCACTACACAGGAATTACCATGTTTCAAAAACAGAAACTAAAATTTCAATTTTAATTATAAAATTAAAATCCCTAGTACTGTTTCATTTTCAAGTGAATTTTGAAATAACTTATTTTATACACATGCACATAATTCTCTGTACTAACATGTGCCATTTCTTTCAATTTTCTCTTGCCATATCATTTTAAGATGTCAGCAATCATGGCTTTCCTCACCTTCTTTTTCTTTATCACATCTGAATTGCCATGACATTTTAGAATTGATTCCTGATTGCCTTCTCTACTGTTCTGAATTCAAAGTTGTTGTTCTAGACTGGTAGCTAACCATGACTAGAGAATTCAGTCTGTCTTGCTATTTGGATTTATACCTTAAAATCTTGGTAGAAACAAAGAAAAGAGTACTGAATGGTTGTATGGTATCACTCCTTCTATGACAGTGAATGGTCGACAATCTTCTCACAGATGAAGAAGAGACTTGAAGCAACAGAAATCTGGTTCTACAGAAGGATGCTGAGAATACCCTGCACTGAGCATGGGTGCAACAACAAAGTTTTAGAGAAAATGGAAACAAAAAAGACTTTTAAGAGAGAATTGAAATTTCAAAAGCACATAATGAGGAAAGAGGGATAGGAAAATTTGATGCTCACAAGGATTAAAGGCAAGAAGGTCAGAGCAAAACAATGCATAACCTACCTCATGAGCATGAGTAAATGGATGGCAATGCAAGGTTTAGTTGAGATAACAAAATGGCAAAATTTATTAAGCGCTACAAAGGACAAAAAATTGTGGAGAGCCATGATTACCAAGGCAGCAAAGTATGAACTCTTCTGCCTACAGATATGATCAGTCATACAATATTTTTTGATGCTCACTATGGAAATAATCTTTTATGTGCTACATCCTTTCAGTGATTTGGATGATCATAGCTCTCCACAACTTCCTATCTACTGTAGATCTAACCAGTGCTTTTTACCTTACTATCCTTCCCAGACCCTGGTTTGCCATCCATTTACACAAGTTCATTAGGTAGGTTGCTTACTGTTTCTCTCTATTCATCTTACTTACATGTCCTATGAGTGTCATATTCTTGAAGCCTTCTTTTCTCATTTTATCCCAGAAATGTCAACTGTCTCTTTTGGACCCTAAACCCAAATGTCCTTTACACTATTTACATTGTTCAAATTGTTGTTCTTATCTTTACTGTCATATTCATACCTTTTCGGCTGTTGTATGTTCCGGACTTATTCAGATGATATACATTAGCATTTCAAACCAAACCATTTATTTCACCTACTGAGGTAGATTGTTCTAATTCCACATGCCATGCCTTTTCTGGGATATCTCAGTTCCAGTTATTTCCCTTTAGTAACTCAACTCTTCAAGTTTTTGTTCACCTCTGCTGTGGATAGGTATTGAACTCACAACTCTTTGGGTCAAGTCACTGGATTATTGCAACCAACAGATATAAGCGTTGGTCAAAGTAAGATTAACAGTCTGAACATTATAAATAGTGTAAATAGTTACAATACCTCATCTCAGAAATATAGCCAAATGTCCTTTGTATTTCTATTTTCCTTAAAACCTCCTTACTGCTTACATACTTTGTCCATGGTATTCTTAGCTTTCTTCTTTAGAAACACATTTTCGTTTCTTCTAGTCTCATCACCATCTGTCAGAACATTGTTATACTGGAGGACTGATATTATGTAACAGTTGTGCACTAAAAACTAAAAAATGTATCCATCTTTGTCATGTTTCATAGCAGATCTTATCTTTGAATTTTGCATGATTTATTTTGTATTTCTCACTTTCCGCAAGAGATTGTTTGTTTCAGAATTTATATGACATACAATTTGTGATTAATCTGCCAATTTCTAGTATTGTATTCATTATCAGATTTACAGAAAGCAAAAGATATATGCTCAGCAGAAATAGAAATTTGGCAGAAGCATTGCGCTTGTAAAAGCAACAGCATTATTTAATACCAATTCATTCATTAAGAATTCTGTTTTGTAATAATAGAGGTGCTTGCTGTGATTATTGATGGAATAGAAATGGAATAATAATCTGCTAATACTTGTAACAGTCTTTTCCTTCACTATTGTTTATTTCTATTTCTTTGAGAGCAAATCCTAGCAGGCAATGTTATTTTAGATATCATCAATGTAGATGATAAATACAACAGTGGCTTATACATGGCTCTTATACAGAGTTGCAAGAAAATGATTTACTTTTGCAGCAACGATTTTCTTTGTATGTGTGTGTTTAAATACAAAACAGTTTACATTTTCTTTACCTGACACACGACTATGGAATGTGTGCAATGAATATTGGTTATCGGTGCAGGAATTAAAATCACCAAGTTCAAGCCTAGTGCATTGTGTTCATTTTGCACTGATGTCTTCTGGAAAAGCATCAACCTATTTCATTTCTCCTCAGCTATGGGTTAAATAGTAAGGTAGACTGGATTCTCTAGACTTGGGTGCTAGCCACTCCATGAAATCATGGCAATTCACAGATAATAAAGAAATGGAATCTGTAGAGAGCGCTATGATCTGCTATTTCCTGAAGAGACATGGCGGAGATGCTAAAGTGAATTCAAAAGCAATAGGAAATCACTCCATTATCATTCCCAAGAAGACATATTCATTTATAGATAATAAAGAACAAGAATCTCAAAGAACATGGCATTTAAAAAATGCATGTGACAATATCACATACCAAATTTATTGACCGATTGTAATTTTTAGTTAAACAATTATCAATTAAATATAAATCAATCACCAAGAGTACAAATCCCTCAAAGTACAAGCATGAAAGGACCATAATTATTTTACGGACAGTTAATTAAGTAACAAACAAACCTTAAAAGTCTGTCCTGGGTACGACAATAAACTACATCCGTGTCTAGGGTAAGACAATAAACTACGTCCAACAGCAAGGCCTCTGATCAGGAGGCTTTGAGGAACATAGAACCTCCTCTTAATTGCTGGTGTTCCCAGGTCCACCCTGACCCAGGGTGGTAGCACCTGTTAGGGTCCCAGCTATGGGCAAATAGTTAACCCCGAAACTGAGGTAAAAGGCATTATAAAAGTGTAAAAATAGGTTTTAATACCAGAAATACTTTGTAAAAAATTATTACCAGAAATAAATTTTTGAAGAAAAAAAAAAAAAAATTATTACCAGCAATACGTTTTTGGAAAAATAATATTACCAGCTATACATTTTTGAGAAAAAAAATATTAACAGTAATAGATTTTTGACAAAACAAAAATATTACCAGAAAAAAAAAGCTGTTAGCATTAAATAACCCATTGAGGTTGATATGCCGTAAAACAAAACAAACCAAACCAAACCTTAAAAGTCACCAGCAGAAGACAACATCCAAAATCATTTAATTTCATAATCAGGAAACTGTTCTTTTACTAATCAATATCAATTCTATTTCTAATCAATCTAATCTTTTACTAATCAATTATCTATTCTCTTTCTAATCAATCTATCAATCTAATCTTTTACTAATCAATTATCTATTCTCTTTCTAATCAATCTATCAATCTAATCTTTTACTAATCAATTATCTATTCTCTTTCTAATCAATCAATCAATCTAATCTTTTACTAATCAATTATCTATTCTCTTTCTAATCAATCAATCAATCTAATCTTTTACTAATCAATTATCTATTCTCTTTCTAATCAATCAATCAATCTAATCTTTTACTAATCAATTATCTATTCTCTTTCTAATCAATCAATCAATCTAATCTTTTACTAATCAATTATCTATTCTCTTTCTAATCAATCAATCAATCTAATCTTTTACTAATCAATTATTGATTCTGTTTTTAATCAATCTTTTACTAATCAATTATTGATTCTGTTTTTAATCAATCTTTTACTAATCAATTATTGATTCTGTTTTTAATCAATTAATCTAATCTTTTACTAATCAATTATCGATTCTCTTTCTAATCAATCTAATCTTTTATTTATCAATGTTGATTCTCTTTCTAATCAATCAATCTTTAACTAATCAATTATGGATTCTAATTTTAATCAATCAATCATTTACTAATCAATTATGGATTCTATTTTTAATCAATCTTTTACAAATCAATGTCAATTCTCTTTCTGAATATACAGGATGTGTCTCTAAAGTCTAGACAGGCAATCTCATCAACCATATTTTTGACCTCCACAGATTAAACATGGTTTTGTCAAAAGAAAGAAAGAATTGACTTCTTTTGCTGGGGTATGCTAAAGCAGAAGGTGTACTCAATGAAAATCACAGATGCAACAAACTTGATTTAATGCATAAAGACTAAATGGGCTAAAATTGACAATAATGTAGAGTTACTGCATTGAGTTCATGTGAATCTTGCAAAGCGCATCAACATTTGCATCACAAATGATGGAAATTATATTGAAGATGTTATTTGCTAATATTCCAGTTCAATAAAATGTTGGAAATTTAATTTCTTGAAAAGGTGCGTTTTTTGCTTATATGTCCAGAATTTAGGGACACCCTGTATATCACTTTCTCATTATATATCACTCATTCATGTCCTGTAAACACTCTAGGGGAATATTGGACCACAGCCACAAGATGCTAGACAGTTTCTGCTGTGGATTTTGTAGTAAATAGGTTCTTTTTTTGTTGCTAGCTCCATACCCAAACCAGAGTTGTCTTTCTCCTAGACTGCTCATCAACCAAGACTAAAGACCTCCATCTACCTAGCTATTGACTCTGAACTGGGATAAGAAAAGACAGATTCATACCCTTTCCCTAGGGTATTTGTGCAAAAGTGAATCTAACAAACTCAACTTCAATTTGAACTCAGCTCACTAATTCTGTGTTCCAAGCTGCTAACCATTATGACTCCTGCACAACCATGTCTTTGTTTGGTTTGATCTGGGTGAGGTTTATTTTGTTTTATGGCATATCAACCTCAGTGGATTATTTAATGACAAGATTTTTATGATATATTTGTATGAATGGATTTTTTTTCAAAAATGTATTGTTGGTAAGATTTTTTTAATTTTTTTAAATGTACTGCTGGTACTATTTTCTTCAAAAACGTATAGCTTCTATTTTTATACTTTCATAATGTTTTGACCCCAGTTTGGGGATCAATAATTTGCCCATAGCTGGGACCCTAACAGGTGCTACCACCCCAGGTCATGGTGCACTCCTCAAAACCTCTCAGTCAGAGGCCTTGTTGCCAGATGTAGTTTACCGTCATACCCAGGATATATTCGTTAAGTCAAATAAAAGGAACAAGTCGTGCCTATGATATATTTATATATTTTCCTGAAACTGATTTTTATATGCTAAGATTGAAATTACGAAAAATCAGTATACAACACATGTTTGTTTACTATTTTTAATTGTTAATGCATTTGATGTCCAGCAGAGACACACTTGTCATATATCTGGCAAAACAAAGTACAGAGTTTAAAAAAATTGAATAATATAAGACAGCTTTTAATCGTGAGTAAAACAAAATGCAAAAACTGATTACAAATTTTAGAAGCTATTAACCCTTTGAGCCCTAATCACTGCTTTACTGGTGGTAGAGAAAAATGATGTAATGCCCACTCATCAGCTGAACAGTAGTAGAGAAAAATGACTTAATGCTCAGCTACCAGTTGAACAGTGGGTAAACTATATTTATATCTACCGTGAAACATTACATACCAATTATTTGCGAGATCAGGCAGAAGGGTAAAAATTGTTCAGGAATGCTCAAAGTGTTATAAACCTGCAATTTAAAATGTATAAGTATTTACACATTTCACAGATAGGTGAATATTGATCACATTTGAGTCTGTAAGAACTTGATTCAGGACAATGTAAATATCTGCTTGTTTGTATTTAATTCTCTAAGCATTTACTTTGTATCTGGTCCTTTTTGTGGTCTTATCACTTTGCAATCTTGTAGAGGATGACTTATTTTTCATTGTACTGTCTCTTTCTGTTGGATTCTGCAGTATTTCCTATAACAAATAGTCAGATGAGCTCCACTCTTTACTTCCACCAGTTCAGATTCTTACAGTTAAAATCCACAATCATGTGACCATGAAGTTGGACCACCCTCATTATCTCTGTATTCTGACTGCAAGGAAGAAATTCCACTTAAATAGGTTTTTCTTGTGAAAAAAATACTCCCACATGGTTGCTTCCCTGAACACTCCAATCTTAACCTCTCCATCAAAGGTTAATCACTATCTATATCACTATTATTTTTACTAACTCTTATATTCATATCACAAACAAAATTCAGTAACCCTCTAATATGAGTGATCTCTTGAGTTAAGTGTTGGGCGAAATTTAGTATTAAAAAAAAATTTCACTTTTAATGTTCCTGCTTAAACAGATAAAATAGTAATGGGAAAGTGGTTCTCCCAATGTTCTCTTCTTTATGGTGAGATGAAAGTGATGATATATCTGCTGATGGAATAAAACACATGAAAATCACCTCATGCCTTTCCCAAGGGGATTTACACAAAACTGAACATTATCAGTCTTTGCCGAAATTTACCACTCCTGTTTTTCATCCTTATAGCCATTACGCTACCCAATTCATCGTTTCTAAAGACTTTACTGTGATGACCTGCAGAAATTCATCTTTTCATTATCACCACCTGCTTACCCACTTAGCACCTTTATAAAACATTAGCTAAGATGCCAATAATCTTCCTGTGAAAAACAATTTTACACAACTTCCAGGAAATTGCCTGCTTCAAGACTGTCACTTTTCAAGAGTTCCAATCAATCACGGAGTACATTGAATGTTTGTCTTTTTTTTTTTTTGCAGTTCCTTTATTCTTTAGATTTACTGTATGAAAAATTTTCTAACAATGAGATGAATTGGCTAATGAAATAAAGGCTGCATGGTGACTGAGATAGTTATATATATCTCACCCATGTCAGTTTGAACCCAGGTAAAAGACTGGATTTTAAATACTGACTTTTAAAGCAGGTAGGCTCTCCCCACCAAGAAAATTGATGAAACACATCATCATTCTTGTGACTGTCACCATCAAATTCTATTGTCCATCATATTCAGCAGGTCAGAAAGATTTCAGTTTATACCATCACAAATTTGCCTGATGTAGGTCTCTTTGCTCATCATCTTCTGCTAGCTCTTGGCTTCATCTTTAGCTCTCCAGTAATGCCCTGTGAATCTATGTACTTTGATAGTGTCTGATACTGGATGAAAGTTCCTTTACAATCACTCATTCATCAGTTTATCTCTCCAAGTAATATTTAAAGCCACTCTTAACATGTGAGTGTAGGCTCCATCCAATTGCCTTTCCAGTTTTGAATTAAGGTTCCATGCTTACAATAGAACAGAGATAACAGTTGCTTGAAATAGGTTCCTTTTCATGTTGTCTGGAAGACTAGATTTCCACACTAGAGATAACCTGTCAATGGCATTCCAGGCTTTACCAATGTATGTGTTTACATCATTTTGTAGATACAGATTTTATTACCTAGATAAGTAAATTCTTCTACATAGCTGAAAGGTGTGCCAGATACAGTTTCCATTATTCCATTTTGATTTAAGTTTATGCATTCTGTTTTCTCTGAGTTAACATGGAGATTGATAACTTTGGCTGAATGTTCAAGATTGTAGAGATGGATTTTTTGGTTTGGTTTATTTGACCAGAGAGGAGCACTAAATCATCAGCATAATCTGTATTTGTTTGTTTGTTTTGTTTTACGGCACATCAACCTCAATGGGTCATTTAATACCGACAACTTTTTTTTCTGGTAATATTTTTCTTTTGTCAAAAATCTATTTCTGTTAATATTTTTTTTATCCCAAAAACGTATAGCTGATATTTTTTCAAAAACATATAGCTGGTAATATTAATTATTCAAAAACGTATATCTGGCAATATTATTTTTTCAAAAACGTATTGCTGGTAATAGCTTTCTCTCAAATTCCTGGTAATAACCTTTTACAAAGTATTTCCAGTACCAAAACAAACCTTTACACCTCCATAATGCTTTTTACCCCAGTTCTGGGGTTAACCACCCGCCCATAGCTAGGACCCCAACAAGTGCCACCACCCTGGGTCAGGGTGAACCCAGGAACACCAGCAACCAAGAGGCGGCTCCACACTACCCAAAGCCTCCTGACTAGAAGCCCCGCTTGTGGATGCAGTTTATCATCTTACCCTGGATGCGGATGTAGTTTATTGTCATACCCAGGACGGAGCATAATCTGTGATTTTTGTGATAGGATATCTATGATGGAGCACAATCTGCCTATTTATCGTCCTACTCATCATGATGTAAAACTAAACAAACCTTAGTAGATATTAAGAACTGACCAATGATCAGTATAGAGTAATACACAGAAGTATATCTTCCATTAACTTCACAGAAACTGCATCAGAGAGAGAAAGCCCAATAGCAGTGCCAGATTGATGGTGTCTTAAGTGGCAAAATACTTTCTTCCACACAGTCACTACTATTGGCTCTGCAGTTTGTACCTGGTGGTTGTTTGGAATGTGGCTTGTCATACGCATCACTGTCACCACTGTTGAAATACATTAACTACCACCTAATTATGCTCACATTCACTATTTAGTCTCTGTAAATATTCAAACCATAATACGAATATTTCAGAGTGTTTTGGTGCCAATCTGAGGGCAGAGCAGAGGATTCAGTAAGAGTTAAAGGAGTCTCATGGTGATTATGAAGGTGTTTGGATTGATCACTACATGGAGGCCTACAACAAGTGCCTTGAGTAGGTAGTGCTGCCCTGAGTCAAAATCCTATAAGTCTTGTTTCAACAACATATTCTACAAACCAAAAATTCAGTTTACCCATAGGATCTCCTATTAGTGGTTGCTTCCTAGAATCCACCCCATTTATACATATCATACCTAACAGCTCTACTTACCTAAGATACATTGATGATGTCCTCTTATTTTATCCCCAAGATAATACCTTTTTAAACATAATAGCTAAACTCAATAAGGTTGAACCAATTACTGAATTTATACATGAATTTGGAACAAATAACTCACTACCTTTCTTCGATATCCTATTAATACATAACTATAAAAAATTAGATTCTAAAGTTTACCAAAAACCTACTGATAAGAATGACCTTATCAATTTCTATACACACCACAACTGAAGAATAAAATCTGGAATAATTATAAGATTTTAACTTAGAACCCTTAGGATACGTAACCCTGAATACATCAGTGAAGGAGAGGATTATATTGAAAACACATTCAAACTTCTACACTACCCATACCACTTCATCTTAAACACACAAAAAAAAAAGCTCATAAAATCAAAACAACAAAAATTATACAAAATTCATAACCCTACCCTCCAACACTTCAACTAAATTCACAAATGAATTAACGATCACTGACATGAGGATTGTTACCACCACCTCTAAAATTATCAAACATATAATTAGGATGAAAAATAAAACAAACACCAATACAAATGCCGGAGTTTATCAAATCAAATGTCTGCAGTACAATAACATGTACATTGGGGAGGCATCACACAATCTAAAAACCTACATCTAGGAAAACAAAAGAGACCTGTGGTTAGATAGACATTCAAACTCTCTTGTCTTACACCGCCATGACATGAGATGAGATATAACTTTAATTTCACTATTCCATTCTTATTAAAACAAGAACATAACTCTTTAAAGAGAAAATATTATGAATATATATTTATAGAAAAATTACCAACTATTAACACACGTTTAAAAAACTACATTACATCACTTCTTTTCTACAGATCCATTATTCATGAACATAACTTATCTCTTTCTAATACATAAAAATCAATGAAGATATATACAAAATATGCACAAGATATGCTTTAATGAAAAATCACATCAAAAATTTTCAAAACATCCTGCAGTGTCTCACTAACTTTAACACACTTTAGCATCCAGAATATTTCTCACACCTATTTCAATATTATCTGTGACTTCATTACACGTGACACGTATCCAACCAATCAGAAATAACCAAACACAACATATCATTAATCTGCGTCTCTTTGCTTTTTATAATTTCTTATCATTTTCATCTCGATCTCTGACAAAGCTTTACTAAAGTGAAACATGTTAGATAAATATCTGCTTACTACTTGTTCTTTATCCTATCATATATATATATATAAATATATATATAGATAAATAGAGAGAGATAGATAGATAATATTAGTGGTCTATATATATATATATATTTTCAAGAGGATATAATCCAGGTAGAGCTCAATGTCATAGACAGAGAAAGACTATAATATAAAAGGCTCAAACACTAATATTTCATATTTTTAATGGTTATCATTTATTTCATTGGATTCGTAATAACGACTCAATTCATCAGATCTACAAATTCTTTTTGAATTTCTAGGTCTGATGAATTGGGTTGTTATTACAAATCCAATGAAATAAATTATAACCATGAAACATGAAATATTAGTGTTTGAGCCTTTATGTAAACAAACTTCTGAAAACAGCCATTTCTGATGAAAGATCGGGGCCGATCTGAAATATCAAATATATATATATATATATATATATATATATATATAAATATAAATAAATACTTTCACAAAAAAACATTCAATTTTTTTTTAATTTGCAACTTTTCAGTTGTTTTTTCTATATTATATATATATATATATGTATATATATATATATATATATATATATATGTATATGTATATATATACACTAAAACATGTTATTATTAAATTTACAGAACTGGTATTTGAATCTTTATTTTGTTTGCTATAACCAAATTGTCATAATTTATCCATGACAGCACACAAGCAAGTTTAATGGACTAAGTGTAAATAGGCTTTTTATTTCAATTATTCACTTTAACGGATACAAAAGAGAAATGCAATATTTTTAATTGAGAAGTGATAGAATTTGATTGGGCCGAAACATTTCCTCAATGTCAGTTAATGTAAAAGTGGAAAGAATAGAAACTGAGAAAACTCAACTGGTATATTTTAGATTAAAAAAATGCTGCAGAGTTTTCATGAAATATCAACCATTTTCAATTAGATTCTCAATGCTTGTACATAGAATTACAATACAAATTGAAACTTTCAGATAAAATGCCTTCCTTTCAACAGAAAAGAAAAAGAAGGAATTTATCATTGAACTGAGTAGATTCTTAAATGTATTTTTAAAAATATATTGATCTTTTTGGAATCCCAAGTCAATTTCCTGTTCAAAATGATATGACCTGAAACATCAGTGCTTTGCATCAATCAAAAATCCATGAGACTGCAGACTGAGACAAAGTTGGAGAACAAATCCTAAATCCATGCAAGGCAGTTAAATTCTCACTAAGTGCCCTACTGTTACAATTCTGTGTCAAGCAAGACTAAGCTTAGTTTCAAGTGTTGACTGTTAAGCAATAATTTGTGAATGTTTCTCAAGAGACCACTGGTAGTAAGTAAAATCAGTGTACACACAATCCATTTTTTTTAATATCAATATTAAAATTTGAAACACAACATATTACTTTGTGCATAATTTTCTTGTATATATATATATATATATATATATATATATATATATATGTGTGTGTGTCTAACACTTTTGCAAATCTGCATATATAATATCTGCATAGTGAGAAAAGATTTTTCTCTGTATTTTTATTTTATTCTTTTCTTTCTCTCATGGGGAGAGACATTTGTATCCTTACAGATACATTGGGGAAAGTTTGTATTCAATACATACCGCAAAATTATCTCCCCTTAGATAAATTAGCCAAGCATAAGGCTGTCAATAAATGTGCCAACACCTCATAAAAACACCCACCGCTGTGTTAAAAAATGTTTTTCTGTGATATTTTAAACTAAAAGTAATATTTGCTTCAATTCAGATTAATTCAACAGGAAATCAGTTAATTTTTCTCAAATTATCTTTCAGAAAAGGATATTTTATTTTTGAAAGATTTTTTTGATAAAGAGAATTATGTTGTGTTAATAGATTTGTCAATATGGATGATTGCACGCATCATCAAAAAAAAAATAATTCCAATCAATTTAAATTCAGTTTAACATACAGCAAAGCATTTTGCTTATTGGAAATATTAAATTTAATCTATTATCCTCAAGTTAAAACTAAAGTAAAAACTTCAAGAAAGATTTTTCATTTTTAAAATGCATTTTAAACCTTAGATATTGCTTTTTGTAGGAGGTACCTGTCATATGAATCACCAAACAAGTTTGCTTAAAAAGATTCAACAGGGTCTGTCTGTTTAATTTTTCATTATATTTTTCTAATATTTGAATAAGTTGCTGTACTCAAAATTATGGATAACCTGTTCAAGGTTCATATTTTGTTATTGTTTCAGCCATTTCAGTTATTATCAAGAAGCAATGTGGTGTCTGTGTGGTAGAGAGAATTCCTTTGTCTACATCCTGGTGTTCTTTGGAAACCTGAAAGTTTGAAATAGTCTACAGTGGTATTGTGTAATTTTTATTGGAATGAGTATGTACAAAAACAATGCAATTTTTTATTTTAATTTACTCATTTATTCATTACATTAACACACACACACACAATATATATATATATATATATATATATATTTCATTGAATACGACAGACAAGGTGCTTTGATTTAGTTTTTTATACAATTTCTCGTGTGATCTAATAATGTTTTTCTTTTCGGATGATAAATTATATAAAAACTGTCCGAATGTTCTTTTTTTCCGAGCACTTTTGGCTATACATTTAGCCATTTTCAAGGATAAAATATTTTAACTGTTAAATAAGAAATATTTTGTTGCATGTATGTATTTATATAATGCTTTCATTTTTCAAAACACGGTCAAGATATTGTGTCCATATTCATAGTTGATATTATTGAGTGTTGGTTTTTTGTTTTTATTAATAAGGCTTCCATTAAAATGGCTAAATGTATAGCCGAAAGCACTCTGGGAAAAAAGAACATTCAGACAGATTTTATATAATTTATCATCTGAAAAGAAAAAAATTATTAGATCGCATTAGAAATTGTATAAGAAACTAAAGCAAAGCACCTTGTCTGTTGTATTCAGTGAAATGTGCATGAAAGAAGGATTGCTGCCTAAATACACAAATTATATATATATATATATATATCATATGAACTTCAAGATACTATATCCCAAGATGAATGATATTTTGTTTAATGTGTGCTGTTTATGTTGTACAATAATAGCTTACATATATATATATATATATATATATATATATATATAATCCATTTACTAAAAGACTTTGGTCTGAAGAGTGAATATTTCAAAATTAACGAAATAAATTATAACCAAAATGAATATTTAAGGTTTATTTTGTTATAATGCTCTGTTATCTATATTAAGCTCTCCCTGGATTAATATCCTCCTTGGAATTATCCCTACCAGTCACCAACTGGTCATACTTATGAAACCCTTATATATATATATATATATATATATATATATATATATATATATATATATATATATATTAGCGTTTCGTTTTTTTCTAAGACAAAAAATTGTTGTGTTGACAACATTGTGCTATTGTTGAAAATACTTGGAATACTAAGAGAGTTGTCCATAATTATGAGCGGATCCTATTAAAAACTCGTCTAAATTATTTAATGAGACATGTCTTAATGAAAACATGCTGCCAAAATATACGCAATACATACATATACCTAAATATATACACATATTTCAGCATCTCAAATATGAAAGTTCATCCAAAATATTTTCTTTCCATTATAAGTTCCTCTTCATCAGTAAGAAAATAATATCCACACTTTAGATTTTATTTTCAATCACAGCGTGATAATAAAATCCAATCTCTAAAAAGATAATGAACAATACTTGTTAAAGCAAAGCCAAATTTGGAGAAATATTTCAAAATCAGTGAATCATTGCATAGACTTGGTTTTGATGAAAACAAAAAATAAATTCACTCGCCTTATTTGCATATCAAGTATCCTATTCACATCCCATGAACAAACTGAATTGAAAAAAAAATGTTTTAAATAAAAATAAATTTCTTTTGAGTTCAGAACCATTCATAAATCCTTTAAGATTTTCAAAAGATTATTTTTTTATGAAGAATGTTTTTATTCAGGAATTCTATCTTTAGATAAATTGTTTGTCTTTGCATGTTTGTGTTACTTTGTTTTTAATTTTGTCTCACCATGACATAACATTTGTATGACGAGCATTTTATTATTCACATATTTTATCGTTCTTAAATTGCTGAACATTGTCTTGCAAATTAGGAACTTGGTCATAGGTTCAAATTCACCAGTTATCTCACTGTTATAATAAGCATTTGATTGCAAAAGGAATAACAAGGATTACATTTTTGAAACTGTATTTGTTTAGTATATAGGGTGCCTTACTGAGTTGTTGAAAAATTGGTGAAATATCAATTTCTGTTGCTGATTGTCAGGATGGTGATTAGGTGTTGGAAGTTGACCGATTTCTTGTGTTGGTATGACTGAGGCCACTGAATATGGTTGTTCAAATGTGTTGGTCAATTTAGGTCATGGTCATGGGTCAATTTGTTGATTATCAAGGTAACATTGGATTGCCATAGCTTGTAGGCCTGCTCTATGAAATGGGGCTGTGGTAATGACTACAAAAGGAATGCCTGTCGCAAGTCAGGTATGCGAGGGTGACAAGCTTGATGAAGCTGGTTGGCCAGTCTTCTACGAAACATTGGTAGGTCGAGTGGGTTGTGTGTAAATGAAGTCAGAGTCGATTACTTTCAGAGTCAGAGTTGCTGTAGTGAGTTGAGTATGCTTAGATGATGGTGTTGGCAACAAGGAAGATTTGTGACTGGGTGATGTCAACGTTGAGATACTAATTGTGATGGCTGGCATCTTGGGCCTGGTGGTGTAGAGTCTAGATAGTCATCTGCTGTAGTGGGTCAGGTTTTTCGAGGTGTCAGCATTGGTGGTGAGGAAGGCTTGTAGTTGGGTGGTATTGATGTTAAGATGTTATCAATCATGACGGTTGGTGTCTTGGACCAGTTAGTTGCTATAGTGAGTCGGGTTTGCCATAGTTACATTGTCAGCAAAGATGAAGGCTTGTAGCTGGGTGGGGACAACATTAAGATGATATTCTGGATTCTGTGTGTGGAGAGTCGAGTGATTTGTCAAGCCCAGGAGGGGTAACGCTCATTAAGAGAAGCAGTCCTGTCAGTTGTGGTAGCAGTGCCCTGCATGTTGGCAGGTGGCTTGCAGCCTGCAACTGCTCATGGTCATTATGGGAGAACTGCTTTTAAGCAGATATGGCAGTCCCCAGAGACATCTCCTTTTTGGCAGGAACGTTCGTTATTGGCCAGTGCTGTTTTCATTGTGGAGGCTTGCTTTGGTAACCAGACATGATGCTTGTAGCCTGTGTGCAGAGAATGACTTTTTTTTATTTTGTTCTCTGCCTTCATGGCATTCACATCCAGCCGACTTGCAGAATGAATCAGAAAGAGACCTAATTACAATGGAGCATAACATCAGCTTTATTTTGATACTAGCAGCATGGCCCGGCGTTGCCCATGCTTGATTCAAAAATCGTACGACTCATACAGCAATCGCTATCACTTGACTTAAAATATTTTTGCCCTTCCTAGCCTCTAAAGGAGTGCCCTTTGCCGTGCTGATGTTGCTACATGCTTTACTTCTTGTCTATCTCACACTGAAAATTTTTTCTAAGCTCTATACTAAACATTAAATCTGTTATGAAAAAAGAACTAAACAAAATGAACACAAAACCAAATGAAAAAAGAATGTTAACAACAAATACTTTTTCACACCCAACCCAGTTGTGCGGAATCAGAATCATCATTGAATTTAAGCAAGCGAATGAGCCAATTGGAGTAAAGTGCCATGCAGATTTAAATTTTTCCCACTTGTGACGAATGCAACTATCGATTTTTTTGCATGCTAGCATGCTAGTTAACATTCATGTCAGTCAGCTGTTGGCTCTCACACTGGCCAACAGAATCTTACTGCCTATTCGTGTCAGCCAGCTATAGGCTCTCACTCTGGCCAGTAGAAAATGGCCTCAAACTACATGAAAACTGCTGTAAAAGCATGAAAAAATCGTTTATTTCCACTATCGATGGGAGTTGGGAAATGCAAAGTCGGTCTTGGCCTTCCCACTAACTTGGAGCATGTTTATGTAAATTTTGGTGCAAATCCGTCGAAAATTGCGGCCATGCATTCATTACACACACACACACACACACATCCTGCCTTTTATAGATAGAGATTTCAATCAAGAACAAAAATGATACACATTATTGCAAAAGTTTGTGCCTAATTAAAAAATTAAAATCAAAATGTTACATACAAAAGATAAAAAACATTTATTAATCGGTGAACACAGTTTCTATTGTTTTAAACATCTGCCCCTCACTGTTCTACAAACTTGTTGATGCAATTTTAGTAGAAACATTGCATTTTGCAGTTAGAAAAATGTTGTAAGGTAGTGTTCAGCTGACTGTACAAAGTCAAACTCTTTTGTCATTTAAATTGTTCTGGAGAGACCGAAACAAATGGAAATCTGAAAGAGCCAAGTCAGGAGAATATGGTGGCTGCAGGAGGGTTTCCGATGTCAACTCTTTAAGCTTTTACTGCAACGTCTGTTTTGCCACATGCAGTCTTGCATTGTCATGGTAGAAAATGACACCATTTCAATTTGCCAAAATTGGCCACTTATCGTGAATCCAGCTCTCTTCAAATGGTGAAAGGCAGTTGAGATATCAATTTCCAAACTCTTAGAAATCTCTTCCATTAGAATCTTTGATTTATTCTATGTGATAACAAGTAGAGCATCTTCATCAACACCAGAAGGTCACCTGGAGTATGGTTGATTGTTTAAATAAAAATCTCAAGAAATTTGCCAAAACCCTTTTGATCATATGAAGAACTGGAGCATGATCCAAATAAACCTTCTAAATGATTTTTGTCACAGTTCCAATATTTACCCCATTTCTAAACTTCATAGAGCATAATATGGAAGCAAATGGGCAACATTTTCATCCCCTATCTTTAAAGGGGGGGGACATCAACAAAGTCTGACTTGCAGCTGAACAGTACAAGGTTTCAACTGAGAACCCACCAGAAATCAGTGCCTAAACAAGCCTGTATCAAGTTGCGGTCATTTTATAGTAACAATGAAAATGGGTCACAATCTTTTACAATCATTTGGTGTTTAATAAACACAATAATTTATCAAAAGAATCAAAGCTTAACTCTACATTAAAAAAAGGTCAAACATTTTCATAAAACAATTGCCTAATTTACATTTAATTAACAGAGTTTAAAATATATTGTATGATCTTATCACTGTTTACAGAACAATATCTAAAAATAATAAACACGTTAAAATATAAATCTATTAAAGAACATCAATAGCATGCATAAAACTGTGTACAGGGTTGACTGCAGTGAGAAAAGTATTCTTTCAAAGACAAAGTCTAAACTCTTGACAATACACTTTCCCAATTTACACACCAACAATTTTATCACTTATTCCACACCCATTATATTGTGAAATATGGCATTATCACAACTGAGGATATAAAAATCCTTTCCCAACCCCCAAAATTGCATAAAAATATCTCCTGGGTTTTATATGCAAAACAAAGTTCTAATCTGAACTGTCTGATATGCTAAAATTAACAGGAGTGTTCATCATATAAGCTCATTTATAATGCTAAAATCATCTATCAAGTGTAGAAAAAAATTTCCACTTTAAAACTGTCACAAAGCTCCATATTTAATTGAAAAATAAACAAAATCGGTAACTCTGATTATTGGCACTGATCTCAGGAAAATGGCTGTGCCTAGTATTCATGCAAGATGTTTTCTTGCTCTGACAATGCCGAAATATATTTTTAAATATGGCAACATACCATGAAATTAAACTGTTTAATCAACTATAAAAGCCAAGGTATTTTCTTCACACATAAATTACTTTAGATACCAATTTCTAAGCAGTTCTTCAAGCTACTAAATAACAAGTTAAATTCTTTTACTAAAATCAATTTTCCGCCTTTTGACATTTTACATTGCTAGAGGAATGTCTGTGTTTACAGCTTCCAGGAATGAAGGCCTTGATTGCAATTTGCACTGAGGAACTTGTCTCAATCAACAAATTGGAAAATCTCATCAGCACTTAAAACAGATGGCAAACAAGGTAGTATGACTATCATTGTTTAGATTAACCTCTTCTCAAAAGATAATTTCATGAAAATTCAATACAAGGAACTTACATTTGTACAAACTGTGCAGTATTAATTTTACTTCATAGAAGTTCATTTTAATACTGTCATAATTATGAAAATTAAACATATTCTGCATTCATAGAATAATTACTAAAATTAGAAAATTTGAGATATAATTCTGTCCAGTTACAAACTTTGAAGGAAATAACCTTTGCAAAAAAAACAAATAAGTAATGGAGGAAAAAAGTGAACATTTTTTTTTAATTTTATGTTATTCAGAAGACTGGATTAATACACTGTTTCTTTTATTGTTATTACAATGTTTTAAACAATCTTAATCTATTTTTATACTTTCACAGTGTTTGGTTTTTGTTTGGAGGTTCACTATTTGCCCCGGGTCAGGGCGGACCTGGGAACATCAACAGTTAGGAGGTGGTTCCACGCTCCTCAAAATCTCCCAATCAGAGACCTTGCTGCCAGATATAGTTTATCGTCATTACCCAGAACTACAGATAAATAATGAATTGAGTAGGTACACAAAAACAGAAAGATGTGTAAGACAAGGATATGTCTTCACTGGATTTATTTAACCTCTACATTAAGGCTATCCTAAAGGAATTGGATACCCTACCCAGATTTATTATTGGTGCAAGCAATCTTAACAATATAAGCTATGCAGATGACACAGTGTTGATAGCAGACAAAGAAAGAAAACTACATGACCTCCTAGACAGGGTAGCAAAAGAAAGTGAGAAGAAAGGACTAACCATCAATTGTAAGAAGAGAGAATGTATGGTTGTCAGTAAAAGAAACAGCCCAAGAGACTAACTATGAATTATAAGCACTAAAGTTAAGTAAATGCAAATAATTAAATATCTAAAAAGTGTTTTAAAAATGGATGAAAATGTGACACTAAAATCCACATTGGAATAGCAAAAGATGCCTTTCAAAAGCTAAGCAAAGTATTAAGAAATAGGACAAGACAGGAAAAACCATGAACTGCAAGAAGAAAATACTTTTCTCAGCAAGAGAAACAGCTCAAGATATAGACTAATAATTGGAGATGTCAACTTCAAGCAAATACCAAAATTTAACTATATAGGAAGCATTTAAACAGAAGATGGAAAATGTGACACCAAAATCTAAATGCACTTTGGAATAGCAAAAGATGCCTTCCATAAGCTAAGCAAAGTATTAAGAAACAGAAAAAAATCATTCAAAATAAAAAAAAGTGATGAACTGTTATGTAATATCAATCCTCTTGTATGGCAATGAATATGGGATAATTTCCTCCAAAATGAATAGAAAAGTGAAGGTAGCAGAAATGTTCTACAGAAGGATGCTGAGAATATCAAGGTGGGATTGTATAAGCAACAAAGAAGTCTTAAGGAAAATGGAAACAAAGAGCACTTTGAATCAGAAATAGCTGAAATTTGTTGGACAAAATAAGGAAGGAAAGCCTGGAGAAATTGGAACTCATGGGATATACTGATGTGAAAAAGGACAAGGGAAGGTAGAGGACTGTGCCTACCTGATGAGTTTGTGTGAATGGATGGCGGAATCAAAGATGGGAAAGTTGGCAAAGGGACAAATGTTACTATGGGCTACAAGAGATAGGAAGCTGTGGAGAGTCATGATCGCCCCTGTTGCCATGGCACATAGAAAAAGATCAACTTCTTTCAAGTAAATAAACTATCAGGAAAGAGAGTGGTCTTTTTTTAAAAGAAACATGTAGTTAACAGAAAGGAAATGATAGCTAACGTAATGACTTGTTTGGTTTATTTCCAGCAATGCAAGCCACTTGAATGGAACATGATTCTATCTTTATACATGGAGGATGCTCTTCAATTGTCTTCTTACTGAGAAAAATAACAGAGGCTGTTCTTTCTTTATAGATCATATGCAAGAGGAAAAAATGAAGAAAGCATCCAATAAACCAAGGAGACAACAACAAACCAAACACAAAGAATTAATACAATTAATCCTCTTTGTCTAATGTTAAATTAAAACAAAGAGCAAAAAAGAAATTGTATGAGAGAGAGACCTAAAAGCCACTACTTTTGCTTACAGAGAGAGGGCTGTGGGACTTAATATATATATATATATATATATATATATATATATATATATATTGTCTCTAGGACTTTTAAATGAAAATCTGAATGCATCTTACTGAGACCATAACATTACTGTAGATTGATGATCATTTAATTAACACAGACGAGGATTGTGGCTTTCTAAGCATAGATTAGATGTTGCACAAGGCTGAAAGTATGGGAGCACTCAGTGAGGATCAAATTCACTATTCAGTCATAATTGATCTAGCGTGACACGCTTGCTAACCATTACACCACATTGAAAAGAGATGTGATAACATAACTATTAAAGTTATCAGCTTCTCAAATATTGGCTGGTAAATGTTGACCTATTCTCATTTCCTGCCTCTGACTAGTTTTACCGATATAGTCAGTGTCACATTAACAGTTAGAATGATAAATTCTTCTTCTATTTGCCATGCCCCTCCAGGGCATTAGCAATGATCACACTCTACAATTTCCTGTTCTCTGTTCTGCCAACAATTTACACAAATTCATTAGATAGATTATTCGCTGCTTTCCTCTCTCCATCTGCCATGAGTATCAAATTCTCCAAGCCCTTTTTTCTCATTATGTACCTGGGGAATTTCAATTATCACTTACTGATTCTTATATTGTATGGATTGATCCTAACATTTGACGGAGCTGAAAAGACAATGCATGGATTAGCAGACCAATAACAAATTTTCACACTGCAAGAAATTTGCTAAGCAAATCTAATGTTAACATCACCAGTTGTCTTCCAAGTAAGATTAATGTAAACTTTATTTTTGATTTTGACTAGTATGCCCATCTTGGTCATTGTGCTTACATGACTTTGTGAATAAAGTCAATGGTTAAAAATATCTAGATGCCTGACCATCAATCCGTGGGTGAAGTAGTACAAAAAAAAGTAATCTACTTTAGTTCAATGGGAAAGATAAGATAGATCAAAAGGATGAATTAACTCAGAAGAATTAAGAGATACAAGGTATCTTTTTGTATGGACAATGACAAGCCAATGCCAGCCAATGAAATGTCACAACTGTTCTGTCGAAAACCTCTTGGTACCAATGCCAACTCACCACAAATCTTTACATGCTCTAACACTGAAGAATTTGGAACTCAAAATAGTGAAGAACATGTGTGACTATGTGAGGTAGGAAGCAGATTTAAGTTGATCCGAATGGAAAATCTTGTTCTCATTTCTGTTGAGATGACCATAATAGACATTTTAATCTACGTTACCATTGATACAGAAAAAAAGAAACTTACAAAATGATTTTAAGTTATAACGGAAACTGTTTATTGATTTTATGCTAATGTCCTTGAGGAAGTCATGAACAAACTTTTCCCTATGCTCTCTCATCAGCAGAGATAATTAGTATAACATGTTAGAAGTAGTCGGCACCCACTTGCATCTGAGTATCAGGATCATCATCCTCTCTCCTTACTCCCTTTTTCCTCTTTGGTAGCTGTGACAGAGATGGCTGTGAAGGCCCAGCCTACTCCTGAAGAGTAGTCAGAGAGTTTGATGAGGGCATTCATGTGAATTTGATTTTGGGGGACAAATCTGTGTGACAGAGAAGCCTGCACACTTGGTCAGAAGCATGTCCCTCATGGCTCAAAGGGGATTGAGATCTGGCAAACTTGGTTGCATCAGGTTGTAAGATTTTTTTTTCTCTCAAGGTCCACCTTGGACAGCCTAACTGATACTGCCCTCTTCCACTGGTTTGTCCACTGAGATCATATAGATGCCTGTTTCTGATGTTGGGGTCTTCAGAGGTTGGTGGCATTCAGTCTGGTTTCACCTCCTGGACCTTACACCCATGGTTGACCCTACAGAAACAGGAAGTGCAGATGGCATTGCTCTTGTGATCACTGGAACATGCAGGCCATCTACTATGTCAAGGAATGACTATATGTGTTTTAGACTGGCTGCTGGCGTGAACAGTTCTTTATCAAAGGTATCATTTTGAGCTGTTATTACTTTAATGAAATGAATCAATAAATAAATAAAATAAAGTATAAAATTATCATTAAATATATGAAAATATCTTTTATTGTTGTTGTTGCTAAAAATATTTGAAAGATAAATAATGATAAAGCATGAAATTTACTCCTGATAGTTCAAAAAATACTAAATATATTACTATTGTATATAGATTTATAGTTGTAGTAATAGTAGTCGGCACCTGCTTGCATCCAAGCACCGAGATCATCATCCTCTCTCCTTATTCACTTTTTATCCTTGTGGTGGTGGTGGTGGTGGTGGTGGTGGTGGTGGAGATGGCAGTGAAGGCCCAGCCTACTCCTGAAGAGTAGTCAAAGAGAGTTTGATGAGGCCATTCGTGTGAATTTGATTTTGGGGGACAACTCTGCACAATGGAGAAACTGGAAGAGAGTTCCACAAGTGAGAAATGCAATAGAAGAAATTGTTAGTATAGAATTTATGCTTGTCTCTAGCCATTTCAACTGTAAAATGGTGAGACCTTGCTGCCAATCTAGTACTGTAATTAAATTCTTAAGCGATTGTCCAAGTAAATAAGTGTATAATAATGATAATTCCTTCCACAAACATTAAAACAAAAATTTGGAAAGTTTTGCATCTAAATTCCATGTGTCTATCTGACCTTTTAAGATGTCAGTAGAAATGTACAGACAATTCCTTTACAGTTCCATGGATAATTCTGAAAGGTAATTACCTATAGACAGATTCCATTGGTCATGTAGTCTGCAGTGGAGAAAGAGTAAGTGTGTTAAATTCAGTACAAATTTTCTGCACATATTAATCCTAATCCCCAAAGAGGTTTGCTATATTAAGAAATGAGTATATGATTCATCTACTTATGATCAGATTTAGAGGAATTGTATCAAAATGCTACTTCTTCTTTAATCGGATATCAGCAGTAAGTAAATGCATTGAGAGGTAGAAACAGAAAGAGGGGGTAAATTGAAAGGGATGGGGAGAGAAACCGAGAGAGAGAGAGAGAAACCAAGTGGAAGGGAGAGAAAGACAGAGAGAAACCAAGTGGGAGAGAGAGAAAGAGAGAGAAACCAAGTGGGAGAGAGAGAGGGGGAGAATAGAAAGCAAGTGGGAGAATAGGAAAAAAGAAACTAAGTAGGAGAATAAGAAAAGAGAAACCAAGTGGGAGAAAGAGAGAGAGGGAGAGGATGAGAAACAATAGAGAGAAAGTGTAAGAGAAACAGAGAGAGGGAGTGCGTGAAAACAGGAAATAACCTTTCAAAGAGTTTATCTTTCAAGGCAGCTGCATTGAATATAATGGCATGTGCTTACTCATTTGAAAATGCCAGCCAATGAAATGTCACAACTGTTCTGTCGAAAACCTTTTGGTACCAATGCTAACTCACCACAAAATCAGCCACAAATCTTTACACGCTCTAACACTGAAGAATTTGGAACTCAAAATAGTGAAGAACATGTGTGACTATGTGAGGTAGGAAGCAGATTTAAGTTGATCCGAATGGAAAATCTTGTTCTCATTTCTGTTGGGATGACCATAATAGACATTTTAATCTACTTTACCATTGATACAGAAAAAAAGAAACTTACAAAATGAGTTTAAGTTAAAACGGAAACTATTTTATTTATGCTAATATCCTTGAGGAAGTCATGAACAAATTTTTCCCTGTGCTCTCTCATCACCAGAGATATGACAAAATATTGGATCAATAATTAGAATGCCATGATAGTAGTAGTAGTTGGTGGCAGCTACTTGCATCTGAGCATCGTGATCATTATCATCCTCTCCCCTTATTCCCTTTCTCACCTCTGGTGGTGGTGGTGGCATGAAGAGTAGTCAAAGAGAGGCCATTCACATGAATTTGATTTTGGTAGACAACTCTGCACGATGGAGAAGCCCATAACACCTGGCCAGAAGCACCTCCCTCGAAGCTCAAGAGGGACTGAGACAGGCAAGATTTGGCAAACCTGGTTGCATCAGGCTGTTGGATGCTTGGTCTGTCGAGGTCTGCTTTGGTTACACCAGCCCAACAGGCACTGACCTCTTCTGCTGGTTTGGTCATTGAGATCATGTTGATTCAGGGGTTGGTCTCATTCAATCTGGTCCCTACTCCACAAACTTACTGCTATGATAGTTGACATAAAAACAGAGTTGATAAGTGATTTTGCCAAACCACTCTCCTATAAATACTCTTTATCTATGCAAGCCATCACAGCTCAAAGTTCTAATTCACTATAGACATTTTTCATACTATGTTTCATGCAATATAAGGCCCAAGAGCCATTTATGACAGAAAGTTAATGAATGAGGTTGTTCTAACAGCATAAAGGGAATTAAATGCATATTCTGAGTATAGATAACAGTTGACCCTAAGATTTGAAGAGGTTAAGATCCTAGTTGTCAGGATTGATTGATTGATTGATTTGTATTTTTTATGGCTTATCAACCTTTTGCCAGTTATTTAAAGCCAGAAAATATTTTTAGATTGTAAGAATTTTTTTGGAGATAATGATTTACTGATACACGTCCTACTAATTAACCCATACCTAGGGGGAAAAGAGATGGATTCATATCTTACCCAAAGGTATTTACAGCTAAATCAATATAACGGACCTGACTGGAACTGGAACTCAGCTCTTCAATTCCCCATTCTGAGCCATTATCCATTACACTACCCACACATTCAAGCTTACAGGTATTCCCAAGCAGTCATTCATCTAAGCACTGAACAGGCTCAACGTTGCTTAACTTTGGTGATCGTACAAGAATCAGTGTTGCAACATGGTATGACTAAGCCTATAACAATCAGGGAAGCATCCTCCTGAGAGTGTTTCCCAATGTAACAGTTACTCTAATATTAAATTGAAAAAAATGTTATATCTGCCATCAATAATAAAGTTCAGTTATTGTTCTGGCAATAGTTTAATATTTAATCCCACATTACATTTTTTTTGTTGTTGCTATCATTAAGTTTGAGAAATTGTGGGAATTCTAAAAAAAATACTAGTCTTTTTGGTTTTAATTTATCCAAGACTTTTCAATTTGGCAAAACTTAATTGAAAGAGAAAATTGACCTGAAAATGAAGAATTCTTTTTTAAACAATAATATAAACATTTTTTGGCTCAAAAATCTATAAAAATTCATTTTCTCAGTTTTTCTTTATCTAGCAGTGGCTTAAAACCATTTATCTCCATTTTGAATGATTTCTTTTATCATGCAACAGAATTGTACAACTGCTTCATTCTTTTTGTCCCTAATTCTTAAACTAGAAGTTCATGTAGTTTAGTGTCACAAATTATCACAGTTGCTGTGAGATCCACACTGTTAGTTAAAAAACACTAACATTAATCCTAATTAAAATTATTTTATTTTAATAATAGCAACATTTTTACTGCTATTTTTGTACTTACCAATCTTTTGTACCAAAAAAATAAATGTCCTCTAGATCCATCATGGCGGTGGGAATTTTACAACTCCTAAAATAAGTCTGCTGATTCAAATAAAAATTTTTTTTATAAGCTTAATAAACTGAAATGAAATAATTATGTCATGGAAAAAATTATTTGTAAAATAATAAGACTGCCATAGCAAATAAGCATGGTGCTGGGGAGAAAACCTGAAGGAAATAATTTAACCATGCGGGTCTTTGTCTTTGATAGACAAGAGAAAATAGTTAAGGAATCAACACTTTTCTTATACTTTTGGATTTGAAGATTGTTAGAATTTTGCTGTAATTGAATGTCCTCAAAAAAAAACAAGATAATTTGAGATACTAGTCTACAAGATCACCCCCAGATGACAAAAAAGCAATTATTAAAATCTCCTAATCAGTGCAAAGTATCCATTTCTTATCATTGTCTTAACAGCATAAGATATGCAGATGACACAGTGTTGATAGCAGACACAGAAAGGAACCTTTTACAGAGGGGGTAATGAAAGAAAATAAGAAGAAAGGACAAACATAAATTTGCAAGAAGACAAAATGCATGGTTGTTAGCAAAAGGAACAGCCCAACATGCAAATTACAATTTGGAGATACCAAAATTAAACAAGGACAATTTAAATATCTAGAAGTCTTTTAACAGAGGATAGAAAATGTAACACTGAAATCCAAAAGGTGCATTTGGATAATGAAAGTTGCTTTCCAAAAGCTAAGCAAAGTATTAAGAAATAGGAAAATTTCATTAGAAACAAAGAAAAGAGTACTAAACTTATGTAATATTGGTCCTCCTATATGGCAGTGAATGCTGGCAAATCTCCTCACAGATAAAGAGACTTGAAGCAACAGAAATCTGGTTCTACAGAAGGATGCTGAGAATACCATGAATTGAACATGCAAGCAGAAACAGAGTTTTAAAGGAAATGTAAACAAAAAGGACACTTATACTTAACATCAAAAATAAATAGTTGAAATTTCTAGGGTACTTAATGAGGAAAGAGGACTTGGAAAATTTGATACTCACAAGAGTCATTGAAGGCAAGTAGAGGAAAACAACCTACCTAGCAAAGTTGAGTAAATGGACGGCAGAAATATGTTTAAGAGAGATAACAAAAAGAAAAAATAATAACAACAGTAAAGGACAAGAAATTGTGGAGAGCCATGATCGTAAACATCCTGAAGGGATATGGCACATAGGAGAAGAAAACGTCAATTCTCACAATGTTAGTGTTTCAATCCATTCTTACCAAAATAATCACTACTATCTTTCAGAAACTCACTAAACCTACTTTTTAATGGGTGCATTCCAGATTTTGGATTTCACCATCATTTCTTCAAGGAGGTGGCATCTTCAAAATATAAACCTGGAGAGCTAATCTCAGCATGCATCACCATTAGGGAATAACTGAAAGCCATGCCAAGCTTTGTGAGGGGGCAAACTGGGTAAACAAAATTGTTTGAAAGCAATCACTGGTAGTACTAGTACAAAGTTACAAGGCATCACGACCAAAGGTTTCCATCTACTAGCCAATCCTTATTGCAGATGCTTGCTCAGGCACATTTGTGTTTATTCAACATCCACAGAGCTCATCTGTGGTTTATACTGCAACTATGCTGAGCAGATCTTAGTTACAGTTTCTGGGAAAGAGCGTGTTATCTAACGTGATCAATAATTTGAACAAGGCCATCACACTCAAGCCCTCAGTCGCAATGACTTTTGACTTTGTGCTATACCTTGCTCAACGACTAATCATGCAAGATTGTACACAGTCTCACCAAAACTGCAACTACAGTCTGCTCAGCAGAGTTGTAGTATAAATAATGGGTGGGCTCTGTTGTTGTTCAAGAAACACAAATGTGCCTGAGAAGGCGTATGTAACAGGGATTAGCTAACCAACCTGACAAACAGGCATAACGAGTAGCCAGCCATTGCATTATACCTATTTTTAGTGTTATGAAAATAAATTCCTTCTGTCATCAAATCTTTGTTTTATTTAATTTACTGAAAATTTGGAAATGTTTTAGCTAAAATGCTTTAATTTCTAATAGGGAATAAAATCTTTAGTTGGTTGAGCCTAAAAATGATTTGGCCCAATGAGTTGTGAGTTCAATCCCTGGCCTCAGCAGATAGAACAAAAACATGGCAAGTTATCAAGGCAAATCAACTGAGATATCCAAAGGCTTGGTATATGGAATTAGAACATTCCATAGACATAATTTAGTTTAAAATTCCAATAAATATCACATGAAGAAGGCTGGAGTGTACAACCACCAAAACGTTGTCAGGGTGACAGTAAAAATGATGATACCAGTTCAAACAATGTAAATAGTGTAAATAGAATATTATTTGCCCACAAAAACTACAATTTGTGAGAATAAAAAAAACAAAGAAAATTAAGATTATAAGATAAGCATCTTAAGAATTATTCACACTCAAGTTTCTACTTCCTATTGGAAATGTAATCAGATATTTATGCCATAGGGATCACTGCTAGGGAGGTTTCCTAAACTTTGTTTCACTGCATGTTTAATCGCAGGTTCAGTTTTTATGGCTTTTTTCTTTATTATTCATATCACCCGAAGCAAGGAAATAATGTCACTAGGATGCAAGGGGTTACTGGGAATGAAAGAGAATGAGAAGAGTGAGGAGTAAGAATAATAAAAGAACAGGTTTCAAGAAGACAGAAGATTGCTTGTCAGCATTCAAGGGAGAAAAATATTACTAAAGTTATATATCAACCTCATTCGTGACATTAGAAGCTGCATCTATTGACACAAAAACAGTGGCTCAAAATCTATCAGCAAATTTTAGTTGTACATTTCACCTACTCATCTGTATTCAAATATTGTAAATAACTCGAGTAAATGTGCATTTCCTTCACAGCCTCTGTTTTGAAAAGAACTGCAATCAAATATTCTGCACAGGAACAGAAGTGCAGAGAAACTTCTAACATCTGATGAAATAATAGATTAAATAACAGGGCAGTTTGGGCTCTTCTGCCTTGGTTGGCTACAGGTGTAGGAGAAGGACAACACTGAATTCAAAACTGTTTGGGCATGAAGCTAAAAATATCAACCTGAAAAAAGTAGCAGCAATGCCAAGCCTGTTAAGACTTTGGTCCCATACAACTTAGTAGGTTCTACAGGATTTTTTTTTCCTTTCACCCCCAAGCAAACAGCAATAGTGCAACTAACATGAAAGTGGGGGTCCATAAAGTGAAAGAAAAGGAGACCAACATTAGTGTGGAGATGGAACAAAAAGAACAACGAAGAATTCCAAAATGGTGATTGATGTTAAATTTAAATTTTTGAAGATCATAGCTGACAGAAAAACAAGAAGCTGATAGAGAATTCCACTTGTAAGAATTGCAAGAAAAGAAACTATTAAAATAGAACTGACAGTTTTACTGTTGAAAAAGCTAGATGCAACTGTAAGACTTAATTGCCAATCTAGTACTGCACTTAAATTTCTGCCATCAAAGCAACAAGGTTTAAAGCTCATCAGAATAATTGCCATGAAAATATTTATAGAAAAGGCACAGAGAAGCCATGTCATGGTAGAGGAGAAGTAACTGAAGCTGAGATGCCAGGTCAATAACGATAATGTTACAGATCATTATTTAGATTTTGTCAAGAATTCAAAGATGGCATCCCAGAAGCACCAGATCATATGAGGCAGCAATATCCAATTCATGGTTGAATGATAGATTTGTAAGCATGAAAGATGGATTCCGGTTAGAAAAACTCCTTGGCAAGACACAGTGAACCCATCTCCCTAGCACCAGATCTAACAATTGATCCTATATAATCATTTCACTTCACGTCAGTGGAAAACAGGAAACAAAGTTTCTCTCCAGGAGGTTAGCATCAGCCATGCTGATGTAATTCAAAAATGGTTACTTGAGTGTGTTTGCACACAGTAGGTTAACAAAACATCACAGCATCCTGGGTATGACGATAAACTACGTCCAACCAAAAGGCCGTCGATCTGATCAATCGGCTGGTCATGTCATGCCCCATCACATCTAACCCATCCCAAAACAATTACAACTTACAATTAACTTTCCCTCCCAAACCCTACACTAAATATACTAACACCTTACCCCTAAAATGTGATGGGAAACAATGATGTTGCCAGCTATACGTTTTTGAAATGATGATGTTGCCAACTATACATTTTTTTGAAACAATGATGTTGCCACCTATACGTTTTTGAAACAGTTGCCAGCTATACATTTTTGAAACAATGATGTTGCCAGGGATACATTTTTTTGAAACAATGATGTTGCCAGCTATACATTTTTGAAACAATGATGTTGCCAGCTATACGTTTTTGAAACAATGATGTTGGCAACTATATGTTTTTGATATATCTTGTAAATACTGAATCTGGCATTAAATAACCCATAGTGGTTGATATGCCATAAAACTCCAAACAAACAAACAAACAAACAAAACATCACATAAGAAGCAAACACATGTATCCAGAGAAGTATAAGATTCTGCTAATATAAATGATGTTACAGAATGTCTAGGCTAAGCATATGGAAAATCCTACCCTACTGGCCAAATTTAGTGGGGTGGTTTAAAACCCAAAAGGCATGGAATCTAGATATTGCTTTTAATTTACTTTGGATATAAAACTAAAAAAACAGGCCAAAATAGTTAGTACTTTTGAAGTAACAGAGAAGCGAAAATACCTTTCACTCCATGGTTCTTTTGTATTGCATGTCATGGCTTCAGCAGAGTGAGACAAGCAATCACATACTAACCACTTGATGCTTTCTACTTTTTACTCTTTGAAATAAAATGAGTATAAAGAAACCTGAAGAAAATTACATGCTGTCCATTCAATGTGTGACACAGCATTGATGTCCTTATTGAGGAACTGCTGATAGGCTACGAGCATCCAAAGATGGCATGCAACACAACAGTGGGCAATGGTAAGTAACTCACCTACATCTGAAATTCTGACCAAAGGATGAATATCATAATTATTTTTGGAAGTGCTTCTTTGTTAGACTGGGAACTTTTCAGCACCCCCTCCTGTAGTACATGTTGAATTTGCATTTAATTTTGGAATACAACTATTTCAACATTTAGTTGAGTATTTTTTGGAGATTTTCTAGAGCAGTGAACGGGGGTCAATCTCATCACAGATGAATGAGAGCAGTGAGGCAACAAACGTGGTTCTACAGAAGGATGCTATGGGCTGAACATGTGTGCAATGACATAATTTTAGAGAAAATGGAAACAAATAGCATAATTAGCATCAGAAAGAGATTATTGCAATTTCTAGGGCACAAAAAGAGGAAAGGGGGCTTGAAATATTTGACACTCTCAGGACATATTGAAGGCTAAAGTAGAAAGCAGCATATAACCTACCGAATAAGTTTGTGTAAATGGTTGGCAGAACAAGGATTAGGAGAAATAACAAAAAGACAAAAATCTATAAAGGGATACAAAAGACAGGAAATAATGGAGAGCTATGATCACCCACACCATAAAAGGCACATAGAAGAAGTAGGCAACCTAGCGTTACAAGTTGCGACCATGTTGTCCTGCCTGATATGTTTGATAAAGTCATTCTACAAGATTATGCTGGATTATTTATCTGATGACAATATGTGAATTGACACACATGAAAAAGCTCTTTTTGCAACAATTTTAGAGATCTGGGTGGCCAATCCATTTGGCTTGTTCACAGTATCGTACCAATGCTAAGGTCACCTATTCAACCCCAAAACAATCTAGTCACTGAAAATAGACTTTTTTTTTATTTTTAGAAACATTTTCACAGTTATTTTATTTCTGAATGTATATACAATATATTATAATGAAAGAAAAAAACTAGGAATAAAAGCAGAATTTTTATTCACACACATTGAACATACTTGGGTCTCAAGTTCACTCTCAAACTCAAGAGGACTGTTGCTTCCATATCTAGACTAAGGCTGCAGAATCCTCATTTCTTGCCTTGACAGAGTTCAAAATCTTTTATACGGTCTTTTGGGAGACAATTTTCTATTCTTCAGCCTCTTTCCCACAGATGCATAATAGCAAGCCTATCTCTTTCCATAGTAAATGTTCAGATGAGCACATTCTTTACTTAGATCAGTTCAGAGCTTTCTAGAATTTTCCATGCTATATCCAAAGTGTGAAAACACCCTTATTTCCTCCACATTCTAATTGCAAAAAAGAATTTCCACTGAGACAGCTTTTCCCCCGAAGTACTAAGTGAAACATACTCCCACATGGATGCTTCCCTGTAGAATAAAATCTTAACCCCTTCAAATGAACAGTTAACCATTATTCCTTATCCGCATAATTTTTACTTCCAATCATGTCATTCATTAACTATCTACTTTAAGTGGCTCTCAAGCCTTGTATTAATAAAAAAAAACATTCACAGCTAAATAAACAGAAATGCATACTAAATTATGCACTGACACTTATTTACACTAATAAATAGAGAACTAGGCTTTGTACCAGAAAAAAGTAAGTTTCATAAATTTGTAAATAGCAAATCACAGACAAACACATAGAAAAAGTCAACAGGTGGTAAGGTAGGCGTCAGTCAATATTTGCATCAATAAATTTGCCAAATTTTAACTCTCAGCTGGGCCAACTGCATATAGTAAAAAAAATTATTTTGTGATGTGTGTCTTTTTGGATATTTAAATAAATGTGCTCATGCACAAATCTAATCCTCTTGCTCGGATGGAATCTGTTAATCAAGCTATGTATCTCTCCATTCAGCAGATGTGTGCAGGGTGAGCACCTGAATATGTCGAAAACCATCCAGATTTGAATTGACAGTGAAGAGAAGAAAATGAGAAAACTATGAAGGGTGCTTTCATTCATCTCCAATTCCACAGAACAAAAGGAACTACAGTATTTGTCAGTCTATTGGACACACCCACACATTGGTTGCACCTAGAATTTAGCATGGAATATTTAGGGGAAAAGAATGCACACATAACAATAAAAAATTAAAATTATAACCTTACCTTTATATGACATTCTCCCTAACCATGAAGAAACAATTACAGTATTAGCACACATACTACTACTTTTTTTCTTTTATAGAAGTAAGGTATGGCTTAATTACCAGGGACATTTTTGGAAAGAAAGAATTTTAGTACATTTCATCATGCATTTATTGAAAATTGTTTTAGTTGTTTTTCAGGGAGCAACATCTGCACATACAATAAATTCATAATAGCTACAAAGAAATCTACTGGCATCGGTGAACGCTGGTACATATGGTAACGGGCAAATAATCAGAAACATGGTACTTGTTGGTAAATTAAATACCATGCCATATATGCATAAAAGCAAAATCTAATACCTGCATATCAACAAGAACACACACAAAGCAAGCAGTAATATACAGTCAAAGCAAATATTTCTATAAAATCTGGAATTTCTAAATAACAAGCAGCAAAATGTGCAATTTCATAAATTTCTTTTTCCCGGATGAATTTTTCAGGGATATTTTTATTAATAACCTATTTGTTCACTTCCAGGAGTCCTAGTTTCAGAGGAAAGCTCTATGCGTGCAATGATTCCAGGCGAACCCCACTTTTTTATGGTCTTCAGGTCACTCTCAGACATGATACTACTGTATTGGATGCAGGGTAATTTTTTGGTATATTTTTTTTAATCCACATCCAATAGGCCAGCAAATATGGTAATTATTCTACTAAGAATTTTGGTTGTTTATCTTTTCAGATCTATATGTTAGTTTGTCTGTTTGTCTCACATTAAAAAAAATCTATCTTTGAAGAAAACATTTCCCTATTCTTTTCTCATCTCTTTTCCATTTAAACGAATAACTTTTTAACTTGTGAGAGAGCAATAGGAGATTCTCAATACAGATATTTTCAAGGTCATCTTTCTTCCCCTCTTGAAATTCAAAGAGCAGAACAAATACGAACCTGAAACCAAAAATATTAAAATTCAGATATAATACAACCATAAATAAAATTTAAGTGATATGCATATAACCCCTTCCAAGGCTTCTGCTATCAGCTCTAATCTGGATCCCCAGAAAGCATGTGAACTTTGTGATATCCATGTAGTAGTCCTTAAGATGTGTCTTCCCAAACTAGCTCCCATTCTCTCTAACATGTGTAATAAATGCCTCACTGCCTCTTGCTTTCCTGCATATTGGAAATCTTCATGTATTTTCCATTTTTTAAGAATGCAGGTGAACCATTAAACCCTTCCAATTATTGGCCTGTTAGCTTTCTACCTCTTTCTGGGGAACTACTAATCAATGCTGAATTGGTTAAGCATCTCAAATTGCAGGGCTTTCTTTCAGACAAGCAATATGGTTTTCACTTCTCTAGGACAACTGCTGATGTGTCAATGATTATTGCAGAAAGAGTCTATCAAGCTTTAAATAAGAATGTCTTAATCTCAACAGAGCCTGGAATTCACCAAACAAATAAAGATGTTCATGCTTTAAACCAAATGGTACATTTACATTGACTCTTATAATAATTCAGCAAATGTTTTGATAGTTAAAATTTCTGGAACACATTATGAAGAAAGGGAAATTTAACTCTCACAGGACACATTGAAAGGAGGATTGGAGAGAAACAGAGAGTAACCGACTTGAGTCTGGATGAATGGATGGCAGAGAAGAGACAAAGAGGAATAGTAAAAAGTCAACCATTGCTTAGAGCAACAAGGGACAGGAAGTTGTGGACAGCTATGATCACCCCACATCATGCCGGGGCTAAGCATATGAAGGCAAAAATGAGGTTGTTTCTAAGAACCTGACCACTGTGCCCTAATACCATACGAAACAAAATTGAATAATATGGCACAATTTAGAAATAAAGTAAAAGTAAAGAAACATGCAGAGATACAAATGTTGTAAAATTTTATTACTGGGAGGAGAAAGTAACCAGTTACAAAGAGAAAGTTTTGAATTTGGTAAGATTACCTAAAAGTCTAGTTCTGGAATTGTAGTTTTTTTTTTAGTCTGTTTTGGAATTGAGAGAGTGTCTGCGGATGCCATTCATTGTATTCAGGTGACTTGAGTGAAACTGTTGTGCAAACCTAAAGTAGGAATAATCGTATATCATTCTCAAATATTGTAAAAACCATTGTCTAACTACATTTCTAGACATACTTAATAAGCAGTTCATAATGCTGCTTACTTGATTTTCTGTGTGCACTGATATTATTTTGTAGATAAATAGCTTTTAATACATATCTGTGTACACCTCTCCATTTGGACATTAGATAACATGATTACGTCTAGTCAATGTCCAGCTCAGGTCAAGTCAGCTCAAACATATAAGTGAATCCATTTCTTTTCATCTGTAGGTGATATTTTCAACACTAAAATAAAAAAAGTGGCTATTATTCTGTTCCTCTCCGTGAAAAATTATTAGCTGACCAATGCTTTGCACAAGATGAATTCCTTGGTTTATTTTAAGCCATCAAGGATTCACTTCCAACTACAGTCTTTAATATTTTCTAAGATGGTCTACAGCAAGGATTTAATCAAAACTTGCACTGCTGCAGATGTACTTATATGCAAGTCATTTCATGTCAAATCAACAATCGTCTGACCATCACTGGCACAGATCTTTTTCAAATATGGTACGCATAGGGCTTTATGAATTGAATGGTACCTATTTTACATCTCTCAGTCAAAGGGTTCCGTGCAAGGACGAATGGTTGATTTGTAAATTGAAGGATGGACTCAGTGAGAAAAACCTTCTGGTGCAACACGAGCACCTCTCTGTGCCTACTCGGTCTCATGCTGTCCACTGATCTGAAGTGAAACAACTACATTGAATCTATAGCTTCATCTGCTGCAAGGAAAGTTGCTTCTCTGTGTTGCACCAGAAGGCTTTTCTCACCGAGTCCATCCTTCAATTTACAAATCAACCATTCATTCTTGCATGGAATACTGCTGTTATATATGGTCTGGTGCTCCTGCTGTTCATCAAGATCCTCAACAAAATCCAGTATATATATATATATATATATATATACATATATATATATATATATATATATATATATATATATATATATAGTATACTGTGTATACAGTAATAAAAAATTACAGCATGACACACTTACAAAGAATAACACTGATAGTGCTCTCTCTCAAAGGGAATTATATTAATATATACAGTTAAAAAATACAATATTTTTAATAAATATTAAAATGTACACTACAACTTGTTAAAGTTTATTTACCTTGTGTGTGTAGTGGAAAATAGAGTTTTATTTTTTTCTGCAGTGATCATATAGTGGGGATGAAGTTTCTCTGATATGTAATATATTAATCAAAATAAAAATAATACTACTTTCCTATGCACATCCTACTTTCCATCTTTGTTTACAATTGAAAGGGTCACCACTGCTGCCAAGCGGTCACTTGGAGAACTAATATGACTCATTCCACTAAGCCCACAAATTTTGAAATACATTGCTGATGATTTGGAAGTTTTTGTTTTTTTTCCTGCAGATTTTATTTTTATTTTGCCTGCAGATTTTGTCTGTTGCATCTGAACTCTCTTTATGTGGGGGTTCATAGATGAGAGGTTTGACTTTCTCACTCTATGCATATATCTATAAAAAAAATTGACATGACAAAATAGGAAAACTTATTCATACAACATGTTTTATTCCTTCAGGAACTTCATTAAAGATAAAATACAGAGATTTATCTAATATATATAGATATATATTTGTACAGAGAAAGTACTGACAAAATGATATATTGTGCTGTAATTAAAGTCTAAAAATATTTTAAAATCTCTTAACAGGAAAGAAAATTATGTCAGACATTACAGGATGTAACTATTGTTATTTTAGTAATCAAAATGAATTATTTACACTGTAAATTAATCATTTTCATTCAATACTTTTATGTTTTTGTGATTGTTCAGCAATATATTAAATTTGCAAAAGAAACACTTGGATGGAGATATCTGAAAACAAAAAGAGTTTTCAGTGCATTTACATATAAATAAGTTATTTGCTTTCTTAACAAGGAAAGAAATTTTATGATTGCAATTGTGAATGAAACCTGAAAAACTTCAAAGAACTGAATGAACATGGTTAATTGTCTGCATATAAATAATCGCAAAAATTCATTTTCAACATGATAATTACATCACACTTACTTTACTCCATAATTTTCTTCATTTCAAGTTTTTCAAATCTTCTCAGAATTGAATTTTAACACATAACATCATTTTCTCAATCATCCTTTTTCATCTGACTGATACAGGTCTTTTCACAATAAAATATCTGCTCTGAAGGAACAAATATGTAAAAAAAAAGCTGTAAAAATAAATTTTCCTATTTTTTCATTTCAATTTAATAATATTGTCTTTCATATCCACTTGTAGGGAAATATAATACAAAGTGGAAAATTTTTTTTTATTGACAATGTTTTACATTCTGAAGATGTCTACCTGACAAACCTGAAACAGTAAATGTACTTGAGTAGAATGTCCCTCCATTTTTTTTTCAACAGTATTTATTTCATCTACTAGCAATGAACATTTGATAATAATTAATAAAGAAAAGGCCAGAAGATACATTTTCTAAGTAATCAAAATATATCAGATAAAAAAAATAAAAATCCATTAACTTTTTACATATATATGAAATAGTGCACAATTAGTATTGATAGTAATGATAAAACATTTAGTATGATAAAACAATGTTTAGTATTTACATTAGTCGGACTATTGTCCTCATCTTTGTCGCCATGTTTGTCACAACGTTTCGGCCGTTGTACGCTCCGGCCTTCTTCAGGTGGTTGGAATTTCAAACTGAACCCTTTATTTTGATCACTGGGGTAGACTGTTCTAGTTCCATGAGCCATGTTTGATTTTCCCTCTGAAAGTTATCCACTGCCTGAACCGGGTATTGAACTCACACTCTTTGGGTCTGTCACTGGATCTAACCAACGCCTTTATCCACTGTGCCATGTGTCCTCAAGGACACATGGCACAGTGGATAAAGGCGTTGGTGCGAGTTCAATACCCGGTTCAGGCAGTGGATAACTTTCAGAGGGAAAATCAAATATGGCTCATGGAACTAGAACAGTCTACCCCAGTGATCGAAATAAAGAGTTCGGTTTGAAATTCCAACCACCTGAAGAAGGCCGGAGCATACAATGGCCGAAATGTTGTGACAAACATGGCGACAAAGATGAGGACAATAGTCCGACTAATGTAAATACTGTACATAATACCTCATCTCAGAAATATAGACAGACTCAAAACAATGTTTGCCGTAAAATAACCAAGGTAAAATTTATACAAAGAATAATTATATATTTCTTCACTGCTCGATGCTACTCTAAAAATTTTATACATATTGCGAATGTTATGTGCGAAATAGAATGGTCTGACTTAACACTTCTTCCTTTGTAGTCTATTATTTTTTTATCTATTCATTTATTTTCAATATTAAAATATTAATATTGTCTTTTCAATAGCTAAAAATAAAGATGTACAATGTTAGACAAATTCTATTTGTGCTTAAATTTTAGCAATCAGGAACAAATATGTAATTAATTTTAGTATATGTGTGTTTGTAGTGGAGGGAGATGTACAGCAAAGCGGGAAATAAAATATTTGTCTGACATGTTTCTTTCTTTAGGACTTCATCAGACTAAATTTATTTCTGTTGGTGTGACTACACATGCTCAATTTAGTGATAATAGAAGGTATAAAAAATGCTGCTCTGAGCAAAGGAAAAAACAATTCACTAAGACAAAATCATCCATTATAAATGTGTGACAGGCTCTTGCAACATTTCACAATTCCTGGCAGATCTTCTATCATTACAGTGTCGGATATCTAGTAAAAGAAAGTGATGGAAACAAAAAGAAAAAGAATCTAAATGAAATCGGCTAGATTAGATAACCAAAACACAAATAATATTTTTTAAGTTACAAATAATTTCTAAATTAGAATTCCCAGCATTTCTCATTCATGTGTAGTCGCAACAACGTAAAAAATAAATTAAGTCCACTGAAGTTCTGAAGGATGAAACGCATCAGCTTAAAACATTTTATTTTATATAATATATATATATATATATATATATAAAATAATAAACTAGAAATACTGTTTAAAACAACAATCCCTGAAGACTGGAAATTTGAACAAAGAAATCTCGAAGTCAGATAAAAATTGATATTTAAAAGTTTTACATATATATATATTTTTGTCATCCACAGACAAACTGTTTCACAGCTCATCAGTGTGGCTAGATGTCCGGTTGTCTCTAGCTAGGATCAAAATCCGACTGAATTTGCGTCAGTCGGAACTTCTACCAGTAAGCCATTGGTGCACGGCAGGAATGAAGGTGAATATATATATATATATATATATATATATATATATATATATATATATATATAGTGGGGAGAAAAAAATATTCGTACACATACAGATTTTTAATTTATTGTATTTCCGACTAATGAATAAACATACTTTTCATATAATTAACTGTATACAGATGCATAATAAAAAAATATTCACAGAAAACAGAAAACAAATTGTTTTAATAGAAAGAAATCCCATTTATCCATTTTAATGGGTGAAAAAAGTATTCGTACAATACAAAAAACAACCCATAATCTTCATTTAATATTTTGTAAAATAGCCATTATTCACTTCTACAGCGTAGTTATTGTGGTTTTATATGCACATAAAATGCGTCTCACAAGTTTGGATAATATGACCAGATTGTTCATCTATGAAATTACTTAGGTTTTTCTCATGTCTTGGACATTTCATACACCTCCGAAAACACTATTAAGAAAAAAGAATAAAGGAATTCATTTTCCGTTATTTTTCTTTGTGGAAGCCATTTTATGCCTTAAGATCCTCAAACTTCACAGTAGATTTTTTTTTATTTACACATAGAGATGAAAATATGTAAGCCATCATAACTATTCCGATATCAACCAAGTTAATTTTTTCAGTGGCAGTCATTTTATAAGATAGCATCATGTAACAAACAAACCATAATTCTCATGCAGATACAAACAGAAAGAAACCAATTATTGTAATTAATTTTACAACAGTATTTTTTTAGGTAACAAGAAACATCTGATAACATTAAGCAAAAGGTAGAAAAATTGCAACAATTTACATTGATTTGTGATAAACAACTTTACATTAGAAATAATTCAAATGGCATTTATTGACTACATATTTTTTCAAAATTCATTATATTTCAAAAAATTTTTAAAAATAAACTGTCTAGAGCCAACTGATGTTGATAACAACCATTTCATGACAATGTCTGTAATTCCTGTGATGTGGAATAATCATTATTTACATTCTTCATATTTAGACTATTATCCTCATCTTTACTGTTGATATCACTGTTCCAGCCATTGTTCCCTCCTGCCTACCTCAGGTGTATATCAATCTCACTAAACTACAGGGAATTCTGAACTGAACCATTTATTTAATCCATGGGGGTAGACTGTTCTTGTTCCACTGCTCATGTCTTGGGACATCATCTAGTATTTATTTATTTGTAGTACTCTTCAGTTACTGCTCACTCGTTTCCACTGAGAGCAAGTACGCACTGCCCAACTCAGAGATTGAAATTACAAACCAATGCTTTAATCTAATAGGCTTAGTTAAAGAATGATATCCATAGACAATAACAGTCTACTCCTGTAGATTTAATAAAGGGTTCAGTTCGGAATTCCCTGTAGGTTATCCAGATCAATATGAACCTGAGGAAGGCTTGAAAGCACAATGGCTGACAACAACAAAGATCAGGACAAGTGTCCAAATATAAACAGTGAAATAATGGTGTTGGAATAAATGGCTTCTTTTATACATGTTCACTTGTTTATAATTTTCTCTATTCAAGCAAAAAGAGCTGATACTGTGTGGTCATGGGAATCAAGACTGCAGGGAGCAATTTCATTCCTTAAGCAATCATCAGACCATGTGTTACTCGATTTTGTGCAGGCTTTATATATAGACCACTAGGCAATTATAAGGGGTGGAAAATCTATTTTGACAGATTTTCATTGTTCAGGGATAGTTTTTTTTTTGTGTTTTTTTTGGGTCCTGACCTTGAGTTTGTTTATATATTAGTTCTCTATATTTATTTACTTTTACTTGGATACTGAAATTTAGTATTTGTTTTTAAAGAAAGATTATTATGTTTAAGTGATGGAGTTGTGATGTGGTTGTAGGTAGCCTAATAGGAATTCATTTTCATGCTGGCATTTAGAAATGAGCTATTCATTTTTTTAGCAGTTTTCATTTTCCAGATACAAGACCTAATAATTAACCTAGTACTGGGATATTTGCATTTAAGTGAACATAATGAACCTGATTGTAATCTGAATTTCTTATTCTGAGCCAATATCCATTACATCACCTGCAAATACCTGCTTCAGTGAAATGGAAAACATTGTCAATTTTAATTTTTTTCATTTGTATCCTCTTACTTCTTTAAATAATAACCTTATACTAATTGTTGCAATATTTCACATATTTAATGAGACAATAGGGTTTTTACTAGATTATCTTTATAGTTGTAGAACTCACTAGGAGCTTATTCAATCATTAGCATATGAATTATGATTCATCAGAATTCACTTAATAAAAATCATGAAATTTTCATGCGTACTACTAGTAAATACTAATTCAATAAACTAGTCACATTCTATTCTAATCAATAAAATTTTTGTTGCTTTTTCCTAAGTCCTTGACTGTCAACAATTTTACAAGAATTTTCCTTTACTTTGAAAAGTAACTGATCAATAAATAAATCATTCAATTGGTTTTTGTTAGATTTAACCATCATTTGGACAAATAGGGATTGCTTCCTTTTTTTTTAAATTCAAGTTTGAGAAAATTTTAATCTTTTTTAAGTAAACAAAAAAAACATTTTTTCCATTTGATTGGACAGATAATGTAAACAATTATGAGGAGATAGGTTTTAAATTTCCGATGAAATAGTCCTTGGTAAATAACTTGTTAATGGATCACCAAATGTACCCATCATTGTTAATTGATCACAGAATGTACCCAGTAATTAATCACTGAATATTGTGAAGATTCTAACTGGAAGTAAGTTGAGGTTAAAATAAATCAACTATCAACTGAATGCTGTAAAACAGAACATGTTAGAAAAATTAATTTAAACTTTAACAAGAAAGAAAACATTGAAGGTAATTTTTTAATTAAAGTAGGAAATTATTACATTAACTTGAATACACTTTTGTAGATTAAAAAAGAGACTGATAATTCTTACTTAGCTGATCAATAATTGCCTGGAAATACCTTGGACACTCTTTGAATGGTATGTATTGAAGAGACAAGACTTATTGATGTAAGCAAATGGAGGCTTTCATAGCAAGTCAAATCTAACAAAAGAGAGGCTGCAGGGCAAATATTATAGACAGCTTTCATCAAAATAAAAGATAGGAATGCTCATCACAATATGCAGTAGATCAACTCTTTTTGTAGATGACGCTGCACTGCCAGAGGTCAGTCAGAGTAGCTTTGCTAACCAATGCCTACTGCTCAAAGGCATCTTCAGTGAAATCATAAACATCAGAACTGCACCTTGTATCAATGGCAGGTGGTCAACTGATCTGCTGTGTCTTGCTTTCTTCTGAATCAAGAAGTTCGCAGGGTAGGTGAGCTTCATTATCATGGAAGGCATTAATGGCACCAAAGTGTGTTTTCAGAAAACAACAAGGTAGTGGACACAATGACATGGCAGCCTTTTGCTAGCAAACACAGAGTTGTATCAACCATGTGGAAAGTATTTTGTTAGTACCACTTACTACAATATCACTGAAGAATAGATACACTTCATGGCAAAAATCTTCTATGATGGCAGTGGCATCTATTGACAGGATAACAGACCCTCTAAGAGTGTATAAATTGTACAGGAATCCTTTCAGGATTATGAAGAAAGTTCAGTGTTATCTTTCTCACCAAACTCCCTAAATCTCAATCCAACTGAACACTTACAGACCAAGAAGTTCACTCTTCAAAGACTGTTTTTTTTTACATCTTGGCACCAGATTTCATAGGAAATCTTTAAAAGTCTTGTAGAATGAATACTTCATCAGATAAGAAATACTTCTGAAGAACAGAGAAAACTAATAACTTCTTTTTAATCATTTCAAACCAAGGAAAAAAACTAAAAGGACAGAGGTCAGAAAGACAGAATATGGTGATTGATGTTGTCTTTAAATTTTTGAAAATTGTCAGTGGTAGGGAAGCAAGAAATCAGAAGAGTGTTCCACAGGCAAGAAGTGTGTGACAAGAAACTATTGCAACACAACATTGAGCCATTTCAACAGTAAAATGATGAGATCTACTTGTCAATGTAGTAGTATACATAAATTCATACAGTCAAGGTACCAAGAATGAAAGATCATTAGAACAATTGCCATGAAAGTATTTATAAAAAAGACAGAGGGAAGCCATATTATGACAGTGTAAGAAAGTGACTAATATGATTAATATGTGCCTTAGATTCCATCAGACAAAAAATATCAATATCCATTTCTATTTAATAGTATGGAAGATACATTTATCAAGTGTCCTATAAGACATCAAAACCTGTCAATGCTTAAGTTTTCTTGGACTTATTCATCTTTGGCAGTGAAATTGCTTTACATGACCTATGTTGTCTGTGACACTGTTCTCAAACAAATATACCTATTCTTTCATAATTTCCTATGAGAATAATTGTTATACAGGGTGCCCAGTGAAAGCAAGTGGCAAATTTATTGTTCCCGTTTTATCTTTCAAGAATAATTGACCTTGAATAAATTTCTTGAATATTCATAACCTTAAATAATCATTCGACTCATGTAATTACTTAATTCTGATTGGTTCTTTTATGATTGATTAATTGCTGCTTGATCTTGTGACTCCTCATTTAAAAGGTTATTTGCAGACAATTTTTGTCCTTTATTCTGCCCTTTTTATATGTCTAAACAACTCACTGATTTTGAGCGTCAAGATATCATACTTTTCAAAGATCAACATCAGATGCGTGGATTGATGAAATGTGCAGAAATTCTTCCTGAATCTTTCAGTCACATCAGTGGCCACCAGTTTTCAATGATTGTCTCACATCTTTCTGAATTTACCATTTCTTTTACTGGGCAGCCTGTAGTATCATTACATTCATTTCTTTTGCAGCTGGCTGGACAGTTGCAGGTCTCTCTGTTACATTCTCTAGAGCAATCATGCAGGCTATCTAATCAATAACAAGGTCAACATTGTCATTCATCTTCCAGCCATACCTAGCATAAATGACAAGACACCAAATGTAACACTAGGTTATTTGCTGACAACTTTCGTCTTTCATTCTGCCCTTCTCATATGGATAAACAACTCACGGATTTTGAGCATCAAGTTATTGTACTTTTCAAAGAACATCCATCATCTGACATGGGGATTGATGAAATGAGCAGAAATTCTTCCTGAATTTTTCAGTCATTATCAGTTTTCAATGGTTGTCTCACATCTTTCTGAATTTACCACTTTTTTAATGGACACCCTGTAGATTTAGGATATTTGACAGAATCTGACATCTGTCTTGAGTTTCTGCTATGTATCTAGAAATTCTTGCCAAAATCCAAAGAGTCTGCAATGTTTTTGGTCCTGACCTGGCATCTCAGCTTCACTCACATGCCCGATCACCATAATGTAGCTTCTCTGTATCTTTTCTATAAGAATTTTTATGGTAATTGTTCTGATGAGGTTTTCTCTTTGGTACCTTGACAATGAATGCAGTACTAGATTGGCAGATAAGTCTCATTTTACAAATGAAATTGTTAGTTCTATGTTAACAGTTTCTTTTCTTCTTGCTTGTGGAACTGACTTTTTGCTTTCCACTTAACTTCTCTACAGTTTTGAATCTAGACTAGTTTTCCTTGACTGGCTTACCACCCAAGGCAACACAACCTTGTTATTTAACCCATAGCTGAGAGGGATTCATGCCCCCCCCTTCTATATGATAAGTATAGGCATAACTAAAAATTTTTACCTAAAAATCATAAAGTTGACTTGTATGCCACAATCTATGGTATTTTCTCTATTCTCTCTCAATTGTAATTTTCGTTCTGCTGAAGGGATTGGTATTCAATGAACCAAGTAAAATTGGTTCACCAATAGTTAGACATGCTGAATGTATTTAGCATTCACAAGACATACTGACAGTGGGAGGGACAGAAGTAAACAGGGAGTAACTTCTATAATGGGTTTATGTGAATGGATCGCAAAGCAGAGACAATTAGGGACGGGAAAATAGTCTAAGGTTGCTTATAACAAGATATAGGAAGTTGTGGAAAGCCATAATCAACCACATCCTGAAAGGAGGCAACATGTAAAAAAAAAAAAGACTTGATTAATCTATCTCAGCTTTACATTTATATGATTGAGGGGTTCTGTCAAGGTTGGTTCTAATACTAACAGCTTTGAGTTGTGATTGCCTGGGTAGCTAAAGTAGTTATGGGAGAGAGGTTTATCTAGGCACTCACTGAGCCACTCTTCTCCATTGACTGATGTTGTGCGACAATGATCTATTTTGTCAAAATATCTACTAGGGGAATAAAACAGGGATAATCGGATTTATATTTTTTTTCCGTCATCAGTTTAAAAAGAATATAAAATCAGCCAGAATTCCATGACATTTTACCTGTTTTATTTTATTGTTATCATCATTACAACATTCTTTGCCATACTTTGCACAATGCAGTATTGTTGCCCTATCTGGGCACTCGGGACATCTTTCCTACAGCCCCTTTCCCACAGAGGTAACAAACTTACTGATACTCTATCACTAATTCCATGACAAATGTTCAGATGAACTCCATTCTTTAGTGCCTTTTCTCATGAACAACTACTTTGTGAAACAGCTGTGTGGATAGTTCCTTGAACACATTCCAAAATCTTAACTTCTCTAAGTCTCATTAATTGTTAGCTATCTTCCATATATTCAATTCTTATGTTTATATCACACACCTTATTCAGTAACTCTCTAAGTGGATCTTGAGCTTTGTTCAGGATGCTCATTAGTAAAGAAAAAAAACTTGATATCTATAACATGTAGACATAAGCAGTAGATGCCAAAATGTTCTCACAGAGAAAGATTATTCAGTTAATACATAAGAAATAAAATACACTATCATCACACGCAGCTTATTAGAAACAGATTATACCACACAGCCAATGTTCTGTCATAATTGTCGTCATATTATCAGAAAAAACATATTACTCTTCTATATTTAATACTAAACATTGTTTATTTCAATACAGAACAGAGACAATGACAAGTGAACTAATCGATCCTGATCAGGCATCTCAACTTCAGTCACATTTTCAATAATGTGATGTAGCTTCCCTCTGTCTTTTCTACAAATATTTTCATGGCAACTGCTTTGGTGAGCTTTTTTTCCTGCTGTCCCAAATACATGAATATAATCATGCTACTAAATTAGCATCTAGGTTCCACCCTTTTACTGTCGAAAGAGTTGTGGTGGTTGTATGAAACTATAACAGTTTCTTTTCTCACACTACCCACCATTTCCTTGCTTCATTGATAACTACAATCTTCAAAAATTTAAATGCAATGTCAACTGCCATCTTCTGTCTTCGTGAACCCCTGTTCATCTTTTGCCCTTTCTACAATTCTCCCTTTTCTCAGTTTTCTCTTTTACTTCCTGTAACCACCTAGTGGCATTATTGCCTTACTTGGGGTGAAATGATTAAAAAAAAAAGACAAAGTTACACTGTTTCAGGAAAATAGATTTCTTAATTCCAGTAGCTGTTTCAGTATTGATGGAGTTTTCATTCTGACCATCTAAAAAGGTAGAGGAGAAAGAGTAACGTATTTGTGAGAAACATTGCTTGCTTTTAATGACACCAAATATGAGATATCTTTGATCCTGTCAGACTGCTACACATATTAAAATAGAAAATGAAATATGACAGCCTATTGATCAAGCAGATCAGCACAAGGTCTGAATTTTGACATACTCAGGGAGAATCAAGATGGCTGACAATAAGTTGGGTGATGAGACAAGAAAATAGCACTAGAGCAGCTGTAAAAATTAATTTATGATTATACACGTATTAGACATGTTCATGCTTCCTATATGTGTGTGTGTGTGTGTGTGTGTGTGCGTGAATAAAGACAAAAGCAAAACTTAGCTGACAGGTTTCATTCTCTGATGGACTTTATCAAGACACATTGACTAAGATGAATTTTCCTTTTGTCTTTATTTATATTGTCCTTTTACAGATACATTTTTACATATGAAAATTTTACATTATTATGGAAGGCAGTCCAAAATTATCTGCACTTTTTTCTAAAGATATATTATGCTGAAAGTGCAGATAATTTTTGATTTACCCTAATATAATGTGATGGCCACAATTGATTTTAAACGTGTGCATACATATATATATATATATATATACATATATATATACACACACTCACACAGTGCAATTGGTAAATTATTGCCATTTTATATTTTTGATTTCATACATGTGCATTCTTTGTTTTTAATTTTGTTGACTTCAAAATATAGTAGGGTCAGTTGGGCACTGTCTGTAAGAAAAAGAGCACCATGCCAGAAATTTAGAAACAGCATGCTGTACTGCTTGGCATTCAGGTTGGAAGCTCCAATACAAACATTTCAGAGTGTTTGGGTGTAAGTCTGAGGACAGTGTAGAGGATTCAGAAAGAGTTGGATGAGTCTAATGATGATTACGAAGGTACAGCAGCTCAGAAAACTCACTCTGATCATTCAAGATATTTTTGTATAATTTTGGTAAATATATCTGTTAAAATGAGATATCAGTGTTATTTTATTTTCACTTTTGCATAATTTAGATGACAATTTATACATCATGCACTGTGTGTGTGTATGTGTATCTATACATATATATATATATATATATATATATATATATATACACACACACACACACACAGGGTATCTCAAATATCAGTCAACAATTGGATAAGAAAAGTATTTGTGAAACAACAACTAGATGAAATTTGCATGACATATACCATAAAATTTACAAATGACATCTTGTCAAATACAGAAACTAGTAAATAAATATAATATTTACAGTGCTACAATGGTAGTGTGACTTTTGGCCCACTCTGTGTCTGTGTGTTTTATGTATATATATATATATATATATATATATATATATATATATATATATAAAAAGACATCTGTGGTGAATCCTGCGTAAGCGGGTGGATCTGTTTCACTTAATATGTATTTCATTCCAGTCAAAATAAATAAAAACCGGCACCTGTATATTATATTACAGAATTGGATTTGTTGATTTGCAGACTGTCGACAAATATATCATTTTCTGTACATTCCGTTGGCACCAGCTACATATTCAGCTTTATATGTTACTTAAATTGCAGAATGAGATTTGCTTGGGTATGAAAACTGATGAAATTTCTTCAATAAACAGTTTCACCTGCTTAAAAATAAAGATAACAATAAATTCAACTGACCTGTGAGATTATATAAAATTTGGATATAAATAAAATATATTTTAAAGATAGGAAAACTTTCCTTTGCTGACAGGTTTCATCCCCAGAGAAACTTTACCAAGATAAAAGTGGAGATTTTGTTACTTGCATTTATACAAGTAGTATTTGTTAGGTTTTCATATTTTAAATTTGAGAAAACTCTAAAATATTCTTAAAAATAGCTGTTTAAGGAAAGGTAAACTATGGAGGACACCAAGTGATGTAATTTATTGCCTAATAAGTGCAAGTGAGTAAATATTATTGTTGTTTTACTTTTATTATTTTAACTTTTTAATGTATTTATTTTTTATTTTGTTTAATTATCTATGAATTTGTTATCTAAGTATAAAAATTTGAAGGTCTTGATTTAACAGTTTTCTATTAATATTTTTAAAAAAATTATCATATATGTTGGCTTGGGTAAAGATTATTTTCTTTTTTAAGAAAGGAGATATCTGAAAAAAATTCAGGGTCTAAATTAACATTTTAACAAGAATCAATAATTGCACTCTGAAGAACTTTTCATCTAAGAACATTATTTTCTCTTTTAATAATATAGAATTCTTGAGAAGTTGTGGTTGATCATCTCCCCAGGCTAATATTGTCATGTTCTCACCACTCAGCCACATATCCATTATATATAATCAAGGTGCTCAACATGGTGATCAAGTCCTGGACGAGAGGAAGACATATGTGTTCCAGCAAATTACTGATCTCTTGTCCATGGCCCATTGAACGATGTAGTAACTGACAGAGAATTTTCACAATTATGTCACCTGCAATATACAGCCTCCTGGCTCTGCAGATATAAATCTTTTGTTTCAATATATTTGATACATTTTTGAGATAGAGAGAGACTAAACAGATGCCCCACAATACAAAAGACTTGTTAATTGCCAGAGTCATGGATATGATGGCTGTTATGAACAAGAAGCACCTGATCTGGGCATGCAGACACTTCAAAAGTTGCATCAAGGCTGACAGATGTCTGCTACATCTGGAATATCATCGACAAGAAAAACGATCTGCAGGTTGGTTAAATACCACCATCATGAATATAATGGCTAAAAGTAACAGAAAATCTTAATCTGGGAATGCAATAATTTCAAATCTGCATCAAGACCTGCCTTATGTTTGAATAGCATAATTAAATAACTCTTTGTTTTTCTAAGATGAAGATGTTCAATTTTTATTTTATTTTTTTTAAACATACTGAATTCGATGACATGTAGTAGGAACTCAGACTCAATGAGAACAGGGTGAACAATAACTGAGCAATACTAAAAAGAACAATTTACACTCTTTGCATCATTCAGGCATTTGTCCTCATTCTTATTGCCATTCACAACGTTTCGGCTGTTACGGTACAACCTTCTTCAGATGATCTATGTAGGAATTTCAAGCTGAACCCTATATTTAATCCACAGGAGTAGACTGTTCTAATTCTAATTCCATATGCCATGCCTCTTTTGGATATCTCAATATCAGTTAATTTGCTTTTGAAACTCAATTCTCCAAGTTTTTTTTCCTTTCTGCTGTGGCCAAGTATTGAACTCACAACTCTTTAAACCAAGTCACCTTTTGGATTAATCAACCAATGCTTTTATCCACTGGGCCATGTAATAAAAAGATGTGATATCTCTAGATATGGACAGCAGAATTGGAACAATCTATGCCTGTAAATTAAATAAAGGGTTTAATTTAAAATTCCTTGCAGATTATCTGGACCAATAAATATATGAATATGGCTGGAGGGCACAGCAGCTGAACTGTTACGATAAGAAGAAAGATGAAGACAATAGTCTGAATCTAAATAACATTTATTTTCCTGTTGAATATCATTGTTTTTCTTTATAACTTGTTCTCATTTACCTGGTACACCATGATTTTGCACACGCACACACGTGTTAGTTGGCTGTTTTTGTTTAGCTGTATATCAATCTCTATGGGTTGTTTAATAATGCTAAAATCTGAATATTTTGTACACAATTTTTTTTTTTTTTTGCAGAGATAATAATGGTTTTAATGATACAAGTCTTACTAATTAACCCATAGCTGGTGGGGAGAAACAGTAGATTCATACCCGTTCTCAAGGATATTTGTTTGTAAGTGAATATAACAAACCCAACTGGAATTGGAACTAGACTCACCAATTAACAATTCTGAGCCATTATACATTAAACCACCCACACATCCAAGTATACAGCATCTGGTATTCGCAAGTAATTAGCCATTTACGTACTGACCAGACTCAACATTGCTTAATTGCACATACACCCGTGTGTGTGAATATTTGCACATATACTTATCCTCATGAATTCTAAAATTTTAACTTTATTGCCAAGAGTGATATGCCAAGCCTTTTTTCTTCTCACTTGAGCAATGTTAAAAATTAAATTTATCAACTCTTTATTCAACAAAGTTCTTACTTTACTTCTGTGGACAAAGATCAAATAAAATTTGATCCACTCATAATTGCAAGTAGATTAAATAAAACTTGCCTATGATAAATAGACAGGTTTTCTTTGTCCGAAATAGTTGTTTGCATAATTTTTAATTTCATTAGACAGCAATTTCTTTTTTATTATAAGAACCATGACATAATTTCAATTTGTTTCTTCGTCTCAGATATAATAGCAAATTTAGAAAAAAAAGGATCCACTTTTCAGTCTTTGCTAAAAAAAAACATTCTTTTGCTTTTACATTGGTACTCTTCCCATGATCATACAATCACATTCTCCACCTATTAGGCATTTCCTTGCTTCCATTCTGATCTTTGTTTGAAAATGTCATTCCTGCTTTAGTTGGAACTTTGTAAAAATGAAAATTTGTTTTAATACTACTCTATGTAATGTAGCAGCAAACATTGTTACCTGGCTGTACAGACTTATTTTGTGAAAAATAGGAAAATGCTATTTACTGGAAATAAATGACTATAATGGAGCTGATGGTGGTTTCCCATGTGTACTGCCCGTTTAGTTATGACTAACAAACAATATGTCACTATATGGTTTAGAAATAGGATCAAGTGCTAGTTAGTTTGTATACACAAAGGCTAGAAAGTGATATTTCGCAATGTCTTACAATACAGATACACTTATCGCAGCCACTTTCGGCCACTCACTAAAGGCGGTAGAGAACAGGGCATTTTTCAACCTTCACCTTTCCATCGTGATCCCTACACGCTTGTAATTTCCTTTGGAGATGAACTGATTACCTTTTTTGTTCACTGTTGTTATGAACCTAATCATAATACACCTCCAAGCATTTTTACACCGTAAGTTTCGCATAGAAATCTCCACTCATTTTTTTAGAGATTTTTGACATTTCAGTAATGCCATTTTCTGTCGTGAGGCACTCCGAACTTAACATCACTTAACCTCGCCAAATTCGTGGTCGGTACTGACTGGTCAGTTCTGACACGGCTGGTGCACAGGCTCCGCCAACCTTCAACATGACCAGAGCAACCGCAATCATCACCCTCCAACCATCGACACGACCGGAGCAACTGCACTCATCAACAACCTCCAACCGTCGAGCAACTGCACTCATCAACAACCTCCAACCGTCGACACGACCGGAGTAGCCACACATCAACCCTCAACCAGAGCGTTCGCATCAGCAAAGTCCAACCACCGGCATTACCAATATACATCCTATTCTCCTTCATGTAATAAACCCTGCGTAAATCATACACATCTTCGTTCTGTTGTCCATATTGTTTCGCCTGGTTAGATCACAAAGTAAAAATGTGGCGGGCTCCTTGTGACATCGTTCATTTACGACACGGGGGCGCTCGGGCCATCGCGCCCCGCTCCGGGGTGTCTGCTACACAACAACATTAATCAATCAAGGATGTGTAATTAAGTCCACAGTAGCAAATGTTTTCACAAACATTAAGACTTTGAGTTTGGTTTCTCTTCATTTAGAACTAAAATTCTCTTCAGTTTTAACTGTTGAAAAAGAAATAATAAAACAGGAAGCTGGGCATCCATATATTGAAAAATCAAACATTTCATTATTAGCTGTAAAAAAATAACAGCAAGTCTTTTAAAGCACTTACTATTATGAGGTTTTCACATGTGAATCTTTTACGATAGACTTTACAATTATTGTATTTATATGTTACTTGGTCATGTAATTTGAATTGCGTACACAATTGATTAAAAACTAATCAAAGTTTCTCGTTGATTAGAATTCAATTATGTGTATTAGATAAGTTTACATGATTAGAACATTAACCATTTTTTAAAATTTTTATCAAAATTAATGAAAGGAATGTACAGAAATATTTGCACAATTCATGCACTGGATATTTCACTATATAAAATCTCTCAGTAATCTCTTGCATCTTAGTGGCTTTATTGCCTTGCTCAGAGTGAAATGATTAAAAAAAGTCACTCTTATGAATTTCACAAAATATGCACGTGTAGCTTACACCTACTACTGGTGACACGTAGCCTCCTGATGAGTGGATGGACAGCCTGCCTGAAAAAACTCTTGAGTTGGGATGCTAAAGGTAATATCAATCAGCTAAGTGACAAACCTTTTATTTACATTGTGTGTATGTGTGTGTGAGTTAGCAACCGTTTCACCACAAGTAAGACAATAAAAGCCACTAAGATGCCAGGAATTTACTGAAAGTGAAAGAAACAGAGGACAATAAAAGAACAGGAATCAAAGAGACAGAAAAAGACAATTTATGCTGCAATTAAATTTTTGAAGATTGTAGTTGACAGGAAAGCAAGAAGCCGGAAGAGAGTTCCACAAGTGCATGGAAAAAAACTATCATCATTACAACTAGTAATTTCAACAGTGAAATTATGGGACCCAGCTGCCAATCTAATACTGCACTAAAACTTGTAAAGTTGAGGTACTAAGGAGGAAAGCTCATCAGAACAAATACCATGAAAATATTTCTAGAAAGCTCAAAGGGAAGCTACATTACAATAGTGGAAAAGTAACTGAAGCTGAGATACCATGTAAGGTCTGATAATATTGCAGATTCTTTCGATTTTCTCATGAATCTCTAGATATATAGCAGAAGCACCAGACTACATGTGCCAGCAATATTTGATATATGGACGAGTGTTAGATTTATAAATGTGCTAAATAGGTTCTGATGAGAAAAATTGTGCGGAATGATAATGAACTGACTTTCATAGGCGCAGATTTAGCAGTTGATTCAATCAATAATCATTACACTTCATGGCAGTGGAAAATGTAAGTGAGAAGGCAGAGTTAGTTGCTCTCCTGGAGGTTAGCATCAGCCATGTGAATTATAATCCAATGTAAGTCATCAAAACAGTCTACAAGGAAAATTTTTAAAACAAAAATAAATAAAATAAAAAACATATCAAACCTGCCTTATTGATATTTGCATTACAGACATAAAAAAATTGGTTTTATACATTATTTTCATCAGTGGATTTTCATTTGATATTAAATTTGATTTCATATCATCTGGGATGAGCAAGTGAAAAGAAAACAGAATCAAGGAGAATTTCTTCTATAAATATCTGAACTGAATAAAACATCAGAACCATAAAAACTTTGCCTTGAAGTTATCAAGTTCATTGCATCATTGTTGGATGGGAAAAAAAAAGAAAAAAAAAACATGCTAGATACCCCATAAAACCTGCCAAAAAAAAAAAAAAAAAAAAAAAAGTGATATGTTTGAAAGGAAAATATAAAATATATGAATTTCTGGGATGAGGAGCTATTATTTACATAGAGATTATTATCCTCATCTTTGCTGTTGTCCATTGATGAAGGCTGGAGGGCACAACAGCCAAAATATTAGGATAACAACAACAAAGAATAAGGTGAATAATTATGTAATATTTTGAACTTTTCATATTCATTTCAGAAATAAATTTATTACCATTTTAATTAAAAGTTGATTTTTTTTCTTATCAGCCTATAATCCTCATTTGACTTAACTTATATTACAAATACTTTTCACTGATATTTTTGGGTAGTAGTCTTCTTTAGATTTTTTTTATATACAGGTACACTGCCAATTTTCTTGCACACTGAATTCCAGAACTATAATCATTATGCGAGACAAACAGAAGTGGCATAAAAATAATCTAAAAAGACACCTGCCATTAATTTTGCACCTTTTAAATTATCAGGATTGTTAGGGACATAAATGTTAAATATGAATTAAATGTTTAAATTCAATAGCAACAGTTAATTCTTCAGTTAATTCTTCATTTTCCCATGTTTTTTTTTAAATACCACACAGTTTGTTTTGAGAGGAAAAGCAACAAAAAGAAAGAAAAGAGAGAGAGAGAGAAGAGAAAGAAAAAGAAATAACAGAAAGATAAAAGTAAAAGACTAAAAAGGAAAAAAAAGTGTGCATTCATTTTTTTTATAACCGTTTCTTTTTTATCTATTAACAAAAACAAATGCAAAATTTTTGAGCAGTTCAAATTCTGAACATCTACAGAAATGCAACTTTTGTTAATGTATATGTGAACTCAAGAAACAGTTTGAAACCTGACAATTTGAAATAAATAAAAACCTTATATATATATATTTAATAGATTTACAGTCAGGCAGCAAAATGATTTTACAATCCAGTATATGCACATCTCAGAACAATACATTGATGTAAATATTAATATTCATAAATTATTTCAATTATACTATCACTGTACTTTAACATGTTTTATACACTAATTAGGGAAATCTATGACAAAGTGTAAAAAGTTTTTGTGAAGTGTTTCATTCTGTAAAACTTTGGACTAAAGTGATGTTGAGGAAGTCGTAAAGATAGAAACACATCATGCAAAAACTTTTCTCGCTTTTTTCCGCTTTGTTATAGATTTCCTTAAAATTCTTCTTGATATGTTTTCCGACACTAAACATTACAACTTATGAGATAAAGGCAATATTAAAAAATCATTTAACTATTTCAATTTTCTTAAAATTCTGTACCTATGAGACATTAAATTAAATGACATTTTTTTTAAATTAAGAAGGTTTATGAAATTTTATATATATATATATATATATATATATAAAAAGAAAGAATAGTAAGATATAAAATCCGGTGTTCTTATTTTTGTTGAAAAATACATCCCTACCCATCCCTAAACATAACCCCGCTTTCGAATGTAACTATTAACTGTACAACGAAAATTAAAAAATTGAACACCCTACCACCCCTTGTCTAGATGAATGGATTTCTCAGTATCCTTGGAAACCCTCAATTATGAATCTTTGCCGTGCCTTTAAAACTGTAAATTTAAAAAAATAAGTTACTCCAAAATTCGCTTGACGAGGAAATGGAACTAATGTCTTTAGTTTAATAACAAAATTAAATTTGAAGGCTTTAGCTTCCATTTTTGAAACATGGTTATCACTGTGTAGCGAAAAAAACATTTTAAATCAATATATATATATAATTACACATATACCTAGATTTACAAGAGTTTCATGGCTTTCCCATTCATCAAGTACAAAACATTATGTTTTTGTAATTGATGAATGGGAAAACCATGAAACTGAGTCGTATCGTAAATGTAGGTACATGTGTAATTATTAATATATTATTTATAGCTCTGTTTATCTACATTGAGCACTGTTTTGTCTACACCATTGATTAAATAGTTATTTGCTCACCTGTATGTGTACATAATCACTCACATATATAGCTGATCATATCTCTTTATTTAGATCATATATATATATATATATATATATATATAAATATATTTTTAAGGTATGTTTATGGGTAATAGTGTTCAATATTTTTATGTACTTATTTTTTAATCATTTCACTACAAGTAAGGCGACAATGCCACTAGATCACAAGGAGTTACAGAGAGTGAAAATAAAAGAGAATGAAAAGTCTGAGAATAAGGAGGATTGAGGAAAGGACAAAAAAGGAATCGGGTTCATGAAGACAGTAAATGGCAATTGACTTTGCATTTAAGTTTTTGAAGATTGTAGTTATCAGGAAAGCAAGAAATCAGGAGGGAGTTCCACGGGTGTGAAGTACAAGAAAAGAAACTCTTACAGTCGGAGTGGTGGCTGCATTTAGACAGAAGCTACATCGTGTCACTGAGAAAGGGACTGAAGTTGAAATGCCAAGGCAGGATCACTTATATTCGAGAATCTTATTTGGATTTTATCAAGACTCTCAAGATGCACAGCAGGAGCACCAGACCAGATATGCCAGATTTATAAAAGTAAAAGATGGATTCTGACAGGAAGAATTTCCTGGCACAACACAGTGAACCAACTTTCCTTGCAGGAGATGCAGCAATTGATTTGATATAGTCACTCCACTTTATGTCAGTGGAAAACATGAGGCCAAGAAGGCATAGAGTGTCACTCTCCTGGAGTTTAGCATCAGCCATGATGATGGCAGATGGAAAAGTTCTGTGGGGAAAGTTTTGTTTTGGAGACATTGAAATTTATAAGCCATTTCTTTCCCCTGTTAACAACTGATTGGAGGTCCTTTTCAAGAGCAGTCGCCAAGTTTGTCAGATCTGTTGGATTTGACACTGAGGCAGGAGTAAATGGGTATGTCATCTGCATAAATAAATGCTTAGTTGGGAACTGGGGACATCAAACTGATCTTTGATGAAGTTCGGAAATGCTGTAGTTTCAAGGATAGAACCCTACTGGCATTGATTAAAACCGCAAATACTTTTCCAAAAAGAGGTAAAAGTGACGAATGGGCAATAATTACCCCCAGAGTTCTTAAAAACAGGGACTACAGAAAAGGACTTCCAACAAGCAGGAAGCAGCAAGGCATTTGTTATAAAGTTTGGAGAGAACAGGAAACAGCTCAAGAGCACATTTGCATTAGGATTATGGTAGGGGAACTGCTTTGTGGGGACCTAGTTTAAAAGTGATGTCAGAAACGAGTTACAGATTTATGCACATATCACTCAGTAGAGCCTCTTTTTCTATGAGGAAAATCTGGTAGAGGTACTCCAAGTCCATTGAGAATGCAGTTGGAAGAGAATTTCCAAGCAAAGCACGACTTCAAATTGACTTTTTTTCTTTGAGTACATGTTAGCATTCATGACAAACAATGATAAAGAGACATCTGTTGGTGCAGCTGGAAGAAGTGATTCCTGTGAGCTATAGTGACTGAGCAGGCAGGTGAGAACCAGTAAGATGATAGTGGTTTCACTTGATATTTCCATGCTGGAACAAAACCTTCAATGCTCACTTTTGCACAAGAGACTTCAGCGGCACATTTATGAACAACAGGATGATTAAAAACATCATTCCAAGAGACACCATAAAGAAAGACACAAAACAAGTCCTAATCAGTGCATTGACAACAAAGATATTCTGTTAATAGGCAGTTCATGACTGATGGGAAAGAAGAAAGAAATATCTATAGATACCACTGCATGATTAGAGTTGCCAAGAGGACTGAGCTGCAGAGCAGGAAATAAGTCTGGGGTGAAGGCAAGTACAAATGGAGTGTAAGTAAATATAAAAGCAGACACTGAGAGTAATATCAAGTAGCAACAGTCTGTTTCCAGTAATCTTGAGGCCTAAACATTGACCTGAAGATTGCATTCAAGCCAAGTATTAAATAGACTGTTGCTGCTAAGTCATTATTTACACATATTTCCATAAAGATGGGAAGTTTGTTTATGACCATTTTTATCATTTGGCTTCCATGTATATTGAAACTGCCTTTGTTCCATTAGTCTTTTGGCCACAGTCATTAGGAAATAACCCTGAACCTACCATTTCTATCACCAAATTTTAAATGATTTTGTGAATAGATTTTGTTATATTGAGTTTTGTTGGAATAAATTATTGGATAGCAATAATTTCTTTGAGACAAAAAATTCAAATATCTAGAACCGAACAGGTTTTTGGTACTTGGTATTTATAATTTCAGTCACTCTGAAAAAAAATGGAAAAAGTAAACAGAAAAAAGAAAGGGAAAAGAAAGGCAAAAGAAAAGGAGAAAAAGGAAAAAAGGAAAAAAAAAGGGGGAAAAAAAGGAGAAAGAAAAAAGAAAAAAAATAGCAGTTGAACTAGATTTTTTCTATTTATATTTCTTTTTTACTCCAGGGTGACAATATTGGTTCAACATTCTATTGAATGAAAATGTCTAATGACAATTTGAATCAGGAAACAAAATGAAATAATGAAAATAAACTCAGGGAAACTAATTAGGTGCCAAAGAGAAAATGGAAAGAAAGAACAGATTAAAAAAAATAAATAAAAGCTACAAAATGAGTTTGGAAAAGGGGAAAGGGGTCAAAGAAGACTTGCACCTGAAATAAACCAAGTAGAATTCATTGAGATTTAGTAGGATTAGATCCCACTCTATCCATCTGCCTCCAGGGCAACATGACCAAAGATTTCTGGTCTTCTGAAATTTCCCAAATTCCAAAAAAGAATTCTTGCGATGTTTATACAAAATACTATTTCTCCAAAATATTCATATGGTTATCAGCGTTCAAGGTAGTGGTTCAGCCTGAGTACATTCCAAAAAAGTTACATTGTACTGAAGCTCCTATGAATGTCTTATCGAAATATGTCAGAGAGGCACAAACTTCTTTATATAAATGCAATAGATACAGTCAGGAGGAGAGACTACAAGATGAGAAAAGGTCCATCCCTGAGCCTATCCATCTGCTGCTACTGCTTGTCACTAAATAATATGCAGACAAAAGCCTGAAGAGTCAAAAATACTGTACTAGAATCAAGGTTCTTTATTTTACCAGGAAATCCTGACAAGAAATAGTCAACCAGCTGCATAGGAAGATTAATTCCTTACTTATTATGTACTTTTAAATTATTCATTTTTTTTTTTTAATTATATTTGTCAGCTATTAACAAAGTTTGTTGGTTTTTTTCTGTGAAGTTAATTTTTAGCAGAGACAAAAATATTACCATGGTCTGTTGAGTTTCACACCCAAATCCCAACCTCTGGGCAAAGAGATATGGGTTACCTCCCAGCATTTTGATGTTGAATGTGATGGCTGCAAATATCAATAACAACATCAAAAACACTAAACTTACGGTAGCACAGAGACAGAAAATGACAGGTCAGCAAATAGGGACTAATAAAAATAATATCTAAAGACATCGTTTATGGATAAAATGAAATTATTATAAAATATAATCAATAAATCATTCCATATGTTCACTTCATCGATCCAGAGGCTGACCAGTGATTACATAAGATGTGAAAAGCACATGCTGCTGTAAAAGAAAATTCTATTTGATTTTTTTAATCATTTCACCCAAAGCAAGGCAATAAGGCCACTAAGATGCAAAGGGTTACTGAGTGTGAAGGAATATGTGAAAAAGAGAAACATTAAGGAGAGAGAACAATAAAAGAACAGAAATTAAAACAAGATAGCTATTTGAAAAATGTAATAAAAAAAAATTAAATAAATAAATAAATCAATGGTTCAAAGACTGGTAAAGTTTATAGAATGTTAAAATGAGCATATTAACCTGTAAAATAATTTATTCATGTATATTGGACACTGTGCTAATCAAATAATTTCTTGGTTTATACCTTTTTAAATTTATTTTTCAAAAGTCATGTCACAATTTGCTTTCATTGTAAAACCTGATGACCACCCAACTACAAGTTCTTACCAATATTTTCCATAAGGACAGATTTAACATAAAACATGCATAACATATTGCTTGTTGTTTTGGGGCAGTGTACCCATTGAGAGATAAACACGTGTCTCCCCTGAAATACCCACAACCAACATGGCAGACTCAGAATATGAGTCCACATAAAAAAAATTAAAGAAACAACAAGAACCAATATATATGTGTACAAACAAATTATAATGTATTAACAATAAATGGTTATATATACAATAGAATATTGTTGTGTGTTACTGAACAATGAACATGAATGAAGAAAACATTTAATCTAGTGAATTGTTTGCATATATGTAATTCGGTGTAGGAGAAAGTACAAAAAAAAATATGAAGTGAGAGGTGCTTACGTGTATGTGTGTGTATTGTTCATGCAAGTCCCAAAAAGGGAATGTGTTCTTCCATGAGAAACTTACATGTTGACGTTAAAGGTAAGAAGAGGCTGCAAATAATCATTGTGGAGTATTTATAGTGTCGGAAAGTGCCCCCGACTAATGATTTTGGAAATTAGGAGGAGGTAACCCAACACTTATCAAAATATACCATGAAAGTTTAAGTTAATACTTATTTTATTGCAAAAACACTGACTTGCATAATGATATCTGAGAAAATGTATCTCATTTTTATTAATTTGTTGCTACTTTTGTTTAGCTTCTAAATATCAAACAGAATAGCTCTCCCTCTCAAACATGACTGATTCATATTACATATTGCTTCAAAACATGAATTTTGATAATGAATTTTTTATTTTATCTATTGCACACAAGTTACATATATAATTTAATAATATACAGGGTGTCACAAAAGTTTTGCTCTATTTTTATTTTATTGTATGATTGCAGTCTTTATTTTATTGTAGTTTGGTCTTTGAGGCTTCAGGAACATGGCTTTTAGACTGAACCAGAATCAACGAATTGCTGCTGTCTGACATTTCTGTCTGTGTGGGTCAAATGTAGCTGAGGTATGTCATTGCCTCAGTGAAGAATTGGGTGAAATTTTTGCACACCCTGTATATGTGTACACATACTGCATTACATGTAAGGTTTATAGTATATCTTTTTAAATTAAATAGAATTATATTACAACATGATATTGTTAATAAAAATTTAATTTCTTTGTGGTGTATTTTAAGTGATATTTTCATGTTGCTTTTTAGCCTTCTAAGACACAGATACCTTGCATTGATTGGAAATAAAGAGGTTGTCTTCAACGAGATTTGCTCTTAAATCCCATATCATGAAGTGCATCAGTGATATGAACAACACTTTGATTCAGCAATGGAAACCCAATAGCAAGAAATATTCCAACATAGTCAGAAATCCACATTTTCCTCATCTTCTCTACACCATATTGTTTGTTTACACTTATTAATAGTAGAGGAAAAAAATTAATTGCAGTCAACCTAATACCTTCAAGTGCTTTTCAATCTGGCTAACCTTAAGGGAATTTCAAACTGAAACCTTGATTTAATCTATGGGGGTAAAACTATTCTCATTCCACTGTCCCTATCTAGGAATATCCTGTCTTGATCCTTTTCAGTAATTCTAGTTCTGTTTTTACTGAATGTGTTTGTACTAAACAGCCTAGAGATTGAACTCATAATTACTATGTCACCAAATTCACAAACCAGCACATTAATCTTCAAAAGATAATGTCCTGTGGAAGTCCTGATGCAAGAATTTGGAGCTTGTGGGTGAATAGTTTGTTTTTCTTATACATGTTGGCAGTCCCCAAAATGTTGTGGGGGGATCCACTCGCAACATAGTAGCAGAAATTAGCCTTATGTTCACAGAGATAAAAGCATACTCAACAGGAAATAAAACATACAGAAATAACAGGAAAAGCATCGTAAATTGTATGTTAATTTCATATAATTTATTTATATTTTTTGTCTGTATTGGTGCATGTATTCTTAAAGTTACAATTGTTTTATGGTACATGTGATAAAAGGGAGAAGTTACTCCATAGTATTACAAGATATGTCACAGAGACAGATGTCACACATGTGTTGCCTGTACCTAAGTTCATGGTGAATTTAATGTCTTTTGGTGGGATGTCCATATTTCTAGCAGGAACAGGTGTTTTTTTTTCATGCTGGGAGTGATTTCATTATTTTTAATTAATTTATTTTATACAATGTATTAAGGTTATTGTTTTCTTTTATTTATAATTTATTATTATTTTATTTTGATTCATTTATAATAATAATCTCCTTACAAGATGTAAACCTAATATTCTTCTTGCCTCCTCTGCTACTGATTTGCTGTTAAACTTGACTCTTTGCACAGCAGTAAGAAACAGTAGCAGTATTATAGACTAATAGTAATAAATAGTAGAGGCTATTATACTATGAAACCAAGCTTAACAGCAAATTAGCAGGAGAAGAAATATGAAAATCATTCGGTCTAAAGCTTCAGAACTGTCCCACAGGACAATATTCTAGAGGGTTAAAGTGTTTGTTTAGCCATTTGATGGTATAGTAATTGTGAATTCAATTATAATGTGAAGCTTAAGAATAAGTTTGACACAAGACAACAGTCATGTAGCACCCACTGAGAACTGAATTCATGACAGCACTATTAAAGTTATCTACAAGTTCAGCTGGCGTCACTCTAGTTGGCACTTGCCCTATTATGAAGCTTGTAGTGGACCCCCACTGGAAGGGGCATGATATAACATGGCCTGTGCACCCAAATAAAGCATAGATGTCACAACAGGCCCACTAACTTTTTAAAGAATAAAAAACAGGAATCTGACATGTCAACAAGAGGACAACGAATGACACACTTAAAATTAATACAAAATTTATTTAACATCATCTACAAAAGTATGTGTTTGGATTAAAGGAACACGAACAAACAATGAATCGTGTAATGGAGGCAGAATTAAGTAAATGAAGAGATACTGACTGACTAGAATATATAACAGATAATATAACTGTGACTAAATGTTAAAAGTAGAGTCCATTTAAGTTAAGGCCACAGTTCGAAAGTTCAGTTCAAATGTCCAGCAAAAGTGTTGAAAGTTGCTGGTCAAGTCCAATGGTGAACCTTCTGTAGTATTTTAACTGAAGGGTATGGAGTAGGTTGTTTGAGGCTGGATGATATGCACACAGAAATTTCCTAAACCAGGTGAGTTAGGTTGACAGGAAAGCTGGAAACAGGGACATAGTGTAGCCGGAAGTTCAGGGATGTTGTAAGCAGGTACATTAACACTGATCAAACAGATGAGTAGGGTTGAAGTAAGTGCCAGAAGTAAAGAAGGCCAAGTATACTGGAAGATAAGGGTCCATGGTAGCTGGAAGTAATGAAGGCCAAGTGTGCTGGAAGAAGTTTAAGTCAGGATCAGTGAAAACCAGAAGTAAATAAAGGCTATGAATACCAGAAATAAGATGCTGGAAAATAAGCGGTTGTAGTAGCCAGAAATAATAAAGAGCAAAAGTGCCAGAAGTAAGAATGGATAGGAGAGCCCAGCTAGCATCTAGTTGAAAGAACAAAAATAAATGGGCTCCAGGTTTGGCAAGAAGTCACTGGGTTATATCATAAGGGAGTACAAACATTAACTAGGCCTGCATATCTACTTAATATTTAAAGAAAATGAATTCAGAGTTTCTACAAAGTATAAAAGGTATCAAAATGTTCCCAAAAAGTATTCAGACTAAGTTCGTAATACTGAAACAACTAAAAAGACATTTTGTTTATTATGAATCTAAATGAAATTTCTATATTAAATTGAAGAGAGCTGAGCAATGCAATATAGAAAAGGTCAATGTCATGAAGATATACATCGTCTACCCTTGATCACTTGAACAAAACAGTGAAGGGGGCTACAATAAGCTCTTGCCAGTTTTGTTTTATAGTTTTCTGTTGCTTAATTCCAAAAAAAAATGAATACACTATCAAGTTCCTTATTAGTCTCATTTTCTGTATTATCCAATCAAAAACTAGGATCTTGTTTTGAATTTTCTTTCTCATCTGATGAAAGGCTTCATCAAATGTGCTTTTTGTTTACTCCCTCACTTTTTGTATTTTATTTTTTTTTTAAACCATTATTTTCCATGCCAGGGGACAAAGAACAAATCAGCTCTTCTTACACGTGTCTTGATTAATTAATGTTTAGTCTTTAAATATAATGTCCTCTTCATGAACATTTGGAAAACAGTATTGACACAACAGTTGGAACACTCAAAACCAAACTTTGAATACAAGATTCCTACAGAAGTCTCCAGGGAAACAAAACATTGATACCAATTCTAATCATCTCTTGCTAAATTCACTGGATTTACCTTCGAGCCACCTGATTACACAGCCACATCCGACTCTCAAGCAATTCAAAGGACAATTATTTGTCAAGTAGCCAGATGAAGTGGACATTCACTTACTAACCCTTTAGCCACAGAGGCCAAAGAAAATAACAAAATCAAAATTCAATCACACGGGACAACATCGTGTTATGGTGCAACTGTCAGGAAGCACATCTCTTCCATCATTACTATACTGGCAAGTTCCAGCCGCAATAAAACCTTCACAATTGTGGCCTTATGCCAACCAATGATTTTGCAATTAAAATCCAGTAATACTAAAATAAAATAAACAAAAATTAAGGTAATTTGGATGGAAAACACAATTTACCTGAACATTGAATTACAGTTCAATAGGTGTAGAGAGGTGAACCTGTTGCTCGGTTCACACTCCTTCCCAGTCTTTTCAACTGGTGTAGAGATTTATTCCTTGTTTCCTGTTCAATTTTGGGTTTATGGTTCCTTCTCCTAAGGTCTTCTCATTCTCTTTCATTCTCAGTAACACCTGGTGTCTAACTGGCATTATCACCATGCTTGGGTTAAAATGTTTAAAATAATAGTTTAAAAAAAAAAAAAAAGCAAAGAAAAAGGAATTCATTGACAGATAAAGACTAACAGACTTTTAAACCGAGTAAAGATGCTATGATTTTATATTAATGAAATATTTTTAAAATGCTTTTTGCATTAATCTCAAATTATTTTTTTATCTCTTGTAGCTCTCAGCAACGTTAGCCTCTTTGCCTATTGCACACAAGTTACATATATAATTTAATAATATACAGGGTGTCACAAAAGTTTTGCTCTATGTTTATTGTAGTTTGGTCTTTGAGGCTTCAGGAACATGGCTTTTAGATTGAATCAGAATCAACGAATTGCTGCTGTCTGACATTTCTGTCTGTGTGGGTCAAATGTAGCTGAGGCATGTCATTGCCTCAGTGAAGAATTGAGTGAATCTTTTTGCACACCCTGTATATGTGTACACATATTGCATTACATGTAAGGTATGTCCTTTTAAATTAAATAAAATTATATTACATGATATTGTTAATAAAAGTTTAATTTCTTTATTGTGATGTATTTTAATTCATTTTTAATGAATTTTTTTCATTGTTCTTGTTGCCTTTTAGAATTGTTTTAATTTTAAAAGATTTCACCTTCTAAGACACAGATACCTTGCATTGATTGAAAATGAAGAGTAACAGACTGAGTAAAGATGCTATGATTTTATATTTATGAAATATTTTTAAAATGCTTTTTGCATTAATCTCAAATTATTCTTTTATCTCTTGTAGCTCTCAGCAATGTTAGTTTCTTTGCCAAGACTCTCACCCACACCTATTCCACCATCCATTTCCAAAAGTTCATCAGGTGGGGGTGGCCCATTATCTTCCCTTGTCCCTTCTGCCTTTATTATATCTTGTGAGTGTCAAATTCTCCAAGCCATCCATTGCTCATTATGTATCCTAAAAAGTTTTAGCTGCCTCTTTCTGAATCCGAGTATAAGTGTCTTTTTTCGTTTCCATTTCCCTTAAGACATTTTCATTGCTTATGTGCTCAGCATCCTTATGTAGAACCACACTTCTATCTCCAACATTCTATCCATCTTTGAGATTTTTCAGTCTTCACTGAAATGTTGGTTCCAGTACCAAAATGGGAATGACTGCAGAACACTTCCCTCCCCAATTTATGGGCAGAAACACACAAATGCATGCTGGGATTTCTTCCTAGCCAATAAGATAGGCCCGTTTTCAGTTTCATATGACACAGTCTCAGTCTGTCTTGAAGTGAGAATGCTACATTCACTTGTCCAAACTTGCTGTGTGTGTGTCATTTCTTAGTTTGTGAACTTTTTGCCATATTATTGTTGCTTTGCCTTATTGCTATTAATTTGCCTTGCATATAGTGCTTGCTTTAAGTTATTTTTTGTCCTGTTCTTTTTTTCTTTATCTTATAATTGTTTATTACAAACTTTGCCAATTCTGTTTGTTGGGCAGTTCTGCCATTTATTTACATTTAACAATGGCCACTCATTCTACATATTGCATCATGTAAGTGTAGACAAACAGCTACATAATGTGTATTATTGGTTTCAATCTTTGTGTAGGAATGACTGAAAAACACTTTCCCCTCCACAATTTATAGGCAGAAGCATACAAATGCATTCTGGGATTTTTTTGCCCTCTTCTTTTCTTTTGCTTGTAATTGTTTATTGAAAAGTTTGCCAATTCTGTTTGCTGGGCAGTTCTGCCATTTATTTGCATTTAACAATGGCCACTCATTCTACATATTGCATCATGTAAGTGTAGACAAACAGCTACATAATGTGTATTATTGGTTTCAATGTTTGGGTAGAAATGACTGAAAAACACTTTCCCCTCCACAATTTATAGGCAGAAGCATACAAATGCATTCTGGGATTTTTTTGCCCTCTTCTTTTCTTTTGCTTGTAATTGTTTATTGAAAAGTTTGCCAATTCTGTTTGCTGGGCAGTTCTGCCATTTATTTGCATTTAACAATGGCCACTCATTCTACATATTGCATCATGTAAGTGTAGACAAACAGCTACATAATGTGTATTATTGGTTTCGATCTTTGGGTAGAAATGACTGAAAAACACTTTCCCCTCCACAATTTATAGGCAGAAGCATACAAATGCATTCTGGGATGTTTTTGCCCTCTTCTTTTCTTTTTCTTATAATTGTTTATTACAAACTTTGCCAATTCTGTTTGTTGGGCAGTTCTGCCATTTATTTACATTTAACAATGGCCACTCATTCTACATATTGCATCATGTAAGTGTAGACAAACAGCTACATAATGTGTATTATTGGTTTCAATCTTTGTGTAGGAATGACTGAAAAACACTTTCCCCTCCACAATTTATAGGCAGAAGCATACAAATGCATTCTGGGATTTTTTTGCCCTCTTCTTTTCTTTTGCTTGTAATTGTTTATTGAAAAGTTTGCCAATTCTGTTTGCTGGGCAGTTCTGCCATTTATTTGCATTTAACAATGGCCACTCATTCTACATATTGCATCATGTAAGTGTAGACAAACAGCTACATAATGTGTATTATTGGTTTCAATGTTTGGGTAGAAATGACTGAAAAACACTTTCCCCTCCACAATTTATAGGCAGAAGCATACAAATGCATTCTGGGATTTTTTTGCCCTCTTCTTTTCTTTTGCTTGTAATTGTTTATTGAAAAGTTTGCCAATTCTGTTTGCTGGGCAGTTCTGCCATTTATTTGCATTTAACAATGGCCACTCATTCTACATATTGCATCATGTAAGTGTAGACAAACAGCTACATAATGTGTATTATTGGTTTCGATCTTTGGGTAGAAATGACTGAAAAACACTTTCCCCTCCACAATTTATAGGCAGAAGCATACAAATGCATTCTGGGATGTTTTTGCCCTCTTCTTTTCTTTTTCTTGTAATTGTTTATTGAAAAGTTTGCCAATTCTGTTTGTTGGGCAGTTCTGCCATTTATTTGCATTTAACAATGGCCACTCATTCTACATATTGCATCATGTAAGTGTAGACAAACAGCTACATAATGTGTATTATTGGTTTCGATCTTTGTGTAGGAATGACTGAAAAACACTTTCCCCTCCACAATTTATAGGCAGAAGCATACAAATGCATTCTGGGATTTTTTTGCCCTCTTCTTTTCTTTTGCTTGTAATTGTTTATTGAAAAGTTTGCCAATTCTGTTTGTTGGGCAGTTCTGCCATTTATTTGCATTTAACAATGGCCACTCATTCTACATATTGCATCATGTAAGTGTAGACAAACAGCTACATAATGTGTATTATTGGTTTCAATCTTTGGGTAGAAATGACTGAAAAACACTTTCCCCTCCACAATTTATAGGCAGAAGCATACAAATGCATTCTGGGATTTTTTTGCCCTCTTCTTTTCTTTTGCTTGTAATTGTTTATTGAAAAGTTTGCCAATTCTGTTTGCTGGGCAGTTCTGCCATTTATTTGCATTTAACAATGGCCACTCATTCTACATATTGCATCATGTAAGTGTAGACAAACAGCTACATAATGTGTATTATTGGTTTCAATCTTTGGGTAGAAATGACTGAAAAACACTTTCCCCTCCACAATTTATAGGCAGAAGCATACAAATGCATTCTGGGATTTTTTTGCCCTCTTCTTTTCTTTTGCTTGTAATTGTTTATTGAAAAGTTTGCCAATTCTGTTTGCTGGGCAGTTCTGCCATTTATTTGCATTTAACAATGGCCACTCATTCTACATATTGCATCATGTAAGTGTAGACAAACAGCTACATAATGTGTATTATTGGTTTCAATCTTTGGGTAGGAATGACTGAAAAACACTTTTCCCTCCACAATTTATAGGCAGAAGCATACAAATGCATGCTGGGATTTCTTCCTAGCCAATACAATATGTTGGTTCTCAGTTTCATCTGACTCAGTCCCAGTCTGTCTTGAAGTCAGCCTGCTATTTTCACTTGTCAGAACTTGCTCTTGTGTGTCAACACCAATACTTAGTTTGTGAACTTTTTGACTTATTACTGTTAATTTGTCTTGCATATATTGTTTGCTTGCTTTATATTATTTTTTTTTTGCCTTGTTCTTTTTTCTCTTGTTATTCATTGTGAACTTTGACAATTCTGTTCGTTGGGCATTTCATTCAGTTATTTACATTTAATCATGGCTACTCACTCTACAACTGCCATACAAGAGGGTTGATATTACATAACAGTTCAGAAATCTTTTCTTTGTTTCTAATGAATTTTTTCTCATTCTCAGTACTAAGTTTTTCAAAAGCAATACCAATACGTGCGTTCACATTTTGGTGTTGCATTTTCCAGCCTCTGTTAAAATACTTCCCAAATATTTAAACTTCTGTACTTGTTTGACATCTCCGATTTATAGTTCACATAAACAGATAAGACAGAAAGTCACAGCAGCAATAATAAGAAAAAGAGGCCTTGATGAATACAGAGTAGCAGTATTAGTAGTAGTCAGATTAAATTTAAGGCTCTAAGTTCTAGACTCAGGATTGTCTCATGGGACAACAGTCTAATGGATTAAAGTGTTAGTTGAAATTCCCAAAAGGTTACCAACTATAAGTGACAGCTGAAGAAGGCTGCAGGATACAGTGGCTGAAATGTAACGAACAACCAGGATTTATCTGCTCTGATAAGTGTCCCAGTGTTTCATGAAGATATTCTGTTCAAGATAGAATTCTTATGGCAGGTTAGGAACTTTAAATGAAATTCTGGGAAAAGGTAAAAAAAACAAAAAAACAGTTGTAATCAAAAACCTACTTGCAATTATTTAACCAGTGAATATAGGTTTTTGTTCAATCCAACAAACCTTTATTCAAGAAATGAGAGATTAAGAAAACTCTTGCAATTTTATGATACAGAAGGGACTTGCCAATTTTTTCTTTTGCCAATAGATTGGCTCCATGCCAGAGTTTTGTTTTTCAACTTGAGTAAATCAAGAATCTCCCTAAATGACTACCACAAGACAAACCTGCATCATTATTTTTAGAAGATACCGTAATTGATAGGATTAAAAAAAAAAAAGCGAGTGTGCTCCATCACAGAATAAGTCATCATCAAAAATAGAATCAGAAATCAGTTTTCTTCATTATTTTTTCAAGTGCAACGATTCCTTATTGCTAGTTTGAAATAGCGCTCCAATGATTTTAAGCCAGATATTCTGCTGGCTGTACATAGTGTGGATAAATTATGTCAGTTGATACTCATTTTAAAAAATTCAACTTAATTATGTTTTAAATATTTATATAATATTCAAATTGTTTAATAAAACAACAACAAAAAAAATCAATATTTTTAATTTTGAGAAAAAGTCATAATTGAAAGTGTTGTTCATACAACTGAACTTATGATTTTGCTTTCATCAGGATCACAAGGTTTCAATCTATTCTATAGCCTTCTTCAGACATACACTCTACAAGAAAAGACATTTCTTTGGGTTTTGCATTTTCAAGAAATAGATGATGAACAGCAGAAAATGAAGACTAATATACTGACCAGAATTTTTCATTCTCAATCACATGAACCAGACACCATTCTCAGCAATCACAGACAATTCCATATTCATTCAGAGAAATATTCTCCAATTGCTACAATTGCTAGCCCAAGAGTTATCTCCAGTTGTCCATCATAGACATTAGTAATACATTATAAACTGATACCTTTTAACACAACAAGGACCAAAATAGCTGAAATAAATAAATGCCAAATATGAATTTTGTTCAAAAAGATTCCACAAATAGATACACCATCAAAGAAATCATATACAAATACATATATACCTGTCACTACTTGTCCCACACAGAAACTATAACACATGGATGATCATGGGCAAAAAAAATCAAGGTTCTTACTTGTAATATTTGCCAGTGGGAAACAGTTATGTCAGGTGATATCACCTATATTATTTGTTTGAATTATATGGGTTTCATTACTTCTCTGTACCTCCACTGGCTATCATGTATGACTTCTTTGCAGTCTACTCAGCACCTAACATTTGTCACCTGACAAACTGATGCCACTGATTGTCATATGACTCTTGGCAATTTGTCCTAACAAACAGTAGATAATCAGATATTATATATATATATATATATATATATATATAGATAGATAGATAGATAGATAGATAGATAGATAGATAGATAGATAGATAGATAGATAGATAGATAGATAGATTCTGTCTATATTTCTGAGATGAGGTATTATGTACAGTATTTACATTATTCGGACTATTGTCCTCATCTTTGTCGCCATATTTGTCACAACGCTCCGGCCTTCTTCAGATAGATATATAGATATAGATATATAGATATAGATATAGATATAGAGATATATAGAGAGAGAGATAGAGATAGATAGATAGATATCTCCATACTTGTTCAAAACATAATTATATAAAATAGGCAAAGAGAGGTAATGGCAATACTAGCAGTTTCTTTATAAGAAAAAATTGACATTCATTTGCCGAGGAGCCAGTGCAAATTTTAGTTGAAATATTTAAAGAAAGTTTCCATTAAAACAATTTTTCAGAAAAATAGGTTTCTCAAGTTTAGTAATTGTAATATAAGTAAAAGAGTAAATTATGAATGTATATATGAGTAGAGGGAAAAAAGAAACAACAGATAATTGCAGTGAGCATGATACCCACAGAGTGCCTTTCCATTTCAAACCTTGTTCCATCATAAGCTGAACATGAAAAATATTCATGAGAAGTCATTCCACTAACATCAGAATTCACTGTAAATTTCCAAAATGTTTGTGTAATCTTTGACATCACAGGTAGGATTAGTTGATCACAACTCATTTCAATGATTACATCAATTGTCTCAGGTAAGTCACAATAAAACAACAGGAAAGCATTAATCAAAACTTGTATTTAAGTGCTGGCTCAATTTGGCGCCACGTGGGAAACACTTGAGAATTGCTTGTTGCCCACAGATACTACCAGTACGACATCACTCGCCAGGTTAGCTTTCATTGTTTTCTGCATTAACAATATAAATATTTCTGGTGATAGGGAATTAAAAGAAATGGTGAATCGGTATTTGAACTCTCTAAATGCAGGCAAGGTTTGTTCTTTTCTGATCACTTCCCACTGACTTTACCACTACTTCACTACTATCCAGCTTCGCTTTAGTCATTTTCTGCATTTCTGGTGATAAGGAAAAATAAATTTTTGATTAAGCCTTTAAGCTTACTATATGCAGGTAATGGTCTGGGCTTGTGTCATCACTTCCCACTGACTTTACCACTGCCTAACTTAGCTTCAGTAATCTTCTGCACTAACAATCTAAATATTTCTGATGACAGTGGAGAAATTTTAGAAATAGAATAGGCAAGTTTCAAAATTCATTTTGTATATCATGCTTTGGAAATCAAGAAAATACATTGTCAGCAGTAAAATATCAATTGTTACTGACAGGATATGTGGAATTTATATGCTTATAAAATTTGCAGTAACTGTTGCAGAATGATTGTACAAGATGTTGCTAATGAGAAATAGTTTTAATGCATTCAGAATCTTTTATCAAACTAGTTTCAGCTAAGAATCAATGGTGGATGATGAAAGATGGATTCTCAAAAAATTTTGTTTTCAACAGATTATCTCATCACAGATAGAAAAAAAAATACTTGAGCTAACTGAAATGTGGTTCTACTGAAGGATGCTGAGAATACCATGGGCCAAACATGTTAGTGACAACAAAGTTTTAGAGAAAATAGAAACAAAAAAGAAACCTATACTTATCAGAAAGTCAAAGTTGAAATTTCTAGGGCAAGTAATGAGGAAAGAGGACTTTGACACTCACTGGACATATTGAAGGCAAAAGGAACACAAGAAAGCAGAGTGCGTAACCTACCTAAAGAGCTTGTATAAATAATTGGCAGAACAGGGATAAGGATAGATAGTGAAAAGACCAAATTTACTAAGTGCTACAAGAGACAGGAAATCATGAAGAGCTATGATTGCCCACATTGTGAAGCAACGTGGCACAAAGAAGTCAATAAGATTTATTAATTATTATTTATTTAAAGATTTTGACACAGAATAACTAACTAGAAATAAAACACATTCATTAGAGAAACCTGAAAAGATTTTCTTATTGGCTGGGTATCTACCAATGAAAAGGGACAGAAAAACTTGGCAACACTGGAATGAAACAATGGATCATGAGGAGCAGACCATGAAAAAGACTTCCACATAAGAACACCACATGTACAGGAGGAATGCAACCGAGATACTGGAAGCATAAACAAGAACAAATGACGCTGAGTAACACAAACAAAAATTCTTTGTAATGCACGGCAATCCTGTTGTGTGGTCAACAAGGCATACTACCATACTGCCTCTTCCCAGAAAATTTTCCTGCTTTTATGGAGCCTAAAACTTTAGTGGTTGGCTAGCAAAGGAATCATTTACATAGCTAACACTCACATCACAACTCTCATGGGGAAGCTGGTAAACTCTTTCATCATAACAGGACATTTCAGGGTTCTCACTGGCTCTGTTCTAGCAGGACAGCCATAGGATGTCTTTCTGCAAAGAAAGCACCCTGAATGTGATCTCTTTGGCTGCTCCATATGCATTTCGTTTCTGTCACGAAAAATGTTTGCTCAGTAGATCACTCAGATTTAATAACTGCTTTGAATTCATTTTTATAACAAAACAAAATAATTTTAGGATAATTCTTATAGTTAAATAATATTTTCATATTTTGTTGCATAGAAATTTGGTTGTGGTAAACTGTTATAGTTTTGAATTAGGTGCTGATATTTTTTTCCAATTAAAGCAGCTTGAGAATCTTTTCAACAGAAGACAAATTGCCAGCCATTATTTCACACTTTCCATAAAAACCAAAACATCATTGCCCTTTCAAGATAAATTTCCTTATACTAGTTAGTGCTGGGAAAAAAGTCAAAATTAATTTTTTTTTTTTTTTTCACTCTAAATTTTTAAGCACAGTTTTATCTCTTCAATAAAGTTCAAAAAGATATTTATGACAGGATGAGAAATAAACTGAAATGAAAGAAAATCAGTTGGCTAACTTTAAAAAACAAACATTATGCCTGTAGATGATTTTAATTTTCAATTCAGCACATAATCCAAGAATATCAAAAGTACATCCTTTTTAACTTTTATATTTCAACTTCCAATTCATCTTTGCCCAGTTGATAAAAAATACTGAGAGAAAATCAAATCAAATCCCAGATTGGTTCCATTTACAGACCTCCTGGTTGCAAGCACCAACCAAAGTGAAATGCTATCATCGAGATTAAGATTCTTTTCATTACATTTTTAATAACAAAGTAGAAATGCCAGTGAAAATTTCATGATTTTCCTAATTTTCTGAGGAATCTTAATTCTGAAGTTAATTAGTCCTGGGTATGATGATAAACTACACCTGGCAGCAAGGCCACTGATTAGGAGAACGGAGGTAATGAAGAACATGGAACCACCTCTTAATTACTCTTGTTCCCAGGTTCACCCTGACCTGGGGTGATAGCACCTGTTAGGGTCCCAGCTTTGGACAAATAGTGACCCCCACCAAAAAAAAAAAAAACTCTGAATGTATAAAAATATATTCTTAAAGTAAAAATATCAGCAATACATATTTATAGCAACATGACCAGCAATATATTTTATCTGTAGTTGAAGGCATGCACTTGTGTTCAAAATATTTAAATTTCAGTATTAAATAAATAACCCATTAATCATCTGAGAGAATCCTTTCTGCTTTCCATTAGTATGACTGATGCTGACTACCAGGAGAGTGACTTGCTGCACCTTCTTCAACTGAAATGAAGTGGAAAGTCTATATTGAATCCATTGCTCAGTTAACAGCCAGGAAGGGAAGTTCACTATGTTGTGTTAGACAGTTTCTATCTTACATATCTACCATTTGCCCATGCTTAGAATATTGCTGCCATATGTGGTCCAGTGGTCCTGCTATCTAGAGATCCTTGATAAAATCCAAAGAAGAATCAGCAATATTTTTGGCCCCAATCTAGCATCTCAGCTTCAGTCACTTTCCAACTACCATAAGGTTACCTTCCTCTGCCTTTTCTATAAATACTTTAATGGTAATTTTTTGGTGCCTAGATGCTTCAAATTTAAGCACAGTACTTATACTTGTGATGAGGTTTCACCAGTTGACAGCTGAACTGGCTAAGTTTCTTATAGTTCTTATAGGTGCCAACATCCTATATATATATATAGGCAGGAATCTCAAGTCTTGAATGGTAATCTTCCTTGAGACTGTGTCTTAATAAAAACATTAGATGTACTTGGACTACCATGATTATTTGAGTTAGGCATCAGGAAGAGCATCTGGCCTTTTAAAAGCTTGCCTGAATTTATGACAAATTGTTTGTCTGCAAGCACCCACCTTGCTTTATGCGAGATTAATCCAGTCTTGCCTTAAGAAAAAAACAAAACCCAAAAAAACACATATGTATGTATAGATACAAATCATTCTAAACATGACATCACTCGCATTTGAGATACGTACGTTGAAATCAAACCTTAAATTAAAATGACAATGTTCATAAAAACAAATGCTGAGATGAAAACAAAACTGTTCTCTGTTGTATCTGATTTCCCTATAATGATAACAGAAGGTCACAATTATGAACTTTGTCTCCATGGATTTGATCGAGATGAGAAATAACTAATTTGCAAAATAAAAATATGCAATTAAATAAAATTAAATAGTCAATTTTAATATAAATTGTTTGAATAAATTCTTGTTGCCTCAATATATATATATATATATATATATATATATATATATATTTTGAACGATAAAAATTATTAAAAAATTAATTAAAATCTTCAGACATACTGGGTTGTAGATTAATATTCTTATGTTTTTATTATTATTATTTCATTTAGATTCCTATATATATATATATATATATATATATATGTGTGTGTGTGTGTGTGTGTGTGTGAGAGAGATGATAAAAATACAGTTTTATTGTACGTTATATCTATGGGTAAAATGCTCAGTACCAGGAATAGAACATATATAAATATACAAGTGTATACTGAAGTTAACACTGACGAGTGGCGACAGTCTGAACCAAATATTCAGGCCTGAAGATTGCATGCAAACATGAAACAAACTGTCACAGCTCAGTGCTGACTTCAATGTTCGTTTTTGTGTGCGTGTGTGTGTGTATTTGTTTTATTACTTCAATGTTACTTTTAGTGGATACCTGTGTCTGAGTAGATACCATTTTTTAAACAGTGTTAATTACATCTGCAGGAGTCGAATCAAATATGAGTACCCACAAAAAATAATGTTTGAGGTCATAAAAAATGTTGGATTCAAAATACACAAAGTCTTTAGAAAATACAGGCATAGACACATGCAATGTGTTTCATTAAAAAAGACTCAAGTTATTTCTTTTTTAATGTTTTCCTTGCATGAAAAGGATAGCCAATGTGGCTAATATAATAGCCAAAAATGCACATTCTAAGAGTTTTTGGCTAATCTAGTTCGCATTTCCAAGGTATTTTTTATTGGGCTATTGATAAAGGTATGTAAGTTGTTAGAAGGAAGACTTTTTTCATATTAAGTAACCAAAAGAAAAAAAAGTTGTAGTCATGCAAAAAGAATAATAAAAATCTTAAGTCGTTTTTAATGAAACATCTATAACAGCAGGATTGCTGCCCAAATACACACATACACACACATATATATATATATATATAAAAATGGACTATCGTGAACAATAAATGAGGGTCAGCAGTGGATGGTGCCTTTCATTTTACACTTAGGCATGCTAGCAGGAGCTATTGTGGAGAAAATCAAGTAAGGGAAAGACATATTTCATTTGTGCATAAGTGCACTACTAGTCCAGCCTTGCTGCAGGTGACAAGCCACATTGACAGATGAAATTTGTTGAAGCAGGATTTCAATGGCATCTCTGCTTCAGAGCTTGACGAAGCTGATCACGGTGGTTCACTCTTCTGTCTTTAAAACACTTTAACTTAATGAAACATGTCTTACACCACTCCTTTACGTTTGATGCTTGGACTTCCCAGGTTTTCAGATCAAAGTTGACACATTTCAATTTGTCTTTGTAGTGGACGTCCAACTGAATACTTGGAATTTGGTAGTTGTCCATACAGTATCTGTTTTGGAAGCCTATACTCATCCATTCTCACAACATGAGCAGTCCACCTAAGTTGTATCTTTGCTAGAATGGTTTCAATGCCTGTGATGTTGTTTTATATATATATATATATATATATATATATATATATATATATAGAGAGAGAGAGAGAGAGAGAGAGAGAGAGAGAGAGAGAGAGAGAGAGTGAGTGAGTGAGTGATATGACAGTGTATTTCACAAAAAATTTTAACTAAAGTATTTCTGTAAGATAAAGCTTTTAAGGTAATCTGTAAGGCATTAATTTTAATTTATTTATATAGTACATTTGTAAAGTTTTAACTACATTAAATACTAAAATTGAACTTAATAGATTATTTTAAGGAGTCATTCTCCTTATAAAATCTATTTACAAAGAAGTCAATGTAATTTTGTATCAGATTTAGAATGGAGTTAACTGTAAAATCTAACAATTGTTTCTCAGTTTGGGAGATTATTTCCAAACAAGATCTTATTTTTTTACTTTCGAATTTTAATGAAAGTCAATATCTACAAAATTTATAAATTTAAGAAATTGAATTAAATTCATTTCAAGTTTTAATTTTTTCCTTACTCAAAAGAAAACAAAAAAACTTTCATATGATAATCTATGAAGGAGTGTTAAAAACTTCTCAGCTGAACCGAGGGATTTAAAAAACAAAATTACTCTGATGCTTGATCAGATTTTGGAAAGCAAGTGTGATCAGAAACTTAGGATCTGCACACCTTGTATTGTCATACTGACACTATCAAGAAAACTGTCACATTTATTTTCTTTCTCAAGACTAAATAAATTCAAGACAAATAAAGCATTTGACATGCTTTATCTGTCTTGAAATGCTTTCTATTTTCACTTTTGATGAGAAAAATAATTCTTACTATTGAATAAATTATGGAAATCCCAGAAAAAGGATACTAAAATTTAATACACCAAATGTTTCTACTTTTATTTTTACTCTAATGTCTGTAACTTTTTGCTATACTAGAATTATTTCTCTTGTTCTGCAATTCATTTATATATCGAAATGTGAACTGTTTAAAGAGCATGACTCAAGTTTTTAGGTTAACGTTTTGCTTTTGTAACAATTTGTGGTATTGGGTGAAACTATCCCCGGCACAGCTTATTCTAGAAACTAAGAAACTGTGGTTAGCATTCAGAAGGAGATAGCTGAAACCTTACAGACACATAATGTGTAAAGAAGGCTTGGTGACTTTAACACTACAAGGATAAAAACTGGTTGTAAGGGAACAAGTATTGAAAAAGATACAAAACGAGAGAGTGTGTGAGTGTGTGCATTTTTTTCTTAGAATACTGCCAATCAAATGTATATGGCCATATAGCTAAGAGTTTCGAACATCAGTGTTTGAAACTCACTATGGTCAGTTTGTGAAAGGCAGTCTCTTGATAATACCAACCTGAGAAACGATCTTAACATGTGCTACCATTGGAATGTGCTTTGAAACTTAACATAGGTCAATCAAAGCCAGGAGAGGTAAATTGCTAAGAAGCCATCACTTGTGCCTGCACAAAGTTGCAACATGACCAAGGATTTTGAACATGCTAGCTTTGTTCATCTACTGATCATGCCAGATTTTCTACTCCCCACCCCCAGAAACTTCAACTAAGGTCTGCTCCGCAGATCTGCAGTATAAACCACAGTTTGGTTCTGTGACTGTTAAAGAAATACAAATGTGCATGAGCAGATGACTGCAACAGAGAATAAACAGCTACACTAGTAAATGGGTAAATTTGGAAATGACAGTTATTATACCGAGTGTTGCAGAATTCAAAACTTTTGATACGAGTTGTAGACGTGTTTAGTAAAATGATTAATGCTCCTGGGTGCATTCGTTCGACAAACAACATTGGTGGACTCATGTGAGTCCAAGGAGAAATAAGAAGACACAAAATTTAAACAAAAATATTACCAAATATTCAAAGTAACCTTCAGTGTCTGTCTCTGATGTACTTACAGGCCGACAGGGTGAGAAGATGTCTTTTTACTATCAAAGTCTTCAACAAAAGAGGAAGATTCTTTGCATCACCTCTAATTATCACCAGGGGGTGATATTTGAGCACTAGAGACATATGTAAGTTCTGCTTAAAAATTTTGATTTGTTCTACACAAGCATTCACCACTATGTGCAGTGTCCTATCAGGATGTTGGTAATCATGTCTCTACACAATTTACTGTTCTTTGTAAATCTTAGTAAAATTTGGCTTTTTGTTATCTTCTAACCCTGTTCTACCATCCATTTATTCAAGCTCACTAGGCAAGTTATGCACTGTTTTTCTTTGTCCTTCAGTATGTTCTATGAGTATAAAATTTTCCAACCCATCTTTCCTCATTATGTGCCCCAGAAACTTTAACATGGCACATAGAAGATCAATGGCTGCTAAAAAATTACTCAGCTGATGTTAATTTAAAATACTGTTGTCAAAATTATGCAAAACTGAAAAAAGAAAGGAAAACAAGTTGGAAATGTATAAAATCAACCAGGCCAACCATGCAATTTAACCCCAATTCTGTCAGGAAATTTTGGGGTGATGAAAATAGACTTTCCTGGTTGGCAACCTATAGGAAACAACTATAAAATTCAAGACAAACAGATTTGTTTAAAGTTTTCACAGGATAAACAATAAAAATTCCAATTTTAGGGAAAGCATGCTGTGGCCAGATGTAACAAAAATCAACCTATTTGAATATGATGGCACCCAGCTGGTTTAGCAGAGTCATGGTGAGATGTACAAAGAAAAATGTTTGGTCTTAAGCATGATGGCGTTGTACATGCTGATATCAAACTGGTAAGCTGCTTTTATTGACAGAATCATGAATACTGAAGATTATGAAAATACTGCTACAAAACTTGTCTTTACTGAAACATTTTGGAAGAAGAGTCATGTTCTAACATGATGATAATCCAAAATATTCTACTGGGGAAAATGTTACACCAAAATCTGAAGGCACATTGGAATAGTGCAAGATGCCTTCTAAAAGGTAAACAAAGTATTAAGAAACAAGAAAAGTTCATTAGAAACAAAGAAGAGTATTGAACTATGATGTAATATCAATCCTCCTCTATGGCAATAATCACTGGACAATCTCCTTACAGATGAAGAGAAAACTTGAAACACACAGAAATCTCAGAGGATGCTGAGAACACCATCAACAGGGCATGTAAGAAATGGAACAATTTTAAGAAAAATGAAAGCAAAAATGTCACTTAAACTTGAATCAGAAAGAAATACTTGAAATTTCTGGGACAAATAATGAGGAAAGAGGGCTTGGAAAAATTAATATTCACAGAGCAGATTGACAGCAAGAGGGACAGCGCATAACCTACCAAATGAGCTTGTATAAATGGAAAGCAGAACATAGGCTTGGAGAGATGGTAAGGAGATAAATGTTGGTTAGACCATATCTTTTTCACTATCATCCACCCAATACAGGGTCCAAGAGCAAGACAAGCTAGAGGGTTACTAACTGAGTTTGTTTTAGAGGCATATTTCAGCAGGTAGGTGGCAGGATGTACATATGAGGATATGTAGGAGTGATAGAAGTTGACTCTAGACTTGAAGGGGTTAAAATTGTAGTTAACATTAAAGCATCTTACTCAGCAATGCCAAAAGTTCTGGAGAAGAAGCTGTCCGAGTGGAACTTCCTCCTTACCAATGAAAGATGAAAGAAATGACGACGAATCAACTCACAGCATGGCAGATCCTAGCTGTTATGGTCTGGATGGGTTGAAGCAAGGAATCCTAGCTGACCAACACATCTGCCATGAAAATAGTGAAAGAGTTGCAGGCAGCTAGCAACATTTCTTCTGTGGGGAAAGGGGTTGTAGGGTGGAACACAATTCAGCATAAACACTTTTGAATTCTGTCAAGGATGGTAAGTGAAGATGGCAACTAGACTGCATTTTTGGTCTGGTCTTGTTCTTGTAAAGATAGAGCATAACAGGAGTCAGGTGCTTTCTGCAGCAGTACAAGGAACTGGCCATTTTTCCAGCATATTTAATAACAAATCATATGTACAAATTTCATTTGAGGTCTTGAATGAACTTCATCACAATCAATGTTCCAGGCAAAGAACATCGTTGGAAGCACAAGGACAAGCTTGATTTTGTTGGAGGTATTGAATATAGGAACTTGGGGAGAGCCTTGATGGACCATTTTCTGAAGAGATACTTGGCCTAAAAGGAGACAACAGTGCTTCTGAAAAACAAAATGTAACAATGACCACCCAACAATAAAGACTGTATGCATTCAGAGTGGAGAAAACATTCTGCTGATTGTTCAACTCTAATGAGGTCAGTACTAACCAGACAATAAGAAATAGTAAAAACTTAATAAATAAAAGTAAAGGCTTCCATACCAAATATTGCTTTTAAATAAACTTCTTTTGAAGGGAGGTCCTTATTTTTGTTTTCTACATATAAATACTTCTGGTTACAGAGTTTCAATGGTGCAAAGTTTGGTCAAGAACAATACCTCATAATATACTTAGAATATTCTATGACAATGAAATCCTGGTATGTTTTAGAATAACAACAGCTTTTACAGAAACAATTTTTTTAAGGGTGTACTTATATTGCTTTTTTTTTAAAGCTTTTCACCCCAGGCAAGGCTGAAAGCCACTAGCATGCAAGGGGTTACAGAGGATTTGGAGCAAGAGCAGATAGGAGTGATAGAGGAAAGGATGTGGAGAAGGATGGTAGATAGATCAATGCAACTGGAGATGTCGACTGATGTTACATTTGAATAGTTGGAGATTATAGTTGTCAGGGAAACAGGAATAGGGAAGGGAGTTCCACAGGTGCGAGATATGAAGCTATTGGAGTAAAAGAGATGTCTACATTTAACAGTTTCAACAGTGAAAGGGTGGGAATGGGATATATGGGCTATACTGTATAATGTGAATGTATTTCTAATGATTCACTAACCAATACAAATCTACTGGGCCATTGTCCTGTAGGACAATTCTCTGTGGAAAACTTGGAGCCTTAAACCTAACCTGTCTGTTGATGAGTGCTGCTGCTGCTTGTCATGCTTGACTGCACTCACCGAAGCTATTCTCTTTCATTACAGCTGGTGCTGAAGACTTGTTCTCACTTGTTTTTATTTATTTATTAATGGCTCTCATACCATATTTATTTCTATGCTAGGGCCACTAAGGGGATCCTCATAGCCTAGCATATGCACTGATTCTTTCCGACATCTACCTCTAAAAAAGTTCTAAGAATTTCACTAAAAGAGATTTAGAAAAATTTAAAGGATAATGAGCAAGAAATATGAATTAGTCAGCACAAATATATTTGAAAATTTGGTTTTATATAAAGAAAGAGAAAAGACACAATATTAAGAACATCGACTAAAGATATAAAAATAGCTACGGTATTACATTTAAGTAAAGATCACAAATAGAAAGATTTCAGTTAGGTACAGGAAAGTATATTAAAAGTATATTGAAGGTGTATTTAAGTACATGAAAACAGATTTCTCATCAGTAATTTTTATTAATGAATGTAGAGCTACATTGGATAGACTTGATGGCTTAGCTAAAAGTTGTGCCTTTCCTGCAAAGTGAACCAAAATAAAAAAAAGACAATAATAAGACAATGCTGCTTCATATTTTTCAGACATTCTTCCAATAGAAATCTTGTGAGCCACTATTAAAAGAGATTGATATGAGAACTGAAAGCAATATTCAAGCAAAGAAATCAATAAAAATCACTGTAAGCAATATTCAAGTCAAAACAGTAGAAAAGGGAAATATTTGCTCAAGAAGGTGGTAATATAATATCAAACAGCCCATCATAATGCATAAAATAATAATTTATTCAGTAACATAAAACAGTGTATTAATCAAACATGTTTCCATGGTCAATACCTTTTGGATTTACTTATAAATTTAAAAAAAAAAAACTTGCATAAGTTGCATTTATTTTGTTTTCATATTGACAAATCTGTCAGCACAACAGTTCTTTTTATGAAAAAATCTTTCAAAAATAAAATATTTTTTTCTGAAAAAGTTATTTGAGAAAAATTAGCTGATTTAAAGTTTAATTAATCTGAACTTATAGAAATATTACTTTTAGTTTAAAATATTGCAGAAAAGTATTTTTACAAGGTGCTGACACATTTATCAATAGCATGAGGGTTTGGAAATTTATCAAAAGGAAGAGAGAATAGATATAAAATTACATGATCAATACAAAATTAATCAGTCAGTAATGTGCTATGCATGATAAATGCTTAGGCGATCATGTATCTTTCAATGCATGACTGATGAGGCAGATTTTTTTCCCTGCAGTAGGTTGCCATTTCTTTCTGTGGTAGACCAGTTGCCATCCAAGGCTATAGAACCTGGTCTGTATTGCTATTTACCCATAGCTGAGGGGAAGAAGAAGAGGATTCATACCTTTCCCAAGAGTATTAGCAAATAAGTGAATGTAATGGACCCAACTGGAATTGGAGCTCGGCTCCCCGATTTCTCAATGCAAGCCGCTATCCATTACTCCACAGTGCCCCCCTAATTAATACCTTTTTTCTCTGTATTTTTTAACTATCTTGAAAATTTAAAGTATTTTAATCATTCTGACTGACAAATACACTTGAGGAAATGTTAGACAATTACCAATAAATTATAAATTTATGATAGTTACCACTCTTATTTTCTGATAATACCATATATGAATAAACGTATTTACAATAATCAGCTTGTTTACACCCAGAAAAATAATTCAAAATTCTTTTTAAAGTACTGAGGGTGAGGACGCTAAATTATTCTAAGCATTTCCATTTATGACTATTAAATACAGTTCTTATTGTAATTAAAATTTTTAAAAGATGAAAACTTTTCTTATAAAAATTCATTATTCATCAAAAATTTTATTTCATAAGATAATGTCTCTAATATATTTTATTCCTAAAAGCAATTAAAAGCTTTTCTAATTAAATAATGTCTTAGTATTATTGCATTTTTTATTTTACAATTCAGAGCAGATTTTCTATAACTAGGGATCCTGTGTGACCAAAAAATACTTGATGATTTAAATTCTTATAAGTAATATAAACATTAAACACTACAAGAAATATAATTTTATGAAATTTCAAGATATTTTAAGTGGTGGGTATTTGATGCAAAAAAAATTTTTTCCAAGATTTTCTCAAAGAGAATGATTTAAAAAATAATTTCATAAGTCCAGAAAGTTTCATTAAAACCCAACAATTATCAGATTTTTGAAAGAATTGCTAAATCAGTATGTTTTTCACCCGAAAATGATGTTCAAATTTCCTATACTAATTTATGGCACCCACCCCATTGATGCCATAAAAACAAAATTTTTAACCAAAATATCAAGGTTCTAAAAAAGGATTAAACAATTAATTTGTACATCAAAAAAATACTTTGGTCTTTCCTCTTAAGATTTTGATAATAAAACTGTTTTGAGCATCATTTCATCATGTATGCTCATTTTTTTAGCAAATCTTTGGAGATACATCTCTCTCATTTTTTATATATATATATATATATATATAGTGCTGAAAGCTTTGTGCAGAATCAACCACACTTTTTGAAAAGCCAAATACAGAGACCTGGTGCACCATGTGCAACAAGGTCCCCAAACAACCCTCTGCAGGCTTTGAATTCAGAGTTGTCCTTCTAGTCCAGTTGCCACCCAAGGCTATCTTGCCATTTTACCCATAGCTGGGAGGATAAGAGGATTCATACCTTTCCCAAGGGTATTAGCATGTAAGTGAATGTAATGGATTCGACTGGAATTTGAACTCATCTCTCCAGTTCCTCAATCTGAGCTGCTATCCATTACACCACTATATATATATATATATATATATATATATATATATATATATATATATATATATATATATATATATATATATATATATTTTAGAATTGGACATAGTCCGACAATTTATTTAAAGACATTTATATAAAAAAAACGTTAAACATAATATAAATGTCTTTTTATATATATATATATATTAAAATGGTCAATAACAGGGATAGAGCATTTGTAAATATAAAAGTGGGCATTGAGGTCAAAACCCAGCAGCAACAGTGTGTTGACCTCTATATATATATATATGTGTGTGTGTGTGTGTGTGTGTGTGTCACACAATATAAATCTGACCAAACAATGTTTTTTAAGGGCTTCATGATTGAGCTAAGAGCTTTTCAGTCCCCCATCATATATACAAAAATTATCTACATTAATAAACTAAATATTTCTGGTGATAGGGAAAAAAAGAATTTGGTGATTAAGCCTTTAAACTTGAGGCAAAGTTTGGATTTTTCTGATCTCTTCCCACGGACTTTACCACTACTCTATCACTTCACATCTTAGCTTTAGTCATTTTTAACATTAACAAACTAAATATTTATGGTAATAGGGGATTAAAAAAATTTGATGAATTTCAACTGACTATATAGACAATGTTTTGTACTTTTCTGATTACTTCCCACTGACTTTAAAACGACTCTACCAATCACTAGCTTCGATATAGTTCGTTTCTTTTCCCCTGCTTCCTCGCTAGAAATATATAGATTTGTTAATGTAGAAGCTAACTGAAAAACACCAACTAATTTCAGTTAGTGACTGAGAATTTTTTTTAGGTTTTTGTATTTATTCTGTAGATTGTGCAGTGACAATTGAGACGAAAAAGATAACGTGAGTGAATATAAATTAATGCATGTATTGCTGACCAAATAATTATGTTTAATTATAGCCACTTATTTGTTCGTTTCAGCTTACATACAGATAAGAAAGGTGGCTCATTGAGCCAAATTAATGTATTGTCATCTTGCAAAAAAAAAAACAACAAAAAAAAACTTTAATTTCTAAAATATCATTCACATGAAATACAGTGGCAAGCAAATGAAATTAACCACTTAAGTAAAAACAAAAAATAATCCATTCGGCTAATTCTTACTAACAAAATCTAAGTATTTGACAAAGCACTTTAAGAAATAGTATTAGACCTGAGCACATTTTAATACAGAAAAATGTTAAGAGCTACTTGACTCAACAAAATTAACCTCATCCCAGATTAAGATACACATGCAAATTTCTCATGTGAAATGAGAGAAGCACAGATCTGAAGCCTTCAACATGTTTTTTTTTTTTGTGTCATTGATTTAAGTTTCAAAATGGGAAGTTTTGAGTTTGGAGAAGAGGATGAAAATGATTGAAAGGAAATTAAGAATGAATGCTGTCAAAGTCACCCAGAAGAAATATGCTGATGTTGGGAGTATTTCTATTGCCCACAGCCTCTTCTACAAGATCATACACAACTTCCTTTATAGTCCAGGACGAAGTGCGACTCTGCAGTTGAAATCTCTAGGAACCAGGTACATCTGTATCAATTTTATCTCCCTAAAGACTTAATAAGGCTGATCCCAGTTCTAAAGAGCCACAGATCAGACTGCAGTTCATGTTCAAGTGAAATAGGTAAAAATATCAAATGCTGATTTTCAAGGGAAGTAAATTTTCCCCATTTGGAATATTTTCCAATTCCATTTCTTCTCATTCATTTGAGATCCTGTGTTTTGCAACCATCACTATGCTCATAAAGAAGAATTATAAAAATCAGTTTTTAAGAAGCATCTGGATCAATTAAATTCATCTGTAATTTGTCAAAATATCAAAATTAACCAACTCCCTAATGAGCCAAATGAACCACACAGTAAATATTTATGCAAAGAAGCCGTAAGTATTTGACAATGTACTTTCAGCATTAGCATCTGTGGTCATTCATAATGGTCATTTGTAATGCAAGTTGTTTAATTTATTAAGAGCTACAAAGGACAAAAAATTATGGAGAGCCATGATTGTCTACATCCTGAAAGAACACAGAACATAAAGAATAAGGTGAGATAAAGGCCTTAAACTGTGATATGGAAAATAAAGCATGCAAAAGTCATGAGCATGTTGACACCACCCTAGAGATGAAGATCATCCCAGATTAAGATACACATGCGAATTTCTCATTGGAAATGATCAAAGCACAGATCGCATAAAATTCCGAGACCGTCAACTTGTTTTTTTTATTGTCGTTGATTTAAGTTTCAAAATGGAAAGAGGATGAAAATTATCAAAATGTAACAAAGAACAAGTGAACATGAAATTGCTAAAAAACATGAACTATCAAGGCAATGCTGTTCAATCCAACCAGTAGAAGCATGCTGGTATTGGCAGTATTTGGGATATGAGAAAGACTGGTAGACCTTTGAAATCAAACAAAAGATATCAAAGAAAGTGGTGAGGTTATCAGTATTCATCTACAAATTAACGACTCATCAAGTAATGGATTAACGCAGCATTAGTATTGAAGTATCAATTCAAACAGCCTACATAAAAGTCATCTATTTATTACAAGAAAAACCATCATTACTACAAATGGCCTCAACCTGACCAAGACCTGCCTCCATCACCTACGGGACCATTTTCTTTGGATTTGCTGAAGTGTGAATAAAAATGAAGTCAAAGAAGTCTTTCTCAAGGCCATTTGCATGGATTTGATTTTGGTGGACAACTCTGCATGATGGAGAAGCCCACACACTTGGCCATAAGTGCCTCCTTCATAACCCACAGGGGAAGAAAATAGCCGAGATCTTACAAACCTGGTTGCATCAAGCTGTCAGATGCTTGGTCTGTTAGGTTCCACCTTGGTTACACCAGCCTGACTGGCATTGCCCTCTTCTCCTGGTTTGTCCATTGAAGTTGTGTAGATCTTTTTTGCCTATTCCACCATTGATGTCTTTGGGGTTGATCACATTCAGTCTGGTCCCTTCTCCTTGACTTTGCTGTCATGGGTGGCCCTTCAGAAGTTGGAACTCCAAACAGTCTTGCAATTGGGATCACTAGGACATGCAAGCCCTTCATCATGACAAGAAACACCCATCAGAGGGCATGAAATAAAAACATGGGACAAAAGAATGTCTACTAAGAGATAGTGGGCTAAATTGATACATAGTAATAAAAGCAAAATAGAACTGCATTCAAATGCGGTTAATATGCATTATAATGTCACTATTATATGGCTATTGTTATAACACACTCTTACTCTATATAACGTACTTCATATAAGAATTTTCTGTACATAATCTTTCGGCTATTTACCTGTAAAATTAACCTGAAGACTGACTCCAAACAGCTACTATTTTTTATCTCTGACCTGGAGAGCTCTTGTACTAATGAACTAGTTCATATAGTTACCAGGGGTGTATTATTTACTCCACAATAATGTCCAAAGACAAATTGGTACTAAAAGCAATCCAAAATATATAACTAAGAAATTAAAATTCAATCGGTAGGTGGGACTAATAGTTTGGAGAGCTACATCAAAAGTAACAGTACAAGAAAATTTATAAAAATACAGGGGAAAAATATATTAATTTTGCTAAAGTCCCACCAATTCCAGTACAATGGTTCACATCTGTAACATACATGATATACAAATATACTGATGAAGCTGTGCCCTTAATATAATCGAACCTATGTGGAGAGAGTTGAAAACTTGAGTGCATAAAAGAAAACTCAAGAATTTGTAAAATCTTTAGGTTTACTGCCAAGAAGAATAAAGAATATTTCTGATGTAACAATTTTAAGTTGCATTCCTCTGTCCCACATTGATTTAAGGTGACTACCATATATACTAGTGTATAAGCCGGCTTTATGTATAGTGCAACCCTAAATTTTTCTGCATGAATTTTAACAGCTCTAGAAAAGATTTACCTGTGTATAGTGCAACTGTTCACCAAAAATGCATTATTTTTAACCACTTCAAAACAATTTCCTGTCTATAGTGTGAGCCACTATTTTTTTTTTTGCATAAAAAACTGATCATAAAAACTTACACTATATTTGAGTATATATGATATGACTTTATATATACATTCATTTTTCATGTACAAATTTCTTTCATCAGTAAAAATAGTTAATTCTGTTTCCTCTCATGGCTCATAACTTTTACAGCCTTATTTCCAGTACCACATTGGGTTCAGGTTTGTACCTTTCCGCATACCAAGTACATATGAATGTGAGAATTTACATTGCAGTTTGAAATGAGCACGGATGCTAACCTTGGAAGTGCATTATCAAATATTTAAAATGTCTCACTAAAAATTAAGCAAATTATCTTTTTAGCTTACTAGCTGATTTCTTGTGCTTACCACTGTATATCTAAATTCAAAGTGGGTTGATGTTTAAAATCACCATTAATACCTTCAAAAAACATCCAAAATCCAGGTCTTCACAATGTCTTTAGCAATGGGACCTATACTCAATATTACTTTTAATGTCCCTATATATCATTTTTCTCTTGCAATTTTATTTTAATCCCATCAATAAAACAATTGTTTCCTCTAGTAGTTCATAACTTTTACAGCTTTATTTCCTGTATCCTAATTTGTTCAGGTTTGTATCCCTCATTTTATTGGGTTCATGTGCATGTGACAACTTGCATGATAGCCCTGAATGACCACAGAGACGGCACTTGTACTACATTGTCGAATAGTTAAAACTTCTTAGTAAAACTTAAGCATTTTTTTTCTTTTCCTCACCATTGAATTATTTATTATCATTTCCAAAACCAATCTCACTCCCTTTAAGCTGAGCTCTTCCAGCTAATGAAAATGAACAGGTTAATTATTTTTGTTGGTATCCCTGCAGAATTAACCCCACCTCCCAAAAAATGTTTGCTCACTTTACATGAAAACAATTCAAACTGGAACATTATCAATATTTGTTCTGCTAAATATTTAAAAAGGTCATTTACCAAATATTAACCTCTATATGAATTCATTATGATTTTATCACTGACACTTATTTTATCACTTAAACTCTTGCCCCACTCATTCGGTAAGATTTGTCAATGCATTTCGTTTATTGCCTTTCACCCAATACAAGGCTCAAGAGCCACACAAAATAGAGTGTTACTAAATGAGATTGTTGCCCAGGAATCAAAGGAATAGAACTTGAACTGGGAACATCATGCCTTACCTGCTGGCCCAGACACCAAGACAAACTTGCTCAGACAGGAGGACTGTAGGATTCTTTCAAAGGTTGCTTGAGAGATGAGCTGACATTCTCTACTCTTCTCCATTTCCTATAGGGTTACTGTAGGACTATAGTACTAAAGAAATACCTATAGTGAGATTTGGTGTGACCAGATAACTATCAATGAAGAAACATGTATGTAAATAAATTCATATATTAAAGATTTAACTGAGTCAAAGTCAGAATGACATCTACTGAAGTGAGATAAGCTCCAAATTACTAGCAGAATGCAACAAGAGTCTTTTCCAGTTATAATTTTTTGTCTCCTTTCTTTAATCAGCAAAAATTTAAATGCAATGCCTAATGCTATCTGCTGTCCTGATTACTCTTTTCTCTTCCTGCTCATTATTAATGTTTCTGTTCCTAATTCTTCCATACCCAATAATCCCTTGTGTCTCAGTGGCTTTTGTGCCTTGCATGGGGTGAAACCAATTAAAAATAGAATTCATTTCCATTTTATTTGAATGAAAAACAAGGCTTCTCTTACTTCTGACCATATAAATTGACCTTTGCCGAGAAACAGAAAAAATACAATAAACAAATAAAAAAAATGAGTGTAAAGATACAACAGATTCATTACTTTGTTAAAAAATAGTTTGGCAGCAAGAAAGCCTCTCAAATTCAGTAGCAAAATATCACAACCAATGTTTCTCAATTAACAAAATTCATTAAATATTTTGACCCTAAGTTGTTTGTCATGTTTTTTTTTTACTGAAGTGATCATATGCTAATCAATGATCTGAAGCCACAATCAGAATGAATTATTTTTATTGTTGAAACAAACACATTTTGATCTTTTGAAAGGAAAGATTGGAGACAATAGATTAAAAAAAAGAAAATGCTTTTAATCCTTACACAAGTTACATTTCATTATTGTACCTATGTCAAGTGAAACATTATGGTCTTCCATCAACTGATTCTGCAGAATAGAAGATGAACTATTCTTTAGAAGCATCCTTTTGTTTACACAAAAACCACAACAGCACTTCCACATAAACTAAAGACGACAGAGGAGTGTCATGATGTCTACAGTCAAACAAGAGAGCAAGGAAATCTCTGCATGACCTCCCAGTCTGTTGTGCCCTTGAATCATGCGGTAAACATTTCAAAGACGTAAACAAATCACAATGGAACTTGAAAAAAAATTTTTTTTTTAAATTTGCTGAATTAAATCAGTTTTTTTTGTTCATTTATTTTTAATCAGCCATTCTTTTAGATGCGATCAAATGCCATTTTAAATTAAATATCAATCATTTTACTGTATTTCCTTTGGTGATTGAAAAGAGTTAGAAATATTCAAGCTATTTCATTTTTTTTTTTTCCAGTACAAAAATAACTATTTGTTCCCATATATTTAAAAGTTAAGCTGCTAAAAATAATACCAATAGTTTTTAATAATTATAATTCAATAACAGAGTCTTGTCCAGAAAGAAATCTATCCATTTTCAATATCCTGAGAATTGGTTCAACAACCTTGTTGTATCTAGGCAACCAATCAAAGTGAACCTTACTACATATGTATGAATAGACAGGACATTCTCCTATGGACTTATTCAATAAGCAGGGAGATGCCAATTGCACGTACTTGGTGACCTTTGCACTCACAATGACCAAATTAATCAATCAGTCAAGCCTCCTGCAATGATCTTCATAAAGCATCACATCACCATCCTGCCTCGCCACAAAACTAAATTCTCCACAAAAAGAGAAAAAATTCAAATCTTTGAAATGATTAGGGCAAAACCTGAAAAGAGGATTTTACTGATTGTTTTGAAAAATGAAACACAGACTAGTTTAAAGAGATTTTTCTTTTATTTAATATGCCCATTTAGGACATGTGCGATCATGGCTCTCCACTACTTTCTATCCTTTGTGATTGCTACCAACATTTGTCTTTTTACTATCCCTCCCACTCCCTGTTCTGTCATACAAGTTTATTAGATAGGTTATTCTGTTTCCCTCTGTTGTTTTTGTTTTCAATATGCCATATGAGTGTTGAATTTTTCAAGCCTCCTTTCCTCATTATGAAATTTCAATTGTTTCTTTCTGATTCTAAGTATAAGTGGAACTTCTTGTTTCCCTTTTCCTTAAAACTTCCTTGTTGCTTACAAGATCGTACATGGTATTCCTACCATTCTTCTGTAAAATCCCATCTCTGTTATATCAAGTCTCTTTGAGGAAATTGTTCAGTGCTTGAGAATTCCAGGTACAGTGATGGATAATAACTGAATTGTTAATTGGAGAGTTCCATTTGGGTTTTGTTATATTCATTTTCATTCAAATCCTCTTGGAAAAGATATGAATCTAACTTCTCCCCCAGCTATGGGTTAATTAGTATGACTATTACTAAACCATTATTATTTTCTAAGAAAAAAAGTTTCTTACAATCTAAAAATATTTTCTGGCTTTAAATAACCTGCAAAGGGTTGATAAGTCATAAAAATCAAATCAATCAAATTGTCAAACACTGACTGCCATATAAGAGAACTGGTGCAACACTGTGTATAATGAAATTTTCCTGTTTCTTCTTACTACTTTTAGTTTTTGGAAGGCATCTTTTGCTATCCCAATGCACTTTCGGATTTCAGTGTTACACTTTTTGTCCTCTGATCAAATACTTCCCAGATATTTAAATTGTTGTACTTGTTTGATTTTGGTATTTACAATTTGCATCTTATCAGTCAAACAGTTAAAATTATTACATATCTCATTCAAATTATCTAGTTTCATTTCATTCTTTTATATGGTATGTCCTTTCAGGACATGGATAATCATGGCTTTCCAAAAATGTCCCTATCCCTTGTCTATGTTAGCAGCATTTTTCCTTTTGCCAAGCCTCCCACAACTATACATTTATGCAGTCTTGTCAGATAGATGGCCCACTACCTTCCTCTATCTCTCTTGCCCTCGATATGCATGATGCAAGTTAAGCTTTCCATGACCTCCTTTCTAGTTGCATCTCCAAGGAATTTTAGCTATCTTTATATCCCACCACCATCCACACACACAATCTTGTCAGGTAGATGGCCCACTACCTTCCTCTATCTCTCTTGCCCTCAATAAGTTCTGTGGGAGTTAAGTTTTCCAAGACCTCCTTTCTCGGTATGTCTCAAAGGAATTTCAGCTATCTTTTTTTTCTGGATCTAAAGATAAGATTTCTTTTTGTTACCATTCTCTTTAAGAGGTTCTCATTGCTTCCCTGCTCTATCCATGGAATTCTCAGTATCCTTCTGTAGAATCATATTTCTCTGGCCTCTAGTTTTCTCTTCATTTGTGGGGAGATTGTCCAGCATTCACTGGCATGCAAAAGGATTGGTAACACACAGCATTTCAGTGTTCATTTCTTTGTTTCAAATGAAGAATTTCCTGTTTCTTAGTATTTTCTTTAGCTTTGGCAATGCATCTTTTGTTAATGCTATGTGCCTTTGGATTTCGGTGTCACCGTTCTTCCCTCTGTTAAAACACTTCCCAGATATTCAAACTTCTGTACTTGTCTGATTTTGACATCTCTAATATTTTGCTTATTGACAGGTTTCTCTTGCTGACTACTACATACTGTGTCTTCTTACAATTGATGGTTAGATAGCTGTTTAAGTTTTTAAAAAAAGAAAAAAAAAGAAGAAAGTACTTTGAAGGGGACTAAGGCGACATTGTCATAGGTGAGCCTTGTCCATTAACATTAAATGGCTAAAAGTAGAAAGAAATTATTCTTAACCACAAGAACTCTAAATATGCCGAAGACATCCTGATGCTCTGTATTGAAGGGTTTTTACTAACATGTGTCAAACCAACTGTTCCTTCTCCTCATTAAGTCAGTCAAGTGGACCAGATTGTATTCAAAATTATATTTCCAAAAAAGTCATGTTCATTGACTGGGCAAAACTGAGTGACCCTGACAACTGGCAAAATGAATAAAACTGGAAAGAGGAAATTAAGCCTGGTCAAGGCTTCAAATGTGTTGGGATTGTATTTTCAGTAGGAATCATCAGTAATGAATTGGTTAGCTACAGAGGGTTGAATAATAATGTTAAAATGACATTCTTAAAAACCAATATTCGCACACAGCTTATGACAATAATGCTAACATTAACCATTTCATAATAAGGAAACATTCAGCATTCATTGACAGAGCAGCCAGGGTTATGCTTTTTTTTAACATTGGTTGGGATCAAAGTGTAGTATCTGCCTTTGGGCAGACAAGCTACATTTTATCTTTCAGTTGTGCTTCTATTTTTTGAGAGAATACAACAAATAAATGAAGGTTCCAGAGATTTCAAACCTTCAGTAGCACTTCCTCATTAAAAGAGAAGGTTGGTGGAATATCGATGACAGTTTGACTTTTTAGCAGGGATCAAGCAATTTTTGTTTCTAAGGAAACTCTTGGCATTTATTGACCAAGTAGCCAGCGATACTGTCAGTTAAAATTCCAAAGATTTTTCTCTCTAAACAATTTTTCAGGAAAGTAGATTTTGCAAGTTTTATAACAGTTATTAGTCTTTCCTGTATTGATAGGGGAGAGTTTCATTACCTTTAGTTGGAAGTAGTGTGGAATATCAACATTTTGATTATGTCATATTTTTTATGAGATACATGTGATATCTGTTGGCATTGTCACAAGTCCTGCAGAGTTCTCTTAGCAGTTCTGCAGCACCTATCCACACAGTTCAAAGAAGAATGGTCCTCACAAAGACCTACATATTTTATTCACTCAGAACCATTTCCAACTATTGATCTAAAAAAAGTAGTTGTATACAGCTGATAGTTTAGATATTTCTGAACGGGTATGGCGCCAAGCATGATGTCAAGATGAAAGTCTCGAATTATGAAAAAAAAAAAAAAAAATCATTTCATGTATGACAACTAGTATTTCAAAACAGACTTATGATATAATTGTCATGTTCCTTGGATTTAACATCAATAACTTTGTGAGCACTGTCAAAAGTTTTGTTTTGAAGGTGTCAAATGATTTATACAAAAAATTAAACTTTGGAAGCAATATTAACTGTTCATGAAGCCATTTCCCTGGAGAAATTCTTAAATTAACATCTGTCTACAGTAGACTGCTTCAAGTCATTCAAAGAGAACGGAAAATATAAGTAAATAACACGACTGATTTGTTGTTGTAGCTAACTTACTTGCACAGTCTTATAGGTCATTTTTTCAAACAAATTATTGTTAGGTTAGTCACTGGCTTTCATATTTTATCCTCACATATTTATATTGATTTTTTTTAATGATTACTTAAAAAGTGAAATGATCTCGTATATATATTTACTTCAAATATTATTATTTAGTGGATACTTTTATTTGAAATAAACACCCCATTTCTTTTATTTCTACTTTAAACAGTATGTAATATGTCCATCAGCCTGTACACTCAAGAAATCTTAATAAAAAAAATGTGCTGCACTCTCTGGCAGGAATTGAACCTGCATCCCCCTTGTAAGAGAAACTGCCATTTGAACCAATGTGCTTCAACTCTCAGCTACAAAGAGTGTCACAGTGCAGCAAGACCCTATTTTTAATAAATGTAAAGTAAAAATAAATGTAAAAATGGAACATTTATTCCAAATACAAGTATCCATTGTAATAATGTTTGAAGTAATAAAAATTGTTGGATTAAAAATAAATATAGCTGGCCACTTGTATTCGAGGATACCCATCTAGTAGGTCAGCTAGCTAATCCTTATTGCAGACGCTCACTCAGGCACATTTGTGTTTGCTCAACACCCACAGAGCCCACCTGTGGTTTATACTGCAACTATGCAGTTACTGAGAAAGAGCGGATTATCTAGCGTGATCAAAAATTTAAACAAGGCCAGCAAACTCAAGCCCTGGGCCATGATGACTTGTGATAGTGCTAGCACAGATATCAACAGCCCCCAAGGGTTCCGTCTACCCAGTTTCACTCACAAGGCTTGAGTCAACCTATTGTATGGCTTTCAGGGACTTTCCAAAGGTGCCACACACTGGGATCAACACCTCCAGTCTGATAATATCAAGAAGTCTCCCGCCTGACAAATCGACCATGGTGAGATTCGAACCTGGGTCTCATGGTCAGAATGCAAACATTCTAAACACTCAGCCATGTGCCCATACACTTTATCTATCTATCTATCTATCTATCTCTCTCTCTCTCTCTATATATATATATATATGACAAAGTGGAAAAATATATACGCATGAGGGATGCTAGGAATTTTAAATTTTAGTTTTTTTTTTTTTAATATATATAATCTAGCCAATTTCATTTAGATTCTTTTTGTTTCCATTACTTTCTTTTACTAGATATCGCACACTGTGATAATAGAAGATCTGCCAGGAATGGTGAAATGTTGTAAGAGACTGGTCACACATTTACTGTAAATGACCTTGCAATTAAGACACTCACTAAACATTTATGTTATAGTGAATTGTTTTTCCTTTGATCAGAGGAGCACTTATGTCAAAATTGTGTTTTTCCCCCAATATTATTCTTGAGATATATATATATATCTTCGACAGAATTGAGTCACTCTCAGTCACTGTGTGTTTATCCGAATCTAAAAATAAACACGCTAAAATTCACCTTCATCCCGTACCGTAAGCTGATGGCTTAGTGGGAGAAGTTCAGACTGACGCAAATTCAGTCGGGTTTCGATCCTAGCTAGAACCGGACGTCTAGCCACACTGATGAGCTGTGAAACAGCAAAACAGTCTGTCTGTGGATGACAAAAATATATATATATATCAATTCTATTTCAGGCTTTCACCTAAGCCTAAGATTATAGGGTATTCTACACACACATACACACAAGACTTATATTTGACTAAATTTTGTGACTTCCAAACTGTTAGTTTTATAATTATTATAATTTTTCTTATTTTCATAAAATGATGAAACAGGGTAGATTTAATATTTTAAATAACTATTTTCTTTCGCAAATATTTTCAAAATGAATAATTCAATCTTTGCTAAAGATTTGTTTTTGATTCTCCTGCTTCTTTCTCTTATGAGCCTCATGGATCCAGTTTGTTACTGCCTTTGTCCCATAAGATTTGTTTTAGTTAGTACATGAAATATGTCTGCAAATGTAACAACTATTATGGGACAGAGGTAGATTTTAAGCTGATAAAAATTCAATCAACCAATCATGAATGTTCTTCCCTGTATCTTCCCAAGGTTAGATTACCAACTGATTGATTCAGTCTGTTTCATCATACCTTCTGCTTGTTCTACTCAGAATTGATGTATTATATTTTTTTTCACTTTTTTTTTTAACTTGTGAAACCTTGATTCCCATTTATAGTGCAATCTATTCTGCGATTAGGTATTTGAACGTTTGTCCTATCCTGGGCCACCAGCATTTAATCAATATTATTCATAGAAATCAATAGCAATCATCACTGGAGAAGCATCACAGATTTTGTGTCAAATACAGTCACCTTGCTTCATTTTTTGCAAATATTGAAAAAGTTCATTTTCATGACCCTATTTGAAACATTATTACAAGTCCCTGAGAATGGGGTACTGAAGATTTCTTGACTCAACTCACTTCCCAAGAATCTAACCAAATATAGGAATTTTTTTTTTTTTCAATCTCACCTTGGTCAGACATTTTGCTGGTCTCTTGTATTAAAAGAAAAAAAGAAAATTAATGAACTATAAAAAAATCTGTTTATCAAATTAGTTATTACATCCTGTCCATTTAGGAACAGACTGGATTATGACAAGTTTAGCTGAACAATTCACTTCCTCACAATGGTTTTGCAATACAAAATTGATAATCATTAATTCTACAAGAATTTGCTTCGTCTTAATTTCAGTTCATTTTCATTGCAACAATTCCATTCTATAGCATGGACTGGAAATGCTAAGATTTGATCTTCTTCCAGTCATAAAATCTCATTTCTTTTCTATTAAGGTATAGAGGAAAAAGGAAGTGAGATTGAACCTCACTGAGAGCTTACTCTTTATTTTCAATTCATGTTGTTTTCTAATCAATGTCAAATGAGGTTCAGATTAGATGATATGATAAGCAACTGAAATTAAGATGGAAAAATAGTAATAAAAAAATTCTAGATTTAAAATGAAATAAATTCAGCGAAACAATTTTTTTATCAATAAAAGAAGAAATATTCACAATATTAAAATTATTTAGGATAGCAAGAGGGCAAACATTTGAAATGACCAATTAATAATGCTTAAAGCTAAATATCTAAAAATAATAAATTATGAATTAAAAATTCAAGCAAGTTATTTTTAATTCGATATTTGTAAAATCTCCAAATGTCAAGTCTTATACATATCTACTTAAAAGATTGTGATACACTCAAGAATTGCTCTGTAATCAGTCATTTAAATTTAGATCTTGTCCATCATTAAAGTTTTGAAAATTGTATTTTAACTGACATGAGCAAGAAAGTACATATTGTGGAATCATTTGTTCTCTTTTCTCCAAGTATAAACCTATTTGTCTTTCTTCAAATCAATAATTCAGAAATCAATAAATATCTACCTCAACTTGAGATATACCTAAGCATGTCTAACTTATCCTTGCATTTCTTCAACTGGATTGTTACACTTTCATTGATTTTCCTCTTGTTATAGCAGACGTTTTGCTTTTCACAGAGATTTTTAATTTTCCAACATTTTCTGATTTTTCTTCCATCTTGAACCATCAAAAACTGTAAATGATCCAAACTATTTTTTTATTTATTTCATTCTCTTCAAAACAATGTCTTTTAATGATATATCTCGAGGACAATTTTTAAAGCAGAAAGGTTGAATGCTATCAGAATTAGTTCAATAAACATTTGCAGTTAATTCTGCATATGTTTCTGTATTTACTCACATCCTCTCTTGTTCTGAAGGTCTTGCAAAATTCTCCACAGCTTGGAGTTTTATTACTGAAAGCTGATTAAGAATTTAGTAATGAAAAAAAATTTTTTTGTAACAACTGAGCTTGCTCTAGGATCCAATATATGATTATAAAAGGATTCTAAACTTGACAGTTACAATTCCCTGGCCCTCTGTAAACTATCGTCTCAATGTTGTTTCTGTATTTTTTTCAACAATATACGATTTATTTCTTCAACTTTTATTTCAGTCTCAGGCAATGAGCATCATTATGTTAATGAAAGAAAACATGAATATTTTGTAAATAAAAAGAGTAGACATTTATCCCTTGTTTTCTGTTTAGAATTTGGTTTCTGGTTCGTTTTAAAGTCTTATTCATTTTCATTCCCAGTAGCCCCTTGTATCTTAGTGACATTATTGCCTTGCTTGGGGTGAACAAAAAACAAAAAAAAACTTTATTTTTGTACTTTCCAAAGAAATAAGTAAGAGACATTACGTTCTGAATATCCTTCATAATGTCTATGAATTGCATGTCCATACCCAATTTATTCTTCTCCTCCCTCTCAGGACTTTTGCTAGATAGAAATTCTGATGGCATAGATAAGGACCTCTCTCTACATTCATCTGCACTGCATGAATTTAAGATTGGCAATTAGGTCTTGTTTTACTACTGAACTAGCAATGGTGTGACTACGTTCTATTATAATAGTTCCTTTTCTTGTACTTCTCACTGGTGGAACTCTCAATTTCTTGCCTCCCTACCACCTAAAATCTTCAAAAATTGAAATGCAATGCTAATCCCCATCTTCTATCTTCCCATTCTTTTATTGTCCTTTCTCCTCACAAGTCTTCTCATTCTCTTTCACTCCTTGCATCTTGATGACATTATCACCTTGCTTGGGGTGAAATGATTAAAAAAAAGAAAATTTTAAAAAATACACCTTTACATGACTAAAAAAAGTGTGTGTAAATATTAAAATTTTTTGTCTATTTTCATGATTGTTTATATAAAATAATTGTTTTCTTTTAAATACAAATTTCAGAAAGTTAAAAGATTTACGAGCAGAATTTCTTCCCTACCCTTGATGATTGATATCAGATATATTTCTGATTTTGTAAACAAATCCTGAGGATAGACAAAACAAAAATATTTTATATAAAGAGATTTAAGCAATATTTTTATAGTATAGAATGCTTCACAGATATTCTTGTAGAATTTCCTTCGTCATCAGAAATTTAATATTCACATAATATCTAAATACTTCACTTAACAATGGACAGTCATTTATTAGTAAGCCACTGGCATAAAACATCAGCCTTTGTCATCAATCCCCACCCCTAATACTAAGTCACTCGGGTGTCTGTGCAAAAGCAAATTATTAGCTTTCAATTGCGAGTTAGTAAATGATTTACAAATAAGTCTATGTAACAGAGTTGGCCAAGTCAAAGAATTGTCTTTTGGACATCTTCATAGCATGTTATCATAGATTTTACAATTACTACATTTGCTACCCAGAAAAAGGAATTATTTAGCTTTTGTTTGAAATAGAAGTTTTCATTCAGTAAGTTTGAAAATTTTATTTGATCAACATTTAAAAGGGACCCATCATGATTCACCCATCATTTTGTTTTGTCAGCAAGTATAAAGAATAGCTTAATCGTTATAGCATTAAAATAGAGGTTCAAAATTTCTTCTTTTTAATTTTGGTATGACAGGGTAGCTTTATTTATAAATAAATAAATGACAGGATAGATTTATTGATAAATTTATCTTCATTTATGTTTGGTGTAAAAGTAATCAATTTTTTTTGTTTTTTTTTTTCCTTTTAAATTGATGATTCATCATTATTTTATAAAATTTGTTTCTTTATATTTCAGATTTTTTCCTATTGAAGATTAAAGGTTATGGAACTTAAATTTTTTTTGAGAAATTGCTCAACCTACCTCTTTTGATCAGAAGACTTCTTTTAACAAAACTGAGAAAATCTGAACATTTTTTAGAAAAAAAAATGTGTTGTCATGACTAAAACTCAAGATAAACAGTCTCCTTATAAAAGATACAAATCATCACAAATTTGCATCAGTAATTTTTTTTATTTTGAGAAAGACAAAATAAAAACTCACATGCATCAAGTTTAATGATTTAAAAATTAGCAGAATCAAAAGAGTCTTTGTTCATGAGAAATAGTTAAAGAAAAAATTGTAAAAAAAAATCTTTAAGGGATTTCAAAAGATTTCTCAATTTTTAGTGCTTGATAATCAAAGGCATTTATAACAAGGGAATACTTTGATATTTGATCTTCATTAAATTCTGAATAATATTTTGTTTTTCCTTGGTTCTTATTCTTCCATTAAATTCCTGACATAAAAAGGATATTCCTTATCTTCAATTGTCTTGACTAACATCTGAACTCTTTCTTTTATTAAATTTTTATCCATGCAATTTCCAGTCAGAAAGTAATATATTGTAAAATGTTTTCTTAATCATTTCACCCCAAGAAAGGCAATAGTGCCAAAAAGACATGAATAGAAAGGGCAATGAAAGAACAGGATTCAGGAAGAAAATAGATGGTAATTAATGTTGTATTTAAACTCTTGAAGATTATAGGTGGTAGGGAAGCAAGAAGCCAGAAGAGCTTTACACAGGAGATAATTGTGAAAGAAAAAAAAGAACTATTAGAATAGAACTTATCATTACCTATTTCAAAAGTAAAATGATGAAACCTAGTTGCCAATCTAGTAGTATGCTTAAATATATGTGGCCAAGGTACGAAAAAGAAACACTCATTAAAAAAAAATTGTCACAAAATTATTTATAGAAAAGACAAGAGGGAAACCATATTGCAGTAGTGGGAATGTGATTAAAGCCAAGATGCCAGGTCAAGACCAATAACATTACAGACCATTCTTCTAATTTTGTGAAGCATCTCAAGATATATAGCAGGAGCATTAGACTAAATGTGACAGCAATATTCAATGCAGAGTTGAATGATAGATTTATAAGCATGCAAGATGGATTCTGGCAAGAAAAATTGTCTGGCACAACAGTTTTTGAGATGAGAACTTATTATTATCCAATCTCTGGGCGTGGTGGTTCTAGGAAGAAACAGACATGACACAAAAGGTGAAGAAGAACTGATTTGCAATATTCCCTAGTAAGGGAAAGTGGACGAAGAACAATCTATCCCTATGGAATTGAATAACGGGTTCAGTTCTAAATTCCTAAAAGGTTACTGAATATGACAACTGAACCATGAAGATCAGAAAGTATTAGGGCTGAAACTTTGGGAAGATAAAGACCAAGTTGAGCATGCAAGTCTGAATAGAAAGGCATGTAATAATGTTGTGAATATTTAATTCCAGTTTTTATTTAAAGTTTGAAATTACATCCATGTACAAAAAAATGGCTACTAGTTTTCTTAGCACACCCATCTTCTAGAGAAGCTAGCCAATCCATATTAAAGACACCTGCTCAGGTACATTTGTGTTAGCTAAACACCGAGAGAGCCTACCTATGGCTTATACTACAACTATCATAAGCCGGCCTTAGTTACAGTTTCTAGGAAAGAGCAGATAATCTGACATGATCAACATTTTGAACAAAGCCTATATGACCAAACTTTCAATTATGATGACTTGTGACTTTGTGCTAACATAACCGGTGACAGCTTCAGAATAGTTTCATCTCCTCAATTTCTCTAAAGGCGTGGGTCATACTTATGGTATGGTTTACAGGCACTTTCCCCTGGTGCTACATTCTATGATTGCATTCCCAGGTATCACCTCCCTGACAAATCTAACATAGCGAGATTTGAACACTGATCTCATAGCCAGAAAGTGAATGATTTAACTACGCTGCCACATGCCTATATATCTATATAATAAATGCTAATGTTACTGTGTCACACTTTTTCAAATTTACTTAGAGGCCGTAGCCCAACAAATACCATTTTGGATTCAGGCCTATTCCATGAGCAAATTAAAAACATTCCAGACCAGATCCATAATCCTGAAATTTTGGATTCCCAAGTTTTCATTACTACAATTGTTTTTGGTGATTTTTTTTTTTTTTTGTTTTACATAATTTTTCTGCAATAATTTTTTGGTATGATAACAATTTTTATAATTTGGAAATAAATTTGGAAATAATTGAAATTAATTGCAAAATCCAGCAGAAGTAAACCATAAAATGAAAATTATTTATAGAGAAAATAAGGACCTACATACATCAAATTGTCTTTAAATTAAGTGACAGCAGAAGAATTATCATTGAACTTCTAAAAATAAGCTTAAATATTAATGCAATACTTAAATGACACAAATAACTAAACAACCATCTTTTCTTCATTAATATAAATCCATATTCCTGGATATAACAGAAGAAATACATTTTAGAAGTAAATATTTTGCTTATCAATTTACCACAAAGAAACTGGTTTTTGTTGTCATCAAATTTATCATGCTTTTTACATTCGGAACAGGAATAATTTAAGAACCTTTAAGTGATATTGAAAAATGCCTCATTTAAATATGAGAGAACTGACTTTATATTATTTTTTCTATGACTGAGAAAGAGTCAAGTGCAAGACTATGATTTATTTATTTCACAAACTCATCTAAAAGGTTTTAGAAAGATTTGGATTTCATAGACAAGATTCGGAATTTTAAAAACAGTATAAAAGGTTTATCCACCAACAAGTGTGAATTTAACTTTTTTAAAATACTGAACATTTGGAATAATGTATCATTAAAACAGGCTTTCATGATATTGCAAAATTTATTCTTGATAACTTGGATATTAAAAAAAATGTCATACAATAAGATTTAATTATTGATAATGGATTAAAATGCATCACTCACAGACACACACATGCACTATATATATATATATATATATATATATATATATAAAAGGATTAGTATAAATAAATATAATTCATCACTTAGCTGATTGATGCTATATTGAGTTTTATCTGCACCTTGACTCTAGACTTTTGTCAATGAACTTTCATAGTTTATTATTGTTCTTAAATTTTTTCTTACTAATTTATTATTGACAGACAGACTAAAGGATTAGGTTACACTGTTAAAAATATTTTAAAAACTAGATAAGGTAACTATGATCTGATCACCAGAATCTCAACTAGAATTAATTTATTGGTACTTTGAAACAAAAATGTATTTCATATTATATATATAAGTACCCTGGGAAATATATATGGAAAACTTTCTTGATTTCAGCAGGAACTTTGCAGCATCTCTTTATATAAAGTGTCCATAATTATTTTAGGTGCTGAATTTTATTTTCAAAAAGTGCAAATTATATGCTGTAAAATTCTGAACATTAATCATTTTTTATGTGCAGATTTCCTGAATTTTTATTCACCAAGAATATTTTTCTACTTGCAAATTTTCTTTTTAATGTCTCACAATGGAAATTAAAAGATAGCACTAAATTTTTCATGAACCAATAACGAATATAATACTACAACCTCCGTCGCATAATTCTTGTTACATTTAAATTTCACACCATCAAGATCACAATTTTTATGGTACATATGCTGTACAAAATACCTTCTGCAATTTTCTTGTCCAATGGTGGCAAACATTTCTGTTTGCCAAATTCTACACCAAAGGCAAAATAAAAACCTGAGGATATGTCTGTCATGAAGAAATTTCTTGTCTAATTCTTTAAATTTACCAAACTATTTACTCACTTTAAATTGTTTGAGACAAAACCTTCTTTCTAACTTGGTGGGCCCATCATGACTCAGCTTCATTTTAACATCTTCTCAATGTCCAATGAAGAAAGAAAGTTCTTCAAGTTGTTGTGAAATACACTAGAAGGATGCTGATTGGTCCATGCTAGTCAATCAACAATTATATCAATTTCAGTTTTGGCTTACAGTAGAGGCATCAAATGTAACTCTTGCAAGTTCAATTTCTTTGTGTCTTTTGTTTTTGTTTTTTTTTACACAAAGTCAATGACTAAGATTGAGAAATCAGATAGCCCAGTTCAAATTCCAGTCTGGTTTTTAACATTTACTTATGTGTAAATAGCCTTGTAAAAAGTATGACTCCATCTCTACTCCTCCATCTATTGGTTGAATAGCAGGACAGACTGGGTTCTGTAGCCTTGGTTGGCAACCAATCTACTGCAGAAAGAAATAGCAACCTACTACAGGAAAATCTGTCCAGTCAATCATGAATTGAAAGAGACATGATCGCCCAAGTGTGTCTCATGTATGGCATTTGACTGACTGACTGATACCATAACAGGATCATCAGAATATAATTCTAAAGTTGTTGGCTGTTCAAAAAGCAAAGAATATTCTTGTATTTATCTAAGTCAAAGGCAAGGGATTTCATAACATTGCCTAAACATTTTAGGAGTTACATTACAAAAATGAAGTTGATAATTGGAGAAAAATATAACATGTCAGATTGGAACAAAATTCACCAACTTTTCAGAGATCAATTAAAACAAAAATATAAATCCTCTTATTAAATATAATGAATTTATTGATTCTTATCTTGAACTTCTATATAATTGTTAAAACAGCATCGAAGAGGTTAAGGTTGCAAAATACACCAAGTTCGAAATGTGAAAATTTGGGCGTTTATTTTTTTTTTAACAGTGTTTCATAATATACTTGCAGATTGTTTACATAAATACAGTACATTTAAACCAGCAATTATCTATAGATTTGATAACATCAGGAAGTTGAAAGGACATTTCTTGCATCGAGAGATTAGAAAGCAACCAAATTTGCCAATATACTGATGTAAATTAGCAGATTTTGAGCTGAGGAGAAAGAAAACGTGTTTTTCTGTACAAGAAACTTCAGAATCAAATAATGTTGATATTTCATCATGAACGCCTTGTTAGGCAGAGATCAGAATAAGCTTATTGAATAAAAGCAAATATTGAAGTGGAGAGAATATGTAGACAGGAATTTTGGTTATTTTCTGATGCAAACCCTCACAAGATGATAGTCAATGGATTTGAGCTGAAGTCATCTTGAAAAGATAAGGATGAGGTAAAAATCAAATGTTGGAAAGGAAAGCAATGCAGCAAAGAATGGGGTATTGCTGCATTAAAACACCATGATTTATTACACTTGAAACTAGATTTGTTTTTTCTTTTTTTAAATTGTTTCACCCCCAAGCAAGGTAGTAATACCACAAGTAGACAAAGAGTGAAAGAAAAGACTGAGAATAGGGAGGATTGAGGAAAGGACAAAAGATGAACAGGTTCAAGAAGACAAAATATGGCAATTGATATTGTATCAATTTTTGAAGATTGTAGTTATCAGGGAAACAAGTAAATGGAAGAGAGTTCCACAGGTATGAAGTGCGAGAAAATAAACTGCTGGGGTAGAAGTGGCAGTTGCATTCAGCTATTTCAACAGTAAAAGGGTGAAACCTAGATGCCAATCTAGTAACACGCATAAATTCATGTAGTCGGGGCACCAAGGAGACAAGCTAGTTGTGTTTTCAGTAAATTTGAAAAAATAATAGAAGACTTAAAAACATTGAAGATATAGTATGAATGGCCAGCTAAATAAAAACAGTGTTTTGATTAAATATTGACCTGATATGAAATTTTATGAGAGATTATGTCAAATATTAATTTAAAAACCTAAGCATGTCTAAAATATGGGTATCTGATTTAGGTTAGAACAGTCATCAAGCTATCCAAAGTCATGATTTTTGAAAGACTGTGTAGCGTCTTAATCTTATCTTTCTGCGGCATTTTTACTGAGATTAACCCAAAACCTTATCAGAAAACTATGAAATGATCAAGAATGCTTATGGATTAATATCTTGAGGTCATGGACAAAATAAAAGAGGCTGTGATGAGGACCCTAGATACCTTCATGTTGGAGGGTGATGAGATGACTTTCAAGAAGTGACTGCAGCACTACAACAAGTGCATTGAAGTCAAAGCATCCTACTTTGAAGGAGATTAGAGATTTTTTTATTGTCTTGAAATAAATGTCTCTCCAGAAAAATTCTCAAAACTTCTAAAGTGCACCTTGTATTTCCTTCACATAGGATATACAGTCATGTGTCAAATCAATTTCATGATCTTTGGATAAAAAGCAGAAATTCTTTGGGTGTTGTCTTGGACAATCAGGGATAAATATCCATTATCTAGGTATTTGGGAGTTTGTCATAATGGAAACCTAAATGTTTAAAGTTTGTTCTTGTTAGTAATTTAGTCGTAAGATTTTAAATAAAGTTTCTACTGCTTTTCTTGTTTGTATACCTCGAGATATAACAGACGAACGAAGTTATATAAGGAAAGATGTCCTATTGGATGTTCTATTCATCATAAAGAGAAGACCATTTTGTCATCAGCAAAAATAAAAATGAGAATTTTTATTGGAATTAATCATCAGAAATTCATACAGGACTTTCGTTGGTTGGTTCATTTATTACATCTTAACCATTTTTCAGGTTATTTAAAGCCAGAAAATATATTTAGATTGTAAGAATTTATTTTTTTATTTGGAGATAATGTTTTAGTGATACAAATTTTACTAATTAACCCATATCTGAGGAGAGAAGAAGTGGATTCCTACCTTTCTCAATGGTATTTGAACATAAGTAAATTGGAACTCGTCTCTTGAATTAACAATTCAGATCCATTATCCATTGCATTACATGCATATACAAGCTTACAGCATTTCATATTCCCAATTGGTCACCCATCTAGATACTTACCAGGGTTGATGTTGCTTAAATTTGATGTAATCTAACTGCTTTTGCTTTTCAAAAACATGTTATGTATACAAAAAAATTTCAATTTTAAACCTGGTTAAAAAAATAAATAAAGGTCTCCCTCTGCATTATTTAAATTGTAAATACTAATTAAACATATTTATCATCCTTTTGATTCTAGTTTCACCAATTGTTGATCATTTTCTTACTGCAAACAGGTTTTAACAACTGGATTTACTGCGCACATATTTGTCTGACAAACTTAATATTTATTCTTCCTCAGGTATTTGCTTAATCTTACTCATTGTTTTAAATACAAAGATAACAAGCTTTTATAGAGGCATGATCATAAAATATTTTTAACTTTTTAACTTCTGGCTTATTTTTACAAAACTTTTTTTCAAGCACACAAACAGATTTTTTTAGGCTTGGGAAAAATATACACACTGCATGTCTTTCTCAAATTACTATAGCGGTTCCAAATATAACAAATATCATAGGTCACTAAACATTCAAGAGAATACTTTTGATTTTCTAATATTTTTACCCCAGCTTTTAGTTAATATAGATTAAGAGAAACAAATTCATAAAAATTGTGCATTAAACCATTTGATCAAATTCTAAGTGACAGAAAAAGATCAGATTAAACAGATGATTACAAATAAAAATGGTCATAGTTGTTATCTCATAAGGAAATATTCAGCATTCATTGATTGCACAGCCATTGTTACAAGAATTATGATTTTCTTCACTCCCTGGCCATCATGCTGAGATCAAAGTGTAGTATCTGTTCTCTAATATTAGCTGTTTCCTTATAAATAAAAATTCAGTATTGATTGACGAAGCAACCATTGCTACTTTTGGTTGAAATTTATAAAATCTTTCTCTTGAAACCATTTTTCAAGAAAATCAGTTTCTCTCATCCTGTTACTATTATCAATCTTTCTAGTATTGATTGGTGTTTCCTTCTTAACCTTTTGTTCAGTGTAGTGTGGAACATCAACATCTTAATTGTCATTATTTTCTATGAATTATATCTGCTATCCATTTCAGTTGTTGCTGTTGTTGAAAGTCCTCAACTGATCTGGTTTCTGTTATTTGGTACAGTTCTTTGTTAGTGATTTGGGCTGGGATCAAAGTGTAGTATCTGTTCTCTAATATTAACCATTTCCTTATAAGCAAATATTTGGCATTCATTGACCGAGCAACCAGTGTTACTTTCAGTTGAAATTTATTAAATCTTTCTCTTCAAACAATTTTTCAGAAAAATAAGTTTCTCAAGTTTTCTAACAGTTATTGTTCCCTCCCATATTGATGGGAATTTCTTCTTAACCTTTTGTTTGAAGTACTGTAGAACATCAACATCTTGGTTATACCATTATTTTTGCTGCCAGACTCCACATAGTTCAAAGAAGAATGGTCCTTGTTCAGACCTACAAGTTTCATTCATTCAAAGCCATTCTTAATGATTGATCTGAGAGAATGCAGGTATACATTTGACAGTTTAAATATTTCTGAACAGGTTTGGTGCCATGAATGACATCAATACAACAGTCTCAATCTGACAAAGTTATTTAAGAATACGACTGGAGGTTTAAGGTTAATGCTTTGGTTTCATAGCAACTTAGTGTTGTGGAAAACTACCGATCACAATATTCTAAGATCAATTTCCTTATCTCTTATACTAAATTGGTTATAATTCATCCATTCACTAAGGTATTTGAAGTGCTATTACTAATTTTTTATGGGTTCAAGTTACATGCTATCACTGCTTTCATCCCAATTCCAGATCAAAAAGTTGTATCTTGAGTCGTATATCTTGAAAGATTTGGTAACGGATGTTGATATTTTTCATTCAAGATCATTCTTTCCCCAACTATAATAGATGTCATTGATATACCTCCCCTCATCATCAGTACATTGGCCTTGGGGAGTTTGGGAATAGCAATACTGTTTTAGTTGTTTGAATCTGGGAAGTGTAATATAATAAGTAGAGAAATATGAATGGGATTACATTTTGTGCTAATCAATGACGTAATGTTTTTGGTTCATATTTTGGGACATATGAGAAAAGACGATATGGAGAATGTAACATCCACGGGAGGCATAGAAGGCAAGAAAAACAAAAGCTAGCAAGTAAGCTATTGATAACTTTCATAGTAAATGGGTAAGGAATTATGTATCCGCAAAGAAAAAGTTGGGTCATAAAGTAGCAAGAATTACTATGAGCAATAAAAAAAAAAAAAGTTGTGGAGAGCCATGATCAGCCACATCTTGAAGGGGCATGGCACAGAGTGAAAAAGAGAAAAAAAATAACATTTTCATGCTAGTGTTTAAGTAAGATAGTTATTGGACAATAATTTATTCATGATCACACACCCAATGCCTGTTCTATTTGTTGACAATTGTGACATGTCAGTGATGAGATTATTTCAAGTGATCTAGTGATAGACTTTTCCAAGTGCAAAGGGAACAAAAGTAGTGTCAGCAACAACTCTGCACTGAGTTACCCAACTGCACAGTTTAACAGCTAGTGAGGATGAAACTCACTGCATCAGTCTTCTGATGGTAGCTTGCTAAACCATTCCTCCATGGCAAGAATTTTATGTGAGAAAAGAATTATCAACATCAGTAGTAATTTTTTTTAACGTCACTAGATGATAAATTGTAGCAACTAAAAAGAAAAAGAAAACAATGGTGAAAACAATAATTCAATTTTATTTTTTCCTACAAGACGCTTTTTTGATAGATTATGCATTATTGTGCAGACTTAGTTCTTCAACTGTGTCTCACATTTTCAATTTCAGTTAAATTCTTATACAAATGACTTTCATAATTATATTGAACCAGAGCTATACTTACTAAGCCTAAATGCATCTTTCTCAACTCTAGGCAAAAGTTCACAAAAAAAAAAAAAAGAAATTCGACATTCCTCGAATAAAGGCGGCAATCAACAAAGAGAATATTAACTGACAGTATGAACTGCTCCAAGCAACCGATATCAGCTAATTAAAGTCCCATATTGAATTATTAATTATGTTTCTTTTTTTATTTAAGTTGTTAAATATGCCAATGAATTATCAGCTTGGTAATCTACATACTTTCCCAAAAATAATTGCGCACTTACAAAATCAAGTTGACATTGACACTTGTTGGTTGCCATGAGTTTTTGCTTGCAGAAAATAAAGTCATTTGATCCTTATTCCTATTATCTTTGACATTAGTTATTAAGTTAATTCTGAAATGTATATTTGTAGGTAATCAGTATTTAATTAAAGAAAGACTGCAGCTGACTTTGGTAGAATTTTGAAAGTTTATCATCTTCAGAAGTATAATGAATGGAAGTAATGTACAGAAATATATTTAAAACTAAGAAACACAGAAATCAAAGTAGTTAGTAATAATGACAGGCAGGGGAAACTGGGTCTACTAAACTGAAATAAAATTTAAGAGCTTAAAATTTGATTCACCATTTCCCTCTCTATCCAAAATCTGATCATAGAATTTCCCCAGTTTTGTAGGGTTTGAAATTTACATCTGAGAATAGGTTCCAAATATTATATATATATATATATATATATATATATATATATATATATATATATATATATATATATATTTGTTAAAAAAAAGAGACAATGAATTTCTATTATGGCTGATCATCAACTGTTCTAATTTTGTAGGTTTGCTTTAATTTCAGGTGAAAAAGACAAAAATTGTCCAACATTTGGATATTTTTCTTTTATTAAGTTGTTCCTTGATCTAAGCTTTTGGCTCACATGAGCTATCTTCAGAGTGCTTATATGGACACTTAAAGATATTCACCAGCAAAGATGATATTCTGTTATGGTGACATAAAATTGACATAGATTGCTATGCAACATTAATAGTCGCAGATGCAGGTTGTAAATTCATGATGCAGTTCTATGACTTCATACCACTTGAGAGGCCGAAATATTAACAACAGAACAATATGTCTAGATGCAATGTAATGTGTTGTGACTAGTTTAAAATGTAATTTTGTTGAGTGTGGATTGCTTTGTGTTAATGTAGATGACCTCCAATATCTGAAGGTTCTTTTTACTGTGTGTATGTATAAGTATTATTGCGTTATCAACTAATATCTGTCTAATATTATGTACATGGTTACGTTTTTCTAAGAAATGTTGTTTAATAGAACTAAGATCAGAAAGGTGGCAGGGAAGTCTATGGGAGAGTGTGGTTGTAGTAAAACCAATATATATAGCGGGTTTATTATTAGCATCAGAGACACAATCTCTGAACGGGCATGTAAATTGATACACTACATTGGTTTTTTGTAGAGGATTTAGTTGTGTGGTTGTAGAGACTATGAGGTCAATTGTTTTAAATTTTTTATAATATATGATGAGCTTAACTTGTTTATTATTATTAATGGGTTTAACATTTCTACCTATCGTGTCTGTGTGTTGTTTCATCATGTTTGTAATTGTTATGCATTTGGTTATGATAGTATAAGTTAATAGTATTATGTTTATTTTGATGTACAATATTATTAATATTATCAAGAATATGGTTTTGGAAGAAGATATCATTTGTGTGCATTGGATTAATTTTTTTATGACAGCTAATTTATATCATTGGGGGCATTCACTACTATAATTAAACAGACAAGTTAATGCTTGTGGGTCTCCTATATAGAGAAGCAGTAAATTTATGTGTACTGGAATCAATAAATACATCAAGGAATGGAATTTTATTATTAATACTAAGTTCAAATGTACATTTGAGGACAGAGTGACTTTCAAATATGTTTTTAAGTTGTGTAATTTGATCAATATTTTTAGCTAAAATGAAAATGTCATCTATGTATCTTACATATATAGGGGTTTATTAGTGCCATTAAGTATTTTCTTTTCTAAATGTGCCATATAATAATTAGAAAAAAGGGGGCCTAAAGGAGATCCCATCACAATACCGTCTATTTGAGTATAAATATTACCTAGTGGACATGAAAAGGTACTTTATTGGTACATGCTAATAATAATTTTTTTTAAATAGTGGATTTAATATTGATGGGTGGAAGAGAATGTGATTGTATACATCATGAATAATGCTATCAATCATTTCATGAACAAGGACGTTAGTAAATAAATTTTTTACATCTGAAGATGCAATTACTTGGTTGTTTGGTTTTGCAGTATGAAGAATTTGTATAAATTCATTTGTGGAGTTAATACAATATTTACTTGGGAGGTAGGGAGTAATTAATTTGTTAATGGTTTTTGAAAGGTAATATACTGGTGTAGGGATTTGGGAAATGATAGGTCAGAGGGGATGATCTTTTTTTTTTTTATCAATTTTTACATTTCCATAAAAGGTAACCAGATTGATAGTCACCTATAATTTTTTTGAAGTTTATAAGATCCTATTTCAGCATTGTTAGCAGTAATAAGTTTATAGATATGATTTTTAATTCGGGAGGTGATGATATTGGTCAACTTTTTAAATTTATTATGGTTGTCCAAAATAACCTGTAATTCTGAGTGGTACTCATGTTTGTTTAAAATAACGAAAGTATTAGTTTTATCAGCTCGTCAAATAACAATACTGTTGTTATTTTTTAGTTGTGTGGCTGATTTTACTGAAGGAGTGTTTATAATTCCATTCAGACTTTTATGATAATGGTGTTTAATAGATTCAGTATTAAGTAATTCTTTTAAACCTACCCGTGTAGTAATATGGTTGTCTTGTTCCAATAGAAGTACAGGGGTTGGACAAAATAATTGAAACACTTGTTAAATTCAAAGAAAATTTATTTGATATGGAGTTGGTCCTCCTTTAGTCTCACAGACAGCTTAAATTTATCTAGGAATGGAATCATACAGCTTCCTGACTTCATCCAGAGGAATTTTCAGTCATTCTTCCATTAAACCCTTCTCCAGCTCTTTACAACACAACAGCGGAGGATAGCAGCTCCTAACTTGTTGCTCCACAAATGTTCAATAATATTGATATCTTGAGATTAGGGAGGCCACTTCATATGTTCTAGCTCACTTTCATGCTCTTCATACCAATTCTTAACCACTCGAGCGGTATGTATTAGAGCATTATCATCTTGGAAGATGCAGTCACCATCAGGGAATAAAGTCTTGGCCATTGGATAAACATGATCTCCCAAAATGTTCAGGTAATCTTTGCTGTTGATTCTATCATGCAAGGCAACTATTGGACTGAGACATTTCCATGATATGGTGGCCCAAACTATCACTGATCCACCTCCATGCTTCACTGTTGGAAGAAGGCAGTCAGGGTTGTAAACTTCTTTGGGCTGCCTCCACACATAAACTTGCCCTGAAGTTGGGAAAAGAGAAAAACTGAGAATATGACTTGCTTCCATTGGTCTGCAGATCAGGCATAGTGATCTCTGCATCACTTCAACCTCTTTTGAATGTTGCGAGTGGAGAGAAGAGGTTTCCTCACAGCAGCTCTTCCATGATATGCAGCCTTATGGAGCTCACGGTTAACAGTTTTAGTAGAAACTGAACTATTCAGATGGTTATTCAACTCAGCAAGTCTGTCAGGAAGTTTGCAAGTCCAGCCCAAATTGCTATGGTTGCTAGAGGTCTTGCCCTGTTTCTCGAATTGCATCAGTGTTCTTGATATGGTAGCTCTTGAAAAACCAAACAGTTCAGCAACCTTAGTGATTGAGGCTCCTGCTATGCGAGCTCCAACAATTTGCTCTTTTTCGAACTCAGAGAGATCATGCATTTAGCTCAGATTTTACTAAATTCTAAAAATAAATAAGACAAAGACAGTAAATTAGATAAATAAATGTATTTACAATAGATATAACCTGCAATTACAAAGTTTTAGTTAAAGTTCTTAATATAATAGGTCTTTGAAATATAGGAGTGGAATTTGCACCTGTTCCAATTATTTTGTCCAACCCCTGTATTTGTTGGTATGAAGCTTCAATTTGCATTTGTTTAAACATTAAATTAGGTTTCTGTGCAACATGAAAATTTGTTCCAAGATTAAAGAATTCCATTTCATTTGGAGTGAGTTGGTAATCTGATAGGTTAATGAAGTTGTTGTTGATGTTTGGTAAAAGTATTTTTCCTTTACATAATTTGTTTAGCTTTTGTTGGATGACTTGTTTATGGGATTCATTTTCCTTTTGTGTTGTATTATATAATAAATCCAATATTTCCTTAAATTTTTCAGCTGTAGTAGAAGATTGTAAGATTCCTTTAATATATACTATTTCAGTGTTGAGCTGTTGTAATTCCTGTTGGCTGTGTTTATTTATCATTTAATGGCGGTTCAATTGAAATTTCTTGCTGTTGGGATCATTTATGCTGCAGCATCATGTAACTTGAATTTAGTGTATTGGGGCAGCAGATCATTATTTAAACATATATTATTAAATATAACAGACAAGAAATGTCTATTATGTTTGATCATGAGCCATTCATCTGATACCTATACACAAAGACAATGTCATCTGGCATATACCCACAAGAGCAAGGCATCACACTGGTGTGAATAACCTAGTGTCTTGCTAGCTTTATCTCTTTAAAATTATATATATATATATATATACGCGTGTGCGTAATACACTACGCCTACAGTATGGCTTGGAGTTTCATGCACTATCATCAGGTATAAATGAACTGGCTGTTACCTGGTTAAAATTTCTGTTTTGTTGTGTTAATTGGATAAATTATTACTATTATTAAATATTTAATTGTGCTCTAATCTAAATCTTGGTTCAAATTTACCTTTAAAATTGAAAATGCCAATTTAAAATTTAAACAGCTTAGAATGCTGGTAGTTAAATATGTTATGTATGAGGGGGATAACTCACTTTTTTGCTTGGGGTAAGCCAGATGAAAGGACATATTGATAATAAAAACAATAGGTAAGCAGTGATGATAATAATAATAATAATAATAATAATAATAGGTAATATCAATGATAACATTAATATTAATGATAATAATAGTAATATTAACAATATTAATACTAATAATATAATAATAATAGTAACATTAACATTAGTATATATGGGGTCCAAATGAATAAATCATATTGACCTGGGTCAACATGCTTGAGCAGGTATTTATTTCTATGTAAGCATGCGTTCATTAAATCACTTCTTTTGTTTATCAAATTAGCATTATCTATGTGTCAGAATGACTAATTTTTCTAAATGACATAAATTACATTTATTGCCTTTCCCTCTGCAAGGTTTGGCTTTTGCTACATAACCCCAGATGATCATTGGGTTCCTATTGCCACTTTTTATTTTCAAAAAAAAATAAAATAAAAATATAGATACTATATTTAATATTGCCTAATGTCATTTGGTGATGGTAGAAATGTGATTTCCTATAGTTTTTAAAATTTGACCTCTTGGCTATCTGCTTGCCCCCCCCCCCATGTATTATCTTCTCCCACTTTTATAGAGATCTCACCTAAAGGAGGATAAGTAGCACATTGCATCTCCCCCCCTTTATTGAGAATGTTATTAGATATCCAGTTTTAGAGGTGATCTTCTCTCTCAAAGGAGATATCTGCGTACAGTGCAGGCATCTCTCTTTCTCTTCACCTATCACTGGTTCCAAATCCATGTTAATGTATATTTTTCAAAATTTATTAAAATGCAAAGACTTCCTTGTAATCTTACCCTGAGTAGGTGATGTCACAGTTATCATTGTCCTTTTTACCGTGATGACACATGATGTTAAATTAAAAACGGAGTGTACTTTTATTTCACTTTGGGTGTTTAACCAATACAGTGTCTCCATCTGATATATTTATGTTTCTAGTATTTCTTTTGTTTACTATCTGTTTGCTTTTTTGAGTGTTGCCTTGCATATATATTATGCCTTTAAACTCCTTGTGGGACATAGGGCCACAAGATATCATTGCGGCTTCTGTAACAAACCAGTTATTAAGTGAATAGGTTGTTAGCCTACTGCACAATACCCGACCTGGATGATCAGATTTTGAATTCAGAGTTGTCCTTCTCCTAGACCAGTTGCCATCCAAGGCTATAGAACCCAGTCTGTCCTGCTATTTACCCATAACTGGCAGGGAGAAGAGGATTCATACTTTTCCCAAGGGTATTAGCATGTAAGTGAATGTAATGGATTCGACTGGAATTCGAACTTGGCTCTCCAATTCCTCTCCATGCCTCCTTGAGTTGAGATGAGTTTCCAAGAAGGTATGGTGGAGTAATGGAAAGCAGCTCAGATTGCTTACTTAACTTATATTATTATGGATGGATCGAGTTGTCAGTATTGTGTGGGAAATCCTCTTTGTGGCCCTTCACTGTGATAAATGTTTGCTGTTGATGGAATTTTCCCCATTGGTCAGGCGCCTTTTTATAAATCTTATTAACCACTCTGTTAATGACTTTATGATATGTGTCGACATTGATATAATAGTGGTTGCCCATTTTGTTTGACTTGATAATAATAATCTTATCAGATTTGTTGATTGTGGCAATGTCTTTATTCATTTTCTTCTGAAGGTCATTTGTAGTATTTATAAACTTAATCTTTTTTATAACAGAGAATAAATTCTTCTAAGCCCAGGAGTAGCTCATCACTTGCTAGTGTTTTTTCTAACTTAAATCCAGAAGATCAAGGTTCATTCCAGTTCATGTGTTTGTATTTGTGATTGGTGAGAAATAGTTTCCACCTCATCCTTTATGATGCTCACTATCTTGTGTAGAAGGGTCAGTTCATAATATTTTTTTACTGAGGACCAAGATGGTCTTAGTGAGGTAGTCCAGTTTAAAATGTTCCATATTCATTAGAAAGACAATAGAAAATGGTCAAAATAATTTTTATCAGTTAAAATTATAGAAGGCATAAAAGTTATATTGCACCTATAATAGTGCTTGACTAAAAAAAAGCAAAATATGAATATAATCAAATAAATAAATATAAATAAATGTACTTGCAAGTGTTCATATATTATTTATATATATATATATATATATATATATATATATATATATATATATATATATATGTTATTTATATAGATACAAATATTTAAGTAAATGCTCTGTTTATAATAAAAAGTATTAACATTTGCCAACCTGAATGTCAGAGAACTTTCATACAAAATATGCATACTCCAACAAGAATCTAACCTGTATCCTACACGAAACCATCATATAGAATGACATGCTGTACCACTTTAGTTTCAAAGGCACCGTCTGGTTAGCAAGTTTGAATTATTGCTTTTAAACTACAAACTTCTCGTGATTACTCTTGAACATTCATATCTGCTCAAAACATAAACAAGGGAAGTCATATTATGAAATGGACTATGTCTGACAATTATTTTAATGTTTTATGGTTATGCATTATTTATATTGACAAATATTTTTGTCTAAATGTGACTGAGAAGAGAGGCTGGGAAACGCGCACACGCACACGTATATTTTTTTTTTGAAATTGGAATGGATCTGAGTAGCGAAATTAGATCAGAGCATTTTTGTTTACTGATGGGAAATTTGATCTAAGCCTTTGGAATTGGGTCATTAGAAAGACAATGGAAAATGGTCAAAATAATTTTTATCAGTTAAAATTATAAATAGAACTTAGTAAGTTATGAGGAACTTCGGAATTCACATGATTTTGGTTGACGCAGTCAGAACCTCATGATGAACGCGTGTGAAGTAGTAGGGCCAAGGATCGATTATGACCAGCCAGATTTATCTATATAAACACGTAGTTATGCTGAAAAAAGTGGTAGTTTTTGGCTTGTCTGTCTTTGAGTGCAGTCAAGCTAGGTGGAGAGATGTTGGAGATTGAAAGTGAGCAGAAGTACGATTGAAGGTTCGAAGAAGTACGAAAGTGACGTCAGAGATTGGAACAAAACTCCTGCTAACATGTGCTGTTGATATAAGAACGAAGAAGTGAATTACTCCTCCAACATCTAAGACTACTACCGCTACTATTATTCCTACCACTGGGAATGGAAATGTCGAACAAGCCACACCTCTCCTTTAATGAAATTACACAAAGTATTTTCTTTTGTTTTGTTGATCATCGTTCATATACGAGAGACTGGAGATAATTCTTGGAGAGAAAGTAGAGAGAATTTTTCCCAAGCAAGATGAATTATTCTCTCGATCTCCTTGCAGATGGAAGAGGCAGATGGAGAGTCGAGTTGGAGATTCAAGGGGGAGAGGAAGTGACATCAGAGATTGGAATGAAGCGTCTGCTAACATGTACTGTTGATATAAGTACCCAAGCTTCTGCTACCACGAAGATTACTACTACTGTTACTACTGCCAAGGCAGAACGCAACTATAAACTTTAAGCCGTGCACAGAAATCTTTATCTCTCCATCGCAAGAGTTGTATATCGTTCTGAGATGATTTAACAACAAGTTAATCACAACCCACTCTCTCTCTCTCTCTCTCTGTGTCTAGAATCCAGTGTATAAGTTTTTACATCAAATACTTTTCTTTTCTGTAACCTGTTTCTTTTCTACACTATTCTTTTCTGCTATATAAAAGACATTAAAAATTCAACAATTGAATAGTTGTTTGTCCGGCTTTCTGCAGACATATAATTTTTGGTGCATTCTAAATTTCTTAGCACAGACTCTCCAGCCGTGTCTACATCTTCAGTCGACCGTGAATGGATGAACATCACTTCTGCTTTCTGGATCAAACCAAACACAACGTGGGCAGGAAGCAGGATTAAACCAGGGGACTGGTCAAATGTTCTATGGATGCTCAGAGGACCTACAGTCACTCCCTTAAGTTTGGTTAAGACCGAGTAGACACCTCAACCCAGAGAGTAAGATGTCAGGGGTTGAGGGGCTGGGGCGAAAGTGTTAGATTTATATATAACATATAACAATAAAATATATGAAAATAATTGTTGGACTTAGTCCATTTCATAATATATATATATATATATGTGTGTGTGTGTGTGTGTGTGTGTGTGTGTGTGTGTGTGTGTGTGTGAGAGAGAGAGATAGATAACGTCAACTGCAACTGGGATTATAGAATCATTTTACAGTAGCTTGCCAAGGCTACATACAGTTTTCCTTCTCTTAGACTGTTAACCAATGCTGAAGAGTCAGGTCTGCTCCACTATTTAACCACATAGATAGGAGATTTATGGATGCATATCTTTCCCAAAGATATTTGTGTAAAAGTGACATAACAAAACTCAACAGGAACACAAACTTGGCTCTCTAATTTCTACTAAGTTGCTATCCATTGCACAGCTTATACATCCTTCAAGATTATATATATATATATATATACACAGAGAGAGAGCGAGAGAAATATTGATTGACACTTAGAGAATATCAGGTAATATACATCTTGAAGGTTGATTTGGCTAAAGTGTTGTGATAAAATAAAAATAAAGATACTCAGATTAATTCATTTAAAATCATGGCTGCATTCTTTCAGAATTTGATATCATGATCTAATTTTGCAGAATTTGTGTTGTTTCTTGACAGCTTACCATGCCCAAAGAGAGGAACAAGGTACTTAACATTTCCACTGATTAAAAGGTTTCAGATTGTACAAGTATTATTTTATTCATTAGGGATTGAAATAAACATAAAAAAAGGATTCTTTAAAAGAGAAAAAATCAACTACAATTCTTATCTGTGATTTTAAAAGGGATGGTCAACAAATATTTATTTTAAGTTGTCATTTATGAACCTATTCCCCCTTTATTGCCTCCAATATTCATAGCAACAATTAAGAGGCACCACAATGTGGTGTAATATCTTGCTAGAACAATTACGACTGAGTAGTGAGTTCAAGCCTCGCTGGGCATCCCATACTTTCAGCTGTGCCTAGAATATCAGCATAGTAACAATTAAGTTTTCCATCAAATGAACCATTAAACACATAATGGTAATCAGACAATTATTTTCATCTCGATAAGTGGTTCTCAGAATTTTATGTCACAATCATTCCCAATTTGAATTGTTGTCCAATTATTCACCATTATATCACTGATTTATGCTTACAAATAAAACTCCTTTCCAGATTCTTAGCTGACTAAAATTGCTTTTTATTTGAAATTCCTTCCCTGAGAACCAAGTGCCTCCCATTTGAGAACAGACACTGAATAATTCATGTTGGGACACAACACTTCTTTAACTTCTTTCCTTACATTTTTCTATTATTAGTAAGTTGATCCAATACAAGACTCAAAAGCCATTCAAGGTAGAGGTGTACTGTTAAAACGATTCATTTGTTTTTTATGGTTTAACCCTTTTTGGATTACTTAAAGCCAAATCATACTTTGGATTGTAAGAGTAAAATACATATTTTGCAAGCTAATATTGAATTAAGAATTTTTTAGAACAATAATTATTTATTCTGAATCCACGTGCTACTATTTAAACCATAGCTGGCAGGGAGGAGATGGATTCTTACTTTTCTCAAGGCTTCTAAGTGAATGTAATGAACCTGACTGGAATTCAAACTTGGCTCTCTGATTTCCCATTCTAAGCCACTAACCGTTACACCACCTGCACATTCTGTTAAACTGGTAATGATGCATGACATGTAATATGAATGAAAGTGGAGGTGGTAAGAAATAAAGATTATGAGAATGAGGAGGATAGATAAGGAATGACCTTTGACTTGAAAAGGTCAAGATTCAAGTGGTCAGTAGAGCACCCATGTAGGAGTCTGCTTCACAAAGTAGCAGTTCTTAAAAGAAAAAAAAATAGGGGGGGGGTTCAATACAGAGGAAATGAGTGATTTGACTAAATTCCCTTCCTAATTCATGAAGACTTGATTTGGGTCTAAAAGCATGCTGGAAAATCAGTATAGGAAAAAAATCTGTTTAAAAACAGATGCCTACTGATGTATTCCCTAAATATAGTCAGAAAATTTATAAATTGTTACTCCTTAACTTTATCACTACTCCCAGGTTTTGCTTCACTCAATTTTGCATCAAGAAACTAAATGTTTGATGTTGCATGAAAGCATTTGTAGATATAGACAGTAAGGATACATGAATCAACACTACATGGTGACTGTCAGTTTCACACTTCAAGCAATCTTCAGATCCTGTGTGACTTCTTTAGCAGGATCTATATATCGGCCACTTAAGAAAGGTTGATGAAGGAGAAAACCAGCCCTTCCCAGTTCTTTTTTTAGGCTTAATGCTTCAGGTTAGTTATTTTCATGAACTTTAGTTTGCTTATTTATTTTGAATTTATTATTTCATTTATATATTAATTTATTTTGTATATTTCTTTTGGTCTAAATTTTGATATTTAAAATAAAGTTTATTAGCTTCTGAATATGGGATTTTTGTCAAGTCTTTTGAGATATTATTTAATTGTAGGAAGTGTAGTCGGAACTTGTTTTCTGATATTTTGCTTTGAAGTTTATCTTGTTCTGAAAAGGTAATTATGACAGTTTCTTCTTGAGGCAAAAGTTCAAAGGTTACATTCTTTTGAGGAGTTACTGCTAATTTTTCAAAAATATAAGATCTGAAATCAATATTAGCACAAACATAAGAGTTTGACATGCTAGATGTAAGATTCAACCTACTCAAAACATAGAAATCACCAAATCAGAAAAGCAAATGACAAACTACTTCGGATAAACACTCAGCACAATCAAACAAAGCCAACAATCCATCAGCTACAGATGATCCAACAACTCAAACAAAAAATTCAATGAAGTCAAAAACACACATAAAAACAAATATAGATAAAATATTCAAACCTATCAACAAACACTTCACAAAATCAAGCACAAAATATTCAAAACACATTTAACAGAAATTTAACTTCAACCACACTGCGAACATGCTGCAAATAGTGAATAAATACAATAGGAAATATAACACCAGTAAACCACAAACACCACCTGCAAAACAAAGTATGAATGCCCACTAAATGGTAATTGCCTACAAACTAATGTAATATATCATGCTACTGTAAGATCCAAAAGATATCCGAGAAAAAATATATTTAAATATAAATTTTCTAGAAACAGGGAAGCTGTTCATGCAAAAGATCATTTAACAATGAAAATATGCAAATAGCACAACCCTTTCAAAGATATATGGAAGATCAAACACACAAAACAAAACTAAACATGAAAAACAAGAGAAACAGCAGCAGCCTACAACAACAACAACTCAAGGATAAAACTGCAATAATCAAGATTCCAGAACAAGGTAAACTCCTAAGCAAAACATCAGAATTAATTTCCAAAAGAAAAAAGACACATGAGCAGATTCTTCTTAATACCACATGACAGCTAAATAACAATCCCTTAACTAAAGTTAATAAATTTTATTTTAATCAAAATTTATAAAAGAAAAATATGCAAAATAAATAAACGCAAACTAAATATTATGATTATCAATAACCTAAAACATTAGCAGTAAAAAAAAGAATTTGGAAGACCAAGTTTTCTCTTTCCTCCACTTCCCTTAATCCCCTAGTATCATATATATAAGAGGATGAGAAAGTAGTGACATATGATTTGAACATTACTGGAGGCATGAAACAAACAATCATTATGCAATATTGACATCTATATCCATGATTTATATATGTGTATATATAAATCATGGATATAGATGTCAATATTGCATAATGATTGTTTGTGGTGTATTCGTAAGTTTAGGTAGGTATATATATATATATATATATATATATATAATGTCATCTATAGGATTGCATGTGGTCTGTGTATGTATATATATATAAATGTAATATGTGTGAATATATGTAAAATATACTAATATAAATACATATGCAGGTATAGGTATTTATGGGTATAGATCTGTTCTTTTATATATATATATATATATATATATATATATATATATATATATATATATATATATAGAGAGAGAGAGAGAGAGAGAGAGAGAGAGAGAGAGAGAGTATTGTAAGGGAAGGACAAAGTTCTTTTATTAATGTTTTATCTTATTGTCTTTTAATATTCTCTTATTAGAATTGTGACATTGAATTTTTTTTTATCCTCTAGAGGTAATTTCATTTTAAATTGATAATTTAATTTAAATTTAAATATGTTACTCTTTAACTATCAATATTGATAGTAAAATATTATAATTAGAAATATTTGTTTTGATATTTAAACACTTAAGTCATCACCTAACGTTAAACATTAACTGTAAAATTTAAGGAAATATTTAAATAGATATAAATATAAATATGTGTAAATATTTGGAAATATATGTGTAAGTATTGATATATGAATATACATAGGTAACTGTGTATATCGATACATGTGTATATGCCTATGTGTGTAATTGCACATGTAAATGAATGCATGTATATGTGAGATTTACATAAATGTATGTGTGGTGTGTGTATATATATATATATATATATATATATATATATATATATATATATATATATATATATATATATATATGATAAAACAAAATCATTAATATTGCCTTCAAATATTACTCCATATTAATTTAAAACCTAAACTTTAAGAAAGATTATTCATCTAAAAATAGTTACAAATTACACTCATGACTTAGATTCAAACTGATAGAGATGTTACCTTAACAATCATTTACAATATTGAAAGATTACTATCAGTAAACTGTTATATTTTAAATAAATTTTCTAATGTATTTTCTATGAATGTGTTTTTAAATATACTATTTATATGAATGTGTTTTTAAATATACTATTTAACTCATATTAAATCCCTAAATTATTTGTAAAAGAGTTAAAGATGTAAATTGTCCGCAAGCATCAAATTAATTTCTTCATGGATTTTTTAAACATTTAAATTACTATCAAACATTAAAGTCTGTTTTTTTACATAAATTGCTAAAAATATACCACCCCTCCTCTTCCTTTGTATAACCTAATTACAGCTTCTTTCTCTTTACTTCCCCCTTCTTTCTTTCTTTTTTCTTCTCTCCCTTCCCTTTCAATATATCACTTCCGTTAAGTTAACCGATTAAATAGGTCAATGTCTGGTCCCTCCTCCCCTAATACTAAGTATGATAGATAGAAATATTAAAATAAACCCTAATTCATTGAGAAATCTGAGGGACAAAAAGCAATGATGGTGGTAATCATTGCTTTTTGTCCCTCAAATTACTTTCTGCCTTATGTATATATATTTTATAATAAAAGAAAAAACAGTAAGATATATGATCAGGTGTTCTTATTAATATTTTTATTTCTACGAAACAGTGCTCAATGCAAATTTGCAAAGCATAAATATTATAAATTAATCAAATTAAAAATATGGTTCCATTGCTACACAGGAATTACCACGTTTCAAAAACAAACTAAAAACTTCAAATTCAATTATATAATTAAAAGGCCCTAGGTCCGTTTCATTTTAAAGCAAATTTTGGAATAACTTATTTTGAAATTTACTGAGTTTTTATAAGCACATATATACATAATATTTGTTTCCAAGGATATGAAGAAATCCAATCATTTTAACAAGGGGCAGTAGCGTGTTCATTTATACTAGCAACTATTGTATCAAATAGGAGTTACTTTCGAAAAGAGTTTAAATCTAGGTAGGGTAGGGATGCCATTTTCAATGAATTACGACATTTGTTCAATGCACGTCTGGTTTTTATCAATGACAGAAAGTTTTTTGGCATTTTTTCCCCGATAAATTTGTATTTCTATACATAAAGATTCTTTCTAAAAGGGGTGTTTGGATTAGAATACATTGTATTGAACTATGATTTGAAAATATTATTTTTAATTACTAAAAATCTATACTTCTTTTTAAAACAAATAAATGTAATAGAATTACTTAATTTATTTAAAAATTATTAAATATCAAATATAAGTATGTATATTTCTTTTATCAGCATTTTTTTTTTAAACATTAAGGAAAATTTTTGACAATGTCAGCAAAGAATAGCTATTTCATTTCTTTGATTCAGTAAATTTTAATTTTTTTTATAAACCTAGTAATATATAGTTTCACATGTATGCATAAAGGACATAGGTCATTTAATGACCTACATATTCTAGCTTTTCTTATTAATTTCCATTTTACTGTAGGTGTTTTATTGGTTTCTTTTAAGTGCCAGAAATATTTCAATAGGGACATCTGATTTCAGTATCTATTTATCCTAAAAGAACTTTGATGTTGATTGAATCTTTTTTTTAAACTTATGCCTTGTGCATCCAATATAGACTTTTACATTGTCAGTTTGGTTTGGTTTATGGCATATCAACCTCAATAGGTTATTTAATGCCAACAAAATATTTATTGCTGGTAATATTTTTTTCAAAAATTTATTGCTCGTAATATTTTTCCTTCCAAAAATCTATTTCTGATAATATTTTTTCAAAAAAGATTGCTGGTAAAATTTTTTTGCCTAAAACGTATTGCTGATAATAATGTATTGATGGTAATAATTTTTTTCTTTTACAAAGTATTTCTGGTATTAAGAATTATTTTTACACTTTCATATTGTTTTGACCCCAATTTGGGGGTTAACTATTTGCCCATAGTTGGGACCCTAACAGATGCTACCACCCCGTGTCAGGGTGGACTTGGAAATACCATGCTCCTTAAAACCTCCTGATCACAGGTCTTGCTGTTGGACGTAGTTTATCGTCTTACTCAGAACGTGTATGTAGTTTATCGTTATACCCAGGACACTTTTATGTTATCAGTTAATTTATAATATTAACTATATATATATATATATATATATATATAAACAAACATGTGCAAATACTTCCATGGTTTTAAATTGCAAAATTATGATTATCATTTCAGAACAGAGTGTTGCTGTTTAAGAAGATAAATTTGAATTGCTTATTAAATTGGCTTTAAATGGAACTGCCATATTACATGCCACAATAGAGTTAATTTTTACATAATAATTCACCTATATATGAGTGTCGGCATTTGTGTAAATTTTTCTATGTTACAATTCTTTTCATTGTTCTTCTGGTGACATAGAAATCATAATCATTCAATGGTGAATAGAATTTTATTTGATTATTTTAATATTCATCACATACAGAACAGAAAGAAAATACAAAAAAAAACAAAAAAACATTTTGGTAGTTTCTAAGTAGAATACAATTTCAAAATGGCTTAAATATTTTTTCTTCATTTTTGTTTTTCATTCACATCAAGGGTAAATTTTTATTTTAAGATGAAGCCATGCAAGCAGATTTCAAATGTGAGTCACTGAAATGCATCTTATTTTCCTGAAGCACACTTCCTAAATCATGAGGCAAGTATTTCAATTCTTTATCAAGAGAAAGATTGTAGTCTTTTCAAAAACTTCACAAGAATTTTTTTTTAATGTTAATTTTCATTTTAAATTTTAATAGTAAAAATTGATAATTTAATTTTGGCTATAATACTGAATACATTTTTTTAATTTACATTTTATTGCAAAATGCATTAAAATGTAAATTTAAAAAAAATAGAATAAATAAAAAAAATTTTAATTTGGAAAAATTAATGAAAAAAAATAACATTACAAAATTGGTGTCTGCTTTATTTTCTGATTTCTTGTAAATCATTTTTTCTCATAATTACAAAGAATTTTGGGGGTTCTTCAAAATTTGAACCTTTGCATCCTCAACTTAGCTAAAAATCTTCAACCACAGATTAAACATGATTACTGCATAGAGAATCCAATGCTCACTGGCTGCCCAACAATTTTATGCAAAAGTTATTTAGGAGTTACTTCTTTCTGTCTGAGCTATATTCCTTCAGCAAATTGGCAATAATGGTTCTCCATAGTTTTAAAATTCCAAGAAATAAGACTTTCCAAAAAGTGAAAATATGATCTGGAATTGGAATGAAAGCAGTGATGATGCATACCCTGAATCCATCATAAAAATTCAGATATTGGAAACATTTCAAATACCTCCATGTATAGATCTGTTACAACAGATTTAGTATAGGAGACAAGCAAATTGAACATAGAATAGGCTGCACTGTTCCCCCAACATCATGAAGCTATTTTTAAAAATTTTTATCAAACCTTTTCTCCTATCAATAACATTCTCAGCTCACTATTTGTAAGAAGCCAGCATTGCAATCCTAATTGTAATGGATTTGAATAATCTTTTTTTTCCTCAGCCTTTTAGTCCAAACATGTATTTCTCTCAATTATTTGCTGACCACTGAGTCATACCTTCCTTTCCCTCAGTAGTTGAAGGTCTTGAAAGATCAAGATTAATGGAAAGATGACAAGAAAAACAAGGTATTGAAAAAACCAAGTAGAAACAAAAGGTAATGTAAGCCTGGGACAAAATAAATTCAAGTCACCATTTTATCTCCTTATGAAGTTGTTTGAACATTCTTGAAAAGTCTGGAGGACATCCGATCCTACAGGGAAGAGTCTAAAGAGCATCACTATAGATTCAAAGGCCGTGGTTAGATCAACAAAGATCTGATACAATGCAACATGATGCTCTAAGCAATTCTCCTGCAGTTGACAGACTGAAAAGCTCATATCTGTTGTGCCTCTTCCAGGTTTAAATACACATCATGTCTCCGGGATAACTCAAAGGCAAATTCATTGTTGTCAGTTTCTTCTTGTTGGTAATAAAATTCCCTAATTTGTTTCCTTCACCAAACAGTGTAGCATAAGCCCAACAACATATGTTTCCTGTTTGCTACCACACTCATACTGCTATATCCCCTCATTAAGCAATTTCTATAGATTGAGTGACAAGTTAAATTAGCATAAGTGGAAAAAAGAGTCACACAAAAATATCTGACTATGAGATCTATCTTTTCTTAAATATATAACTTGTAAAGCCACCATTTGCTTTTTGGGATACTTACACGCAAAACACATCCAAATTGGTTTTCATCCATGAGGTAAGCCATTTTCTCTAGTCTTAGATTCATCTTGTAAGGCTATTAAATAGAACTTTTGCAAAATCTTCACCCACTACCCCAAGCAGGCTTATCCCCCAATAGTTCTCATACACTATTCTGACCCTCTCCCTCTTAAACAAGGCGATAATGATCACATCAACCCAGTCCTGTGGGACAGGTGTTCCTGATGATCTGATCATCCAAAATCATATCATGTATCTCTCCAGCAGGCTTGTTGCTCCCATAAAGTAGAACTATGACTGGAATGCCATCAAAGCCTGTTACCTACCCAGTATTAACTCTTTATTAATTTCTGGATCCCTTCTAAAATAGGAGGATCCAACACCTCATCAATGATACCAAACTGGGATAAGTTATTGATGATATCTTTGTTAAATACTAAGCGATTATAAAAAAAGATCTGTAAGATGTTTAGTCCAACATTTTACCCTCCAGGTCCTTGAAAAGGAAAAAACCCATCCTATGACTTCAATGGTATCACAAATGAGACCTGTTGAACAATTGTCTGCTTAAGATGGAGATTTAACATTTTGGTGTCCTTCCAATCATAAGCACTCTGAGCTTGCAAGGAGTCAGTTAATCGCAACTCATTTTTTATTGGACGGATTTTGTGCTGCAGCAATGAAGTCTGAAGCACTCAAAAGACTTTGATGTGCATCATTTTTTTTACCTTCAAAAGATGTTTTTTTTTCTCAGCATCATATTCTGAGAACCAATCCCAATTTTTTCTCTTTCTGAAATCAAGAATGTCGATATGAGTGCTGTAGACTTTGGTCTTGAACAGATCCCAGGTGCTTTTGAATTCGATATCCGTGCCAACAGCCAGCTCCTTTAACCTCGAAACCTTAATTTGTTTAGGAATCCTTGTCCCATTATGTCTTATTTTACATCTAATGCAAAGTTTCATCTTGCCATGTATCAACCTAGGGTCTGTCCTATATTCAGAACGAAGCCTGACTCGGACAGGTCTCACAACAAGTTATGTAATCAAGAATGTGCCCATGTTTTGATCATGGATGAATCCAAATAACTTTATGGGCAACTTTCCGATGGAAAAAGGAGTTCAGATGAATTTGCATTCAGTGCGAAGCTGAAGAATGTGCATTCCATTATTATTCATTTTTCCAGGGCCATGCTTTCCCAATGTCATCCCAGCCCTGTGGAACTTGGTGACCCTAGCATTGAAATCACCAAAGAGGAGAATCTTATCTGCTTTTGGAACCTTTGTGATGATAGTTCAGAGATTTTGGTAGAAGGACATGATAGATTCCTCAGAACTGGTGAGAGTTGGAGCATAAATGGAAATGACTGTCATATAATGATTGCGAGATATAGGTACTAGCATTAATGCCTTGAGGCTGCTCAAAGTGTTTGGTTAATTCAGTATGATTTGGTTGGTTCTTTCGTTTTGTGGCATATCAACCTCAGTGGATCATTTAATACCAAGAAAATTTTGAAAGAGATTTATAGCGATAGTTTCATAAAAAAAAAGGTGTATATGTATACAAATCTATTTGAACCATTTTTTTATTACAAAGTATTTCTGGTATTAAAACCTATTTTTACACAAGTATGAGTTAACTATTTGCCCATAGCTGGAACCCTAACAGGTGCTACCACCCCGGGTTAGAGTGAACCTGGGAACACCAGCAATTAAGAGGTGGTTCCATGCTCCTCAAAACCTCCTGATCAGAGGCCTTGCTGCTGGACGTAGTTTATCGTCTTACCCCGGACACGGATGTAGCTTATCATTATACCCAGGACAGTAATTCAGTATGAATGGCAAAACCAACAAGCTACTTACCCATTAGATTACCCATCCAATAGTAAATGTCACCTACATTCGAACTACCTACCTTCATTTGGTACATTTTGCTTGAGTATGTCTTGGTTCTACCCCTGCAATTGGACAGCCACCAACCACAGCCTTTTGACCAGTTTTAACATTAATCAGGCTTTGTTTAGGTCACCTTTTCTAGATTTATGTCACGTGAATGTGTAGTCCATTCCCTAAAAGGGCTGCTCAGTTGCTCAAGACTCCACTGAAGCAGGTTGCTGTTCAGCCAACAGCGCGGCAACATTAGATTTAGTCTCAGGTCTCCCACGTATAGATTCATGAATGTACTTCCAACTGGTTAGCTCTGTACACATTGCCACTCTTCCATTGCCATGTGAAGAAACATCTGCACAGATATGCAGCAGTGCTACACATACAGAATCCTCTTCCTCCAAATTATATGCCCAGTGACAAGCAGGAGAAAAATAACAGAAGAGTTACTGGTGTTACAGGTGTTATTGTCATGGAGTTTAATCTCTCCAGTATCATACCCATTTCTGGCAGAAACATACCATGAGGTAGACCACCAAAAGCAGGTGAAAGGTTTGGAGAGGTCCTTCTCTCAAGAGTTCAGGGTCAGAAACACCCAAGATTACTTTTGCCCATGCCTTTACTCTGAGAGGAAATATAGGCCCTGCCAAACCATATTATATATATATATATATATATATATATATATATATATATATATAATCTTCTGGATGTTAGAGTTAACAGTTCATTGCTGAATGGATCACTTATTGTCATAATTTCTGTTTAAATGATAAATAATAAAAACCAATCAATAAATAAGAACAAAAATTATCATCCAATGATCATCAACTCCATAAGAACATTTTTTATTATTGTTGTTAATGTTTGAAAGAAAAAGATTAGGGGACAAAAAAAAATCGACTATAAAGAACAGTAAAAATGTGTTGATTCAAAATGCTTTTCCTACCAATTTAAAACTGTCCTCTTTCATAAAAGTTTTATGCTAAAATATAAATACGCTACAGTTATTTATGCCAATGTATAAGTAATTTAGCAAATGCAATTTATTAAATGTTCTTAATAACATAATTCTTAGTAAGAAAACATTAGATATTTGCAATAAAGTAAAGTCGTTAAATAACACTTATTTTAAAAGTAAAACAATTGATGTAAATCACAACTTGGCTTAAAAAATAAAATAAACAATATGCCTTTTAATGAATAAAGATAATAAATGCATGAGAATATAATAAACAATGAAAAATAGATGAATAAATAAAAAAAAATAGATGAATAAATAAAAAAATAGATGAATAAAAAATAGATAGATAAATAAAAAAATAATCACTTCTGAAAAAAAAAAAAAAAAAAAAAAATGTCACTTTCTCAGAGGAATGAAAAACATGCCCAGTCACTCCGACATCCAGCATACATAAAAAACATACAGCAATGGTTAAACTTGTGCATCATTAACATTTGAAGGCTTTGTCACAAAAACAAAATTGCTTGTTTTCTATATATATTTCATGAAAGAATCTTTGTCATGATTATTTATTTTTTTCCTTCAATGCTTGAGATTGAGCCAAATCATTCCTTAAAGAATTCTATTTGTTAATTGAGAAGGAAATGTAACAATTAAGAGAGAATTAAATTTGTGCCAACCTGTGGTTCAACAAATCATAATCCAAGATTATATGGAGAAGAGCCTTAAAAGTATCTCTACATGCTCATTGCAAGATTTGCATTCATAAAAACAGTTTAAACAAACAGATTTTAATTCAATTCATTGCCATTAATCATGGTTTATTAAATAACTATTCAATCAATACAACTAAAATGTACAGAGTTGTAGTGATAGCAACAAATAAATTATTACATAACCCTCAACCCTTACTACTAGACTGTAGGAGTCTGGAATCAAAATAATTAATAATAAAACCAAAATTAAAAGTTAAGCAATAAGAACACTTTAAAATACAGATAAGAATGGCAATTAACAATAAAGAAACAAAAAGATTATAAAAATATAGTTAAATAAATATAGAATACTCCAATGATGCATCAGAAGAAGTGTTTTATCACCAAATGAATAAAAAAGATCATAACATTCTCTCTTCATTTCTGACTGCAGGAGGCAGAAGTCCTGGACAGTTCTCTGATAAAACATTGCCACTGACAGATAAGCAAAACTAGATTCTTTAGAATATACAATTATTTCTCTGAAATGTAGACTAAATCATTTTATCATTTTTTTCTATACTTATTTCATTGTATCTCATAATTTTGTTTGTAATTTTATAATCCCATTGTGGGCTTATGATTACATTCAGACAAGGCCAACATATCACCAGAACTCCAACAACAGAGTTTTGATGCAAAAATTCATATCAGAGCTGGGAAAAATTGCTACAAAAGAAATATTTTGGAATATTTTGATTCCAGTTTGTCACAAGGGCATCAATTTAGGCATAGTGTAATTATCAGCAAAGAATAATTCTAACCATTGGCTGTTTTAGTTCAATAAAAAATCTTAAGGGATTGTGTCTGAGATGTAGAATTATTATTATACACTGATTTACTTGGACTAGCATTCTCTTCTTAGTTGTTATAATCACATTATATCCCAGTTGATCTTCAACTGCTTGTTTTCATTCCACTTTCCATGACATCGAATATCTCAAGACACTCCATGATTAATTTGTCCTTGTTACAGTGCCTGTCTCTTCCACTGATCATTTTTTCATCTACTCAATCCAGAGTTCGAACTCACAACAACCATGTTACCAAATCTGCCTAAATGAAACTTCAACCCATAAGATCAAGTTCCCAGGCTAGGAACTATGACTAGTACCAAAGGAAGATTGAGGTCACAACAGTTAAAACCTGGCTATAGCAAGATAAAGTCACAGATTTGTAGTCATCAGTTTCATAATCACAGGTATGGCCATAGAGTTACTGTGCGGCTTAGCACCTGACCAGTTCCTTCCACCTATGAAGATTATAAGACAGACAGGTATTCACTCATGCATAGCATTATCTTGGCCCATCCATCTCAAGATCAAATCACAGCTACCTCCCCCAAATTGAAGGCTTGCTTGGACACAGACATTACAGCTGTTACTTCCATTGGGGAAAACCTCCACTCTGAAATCAAAAGCCAGGAAAACATCTGACCAGCAATAATGTATCATCACTACACTGGCCACATACAGTTTTTTTTTTGGGGGGGGGGGGTAAATCAAGTTCACCCCGAGCAAAACAATAAAGCCACTAAGACATAGGGGTGTGGAAGAATTAGAAAACAGAAATACCACAAAAGAGTAAGTACAGAAGAAGAGTAATCAGGAGTACAGTAAATAGTGATTAGCACTACATTTAAATTTTTGAAGATTAAAGTTTTTCTGGAAAGTATAAAGCTTGAAGGGAGTTCCACAAGTAAGAAGTGCGAGAAAAGAAACTGCCAGCATAGAACTTATGGTTACATCTAACCAACTCAACTGTAAATTGATGAGATCTTGTTGCCAGTCTAGTACTGCACTTAAAATCCATAATGTCTAGAGACCATAGCGAAGAGCACATTCAAACAATTACCATGAAAGGCACAGGGAGTCAACTTTACAGCAGTAAGAAAGTGACCGAAGCCGAGATGCAAGGTCAGAATCAATGATATTGCTGATTCCTCTTTGGATTTTATCAAAGGACTCTAAATATATAGCAGAAGCACTGGACCATATGTGGCAGCAATAATCTAAGGATGGATGAATGGTAGACATAGATATGTAAGATAGATTCTGGAAAGAATGAATGTCTAGCACAACACAGTGAAGTAATTTTCTTAGCAGCTGACCTACAAATAGATTCAATATAGTCTTTCTACTTCATGCCAGCCGAGAAGGCACAACGGGTCATTCTGCTGAAGGTTAGTTTTGAATTTAAGATAAACAAGCCACCCTTTGCCCCAGTTAACAACAGACTGCAGATTGTTTTTGACATCAGCCACCAACTTGACTTCATCGAAATGACCAGACTTACTATTGAGACAGAAGTTGTGTCATCAGCGTAAACACCAAGTTGAGAGTTGATGTCATTGGGAAGGTCAGTAATGAAAATTAAAGACAAAGTAGGACTAAGGATAGAATTTACGGATACATCTTGCCATTTCAGCTGTAATTTGGTGAGACCTCATTCCCAGTCTAGTACTACACTTAAATTCATAAAGTCTAGCTACCATAGCAAAGAGCTCATTCAAACCATTACCATGAAAGCATTTCTAGAAAAGGCACAGGGAGGCAACTTTACGGAGATGGGAAAGTAACTGAAGCCGAGACACAAGATCAGGATTAATGATATTGCTGATTCTTCTTTGGATTTCATCAAAGACCTCTAGATATATAACAGAATCACTTAGGCCATATATGGCAGCTATATTCTAAGCATGGACGAATGGTAGACATATGTTAGATAGATTCTGAAAAGAAAGGATACCTAGCACGACACACTGAACCCACTTTCTTAGCAGCTGACCAAGCAATGGATACAATATAATGTGTCTTTCCACTTCATGTCAGTGGAATTGTCTACTGTCATTTGTCCTTAGCAGAACTAAAAACAAGACCTGTCAGAATGTCTACAAAAGCATTGTCTCTAATATTGTCTTAGTCGACCCAGATATTGTAGGAAACTCTGTTCCATGTAGTTAAAGAGCTTCCGACAAGTTTGCCCGATTCTTCTATTTGTTTTTCTCTTTGAGAGCAACTTTACCAGAATTTCCTCTTATTCTTGGCATTATATCTTACAGTGGAAAAATACTTACCTCTTCATAGTTGCTTTGAGAAAATGGTATAAAACAAAAGTCACCAATGTTAAACAAACAAGTAAAACACCAAAACAATATGTCAAAGTATAATTTCACGGGTAGATATGTGTAGTCTTCAGTACTTGCTTTCTAAATTGTCACATCACAGCTCAACTAAAAATTATAGTCAAGGAAAGATTTTAGTATTGATAAAAAGGGAATTAACATTCCTATAAAAAAATAAAAACATGGAAAATTATCATAAATAAACTGAAAATATTTACTCATTTCTAAACTCAATAAAAGTTTACAGCCACATCACATTGAAACACTGCTTCCTATATTATTACCAAAGATAAGCAAGTCAGTATCTAGATGGGTGACCACTTGGGAATACCAGGTGCTGTAAGCTAGGATGTGTGGGTGGTGTAATGTATAATGGCTTGAAATTTTTAATCAGAGAGCCAAGTTCTAATTCCCACTGGGTTTTTTTATACATTCACTTACCCATCGAAAAGTTATGAATCTCCCTCCAGCGATGGGTTAATTAGTAAGACTTCTATGACTAAACTATTATTATCTCAAAAAAGAAAATAAATTCTTATAATCTAAAAATATTTTCTGGCTTTGAATAACCTGCATTGGGTTGCTAAGTCGTAAAAAGCAAATAAAAACCTCATTAAAAAAAATCGTAGTATTTCCGATGTTTGCACAGTACTGTCTGGGTCTATTGGCCAAAAGTTATAAAAGAAATTAATATTGCCTTATTATGATAAACAGCAAAATTCAATGTGTACATGTCGATAAATTTAAGAACTGATCTTTGTAAATTTTTATTTTTTCACTAAGACTCAATTTAAAACTAATCACAGAGAAAAACGTAGCTGAATCTGAAGATAAGCAACATTCAAAATCTTATATATATTAACCATTTCACCCCAAACAAGGTGGGAGAGCCACTAGCACGCAAGGGGTTACAGACAGTGAAAGTGAAGGAAAAAACTGTATGGTGGGGATTGAGGAACGGATAAAAGAAGAATGTGGATCAAAGCAACAGAAGATAGCGATTGACATTACATTTAAATATTTGAAAATTATAGTTATCAGTGAAGCAAGTAAATGGAAGTCAGTTCCACAGGTAGGAAGTGTGAGAAAAGAAACTGTTGGAGTAGAAATGGTGGTTTCATTTAACTATTTCAACAGTAAAAAGGTGGGACCGAGATGCCAATCTAGTAGCATGTTTAAATTAATGTAGCAAAGGCACCAGGGTAAAAAGCTCTTCAGAGCCATGAAAATATTTGTAGAAAAGACAGAGGGAAACCACATCCCATCTATGACAGAGTGACTGAAATTGAGATGTCAAGTCAAGACTGATTGTGTGTGTGTGTGTATATATATATATATATAAAACACACATTTAAGTCATAGAATGGATTTATAAAGACTATTTTTACTGACAGAGGTTAACATTTACGACTTTAGTTAATATTGTTACTGAGTTGGTGCATCTTCTGTACATTTCGGTGCACAAAAAACTCCATTTAATGTACTTTTGACTTGCATATATGATGTCAATGATCTTTATTTGTGCAGCTAACAAGATCAAAGCTAAAAATCTTCTCATTTTATTTTTTTTCTTTAAACTTTCCTTGAAAAGTCAAAAATCAATATCGAATGAATGAACTGATGGAAATCTATCAGTATTGAAAACCAACCAGATATAAATCCAAACATGGCTATTTTTTTTCAAGTACTTATCATTCTCGAAATGGATATGCTGACATAGACAGATGTGGCATGGCTTACTGTCAGCATTGAGAAAGTAAGAGAAGAATTATCGGAATGTGCATGTAAGAAAGAAACCTGTCTGTTATAATTGCTTAATTCCTTCTGGCACAAATTGTCAGGGGTTGAGCTCAGATAAAAGCCTGACTTTCAAATGCCGAGTTTCAAAGACTAATTTTTTAAAACCTTTCTAACCCTATTTTGCTCTGAGATAAAGTAACACACATACAAGAGCAAGTTTTTTTTCTCCATTTATTAAAAAAAAAAGTTTCTAGTTTCATAGTGATGCTTGAACATAAATTGTTCTGTTTTCTGAAAACTTTTGCCTTTCAGTCATTTTCAATAATAAGGTTAATAAGGGCATGTCTACATGTATACACATTATTTCCTCTGAATTTTGAATATCACATTTTCTTTAGTTTATGTTTGTTCGTAAATTGAATAAAATTTTATTGATATGAGGTTGCTTGTCTTTTATGGTTAAGGCTTTCAATATTTGTAGTCATTTTTACCATTTAGAAATAGTCCGAATAAAAGTAAAAATTAAAATTCTTTAAGAAAGATCTTTCATTGGTCTTTAACTAAATGTGAATATATGACAAATTGTGTGTGTAATTTTGTAAGTAATTTATGGCTTTTTTTAAATCCAGCATTATTTCTTATTACAATAAATGTTATTATTTCAATATTCAGGTTATTTTTTAATAGTAAAATCAATGTCAACTGGCCAAGTAATCAAGAAATCCTATTAATAAAAAAAAGACTTTCCAATATCCCCATTAAGGTATGCATTTCTTAAGTAGTAATTGAATCATGCTTTATCATGATGGTCAAGCACACTTTGGCTGAAGAAGTTGTTTCCCTGATAGAAAAAGCAATACAAGTTCAGTTTATGTCAGCAGCACATTGTTCTTTCATAAGACTTCTCAATCTCAAGTCCTATTGATATGAATCTTAATTTTTGAAAATATTGGGAATATAAACTGAAACACGTGTACGATGAGAAATAATGTTTACAGCAATCATTTTCTTCCAGCTTTATACATTCCAGCCAACTTTGATCTTCAAAAATTTAAATGCAATGTTAATTGTTATCTCCCCTTCCTCTTAATTATTCTTTTCACTCCCTAATGTTTCTCTTTTCTTGTTCTTCAACACTCAGTAACCGCTTGTGTGTTTAGGGTTTTGCTGCCTTGCATGGGGTGATTATATATGTTACACATATGTGTGTGTGTGTGTGTGTGTATCCATGAAGTAACCTACACCTATCTGGGCATATTTCTGCATTGACATTTATTTTATTGGCTTTTCTAAAGGTGAATGAGGAAAGTAACAGCTTTTGCTGCTCCTGTTTGCTGGAGAGAAGCCAATTTATTTTGTGAAATTTTGGATAAACTGTAATAAGAGGAATGTAATCGAAAAAATTTGCAATTATTGGCTCTAGTCAATGAAAATGAGATTTCTCCAAATAAATCAAAGAATTTGCTCAGGAAATCATAAAAACTGAAAAAAAAAAATTATTTTAAATGAATTGGGTAAAAAATAAAAAATGTAAAGGAAGAAATATTCACTAAAATCACAGCAACAATGTTTTGTTCACTTCAAAAAGTCAAAAGATACAACACTGCAAATAATGCAGTAATTGTACAGACTCATTTGAAGGGAATACTTCAAAAGAAGTCAACAAAATTTTCCAAACAGTCAAAACTTTGAAACATCAGTGGCTTGAAGCTGACCTAGACATTGAACAGAACTGCCAAATTTGTTGCAATATGGTAGCAGCTGTTCACCCAGACCAAGAAATGTACAGAGGGTGCAGGGACAGTGTGGAGGGAAGAAATAATGTCAGTAAGGTTTTTATTTAAAATTATTAAAAGAAAAAGAGCATTTTATTTAACTTTCCAAAGGATAAGAAGTTGAAGAGCTATGATCTTTTGTCCTGAAGAAACAAGGCATATAAAAGATGATTGTAAATCAAATAAAACTGTCCTAAAATCGTTCTTGATTTTTCTTAAATTAGAAGGTCATGATTAATTACATTGTATGTATTGTAGTCTTCCTATTTTGCTAAAAACATTTGTTTATAAATACGACATCCATTAAGTATGTGAACGTAACTGTTATATTTAAATGTCTCACGTACTGCTCATGGCGTATCAAATGTAAACAAATGACGTCACACATTATGAAATGGACAAAGTCCGACAATTATTTAAAGACATTAAGTATATATTAACAAAATATATATATATTTAAAGACATTTTTATGTTTAACATTGTTTTTATAAATACAAGTATTTAAGCAAATCCTCTGTTTTTTTTATAATAAACAGTATTAAATAACATTTACGGGCCTGAAATGTCGGAGGACGCATATTTTCTATGAAAATTTCTCGGACATTCAGGCCGGTAAATGTTATTTAATACTGTTTATTATAAAAAAAAACAGAGGATTTACTTAAATACTTGTATTTATAAAAACAATGTTAAACATAAAAATGTCTTTAAATATATATATATTTTGTTAATATATACTTATCGTTTATATATATATAATGTCTTTAAATAATTGTCGGACTTTGTCCATTTCATAATGTGTGACGTTATTTGTTTATAGTTGATACGCCATGAGTAGTTATGAATGTACGTGAAAAATTCATGGAAGATTGAAGTTTATAAGCAGTAAATTCGACCTTGCTAACCGAACGATCCTTAGTGGCCGAAACGGTTAAGGCACGTCAGGCTATATGACGGTTCCGTATAGGATACAGGTTCGAATCCTGTCGGAGGACGAATATTTTCTATGAAAATTTCTCGGACATTCAGGCCGGTAAATGTTATTTAATAATACTGTTTGTTATAAACAGAGCATTTATTTAAATACTTGTATCTATAAAAACAATGTTAAACATAAAAATGTCTTATATATATATATAGATACCACCGACACATAACGAATTTGCTAACAGTTTTATTGCTCACAAATAGGGTTCTAAACATAAGAGCGGGATTATTTAATTTGTATAACAATTTTTTAAAAGTATATTTTATTTAATATTTCAGGGTTGTTTATTTTTAATTCAAATTTTTGAAATTACCATACATAAACCATGTTTCTGTCGATTTTTTTTGTGTTTGTGCAGAAAGAATTTATATCTGGCTACTAGTCAAAATTTGATTGCAAGTTAGAAAACCTACAGCATTCGCAATAAGCATTGTTGTATCTAACATTTCACACTACTATAAATTAATTAGTTGAACAGAGCCAAAAGAAAAAAAAAATGAAATCATCTTAAATCTGTACCAAATTATTTAAACAAATGAAAAATATATTAAGTTTACTGAATTAATTTTTAACATTAGAAAATGATTCCAATGTTTCTCTCATGGCCAGTTTTATGTTGTACCTAGAGTAGGGAATTCAAGTTGACTTAGTATAATGACCTTGCTGAAAAGATTTATAACACAGACATTTTACAAAATTAAGACAACATCCACGGCAATTTACTTTCCTCCATTTGTAAAATGGGTATTTTTGTATCATTTCACGCCAAGCAAGGCAACAAACCCATGAAGTCTCTGTGGGTTACGGAGTGCCAAAGAATATAAGAAAAATAATATTAAGGAGCAAGAACAATAAAAGAACAGGAATTATGAAGACAGAAGATAATGATTGACATGGCATTTAAATGTTTGATGATCAATTTTAACTGGAAAGCAAGAATCCAGAAGAGAGTTCCACAAGCGAGAAGTGCAAGAAAAGAAACTGCTAGCATAGAACTTACGGTTACATCTCGCCATTTCAACTATAAAATGATCAGGTCTTGCTGCCAATCTAGTCCTTCACTTAAATTCATAAAATCTAGGTACAATAGAGAAAAGTTCATTAGAACAATTACTATTCAGTTAGTTTAATCAAATATACTAAACAAGAAACCCATATAGATGTATATGTTTAGAAAGTAAGTATATTTATCCTTATGTAACAAATTAATCCACATATACATCTAAAGTCGAAAGAATCCTTAATAATCCCTTTTATGTAAGTAATATCCATTATTTTCTTTAAAATATCAATGGTGAGGGAATATATTTACACAAATCTTTTTTCTGCTAAATAAATATATACTTACTCTTAGCGACGAATTTTTAAACGTGAAGAAAGCATCAAAACAATTCATTTTAAGAATAATCAATCAATGAATTGTATTTTTTATCCATGAGGAAACGTTTTTCGAAATATTTCACTGATGGAGTCCACAATGAAAACACGAGGAATAAAAAGAGAAAGAAAAATAAATCCGGCATTTTTCGTTGTCACCCTTTCTGAGATATTTTATTCCTTCAGTTTTCCTATTTCAGAAAAGCAAGAAAACTTCAACATCTTTATTTATTTCTCTCTGCAGATGTTTGTCGTGTGGTCAGTTCAGATGAAGGTCTCTTCAAATTGTAATCATTGCTTCGGAGAGGAATTTATTTTTCAAATACTGAGAGTAAAATGTAAAGAGAAAACGATGAACTTAGTGAAGCAAAACTGAAAGAGGCAGACAGACTAAAAACAGAGGGAAAACTGAATGAAAAACAAATGGAAGAGAAAAAAGAGAGAAAAACCTTGACCCAAACCCAGGTGTAATTATTTGACAATTTTCCATAATAATTAATGTCTGTTCTTCCAAAAATAATGTACAGATTGAGGAGTAAGACTTATAAAATTATACTAGAATTCCCACTATACCAGATGATATAAAATAATATACAGAAAAAAAAGAGTATAGTGATATTAAATATACAACTATTTTTCAGAAAAATGGCTTCACAGAAGAATAAAGGCCAAAAATCTTCTGACTATCTTTGTAATCAAAGCATAAGTCACCCGCCCATCATAGCTGGTGCATTCTTGTGCATTGTCAACAATGACAAGAAGACTGTAGTGTAGACATGGGTAACATCCAGATGAAGCGAAAAACAGCAATTCCAACAAAAAGGAAAATCAAGACTATTAACATCTTCAAGACCAAAACTGTAAAAGTCCCAGAATGTGTAGGTTCGTTCAGAATGGCAAACACTCAGACAGCTGTAAGAATTGGAAAGGTCCCTTGTCATACCCATATTTCTCAGTGAGGCAAGCCAGCATGTAGCAATTAAATTTTCACCAACGAAATGACTAATACCCAATATTTCTCTTCCCTTCTCACTTCCTTCTAGAAATAATGCTTTAACTAATGTTACTCATAAAAAAAAAGAGAAATGAGCAGAAAACTATCATTGGTAGCAGTCTATGATGTAGCATTGGGACATGAAGAAGTGAAACTAGTGATGGCATGAAACAACACCAAAAGCACATTTTTAATCATTTCTCCCCAAGCAAGGCATAAAACCACAGGCGTCAAAGGTTACTGAATGTTAGAGAATATGAGAGGAAAAAAAAACAACGATTATGGCGAAAGAACAATAAAAGAATAGGAATTAAGAATACAAGATAATGACTGATATTGCATTTTAATTTTTGCATATTAAAGATGGCTTTCTTTTTTTTTCATTTCGATACTATTTGAGTTTTATGACTATCCTTTTGACTTAACAGATCTATCTATATTTCTGAGATTACGTATTATGTACACTATTTACATTGTTCAGACTCTCATCCTCATCTTTTTTGCCATATTTATCACAACATTTCGACCGTTATATGCTCCGGCCTTCTTCAGGTGGTTGGAATGTCGAACTGAACCCTTTATTTCGCTCGCTGGGGTAGACTGTTCTAGTTCCACGTTCTAGTGCCATGTGTCCTTGAAGACACATGGCACTAGAATAGACAGTGGATAGTGCTAGTTAGATCCAGTGACAGGACCCAAAGAATGCGAGTTCAATACCTGGTTATGGCGGTGGGGAACTTGGAGAGGAGAATTAACAGGAGATAATTGATAAAAACTATTTACCCATAGCTTGGACCCTAACAGGTGCTACCACCCCGAGTCAGGGTGGACATAGGAACACCAGCAATTAAGATGCTGTTGGGCGTAGTTTATCGTCTTACCCAGAACGCGGACGTAGTTTATCGTCTTACCCAGGACGTCCTCATCTAGAAATGTGGCAAACAGATGAAGAGGAATTATAAATCATGCAAGAGAAAATAAAATCCCTCAACAGCTTAAAGAGATATATCTGAGCAGGAAAAATTTAATGCGTAATGCGAGTAACATTGTAATAACTTTTAATTTCTTATAAATTTCGCAATGTTTGCTTCAGCAACAACAGTGAAAACAAAAGTCTAGAGATATTCCAGAAATTAAGAATTTGAAGCATGTGGAATCAAGTGCCAGAGAAATATATACATAGATATGTATACATTATTTTAATGACGGAACAAAGAATTTCAGGCAAAACTTGCAATATGGCACATCAATCAACATGATATGGAAAACAACAATCATTTCGGGATCTTTTTGGTGATTTCTAGGTAACTTGAATTTGCAAAATTTCTTAAATATACACAAAAAAGGGTGAGCGTACTATACACAGGTAATTTCTTTGAAGAGGTTAGAGGGATTAAAATTCATGCAAAGACAGTGGTTGCACTATTCATGAAGTGCGGCTTATACATGAGAATATATGGTGGATAAGATGTCCATCGCCCAAACATGAAGCTCTTCAAAGAGTTAAAAAAAAAGTGTAATTTTTGTTCAAAATTTGTCAACAAAGCTAATCTGAGAACTTTACATCACTGATATATAATGTGATTTAAAATAGCTATATCTGTTGATAAATTCAGTTTTATCTTATCCCTGATGTGGAGATTTACTCCTGCGTAACTGAGAAGTCAGGGAACTTATATGTATATATTCAAATGAGTATATATAATACCGACAAAGTTTTTAAATTTTAACAATTGGAAACGTTCATGAAAATAGATTTGTTTAAGTATATTTGATAATGCGCAGGTGTGTGTGTGTGTGTGTGTGTGTGTGTGTGTGTGTGTGTGTGTGTGTACGTTTTCAGTTGAATTCTATTTGCAATGAGATGGTTTCAACATGGAGCCAGAAAATATGAGAGTATTATTTGAATCGTGAATAGAAAAAAGTATCGAAGATGATATTTAATATATTGAGCAACATGCATTTGAAGAAACTGAAGACAAAGAGGATGAAGCAACTGAAAATACGGATTAAAGAAAAAATTAAGGATTTAAATTTGTTGAAGCCAGCAGAGATTTTTATCTAAATATCGATCCTAACACGGAAACAAGTCTTGAAGGCCACAGAAACTTTGAAACAAGGATCGCTCGCTTTCGAAAATTGGATAACGAGAAAAGAATTCATTTGTGCAGTTAAATTTGGACAAAATTTTTTTTTCTCAGAAATACTTTAGTCATAACGCGATGTCATAAATAAAAAATAAATTTTAGTTAACCTAAATAGTCCTGCCATTAATATGTGCAGCTAAAAAGAAAGAAAACAACAACAAAAAACACAACAGCAACAAAAAACACAACAGCAACAAAAACGAAACGACAAAAAAAAACGAAACTACAAAAAAAAAAAACGAAACAAAAACAAAAACGAAACAAAAAACTTTAAATCTGGATTTATTGTCTTTATTCTCATTGATTCTTTCATTTTTATTTTATTTTATTTTTTTAATTACTTCGGTTAATGCGCCCTTGTATTAAAGATATACATTTTTTAGAGACCACGAAAAATATTTAATATAGATCTGATATCGTTATTTCAGAGAGTGGTTGAATCAATAAGTGCTAAATCTGAATTTTTAGTGTAGGTTTTCTCTGTATAATGTTCCATATGAATAATGCAGAGACGTTGGATTAAGTTTTCTGACAAGGAAAATTATTGTTTAACAATATTTCTAATTTTTTATTATTTAAAATTCTTTGTGTTTTGTTTATAATTATTATTTACTTATCTACCAACGAATATATTCCAAATATGTTAGCCTATAAGGTGCATATTTTACAGGGTTATTAGAGTGGGGACTCACTGCAAATCATCCAACTCCCATAGCTATTCAATTCGACCTTTGCTAATTAGCATAATTTTACAGATTGAAATATGTATCTTATCTACAAATAAACTGCATTTGTTGTTTATGTAAATTGGGATACCACTTGTAAATTTATCAAATAAACTGAAAACTTACATTTATTACAAGACAGAGATTCTCAAACTACCGTATTTAACGGTGTATAAGACGCACCCCAATTTCAGTAGGGTAAATCAAGAAAGTATTTAGTAAAATTATTAGTAAATGGTACAGCCAAGGCTATATTTATTAAGTATTATTTTGGTTAAACGAGCCATGATTACAATTAGACGAAAAATTATAGGAAAAAAAAGAACAAGAGCCTATAAAAACTTTATTATATCCTTTATATGATCTGCACAACCTGCGTTTTGTAAACGTCTTATTGCAATCATTAGGATATAAAATTCTGATTGTATTTATACCAATGCAATTGGAAGTTATCACAAGAAAAACATTAATGAAACAAATATATTTTACAAATATATAATTTGAATTTATTGCATATAATTTTAATGAAACAAAGTACTAATATTAAACATGATGAAATATAATGAATAAAAAGTGCCTTATATTCCGCCAAATACATTAGTTTATTTGTTTTTATTTCATTGCCCGAAATTTATGTAGGCCTACCGCTGATTAGCCAGTATGACAAAAATAGATCTATCCTAATTAATTCCGACTTAAATAAAGTCACGACACAAAATGCATTAATGTATTTTTTAGAGCAAGAGAAGCAGACATTAAAAACAATTCATAACAAAAATGAGGGAGTAAACAAATATATATATTACTGCAGAATAGTAATATTGAAATATAACGACGATTTGTGCGTCAATGCATCAGGTTCAGCGATAGCTGAACATTTGATTAAAAACCAGCCGTGGACATGTTCTCAGTGCTGAGTAAGGATAATACTGATTATCGCTTGAATGTTTTGGAATCAGTGTACATTAAGTCATACCAGCCAACTATCTGTTAGCAGAAGGAGTGGTTGGTGGGCTTAGAGGGAATTAGCTTTTAATGTTAGATACCAAAAAAAAAAAATCTAACACTAGTCAGGAGTTGCATTTTTTTTAGTTACTTTACTTTTTTTTTTTTTTGTCCTCAATTTTTATTCTAATGAGAGAGGGCGGTTAAACTGATTTCGCCGTTTGTAATCATTGTCATATTTCGGTATATATTTCTTGCTATGAATTGCTTTTTGATATGTCTACTTTCATTGCTCTAAGAAAGTATTTTATTGTATATCTTCGTTAATGATTTAGTAACAATTCGAAATTGTATCACTACTTAAGAATGAGTTAGAAATATAAAAAAAAAGGTTGGTTTCTCTGGCTGACACCTCTCTGCTGCTGTCTGTAGACTGTCTTTTTATATATACTACTTGGCACGAAGCTTGGCTTCGACTAACATCAAAAAGTCTCTTTGGTCTTTGATTGGCCAAAATTCTTTTATTTTCCATCGTTCTTTTTTCTTTTATAGCGGAAGTTGCGCATGGAGCCTTTTTAGATTTCTAGTCACAATAACTAAACCCTGGATCAGCTAACTTCCATTTTGCAGCAGTTGTTCAGTATTTTCTTCATCTTTTTTTATTTGAAGGTTGCCTTCTCACTAGTTGAGAGTGAAGGGTACAATGAGAGAGAGAGAGAGAGAGGTTTTAAATGAAAGCAAATGTCTTATTTTAATTTTTTTTTAATATTTGCTTTTCCTATTTGCTTTTTACATTTGGGCTCACCAAAATTGTTGTTTGCTTTATAACGAGAATTCTATCTGACTGGTTGATTTATGCTATAAATTTATTTTGCAATAAATTACACAGTAACTATTGAAAAATTTCTAAGTTTAATATTTCCAAACCAATTCCTAAAATCACTTTGTTTTGATTGTTTCATTCATTTTTACGGCTTACCAACCCTGTGCAGGTTATTTAAAGCCGGAAATTATTGTTTTAGATTGTATAATATTTTTTTTATTAAATAAAGATTTAGTGGAACAAGTCTTACGAATTAACCCATAGCTGGTATTTGCGTGTAAGTGAATATAACGAACCCAAAAAAGAATTGGAAATCGGCTCCCCGATAAACAATTCTGACCATTATACAATACACACCGAGCTTACTGCACCTATTCTCATGCGGTCACCCATTTAGCTACTGACCAGGTTCGACGTTACTTAACTTTTGTGATCGTATAGGAACTTGTGTTTCAACCTGTGGCCGTAAACCTAAATTCACTTTAATTCGCTGTACAATCGATTAAAATAACTTTAATGTGCTTTTACATATTATGCCCAATCTAGCATTGGAAGCACCAAAAATGATGAGGCTACAAATCGAGCAGCACTTCTGCCTTCGTTCAGTAAAAGCTCTGTTAGGATCAAATGTTTCTCTGCCAAAGAAGCGTAGTATCTGTGTGAACTGTAACAAAGTTGTTTCACAACGTTTCTATTGCGAAAAAATGTGCTACTTCTGTAAGGCTTTAAAAAAAGCGAGAAGATGTATATAAATAAATTTATATTTCCTGACATAATATTAAAGCAGAATTTTAATTATATAAATACAGTGGGATCCGCTAAATGAACTAATAGAATAATGAACACTTTTTTCTGAAGATAATTACATTCGCCTTGCGAACCGAAATTTGAACTAGGAACTGAAATTAAACAATGTACGGCTACTAGTGGCTGAGAGTATCGTCAACGCCGACTTATTGCTATTTAATTAGTGAATTTTCAAATTTATATGCTTTTATGAAGAGTTTGAGTCAGACATGGAATAGATTGCCCCTATTAAAATTACTCACGTAACGAACTATTTTTTTTAATGAACGGTGCTGCAGAATAGATGAAATCCTTAAATTAAAACGAAACTGTAAAAGAGTTCCAGTTTCTAGTCATGAGATCAACTGAAAGGAAAATGTACGCATATCAAAAAACATACAGAAGTTAGACATATATTTCTGATGAAACACAGTACTAAAATTACTAAAAGGATTGTAACATCTGAATTTCCCATCAAAAGGCGCACATGATATATCCCCTTTATTAAACATGTTTTTGATGAATTCATTATTATTTCTCAAGTTTACCTTTTCAAGACAATGTAATTGATGAAATTCCCATGAATACAAAGGGACATGATTAAGTTTATATATATATATATATATATATATATATATATATATATATATATATGTGTGTGTGTGTGTGTGTTCATTTCAGTTTTACACGGTGTTTGTTGGTGTAAAACAAGATGATAAATGAACATTTTACATATATCAGTTGGAGCGTTTGAGGACAATTGTACATGCATAACATATACACACACACACGTGTGTGGGTGTTTATATATACAGGGCGTATAAAAAAACCTTCAGATTTTTGGGGCCGGTTCCTTACACCGAGAAAAAGACATATTTTATTTATTCATATAAACAAGTCCGCAAATCTTTGGTTTTTCAGTTATTAAGTTTAAAGTTTACGGTAGACTGTTAAATATACAACCCAAAATACTTTTACAGACTTTGGGAGCAATTTCATGGCAACAAAACGAGGTAAAATGTCCGTATAATCAGATGTCCAAAACGCCATCGTTGTACCTCAACACAGCAAATCATTAAAAAAAATGTTCAAAATCTCTGTTTGCTTCTGCACATGCATCCTCCCGTCAGATCATTGACTGGTGGACCCTTTCAAATACTTCCACACGGGGTCGAATGGTTTCACAGGCCCCATGATACGCATCTGCATTATTAAAGTCTTCTGCATAAACCAATTGTTTTAGGCGGCCTCCACAGATAAAAATCCAAACATTGAGGTCGGGGAAATGTGCAGGCGATGGAACCGGCAGAAGGTGTGCCCTGGTGAGTGATCAGAGGGCGAAAGACCCTGCACACGTGGCTAATGATACGGATATAGTATTTGTCCTTGAAGTACACTCCATGAGGTACTATGAGATGTAAGACATGCTATGGCCACTTGGCGTATGCTGATAACTGGATCATCTCCGACAGCCTACAGAATGTGTTCTTCCTCGATCCATAGTTTGTGGTGCCACGGATCCTGTCTCAGCATCGCGTCGACAAACAGCAGCAAAGGTTGACTGACCCCGCTGTCTTCGATCTGGAAAAGCAATCTGATAAAGCCGTGCAGGTTCGCGTCTATTATCATTCGCGTAACCATATGTAAAAATCATATCTACTTGCTCACGATATGCATATCCTGCCATTGTTAAACGGAACACATGTCAATTAACTCACTACTACATTCGTTAAACGTTGAAGACAAACGAGCCACAAATGTACACGAATGACAAATATAACCTAGTGTACATGACAATACAGTGCCATCTACCGTAAACTTGCTTTAAACTTAATAACTCAAAAATGAAGGATTTGCAAATATATGTTTACATGGACTTTTGTCCCTGTTTTAGTGTAAGGAACCCACTCCCAAAGTTTGTAAAGGTATTTTTGATATATATATATATATATATATATATATATATATATATATATTTGTTTCGCCCGTAAAGAAAAAAAATCATTTCCAAGTCACCCTATTGACTCATGCCTAATTTTTTCTTCCTTCCTTTCTTTCTTTTCCTCCTTCTCTCCCTCCCCCTCTTTCTTTCTCCTAAATTTTGTTTTTTAAAACCTTATTGAATTCTTTTATTTTTATTTCTTCTTTTTAATATAACATTTTTCCCTTTCCTTTTTTTAAAAAATTTATTTCTCTCCCTTTGGTCTGGACAAATTGACACCATTTATTAGAAAAAAAATCCCTTCAGTCTGAAGAGATAAATATAAACGTGTGATCATTCCTAGAGATTGGCACTCGCTGGAGCAGAGACTTACATTTCACACCGCCAATCAGAGACTCTCACTTGATGCATTTTTAGCCTTTGATATGCGGCGCATAAATTATAACCGAGTAAAGCTTAGCTTGACAAACAGCTACAAATGTCGTCATTATTCATTATTCGACCGCAGTCGAGATCATCGAACCAATGCGAACGATCCTTTCTTTAACTGTATAGTATGTGCTATGCCAGGGCTACATACAGTTTTGAATTCAGAGTTACTTTCTCCTAGATCGTTTGCCACCCAAGGCTATAGAACCCAGTCAGTCAGTGCTATTTTGCCCATAGCCGGAGGAGAAGAAGAGGATTCATACCTTTCCCTAGGGTATTAGCACGTAAGTGAATGTAATGGATCCGACTGAAATTCGAACTCAGCTCTCCGATTCCCCAATCGGAGGCGCTATCCATTACTCTACCGAATATAGCAATTAGCGATAATCAAATGCACTACTAATGGTCAACCAGACTAGATCAATATATATTGAATGATTTGAAGTTGTATGCATTTTATGTGAAAGGAATCTATTGAACAATATTTAACTGTTACATGTTTAAACAAATTGTGACAGGCGATGAAAAGTGGGTACTTTATAACAATACTGAATACAGAAGATTGTAAAGCAAGGGAATTGAACAGTAAGCATACTAAAAACAGGTGTTCATAAAAACAAGGAGATGCTGTGTATATAGTGGACTTGGAAAGGAGCTTTTTTTAAAAAATCTGATTCGTGTCAGAGAACCAAAAGTTTAGTTTGAGCAAGGACTGTCCCTAATTAGACTAACAATCGACAAGAAAAAAAAATGGATGGAATTCGTAAAGAAAAGCGTAATATTTAAACAGCATAATACGAAATTTTGATGACCAAGCAAAAATTGTTACCGCTTGGCTGGGAAAGTTATATTCATCCGCAGAAATCAGACGAAAAGCTTTTTGTTGATTACTACTTATCCTGGTCTTTCGAGAATTCTCTTAATGAAAAAATCAGTTCCCTAGAAGACTGTAAAAAGGTACCTAGACAAAATTATAAATAATTAGAAGTTGTCTAAAAAATAGCAAAAACAAAACGGTAAAAGTTTATGCCGATTTTCATTTTAAACTTTTACTTAAACCAAATGAATCTTCAATCTAAAAGGCAGTTGATAAGCGAGTCTGATAAACTATCTAATTGTAATTTTGATCTTCACAGCATTCCCAATTCTTGTGGCCTTGTGATACAACTAAATTTACTAAACAGTTCAATAAATCTGGTTGTGTCCTTCCTACCGAGATCAGTGGTCATGGTTAACCGAGATAAAAAGCGAAGATTTTGAAAGCTGATTTTCCATGTTTGGGAGTCAACAATCAGACATGTGGTACATGAAGACATCAGACAGATCCTACATTAAAAAAGAAGGAAAGTTCATGTCCAGTAGAACCCAAAAGAACCAAGTTATCTCGTCAAAGTCCTTGCTAAACAAAGTGAAGCATTCAAAATCATGTTAGCTATGAAATTTGGCCGCTTTTAAACTCTGTCTGGAATTGCGAGAAAGACCAGCAAACATGCCTAAAATACCAAGGCCTTCTTGTGGTCTGCTATTTGGGGACGTCATGGCCAACACGAATAAAGAACACCTGATCATTTTGGAAGCCACAACGAGGCCGTGGCCATTCACAAGTCTATGCAATATGCATAGACTTGTGATTTGTGAATGTATATCGGAACATTTGTACTAAATTATGCACAAATATTTTGTTTTCTCTGTTAAATAATATGATTACTTCAAATTGAAATTTGTTCTCAAATACATGACGTATTTTATATTGCTGACATTGTCATTTGGCGGAAAGAGTCAAATTCGACAAACAAGTTTTTTATGCTTTTCACAAGGGTAAACCAAGAATGCTCTTCGATCCTGAGGAAGTAGGCATCGATTCTTATCAGATCACCAAATTAAGCCACAATGATCTTGTTCAATGTTGAGTTGGGTAATCGCTTGCGAACAGGAGATACTGTAAGTATCTTGAGGCTTACATGTCAGATGAAAAAAAGCTTAATAAATAACTACTCTCTGACAATATTACAAATCTTTTTCCCAACAATGGTGAGCAAAATACTGGACTCGCACAATAGAGCCAAGCGGACATAGTTTTGGATCCCCCAGAACGATTCGCAACTCAGTTATTGAATTGTATTAATGTTATTTATTCTTAAAAATATTAAAACAAGGATTTCACATCTCTAATGTTATGCTTAACAGCCCACTGCGGGGAACAGTAAAAGGCCTTCCAGAAACTAAATGTATTCAGAATAACAAAGAAAAGAGCGCGAAAATAATACGTAACCTCTAACCTTCACTATGGCAGTAAATATGGCAGAAAATATCCACACAGACGAAGTCTTGAAGTGACACTCACATCGAAACAAAAATGGATTCAGCACCTACAAAAACATAGGCATAGAAGTCTAGGTCATGGTGGTTGGATAAATACAGAGAAAGGTACATTGAAAACTGAATTTTACTGCCCCAGCATGTTGCCAAAATTGGGTTATAATCAATTTAATGCATGAAAGGAACTAAATATATCTGTCTATATTTCTGAGATGAGGTGTTGTAACTATTTACGCTATTTACATTGTTTTGGACTGTTGTCCTCATCTTTGTTGCCATATACACAACATTTCGGCCATTATACACTCCGGCTTTCTTCATGATCTGTCTAGAATTAATTAGTATTGTAACTATTTGCCCTATTTACATTGTTCGGACTCTTGTCCTCATCTGTATTGTCATATTCACAACGTTTCGGTCAAAGGGCACATGGTCCAGTGGATAAGTGCTGGTTGAAGTAATCCAGTGACTTGACCCAAAGAGTTGTGTGTTCAATACCTGGTTACAGCAGAGGTGAACAACAACTTTGAGAGTTGAGTTACTAAAGGGAAATAACTGAAACGGAGAAATAAAAAAAAGACATGGCACGGGGAACTAGAACAGTCTACCCCAGTGGACGGAATAAAGGGTTCGGTTCGAAATTCCATTTTGATAAACTTCAAACGATCATAGCGTGATAAATACATGAAGTTAGAACAAATTTAGAACCTGTCTTCTTTCAGACTAAATAGAACACATATATCACTTGGGAAATTTTCCAAAAAATGCCAAATGTCCACTGTGCAAAAAGGACAACATCGGATTACAAATTGAGCGTGTCCAAATTATGCAGGTTCAGAAATTAAAACAACTTGATATTATTTTAACAAATAGCGCAAAGTGCAACAGATAAGCATATAGAAATAAAGTATTTTTCGGAAATTGAGAAGCATATTTAAACAGTCATTCTCAGTCTTGGCACTATTGCTCCCTCGGGAACAGAAGAAAGAGACAATGAGGGTATCAAGGTGTCATTAAAACAAAGGGAGCGTCTTTTTTTTTTTTACAAAGAAAAACATAACATTTATATACGAAAATGTGTTATTTATTTTTTGGTTCGAAATTGTAATTAAAAGTCAAAGCTTTTTGTGTATCTTGGTCTGAACAGGACAGGCCCGATATACCAAGCAGTTGATATAAGAAAGCAGTTACCATAGACACAAGTGTTCATTGCATCATAACATCGACAAGAGTCAAAGTTTAGTGTCAGATTAATTGCTGATTTAAATTTATAGTTGACCAAATACCAAGAAAGAAATAGATGGGTAGCCAGAAAAAAAATTAAAGAACCACAATATAAAAAGATTAAATAAATAACACTATACAAAAAGAAAAAATGTGTTGCACTATGTAATCTCCTATACAGCAGTAAAAATCGGACAGTTTTATCATAAATGAAGAAAAGACTTCGGCGACCGAGATGTCAATGAATGTTGAGAATACAATGGACAGATAAGGTAACAAGTGAAGAAATTGTAAGAATAGGATATGTAAAGAAATTTATAGTAATCATCATTAAGAGACAGCTAAATTTTTTGAGGCACACAATGAAGAAAGAAGGTTCAGTGAATTTAAAACTCATAAGACAAATCAAAGTCACCAGAACCAGAAAAAAAGGACTATGTAATTGAAAAAATCGATAGCGGAAAGATTATCACTAAAACAGTGGGACCATTATGCAATTATCGCCGAAAACAAAACGGATGCTATACGAAGCCATGATAGTCTATGTCCTGAAGAAAGAGCATAGAAAAACAAAAACTCCACAATTAGACAAAGAAGCAATTTTCATTTATCCACTTCTTGTGAGAGATAAATAAATTTTAGTTTAAATATAGTTACCCGTTAGGTAAGTGCCATTTCATATTTATCAATGGAAAAGACAAACACACATATACTATATATCACAAATTTAGTCCACCTACCCCCAAAAAGTAGTCTTTTAAGAAAACACACTTTAACAGGTATTAAATTTGAATTAATAAATATATTCATTATTGTTAGGACAATTGAACGTCCTTTTTGTGTATTTGATGTTAACGTTTCGACCGATTTATTCTTCAACTCGAATCAGGTGTATTCCTTAAAATAAACTTTTCAAATTAACAAATGTGACAGGAAATGATCATTAATATATCAATGGGACCAATCCATTGATACCACTCTAGATTCACCAAGTATGCAAACAAATCGAAATTGAACCGGGGAAGGATTTCTGAACCATTAACTTATTTAACAAAGAAAAACACAGTAGAAATCTATGATTCCAACTTCAAAAAGACCAATATATGCTACCCACTGCAACTTTCTCACTCTCCACCGATTCTCCTGTCAATAAAGACGATAAAAAGTAAGGTTGATGTCATTCCTAGAGAACTGAAGATTCAATCAAATTTATAGACAATAAATCGAAATAGATATACTTTTCAGGACTACTACTTCAGCGTTTCTTGACGGAAAAGTTTCCGGCATTTTTTCTTTTTTGTTAAAAATATATTACTTCGTATCAAACAATTTTTCCATGGCTTTTACAAAATTATCTATGGCTGCGTCGGCTCCAAGTGACGAACCATGGCTGCGTCGCCTTCAACTAAAGTCATATCGCTCTTCAAAATAAATAAATAATAATAATAAAAATTGAAAAACAAAGTCCTGTTTATTGGGACTGATATCTGGGGAAAATGCTTCATGGAGAGAAACTAAATCTGATCAATCCCCCACATGTAGAAGAATTTCCCACCTGCACTCCATGATTATTTGCTTTTTTGTATGCTAAATATGGAACAAGGGACAGCCATTGACAGGAAAAAAGGTATAAAAAAAAAAAACAACAAAAAAAAAACTTGTTTTACTGCGTCATTTAATGAACTTAACTAATGATTTCTGCATTGCTAGTTAACGCTAGTTAACGATCTATATGGCTTCCAGCAATTCGTATTGAAGAATTTCTTTTTGATTGAAATGTTAAAGGATGTCCTGGATCAAACCATCATTTTCTTTGATTTGAGTTTTCAGATTAAATCCATTTTTATCAATGTTACTGTTGGACAATTTCTTCACATAAAGTGGCGACTTGATACAGCAGAGATGTTCTACAGAAGGATGTTGAGAATACCGTAGAAGGAACGAGGAAGCTTTAATGAAAATGAAAAAAAGGAGATAGGATCACATGGAAAAAATTGAAAATTCTGGGACATAATGTGGAAAGAGGACTTCGAGAATTTGTCACTCACAGGACATACTGAATGCCAGAGGAGAGAGAGAAACAGCGAGTAAGCTACCTAATGAGCTTGTGTAAATGAATAGAAGAGAAGGGATAGCAAAAAGATAAATAATGTTTAGAGCGACAAAGGATAGGGAGGTGTGGAGAGCCATGACCGGGCAAGATCTAAAGGGACATTGCACATAAAAAGAACAGAAAATCATCTTATCCAAAATGATTTGTTACTGTAAAGTTCACGTGGGACGGGTTTTCCGATCTTCAGACATTTTTTCTACGACTTGTTGGTTGGTTGAATTTTTTTTTAGCAGCATATCAACCCCTATGGGTTATTTAATGCCGAAATCTAAATATCCCTCACGCAACTTTATGCTTTCAACTACAGATACCTTCTACATAATTTTATACTCTCAGGGTAAAGGTATATTTTTTTTAGATATATAGTTTGTAGATCATAAAATATTTCCTTGGTAATTTTACTATAAAAATGTATTTTTATATTTTTTTTTAGTGCTGTATCGATTGCAACTTTGCTATAAAAATGTACTCTTGATTTTTGTTTGGGGGTTCACTGTTTTTCCATAGCTGGGACTAACAGGTGTTACCGCCCCAGGTCAGGGTGGACCTAGAAACAAAAGCAGTCAAGAGGTGGTTCCACGCTCCTCAAAACCTGAAATATTCTTATTGGAGGCCTTGCCGTTGGATGTAATTTATCGTCATACCCAGGACTCTCTAAATCTTATAAACCATATACAACAGTTGATTACGCAATGAAAATCCAAGTAAATTTTAAAGGCACTTCTAATATTTCTCTAACATTCTTTAAAACCAATCTCAGGAAAATCATATCTAATCTATCAATAATGTTCTGATCTTGGGAATAACTTTTTTTTTAACCTTGTAAACCATGATGTCTCACAGCTTCACAAAGGATAAGAAAGTCCTTTCATGTCAAATCCGGATTAATCAACTATATGCATCGTCACGAAATATCCCGACATCGGTGAGAACTTTTTCATGACACCAGTTGATTTCTTGTCATAACCTAACCAGGGAAAGAGTTTTGATACTATTTATAAATAGCAACAATAAACCTATTTGTAATTGCTTTTATAATACTGTCTTTTCCAATAACCACGCTACTTATAATCTAAGTATTGCCATATGTTTATAAATCCACAAGTATCGGGTAAATTGGTTAGTATGCACACATCTGAGAATTCATCGGTATGTAAAAAATATTTTATGGATTCTACAAAAGTAAGAGGCTTAGGATTCACTGATCTGAACCATCAGAACAATGATAGGTGCAAAATAAGACAAGTGGCAAAAATCACTTAGTAGTCGGTTAATCTTTCTCATACGTATTATCCCAAATGCTGACGGCAAACGAAACATTTGCTAGGATGATCGTTCGGACAGTCCACTCATTTCAAATTAAAGTTAGAAGCCCATTCAGTAATTAATAACAATATTATACTTTTACGTTCGATAAAGATGAAACTAACAGTTGCGCGATAATTCATGCTGAGTTGTATATTTAATGTCTAAAGAACAGTCTTTTCAAAGAAAAAAAGCATTTGTTGACCACGCAGTTAATTCATAAATTATTTAACAAGCTCTTCCAACAGATGTATTGAGAAAAGACGATTATATACGTTGTATAACAAATATTTTTAGATTGTACGATTTTTTTTTTTTTTTAGATAATGATTTAGTGATAATTCTTCGATTCAAGGGTAATCAAAGTCGGTTCGGCAGTAAGTGATTGCGAAACACGCCGAGTCTCACGACTCAATTTTAAACAGGGATCAAATAATAGAAAGAAGAGCGTGAAAAACAACTCCGTTGGCGTAATGTCCTTCTCAAAATAAATAAACATAGGTGAAAGGAGGAGAAGGCAGACCTTAAATAATAAAGACCAGACCTGCGCATCCTACCCTTCCGGTAACAAAAGACTACAAAATCAGTGCTCTGGAGCAGCTTTGTTTTGATAAACTAAAATCTGTCAACCACTCAGTTTCCACGTCCGACGCCCGCCTCATAAGTGCAGGTAATTACACTTATTTTTCCACATACAAGACTTACTAATTAGCACACAGCTGGAGGACTCATACCTTTTACCCAAGAGTGTTTGCGCGTAAATAAATATAACGAATCCACGTGGAATTGGAACTCAGCTCTCCGATTAACAATTCAGAGCCATTATCCATTACACCGCCCGCACATCCAAGGTTACAGGGCCTGTTATTACTAAGCGGTACTGACCAAGCTCGACGTTGCTCAACTTTGGTGATCATACGGGAATTGGTGTTTCAACGTGTGAATGTAGGCCCTTTGAACATTTGATTTTTTTTTTTATGTTAGTCGGTTGATTAGCCAGGTTATTTAATACTGAATTCTGCATGGAGTAATAGAAGAGACGAAGAAGAAGGAAACGAAATAGAAGAGGCGAAGAAGAAGGAAACGAAATAGAAGAGGCGAAGAAGAGGCGAAGGCGAAGAAGAAGAGAGGGCGAAGAAGAAGAAGAAGAGGCGAGGAAAACGAAGAGGGGGCGAGGAAAAGGAAATCAAAGAGGAAGCTTGGTTTGGTTTGTTTTACGGCATATCAATCTCAATGGATCATTTAATGCCGACAACTTTTTTTTCCCCTGGTAGTATTTTTGTTTTGTCAAAAATCTATTTCTGTTAATATTTTTTCCTCAAAAATGTATAGCTGGTAATATTATTTTTTGGTAATAATTTTTTACAAAATATTTCTGGTATTAAAACCTATTTTTACACTTTTATTATGTTTTGTTTCTCCTCAGTTTTGGGGGTTAACGATTTGCCTATAGCTGGGACCCTAACAGGTGCTACCACCCAGAGTCAGGGTGAACCTGGGAACACCAGCAATTAAGAGATGGTTCCACGCTCCTCAAAACCTCAAGATCAGAGGCCTTGCCGCTGGACGTAGTTTATCGTCATACCTAGGACGCCCCATTAGGGGTGTATTACCCCCCTGCAGTAGTGAAGTCGGTGTATTCTACAGCCCCAGCCGAAAGGGCGTCGAAGAGGGGGCGAAGAAGAAGCAAACAAAGAGGGGGGGACGAAGAAGAAGAAAACAAAGAGGGGACGAAGAAGAAAACAAAAAGCGGGCGAAGAACAAGAAAACAAAAAGGAGCAAAAAAGAAGAAGGGGGGGCAAAGAAGAAGGAAACGGAGGGACAAAGAAGAAGGAAACGGGAGGGGGGGCAAAGAAGACAAAACAAAGAGGGGCGAAGAAGAAGAAAACAAAGGGGCGGAGAAGAAAACAAAGTGGGGGCGAAAAAGAAAAAACAAAGAGGAGGGGGCGAAGAAGAAGAAAACAGGGGGCAAGAAGAATAAAACAAAGAGGGGCGAAGAAGAAGAAAACGGGGGGAACGGAGGGTGCAAAGAAGACAAAACAAACAGGGGCGAAGAAGAAAAAAACAAAGAGGAGGGGACGAAGAAGAAGAAAACAGGGGAGAAGAAGAAAACAAAGAGAAGGCGAAGAAGAAGAAAACAAAGAGAAGGCGAAGAAGAAGAAAACAAAGAGAAGGCGAAGAAGAAGAAAACAAAGAGAAGGCGAAGAAGAAGAAAACAAAGAGAAGGCGAAGAAGAAGAAAACAAAGAGAAGGCGAAGAAGAAGAAAACAAAGAGAAGGCGAAGAAGAAGAAAACGAAAAAAAATAGATAAAGAATAAGAAAACGAAATAGAAAAAACAAAGAAAAAATGAAAAATTAGAAGAGTGAATAGAAGAAAATAAAAATCTAAAAGGTGGGGGAAAAGTAATGAGAGTTGAAAAAAAAAATCGTGGAGAACTTGCAATGTTGGGATATCGTTCATTCCTTCAAAGATCTTTAAGGATTTTGCATTTGAGTTGATCATAAACCAAGAGCAAAATAAATTTCACAAATACAATTCGATAAGAAAATCAAAACTACGAAAATATTTGTTGTTTGCAGCCGAATGCGTTGAATTTAGCAATTTTCGAAAAGGAGACTGGCTTCCATCAAAGCGTCAGCACTGAATCTCGACAAATATTTCTTAGATTTTAGAAACACGAAAATATTTTTGAATCGTGGTTCTCTTTTTCAAGCAATGTTTGAAAGCATTTACACTGCAACCGGAGAAATCAATCGACAAATAAATAAATTGGCCTGTAAGTTACTCAACTAAGCTACTTGGATTGTTAAAATCGATGACTTTTTTCTTTTCAATGAAGCCTTCTCTAGATCTTAATCCCCCTCCCACCAAGTATATTTTCCCTATCCCCACGGGAAGAAAACAATGAATTGTGACCTGACTGAAGAAATTCTAAGTTCATCAATGCAACACAAGAATAAAAATGGACGAATGCTTGTGACATGATAGAAAAATTTGAAATGTTGAAACGTATGAAAATGTAAAAAGCCTCTCCTTATATTCTCGTGCAATTTATAAGACGGAAGCGATACACACGAACTATTTAAAGAATGAAAACACCAAAGCTATTAAGAGGCAGCCATCATCTGATTTTACTAATGCAAGTTACAAAAATAGATTTTAAAGTGATTGTCAAATAATATTGGGCTGAATCTACTGTTAACAGAGAATCCGAATAATGGAAATAACGTTTTCGATACATTAAATAATATTATCATTTAACTCTTTTTACTGCTATATTGTCTAGGGCATGGATTTTGAAGCGATATAATGTATAAATACATTTTTTTAAATAAATACAATTATAGGATGTAAAAACAAAATGTATGTTTAACTACCACTAACTTAAGGATGTTTCCACAATCTTAACCTGTTCAAGGCTAGGGTTAACTGTTACCTTCTCCAATATGAATAAACCGTAACACGATCTCAATGCACAGTTGATTGAACAAAGATGAGTTTAAAAAACAGGATGATAGCCTCATTTTTTTTATTATTGAAGCGTAGTTAAAAATATGTTAATCTAAGAGGATTCCCTGGTTCCACCAGTTCTCACCTTCACGGCTAGGGCCCACCATGCCACTCACATTGCAGCAAACCACCTACATTTCCTCCGTATTCTCTCGGAGAGAAGTAACTTCCACTCGAACAGCTTCTTCCCGTGAACCACTACTCTGTGGAACAGACTCCTAAGAGGATATTTCGCCGATTACTACGAGGGTCATTCAATAAATAAGGTCAATTTTTCGGTATAAGGACTTCTAATACAGATAGAAGCTTACTTTCTTTTTTTCTTTTTTTTTTTCAACGTAGTCTCCTAGCACTGTCACACACTTTTCCCATCTGTGCACAAGCTTCCGTATTCCCTCAGAGTAAAAATCTTTGGACTGATGTCTCAGCCAGTCGCTCACAACACTTTTGACTTCATCGTCACTTTTAAACTTCGTGCCTCTCGTGAACGCTTCCAAGGGACCAAATAGGTGAAATCTGAAGGGGCAAGGTCTGGGCGGTAAGGGGGATGAGGAAGCAGTTCCCAGCCCAGCTCGTTGATGGTCTGCACCGTTTGGGCTGCTGTGCTGTTTGTGCTCTGCAGTAAGCATCTTTGGCACCCACCGGCAGCTGACCTTATGTGCTGTCCCAACAGATAAGCTCAAAGTCCTTGCAATGTCATCCACTGTCACCCTTCTGTAAGACTGAATGAGGTCATTGACTGATTCGATCACCTCAGGAGACCTCACTTCTGTAGGCCTCCTAGGCCTGTCTTCATCCTCAACACTGCCCCGTCCTTCTTTAAACAATTTAGCCAACTTGTAGACATTTTATTTGGCTGAAACATGTGGCACCATACACAGTTGACATTCTCCTATGAATTTCAACTGGTTTGCACCCTTCAGCAACCAAAAACTTGATAACTGACCGCTGTTCAATCCTGGAGCATGCTTCTTGGTCGACCATCTTTGTTAATCGCCAAAACTCTCAAAGTTTTTTTTTAATTTGCAAAAGAAATTAAATCCATGGGAAAAAGAGGTAAAACAAAAAAAGTAAGCTTCTATCTGTATTAGAAGTCCTTATACCGAAAAATTCACCTTATTTATTGAATGACCCTCGTACAATCTTAACCTGTTCAAGTCTAGGGTTAACCGTTATCTCTCATATCAGTATAAACAATGTGACCCTCTACCTCGAGTGGCCACCGAGCCTTGTACTGGGTGAAGTTTACTGTATTAAAAAAAAAACTTCTACCAATCTGAGTATAACCAAGGACACTTAAAAGAATACTATTTGAAATAGAGATTAATGGCGGCTTCCAGTAGTTCACGGAAACAATATAAATATGTATGCATGCCGGTTAGATAGAAATATCTACGAGAGTATAACGAGAATGTATAAGGGGAAATCTGTAAAAAAATACTTAGTAAAATGCTTTCATTTTGAAATTTTATTTTGGGAAAAGGTCATCGGAGAAGCCTAGAAGCTCATTCAATATATAGACATGCTACTAGTTAATACTAGATTAAGATTAAAAATCATTTTTAACAATCAACAAAATCCAGAATTCATCAAGTAGTTTCGGTGATGGTGGAATTATGAACAATGACATTTTTTTTAAATTCGTCATTTTTATTATTTTCATTTACTTCATTTTAGAGTTTTACACCCGTGGCCACGAAAAAAAAATCTAAAGAAATTCTAACGAGATTTAAATGTCCGATCCGGAAATAGGTAGATGTGGTGAACAAGAAGTAAACGAATCAGAGTGGCTTGCATCTGGTGCAAAGGAAAATAAGTTCCTTACCTCAATACACGACATGTAGCGGTTTTAAGTTTTGTTCCTTTGAAAATGGCATGAATCTCTCCCGCCAACTTTAGATTATTCCGGAAGTGTATGATTCTGTAACATTGGCTTTTATACAGCTTAGTGTGGTTCGACCAATAGCAATCCGTGTGCTGATTGGTCGGACTGGAGGATGACATTTGACTATGTGACTGAAGACGAATCGAAGAACGCTGATTGGACAGTCGGAGGAATAGAAACTCATTTAACTACAGTAGTCAAATAACATCTCTATCGGGACACCATTTTGTTGTTTGAATATTAGATGAAATCAGTATAAAATACTGAGTTATGAGCTGTTTTTAAAGATTTGGAATGATTTGAATTTGTCACCATTCTTTTCAAATAATACGGATACGTCAAACGCATTTAAAACAATGGAAACACGATTCTTTAATATTTTTTAATTACATTTTATTAAAACAGCCGTGACATCAAAAACCTATCACTGCTTTTATTAATCTTTGTTCGAATAACAGTTAATTTCATGATCATAAAGATTCAATTCTTTCTTCACATAAGGTTGATGGCATCATCGTAAAAGACGGTGATCTAGGTGTCGATAGCACCCTAACCCATCACAAGAAATGAATTGTACTTTTTCAGTGCAAAAGCTGGTTTGTTTCAGGTCAACTGAGAAGCTTTACTGGAAAAATTCTGCACCCCGTGTAAAATATCCGATGTGACACCGAAATCCGAAACGCATTGGGATAGAGAAAGATGGCTTCCAAAAGTTAAGCCAACTATTAAGAAAAGGGAAAACTTAATTGGAATCAAAGAAATGAATACTGAACTTATGTAATATTGGTACTCATATATGGCAATGAATACTGTATCATCTCATCATAGATGAGGAACAGACTTAAAGTAGGTATCACAGATGAAAATTTCAAACAGGTACTAGGTGTTATCTGATTGCATCTTCTTAATCTATATGATTAAAGAAACTTAGTTTTTATTTCATCAAAATATCTCGAACCGTTTAATTTTGGCAGATTTATTTTTATTTTTACACATGTGCCATTTTTTGTCTATTATGAATTAGGACAAAATACCATATTTGGACTCCTATATTTTAAAAAGCAATTAAGAACAACAATTAAAATTATACTAGCTTGTTAGGTACATAACAAAGAAATTAATAATAAAATTACAGATAGTATAACTGCATATTTCTTAAATAAATTCAGTCTGAATATGCAAATTTTATAAATCAAAACTTCTGTAACGACGTGCAAACAACTCATAACCTTAGGTTTGACATTTCATAAAACTAGAAATAAGACCCACATTCATCCCAAATTTTAAATATCACATTATGACTATACCAGTAACAGGCCTCATTTTGGGGGGAGTGATAGAATGGATATATTCTGGATTATTCCACTTCAAAATTGAAAAAAAATGCTTTTTAACCTTTTGTTACAAGGCATTTGAAAGGCCGATTTTAGACTTGCTTGAATTGTCATAAAATGAATACTTACACCAGAAACACCAAATTTCATATCTAGCCATTTCTGGGGGTGCTCTTTCCATTTAACATGGTTAAAATGACCTAAAACTAACAGATTAGAATGTACATGGAGCAGATGCTGAACAAGTACAGTCCTGACTCAACATGTACAATTTCTAGACTGTAGAGAGAGAGAAGCTTAACACACGCCAAGCAATACCCACTTATGGTTACTAATAATCCGTATGAAATAAATATTACTAAGAAATAATAATAAATTAGGAAAATGAATATTAAATCATAGATTAAAAATCTAAATAAAATAAATGTAACTAAAATCCATTCATTAGACAATTTAAAAAGTAAGAAAATTGTTTGAAGGGGTAACTTTAAACAAAATGTTACTTGGTAACTGAAATTTTCGATCAATAAGTCCTACATTTTTTTTTCGTGATTTGAATCTGAGCGTAAAGTAAACAAATCGATTTTTGTTTCATATTTTTTTACGACGAAAACGGTTGTTAAGTCCCATTTACATTTTACATATCATAGAAAATTAATATTTAAAACAAATTCTTAGCAATTTCCTTGAAAATTTCGTCCATAGAAAACATGCTGGTCGATTCTTTTGTGTCTGTGTTGACGCTGTGTATTGAGTCTCGCGTGGAGTTGAAATGATGGCCGAGCGAGTCTCACATGGTTACACATAATCGCACACGCGCAAAATGGAGCTATCGTTTTATATTTGATTTAGTTTCATAGATTATTAAATGAGCGTTTTAATGATATATTTTATGCTTTTATTTTTACAAGAAGCATTTGAATTTTACGATCAAACTTTTCATTTTAATTGTTTACAAACTTATTAAAATTTTAAAAAAATATAAAATATATGAAAATGAAGCTTAGAATGTTAACTTTCAAACTAATGTATTACCAAAATTGTAATAAACCCTGCGGAGTGCGCATATTACAAAATTTGAGGAAGTCTAAACTGCCGTCAGTGAAAAAAAATGGCCAAAATTTTGCGAAATCACCAAAATGTCTCTATTTTCAAACTGTAATGTTCGTCGCACACTGTAGTACATATAAAAATAAATAAGATAGAAACAAAGTTCACGAAATAAGCTTTTATTTGGTATGCATTATGTTTTTATGGAGATATTGGAGGAAATAACACGGCGAGTTGAATATATGCATTTTTAGTGTTTAGTTAAGAATTTCATCGGCTGTAAGCTGAGTGTTGGGATACCTACTTAAAGCAACAGAAATCTGATTCAACAGAAGAATGTTGAGCATTCTGAACTGAACACGTGAACAATGAAGTTTTAGAGAAAACGGAAATAAAAAGAAAGGACACTTGTACATTCGTATTAGAAGTAGCATTATAAAGAGACAGTAGACATTTGTAGGGCACATAAGGAAAGAGGGTTTGAAAAATAACACTCACAGGACAGATTGTAGGTAATTTGGCAGACGAAAGCAGCGCACAACCCCTGCCTAACGAGCCTGTGTAGATGGTTGACAGAACGGGGAGATATAGCAAAAAAGACTAACTTTGATAAGGGCTACAAAGGAAAGGATGTTATGAAGAGCCATGACCGCCCATGTTCTGAAGGGATACGGCACAGAAAAAAGATGCCTTTGGTAAATGGGATATTAAATTTTGAAGAATATCTAAAGCTACGGTAAGGGTTCTTTTTTTTAACTGTTACACCATTACATTTGTTTTTAAACAAACCGCTTCATTTTTTTCCCGACTAAGCTGTTCTTTCTCACAAGTGACACAATTTTACATTTCCTCATGAAAAGGCAACGGTTTCCAGTCATTCTATCATCAATAACAGCATTAAACCAATATCATGGATTCTTTTGATTTCGTGGGTTTATTCGTAAAGTGTCTTGCATTCAATTATGTCCGTGTGTTACTCTGAACAGAATATGAAATCGGACTGATGGAAGATTATGAAAGTCAAGATAAACACATGTAATCGTGCTTCTTTGCAAAGAATATGCCCTTCAAATAATTATAGCAATAAATGCATCCTAAAATATATGTTTGTATTATGCCTTCATCGCGAGAAGAGTGCGTGTTCTCACCAGATTTATTCAACCTCTACGACATTATCCAATGAGAACTGGAGATCCACCCAGGATTTATTATCGGTGGGCGTAATCTTACCAATATAAGATATGGAGATGACACTGTTTATGGTCGACTCGGAAATAAAATTACGGGAATCCCTAGACAGGGTAGTAACAGATAGTGAGACAAAAAGAATTATCAACTGCAAGAAGACAGAATGTATAGCCATCAGCAAGAGAAAAAGCCCAAGATGCGAGTTACGAATTGGGGATGTCAACATCAAGCAGATGCAAAAGTTTAAATATAGGGGAACCGTTTTAAAAGACGATGGAAAATGTGATACGGAGATCCAAAGTACGCATTAGACTAGCGAAAGAAGCAAACCAAAAGCTAAGCAATGTGCTGAGAAACGGAAAAGTTCATTGGAAACAAAGAAAAGAGTGCGAGATTGTTATGTAATATCCATCTTATATGCTCATGAATATTGGACACTTTCGCCACGCATGAGTAAAAAACGAGATACAGCTGAAATGTGGTTTTTCTGAAAGAAACTGTTAATTCCATGAACGAATCGACTAAGTAACAAGGAAGTCTGAAAAGAAAATGGCAACAAAAAGAACATTACTATTCAGCATCCGGAAGAGACAGCTGCAATTCCTTGGATGCATAATGAGGAAGGTAGGCTTGGAAAATTTAATACTCACAGGGAATATTGAAAGCGAGACAGATAAGGGAGAGCAGCAAGCCACTTACCTGACGAGCTTGTGTGAATGGAGAGCGGAACAGGGGGATGAGAGCCCTAGAAAGGGCAGATAAATGCTAAGAGCGACACGAGCTAAGCAATTATGGCTCTCTACAATATCCTAGTTCCATGAAGAAAGTTTGCACATAAAGTGAAGCTGGTGACCGTCATTGAAAATCAAATGACAAATTTCCTTAATATTCCTGCTCATTTCTCAGTCTTTTTATCAAATTCTCGGACTGAGAAATCTGAGAGCCGTGTTCGAATTCCAGTCAAGTTCGTTACATTCACTTACGCGCAAATACCATTGGGAAAGTTATGATCCTATTTCTTCTCCCCAATCATTGGTCAAATAGTATTAGAATAGTATCTGGAAAATCATTTTTTTCTCCACAAAAATTTTTCACGCAACATTCACACAATTCAAAAATATTCGTACAATCCAAAAAAATGCTTTAAGTGTCCCACAAAAGGTTGATAAGCCTTAAGTAAAAAATATCAATCAATCAATACTCAGATTTTCAGTTTGTTTCATCTTTCGGTAAAGCTAATCGGGACTGTCCCAAGCGTGCCAATAATGATGGGTACAACTACCACGATGCAGTCCACTGAAACAGTGACACCCATTCTAACACAGATTTTGTTTTTCATTCTTTATCAGATTTGGTATCTCGGTTTTAGTCAAATGATCCAACGGTTTCGATATTGTGGACATTGGTCTACATGGTTTAAACAAGTTTTCAATCAAAACCCCTAATAAGACTACACACCATCACCGAATATCAGAAACTCTAACATCATCTTTCTAAGAACAATAAGATAGCTTTCCATCATTTTCTGTTTATTGTCACTGCTCTGTATATGTGACCGTGTGTCAGAGCAAGCTTAAATCTTTCCGTATCTACACAATACCTTCTTGTACCTACTAACTAATGCTTGTCTTCGGACAGTCAAAACGTTATCCATTTTCAAGGACTTTGCATTTCAAAGTTCAATTTGAGCTTCAACTAGATTTGAAGCTTTGATTCTTCAAGCAAATTCAAGAAGCTTAAATATGCCAAGTTGACAAGTTAAATATCTTCAGCTAGATATCCACATTACATTCTACAATTCTATCACTTTTATCCCGGAGAAGTTTATGGATAGAGGCACACACATCAGGTACTACTAAAAAAGAAAATTAAGATTTTGAACAGTGTACGCAAATCGACTACAGTACGGACTTTCGACGGATCGGTTTTTTGAATCAGTGAAAATTGCTCAAGGGGACTACTCTGAAACACACAGCTAACACTCGATCTTAGGATAAGTAATTCTTTTTTTCATAGTTGAATTCCTCGAAATTTGGGCCACACCTGAAACATTTCTGTATCCGAGGTGATGCTGTAAAACTCAGCTCAATAACCAAACATCAGAACGGCAGTTTTAGGAAACGGGTGTGGCCAAGATCTTTTCAGCGATCTTAATGTGGGTAATATATATAGATAACGGTAAGCGAAAGTTGGTGGTAGTAAAACAGTGGTCGATGTATAAAAGAGCTAAAATTTATACTACGAATAAATATAAAATCTGCATTTGAAACTCAGGTGAGGAACAAAATGTGATGTGTGTGTGTAAATATATAACAAAATTTGTATCTGTAAAAGGACAATACGAATAAAGACAAAATGAAAACACTTAGCTTAAGTGATGGACTTTAACAAGGCAATCAAATGTATTTTTCTCCATGCACAAATTAGTGTAAAATTAATGTAAATTGTCAATGCAACACGTTTTATTTTATTTCATTTTTTTTTTTTTTACAGTGACGGTCATCCTTTACAAGGCCTCGGGACCACTCAAGGTAGAGGGTTACGTTAGTAGGCCATCTGTGTGTGTATAGGTGAGGGGGATAACCTATTCAACGCTAGGGTTAATCGTTAAGATTGTAGTGATTGAGGAAATATTCTGTAGGGAGTCGATTCCATAGGGCTGTGGTTCGCGGGAAGAAGCTGCTTGAGTGGAACTTACTTCTTAGCGAAGGAATACGTAGGGAATGAGGGTGCTTTGCTACTGTGTAAGTGGCATGGCGTATTCTGGCCATAAAGGTTTGCCTCGGCGAGACCAGGGAATTTAGTTTGTCAGAGCACTTTCCACGGAAACAGCGGTAAAGCAGCGCGAGGCATGCCACGTCCCGCCGGTAGAAGAGAAGTTGAAGGGTGCAGAATAATTCGTCACCCAGAATGGCTCGGAGACGCTTTTGAATTCTATCAAGGCTAAAAGATCCTGCCCAAATATGACAACAGCCTGATCTAGCTCTTGTAAAGTTAGAGGATATTAGGAGCCAGGTGCTTACTGGAGCGGTACAAAGAGCCGACCATTTTATTCATTGAACTCACAACTCTTTGGGTTTAGCCACTGAATCTCAGCAACATCTTTATCTCCTGGGCCATGTGTCTTTGAGGACATCTGTGTATGAATTTGGGGGGGCTTATAAACCAGTGCTCATATTGCAGGTTTTTGTTATTATTGCAGAGATATAGACAGATACCGAGTTCGATTTGCTGATCCCTATTTTCTGATTTCTATACTACTCGTCTTTGCTCTCTTTTAGTGTTGTGAGACTGAATTTGGACTTTTTCACCGACCTTGTTTCAGGCGTTTCACAGATTCAGTTAGAAATGGTCATACTCGACAGTCAAAAACCTTTGCACACATTTTGACTTCTTGACTCCTTTAATTTTCTAATGAATTCAAAATGTTCACAAGGACATGAATCTCCGCCTTGCTTCTGATTCAGCAGTTTATAGCTTGACGTCTCACTCTTGTCATTTCTCTCCGAAACAGATGCGTTTTTAGTTCAATTAATTATGTGGTTCGATGGTTATAACACAGGCATCGAATATATATTAGTGTTCTCTTCCAGACCGTTCCAATAAAGCGAGTCAGGCGAACGTTTTGTTTTTCCTGTGTGTACAAAAAAATTATGCTTAAATTGTAGCCTATTAAATGACGAATAACAGATTTAAGAAAATAAAGTTTTAGTCATCGAAATTGGAATTTTTGTTGGAGCCATAATGTTGGTTTGAGGAGGCTGTAGATTTTTCTTAAAACAACGAAGTTGGTTGCATTGATTTATTCTTTCCGTGAAAAGATCTAACTCTAGGACACAATGCTGTTAATATACTGTTCTTTACTAAATTAAAGCTACTCTTCTCAAAGAGTGCCGTTTCTTTCCCAGCTACTCTCTATTTTCACAAGAGCTAGACCAGACCGAAAATGGAGTACGGCTTCCATATATGGACAAGAGCTGTCTAGTCTTCACTTACCAGTTTCGATAGTCCAAAAGTGTATCCGCGCTCTAGTGGATGATGAATTATTTTATGAATTAGCTGAGGCATATATATATATATATATATATATATATATATATATATATATATATATTATATTACATATATATATATATATATAGCCCCAGCTAATTCATAAAATTATATAACAGTGAGGGTGTGATTGGTAAATTGTTGCCATTTTATATTTTTCCTTTCGCGCATGCGCGTTATTTGTTTTTCATTTTGTCGACTGCACAGTATAGCAGGGTCAGTTGGGCACCGTCTGTGAGAAAAAGAGCACCATGACGCAATTCACTCCGCCATAAATTTGGAAACGGCATGCTGTACTGCTTGGCATTTGTGCCGGAAACTCCGATACGAACATTTAAGAGTATTTAGGTATCAATGCAAGGACAGTGCAGATGATTTGGAAAGAGTTGGGTGATATAGTTTGGAGTGATCACTAGTGATATCGACGTTATATCACCAGTTATCTTCCCACAGGGCCTCAGACTCAACACGGAAGCCTACAGCGAGTGCCTTGAGGAGGTAGTGCTGCTCTGGGTCAAGAGGGTGAGTGCTGGAAGACCTATATCTATCAAAAGGACTCTGCACCATGTCACACAAGCAGGAGAAACCAGTCATGGCTGTCAGACAATTTCTGCGACCACATCAGCCCTTGTAGCTGGCCACCTCACTCCTCAGACTGTAACCCCCTTGATTATTATGTGTGGGCGCAGTTGTACGAGTAACCATCAAAACTCCTTGTAAGACCAAAGATGAACTGAAGGCGAGGATTATGGCAGCATTCACCAACTTCAGAGGAGTGGCAGGTGATTTCGAAGTCGTCTGGAAGCCGTCGTTGAAGCCAAAGGCGATTTTATTAAATAAATCTACTGTTTACTATTTCAAGATATTGTTGTGTAATTTTAGTAAATATATCTGTTAAAGTGAGATGTCAGTGTTATTTTCATTTTTGTATAATTTAGACGACAATTTATCCATCGCACCATTTATATATATATATATATATATTATATATATATTGCACACACAGTGTATATAAAATACTTTCACAAACATAAAAAAAGAGCAAGAAAACAGAAACCGAATTGGAAATTGAATGTTGTTAATTTCTCAATACCCCTTGTACAAATGAAATGAACAACTGTTCAAAACTCAACAAATTATCTTATCATCCACGGATCCATTAATAATACCTCACTACCTACATTGTGCTAGGTCTTCCATTTGACTAATCGTTTTTTCTTCTTTATTTTAACCTTAATTTTGCTAAAACAGAGCAAAGTAAAAAAAAAATATATCATTACTGAGCCGTCAGTTCAAATTTGAGAGTTATTTAGTACAGCCAGTATTTAGCCATAGATAACTTCAATATGCTTAATTTCCCACATTTCAGTACATAAATCTTAAAGAGTCGTCAAGAGAAGCAGTACAAAAATGAGGTTTATTTTCCTCAATATTTTCAGAAAAGTATCGAAAACTAGGAATAATGATTTTCAATGTATATAAATCCATAAACAAATTTTACATCTGAAGATGGATCAATAAGTCCGTAACCAAACAGTTATTGGCTGATATTAATCTGAAAATTTCACTGTCTTTCTGCTCGATTTATGCGAATGAGAAACGTTGCGTCAAATTCTGAGATAAGATTAGCTTGAGAAATATGTATAAAAAGAATAAATATTTTTTCATCATTAAGCTACAGACTTATTGATTTATCTACATCAACAATAGTTTCTATGTATTGTTTATATACTAATTATTTCTGTAACCCATGTTCATATTGATCAGGATTTGTTAAGTACTGCAGCTCCTAAAATCAGTGCCCGGGCACGGATTCAAAAAGAGCGGATACTTATTAAAAAGAAAAAAAAAGAATTTCTCACATGAGAAGAAATTTGGACTCGTAAGTAGATTATTCAGAAGAAACCGAAAAGTACTTATGTGATACTAGTCCTCTTGTATGGCAGTGAATGCTGGACAATCTCCTCAAAGATGAAGAGACCTTAAGCAACTGAAATGTCGTTCTATAGAAGGATGGTGAGATTACCATAGACCGAATATGTGACAACAACGAAGTCTTAGAGAAGTTATTAGATCTCAGACTGCTAGGAAGAACAAAAACGAATGAAAATAAAAGACAAGTGTATTTTAACACATAAATAAACAACTTTTATTCATTCACTGTCTCAGAACAGCAAGGATTGCATGAACTGAAACATTGAATTCAACGTGTGTGTCAATATCCAATTCAAAAGTGGCGCGCCCATCTTCACAGACAAGGGAAGTAACTCACGTACTTTGAGTTATCATCCTCTATATGAGAGAGAAATTTGCTTCGACGAACGGAAACAAAAAGGAAAATTATTATTAACATCAGGAAGAGACAGTTGAAATTTCTAGGGCACATAATGAGGAAAGAGGGCTTGGAAAATCTAATACTCACTGGACGGATTGAAAGCAAGAAAAACAGTAAAACAACGCAAAACCTACCGAGAGAGCTTGAATAAATGAATAGCGGAACAGGGTTTTGGAGAAAAGATAAAATTTATTGACAGCAACAAAGGGTAGGAAATAGTGGAGAGCCATGATCGCCTATGCCCTGAAGGAATACGGCATATAAAAATATTTTATAACTCACAATGGTTCTGTTTATCTTTTACAAATTATAAAAATCAAAATACATTTTCAAACAAGAGTGGTAAGTCCTTCACAATATTGTTATACTCTGTTGCAATTAGATCTTTCTGAATTATTCTGCATGCTGGCCGAATATGAACGCCACGAAGACAGAGAACGAAATAAATAAAAAAAAAGTCTTTTTCTGTACATTAGGCTCCACGCATCACATCCGGTCTACGAAGCGAGCTCTGGCAGTGGCCAGTCGCGGACGTTCTCGCCGGAAAAAAGAGATGCCCCTGGGAACTACTGAGAACGACCAGGTCAGTTGCGGCCCGGCAAGTCACATGTCGTCAAGTAAAGCGCTGCTGCTGCCGCCACCTTTACCGCCACCACACAACATGACCGCACCACTCAACGACCGTTACCACGCCCAGGCCTGACTAAAAGCCTCGACTATCCAGCTTCGCGTTGATAACATCTCGACCTCGGCAAACACCAACCACGCCAATCTGACACCACCTCGGCAACCCACCACCGTTACCTCGGCCGGCTCAACAGAACGGGCCTACCAAACCACGCCAATCCGACGTCACACCCGTTCCATAGAACAGGGCTACTAATCAACGAAAACTACCTACCACCGTGACTTCGATCAACCAAACGTGCACGACCATATCCTGTGACCTCGATCAAGCCAGCACAAGAAATAGATCAACTCTAGCGGAGGGTGCTTATTCAAGATGGGGGATCTATTTAAAAATTAATTTTGATATTCGAGAAAATATGGTGTTTATATATATCCGCCTTTTGACAGAAGCTGTTTTTAATCCGACGGGGAGTCTAGCTACCTTCCTCACCAGAAAAGCCAGGTGGGGGAACCGGTTTAGTCGCTGATAAGGTAATACTGGGGTATATATTGCCATTAGCCCTCATAGAGGAACTATTATATCTGTCTATATTTCCGAGACGAGGTATTCTAACTACACTATTTACATTGTTCGGACCGTTGTCCTCATCCTTGTCATATTCACGATATTTCAGCCGTTGTACGTTTCGGCCTTCTTCAGGTGATTAATTTCGAACCGAACCCTTTATTTCGTCCACTCGGAAATAACAGATATCCCAGAGAGGCATGGCACGTGGAACTAGAATAATCTACTCCAGTGGACGAAATGAAATGTTCGTTTCGAAATTCCAATTACCTGAAGAAGGCTGGAGCGTACAACAGCCGAAACGCCGTGAATATGACAGCAGTCCGAACAATGTAAATAGGATCTTGTGTGTAGATACTTGTCACTTAACCGAGTGGGGTGTTATTTCAGTCATGCCGACTTCGAAGTTTCGTTAGCGCATTATAGTAATGCCTTCACTCTCCAGGGCTATTGGCCAATAGACCGGAAGAGTGAAGCCATTGCGCTCACGAAACTTCGAAGTCGGCATGACTGAAATAACACCACTCGGTTAAGTGACAATGTTCTCCACATTAATTCTTTTAATGCTCTATCCTTACCTTTTTATCGTGTACTTTAGGACAAAAACCTGCCTGCCTAAAATACCTTTCCATCAGTAAACCTCGGAAAAAGAACCAGCAATTTTGACATCCAACACTCCTCTTACAATCTAATACTATATACACATACAAACATTATATATATATATATATATACAAGTTGGCATCAAACATGAATTGGAACCTGACAATGATACGATCAAACAGGAAAACGTTTATCGGCCTGACATGTTTCACTTTTATTAAAACTTTATCAGAGAATGAGATATGAAGAAAAAGGACAAAGAAATTGTGGTATTTTTACGTTTGTGTTGTTTGATTTTCATTGAATAATCATGTTTCACGTGCATTCGACTCGTTAAACCAACATTTGATAATTTGTGGCGTTCTGAATTCAAGGAGATATGACGCGTTCATTCGAAGTTTCAAGAAATGAACGGATTCCAGGCCTACCTGAAAAACTGTAAATATGTATGTAAGTCTATAAAGACTCTCTCCTTTATGATTTTTCCTCATATTTTCTAATATACAGTAACTCCTTGCGTCTTAGTGGCTTTATTGCCTTGCTTGGGGTGGAATGATTAAGAAAAAGTCATGGCGCCGATTGGATTTGCGCCCAGTAGACAAGTATTTAGATTTTCTAGCTTTATCGACATTCCACAACTCTTCTGTACATTTAGATATATTTTTTTTTACGTTATCAAACTGTATTTCAAGTGGTTAGAGAAATAAATCGATCATTAAAACCACAAATTTTACAATATTTCTTCTACAATTTCTTTTCGTAAACGTCGGTAATTTCTAAGCATGTTGCGCAGAGAGGAAAAAAATCGAGAACATTGTCACTTATGTGGCTATTGCACCGATATTACTTGTATTCCCAAATTATCAGAATCTCTTGAAATGTCCACAGATTCGGTACTACCGGAGTAGACGACTTCACTTAAAAAATTCTCTTTTTTTATATATATATATATATAAGAAATAATTTGCATAAATTAGCATTTTTAAATCTTCCTTAGACCGCGACACTTGTCAGAATCGAAAATTAATGGTTATCGATTTAAAGAAGGGGTCCTGTTTATAATATCGATACACAGTCAAATCAATCACTGTCTTTTGAAGAGTTATTGGTCTCAGTTTTTTTACGTACTAAAACAGATGTATTAGATGAGGTTACAGTAGGATTTGTCTTTAACGAACAAACAAAGACATACATTTTGTAAATAAAGAACAAAAATTTACTTAAATGAATAAAATTATTCATACATGTTTTACTAAGTATAAACGTCGAATGTGTGTGCATGTGCTTCCGAAAAAATCCCATACAAAAAATAAACGTTTTTTTTTAATTTTTGAAGTTAAAAAAAATTTTTTTTTTAATGTAAAAAAATACACAGATATCAATAATACATTTTTCAGCTTGAACTGTTTAAATAAGAGCTAAGTGACTTCGCCTAAAGCCAATAACTCTGCAAAAATTCAGGGATCGATTTGACATTGTTATCGATATTACAAACAGGACCCTTCTTCTGAATCCGTAACAAATCAATATTTTCGATTCTAACAATTATCGCGGGCGAAAGAATACTAAACAACTAAAAATATCCACCACCACCCCGAAAAAAAATTTCCCTATTTTTATGAGTGGACCAAAGTAGCGCCACGGATTTTAATAGCGAGGACACATTCTTTTAACACATCACGAAACAAAATTTTATTTTTATTTTTACGCACGAGTTCTGTCTTTAAACTTTGTTGGGTTGCTGTTTTTTTTTCTGTTTATAAGACTTCCAAGAGACACTCCGGAAAAGCCTGGCTTTGAAATATAAAAAAAGAGGCTTTTATTATTATGATTTTCCCCAAAATCTATCAACTTGCAACTTTTTCCCAGCATTAAACCAATATTCTCACAGCCAATTAAAGTCTTAACTAAATGAAAGTACTTGTCTTTTCCGACCCAATAAAAATTATATATATTTTTAAAAATTTTGAATTTAAAAGAAATTGCAGTTTTTCTCGATTCAATTTCTTTAAACAAGAAAAAAAAAAGGTGAAGCGACATTTTGAAATCAATTCAACATAAAGAAATAAGATAATTTGATATTTGAAAAAAAAAAAAAAAAAAAAGGATAACGGATTTTGGCTAATAAGTCAAACTAATTCTAGCACCATCATCTTTTTAATTAACCACGAAATCAACTGCACTATAATTATTTTAAGATGTCAATGACAAAGTGAAAAGACATAAAACACTGTGCCTGCATCCGAGACAAGAGAGATTTTGAATTTTAAAGTTTAAAAATAAAATAAAATAACGAGGCTATTTTCAAACGCCATGTTTAGTTGTCTTGAGAGAACGGCACTGAAGAAAACGTTTTAAGTGCGAGTCACTACTTGTTAGTATCATCTAATTTCCCATGAGCAGGAAAAGGCATGACCCAAGACTGATGTACTCGGTTTAATTACTAGTAATTCTGTTTGGGGCTCGGTGTAAATGCATGCAGGACTAAATCGAAAAAAATCTTATTCAAGTCTCCTTTAACATAATCAAATTTGACACGTAGTCTTCGACTGCTCTTAGGAATTACAATTTTATTCCAAAATAAGTGATAGTAAAACAGGCTTTTGTTGCGTTATTCCAAGCAGTGTTGTGTGCCGTTAATTTTCTGTTACCCTATTGTAGAAGATAGAAAAAATGGCTTAGTTATGCAGTGAGCGGGTTTTGCAAGCCCGGCAATCTTTCCACACCGACCACCAGAACGAGAGAACACACATACACACTTTACCTCTCACAACGCACTAAATTACTAAGACATTCCTAATAAAAGTAAGGGACGATTATTTTTTGAAAAATTTTCCGCGCCCACGAGCGGAAGACCATCACGTTTATTAATTTCACACTAGACCATTTAAATGATTTTCCGACCAACTATATATTACATATTCAGAAAAATCTGTCTCCTCTATTGTTAAATCCGCGCCTTGTTTTAAGCATATCAAAATATGTTTTTTCTTCATATGAAGTACTTAATCAATTCAAAAATTTAAATTAAAGGATTAATTATGAACATTTAACAAATTAGGAAATTCATTTCTTTCCTGTGTAACGATGCCAACAAAACAGTCGAATAATAATCGTGGAAGCCGGTTTTATTAATATATTTGGTAATCATTCCTTATGAATCCATGTCAGATTCTTTGTTTTCCTCGTCGGATATAATATTGAATTATTCCATCAAACCGCTGTCATTTTTTTTTCCATTTCATGACACACACTATGTCATTATTTACCTGGATTCAAATAAGACTGTGAATTCGGTTCAAAGGGACACAGATAATTCAGGGATCTTAAATGATTTCTTCATCCCACCCTCCGCAACAAAAGCGAGTCGACTGATATGGCCACAAATGAGTAATTAAAATATCAAGAACCTGGCATTGAGAAAGATGGAAACGTTTCAGAAATCAAATATTTTTTTTTTGTTTTATCATTTCGCTTCAAGTAAGTCAATAAAGCCACTAAGGCGAAAGAGTGTGAAATTGTGATGAACAATTACGTTGAAGTAAGCGTGTCATAATGGCTTGCATCTGGTGCAAAGGAAAATAATTTCCTGATCTCAATACACGACACATAGCAGCGGCGTTTTGTCCTTGAAAATAGCATAAATCCCCCCCCACACACACACACACACACACACACACCTACACTTTAGATTATTCCGGAAGCGTATATTTTGTAACACTGGCTTTTATACAACTTAGCGTGGTTTGAGCAATAGCAATTCGCGTGCTGATTGGTCGGACTGGAGGATGCCATTTGACTGTGTGACTGAAGACAAAGCGAAAAACGCTAATTGGTTAGTCGTGGTGTTGGCATGATAAAAGAGGGCTGAAGCAGTGAGGAGCGGGGTGTTTTTTTTTTTAATGTTGGTGTCGTGTGCGGGAATTCAAGAACGGTATATTGAAAAAAGAGCATTCGGTATTGTACGAGCGACGTCAAAGGGATATAACCTCATTTAAGTACAGAAATAATATGAGAAAAAGTAAAACATTATTCGAGAGAGAGAAAGAGCAATAAAAGATCAGGACTTAAGACAGGCGATGACGATTGACATTGCATTGAAATCTTGGAAGATCAAAGTTGACTGAAAATCAATAGACCGGAATAGAATAAGCATAGAACTTCGTTACATCTAACCAATTCAACTGTAAAATGATGAGACCTATCATCCAATCTAGTGCTGCGCTTAAAGTCAAGGCACCAAGTAGAATGTTCATCGGAACAATTATCATGAAAATATTTATAGAAAAAGCACAGGGAATCTATATTACGGCGGTGGAAAAGTGACTGAAGCCCAGATGCAAGATCATGACCGATAATATTGCAGTTTCTTTAGATTTGATCAACAATTACTAAGTTCAAAGCAGAAGCCCCAGACCAGATATTACAATATTCAATGCAAAGACCAATGGTAGACGTGTGTGTAAGGCAGAGTCAGGCGATAAAAATTGTCTAGTGGGACACCGTGAACCAACTTTCTTAGCAGTAGACTTAGCAATTGATTCAATATAATCTTTCCACTTCATTTCAGCTGAAAACATTAGCCCGAACAGGTTCAATGAGTCACTCTTCTAGAGGTTAGCATCGGCCATGTTGATGAAAGGCAAATGAGGTTTTCTAAGACGATTAAAGATGACAATTTTGTTTTGGAGGCATTACAATTAACAAGCAATTTCTTGCCCCAGTTAACAAATTGTAGTTCATTTTTTTAGGTCAACAGCCAATTTGATCTTATGAAGCCGATTACACTTACCAGTAAGACAAAAGTAAATAATTGTTCCATCAGCATGGATACAGAGTTGAGAACTGATGACCCCAGGAAGGTCGCTTATGAAAATGAGGAACAACCTAGGTTCAAGGATAGAGTCCTGGGGGACACCCGCAATAATGTAGAAAGATCAAGATGAGTGGCCTTTAAAGACAACTTGAATTTCGCAATCTGATAAGAAAGTAATGTTTTTCATTGTAATACTATTTTTTTTTTCATTGAAACATCAAATATGTAAAGTCAACATCAACCGACTTCTTTTCCTTGCATACATAATAGGATCATTCCATTTCACTAATTTCCTTTTACGAGTCCCCAATTGAGGGATACTTTACTCGTCATCACATGCTTTATGCACTTTTGGTGTGGTAATCGTGATATTAATTGCTAGAACTGCTAACAGATATTCTATAATCATTTTCAAATCCTTATTTCGTTGATAAGAGAGAAAAGTAACGATTACGATGCGAATAGATTTCCTTCATAATCAAACTTGCCTCAATCCTTCAGAAAATATTGCGTTTTCTCTATCTTCGACATTGTAGCTATTATACACAACAAACATACATAAGCAAATGAATTAGAGCTTTTTAACAGTGCTGTTTATGCTAAGGTGATACAATCAGATGAAAATACATTAATGGATATAAGCACCTTATTTCAAAATTGCACACGGAGACACGGGTAGCGGTTAATAGAGACAGAAGCAATATAGTACTTACGCTTAATATACACAATGTGCTTGGAAATGTATACACTTCATCAATCAATAACTGTCAGGGATTTTGTTTGTTTTTTGTTTTTTTTTTTGTTTTTTGTTGCTTTTCATGTAAAAAGCGGCTTTAGAAATGAAAAGAACTTTCGTTTAAACATTAGACACTTGGACTAAAGTAGTACAAAAAGAAGTGAAAAAAACCTAAAGCCGAGAAACATTGACGCTTCTCAAATTATTTTACTTGTTGACTATAATTGTGACGCTGTTCGAGCTAGAAACAGAGGCTAATATTTGTCTGGTCCTTCTGAACTGGGTTCCCTTTCTAACCGAGAAACATTAACAGAAAAGGGACCGAGAAAGGCGAGAGAATGAAAACGAAAAAAATGTCGGGGCGTTAATGAGGCAAGAAATCTAGAGAAAAAAAATGAAAAAAAAAAAAAAGCGGTTGAAATAATAAGAATAATTTAGCGTAATCAGATGCACTCAAACTACTAACAAGGTCAACCAGCAAGTAAAAATAATCTAAGGATATATAAAGTCCATATCTAGGATTTATTATATATTATAAATTGCTTTAAAACCTCATCAAAATCAAATCTATAATAAAACAAATATATTGGTTACACATTCACTTGCTCTATTAAAGATTGTATCTTTGAAAATTAATTAAAACATAATGTAGGATATACAAACGCAACTTTCAGAGACTCTTCTTTTTTGTTGTTTTGTTTTTTTAAATCGGTGTCACCCCATGCAAGGCGGTAAAGCCACTAAGACACAAGGGGTTACAGAGTGTGGAAGAATTAGGAACGGAAACATTAATAATGAGCGGGAAGAGCAAAGAGTAATCAGGAGGACAGTAGACAGCGATTGACATTGCATTTAAATTTTTGGAGATTATAGCTGGCTGGAGAGCATGGGGCCGGAAGAGAGTTCCACAAACGAAAAGTGAGAGAGAAGAAACTGCTAGCATAGAACTTACGGTTACATCTATCCAGCTCGACTGTAAATTGATGAGAACTTAAAAAAATGTCTAGGTACCATCCGAACAATTACCATGAAAGTATTTATAGAAAAGGGATAGGGAGGCAACTTTACGGTGGTGGGAAAGTAACTGAAGCCAGATCAGGACCAATAATATTGCTGATTCTTCTTTGAATTTTATGAAGGAGCTCAAGGTAAACAACAGGAGCACCGGACCACTTGTCATAATTCCAACAAAACTACTGTGAAATAGCGTGTGGCATAGAAACACGAATATTAATACAAAACAGTTCCTTATGAATATAATATTCAACAAAACAATTATTTAAATTTTAGAAGTTATTCCATATTAAACACAAACAACCAATAATAAACAATTATGATCCTGGAACCATCATTCTCTCAGAATTCCCTCGACACCACGAAGTTTTTCAAAAAAATATTACATTTGTGTGACATTACAACCATGCAAGACGTTAAATTCAAAATCAACACTCATAGACAAACTCAGTAGGTCACCTACCTGACGTGCGTATGTGAATGGGTGGTACAATAGGGAGAGATTTGGCAAAGTTACTAAGGGTCACGAGAGATCGAGGGTTGTGGAGAGCCACGAACGCCTACGTCAGTTGCATAAAAGTATGGATACGACAAGGATTTGAAGGAATAAGAAATAGAATAAGATACAGACAAATGATGAGGAAAGTGAACAGGCATGAAAATTAACAATTTTAGTTGTCAACACCGTGAAATTTCTACAGATTCAACGAGTTAACTATAGCCTGAAATTTTTTCCCCGCTCCCTTCTGAACAAGTTATCTAAAGCTAATATCCTGGTTACATCAAATCTTGCCAGTCTTTTGCAGACACGATTCGGAATATTGAATATGTATGGAGGACACAATAATGAAAGCCTTAGAAAGGAGTTTGGTGATTTTCTCTAAATGTAAGCTTTTTTTTTCTTTTTTTTAACTTATATTCGAGTTGTAGCTAGAATTGAGAAAAGAGCAAAAAAAAAATTTTAAAAACACAGAAACAGTAAATATAAATTATAAAGCTTAAGATGGAAGATGTTTTTTTTATATATTAAATAAAAAAGATTTTTAGATTAATTTATAATTATGTATATTTTTTTAAAATGCTTTGATTGAATCGCATTCGTTCCTGGGAGAAATTAAATTTAAAAGAGAAAAAGAAATTCAGTTATTTGCTAAAAAAATTAAAAGATTTTTTTTTACACTAGAGTGCATCCAATATAAAGCTCGAGAGCCACTCAAAGTAGAGGATTATTTAATAAAGTGCGTAGTACATGGATGTAGGATAGGGTGCTAACAAGTGAAGATTATGAAAATAAGGAGGATAGATACTGATTTTTCCTTAACTTGAAGAGGTTAAGATTGTAAGGTTCAGGGAATCACTCACGCGGGAGTATGTTCCGCAAAGTAGAAGTTCTTGGGGGGAAATATTGTCCGAGTAAAACTTTTTTCCTCACAATTATTAATACGGAATAAATGAGAGTTTCTTTATGATCTTCGAAGGGAAGTGTACCAAATAATTTCAGGAAACGAATGAACCTTATTTTGAAGAAAAGGTTAAGAACATGAGTAAACATTAAAACAAGTATTCTTTGAAAGTTTCTCCTGATAGTAATTAAGTGTTACTTTGTCTGGGATTGAGTGAAATGGGTAATTTTAGGAAGAAGCGGCGAGTAAAACAATTACTAAAAAAACAAAAAACACACAAGAGAGAGAGAGAGAGAGAGAAATAGGTGTTTGAAATCCTGGTTTCTACCAGAGCTCATATGCCGATCTCTTTGGTTCTAACCGAGCTCATACGTTTTGTGATGTCAACGAACACTCGTTGCCACTTCCGTAATGTTCGTTGTAGTAGAGACTTTGTAATCGCAGATTCAACTATAGTAACGCTTTGAACAATACTGGTGTCAGACGCCTTCGAATAACCCTCGCACTAATAGTACTTGCTCGATAATACTCGCTCGAATAGTAACCTGTATCGTGATCACTTAGACGCCACGCTAATCCCCATATGCACATTTCCTTTAACATCACGCGATCTACTTATTCAAAATGGAATCGCCTGTGTTTGCTCTCTAGCCATCTGTGTTCAAACTCTAGTGTCGGCAGCGACACTTTATTCCTATTCCACACATATATAACACCTCCTCTTTCAGATGACTTCCCCTGGAGTCTATACTTCAGCTTCGGTTCACGAGTTAGAAGTTCTGTTGTCATTCTTTTTCTTTTGCCATAAACTCTTGGTTCAACAATTTCTGACGGCGTGGGTACGTTAAACGTGTCATACAGAATATAGATTGTATGCTCCGTTTAACAGTCCTACGAAGTCTACATGTATTCTGAACCATGGCATATCGGTTTTGGGCCAAGGTTGAATTTTGATAGGTAGTGACTTCGCTGCCAGTGCACAACCACTGCATGATTTCACTAAATTTTCGATATCTTGACCTATTTTGGGCCAGTACGTATAACATCTTGGTTTCTAACCGGGGTCAGACGCCATTTTCTCGTAGGCAAATCTGCATCGACTTCGGACCCAGAAGTAAAATGTCATAACTTGTCAGATTTGGCATCTGGTTGTTAAGCATTAAATTTAAATTGCTTTTATACAGAATCCCATCACTTCCTGTTTTCAGTTATCTCAACTCATTTATCTATATTTTAAGCTACCTTTGCATCAGGAAAGGGAAACGAAAGTACTTATTAATTATTTATTTTTAACAAACTTTGAAATCATCGGACATGTTTAGTTATAACACGACAATGAATGGGGATAACTTTTTTTCTGCAAACCGTCACCAAAATTAAGTTCAGAAACATTTAGAAAATGAAAGCATTTGTATTTATCAATTCATATCAGAACAGCCAGCCATAAACCCGAAGTCTCTTCTCGTAATGAACAACCTGTAACCGAATACACACACATGTCGATTGTTCCAATCAAATTCAATGAACAAACTAAACAATTTGAAAAAATAAGTTGGTAAGACAGGCAATGTCAAGTTAATCGCCATTTTTAACAGACAATTCACCTTCTGAGGACGAAGCAGAAATGGACAATGAGGCCACGGACAGAAAATTAAGGGATTTTTTTTGAACAAGCAAAGGCATAGATTTTGATATAATATTACTTCCAATATCCATATGGGTCTTTCAGAATAGATTCTTCATTCCGGATGTATTTCTCACAACGTTTCATTGCTGTAACTAAGGAGGAGAATATGAATAAGTGAGAGAGAGTGAATAACACGACTTCGTCTCAAAAGTTCAGCTAGAAATTACTGTCATTTTTCCTTATTATTCTGTGTGTGTATATATATATATATATATATATATATATATATATTATACACATATACGCTTCTCTAAGGCATCAAAGACTTGAACACATCAAATTAAGAATCCAGACCAATAATCAGAGAAACGAGGAAACAGATTGTTGTCTAAATTATTCCCGGCTAACTGAAGAAGTGCGAACTCACCTACCCACCTCCAACAAATTAATTCTTATTGATTGAGCGTTCACCAAGAAAAACACGCATCTTTTATGCAAGATTAGATCGAAAGGAAAAAAAATAAAAAATAAAAAACATCATTTGTTTTAAATTTTTAGAGAAGCAGCCAATTTTCTTGCGCTGACCGACGTCTATTTCGTTATGCAATGTTTGAGAATCAATAGAAAAAGTCTATCTTTTAAGTCTGTATTGAACAGGCAAAAATAAGAGGGTTTTAAGTGACATCAAGAATTTCTTGAGACCCCAGAACTTTTCTAATTAAAGCTGGTGTAATTACCTACCTAATGGTTTACGAAAACTAACAGCTAATCTAACCAATCATCTTATTAGGTAAGATTTTGTAAACAGATATAAAAACTCATTCACTTTACATACACACACATATATATATATATATATATATATATGTTATGAAATGGACTAAGTCCGACAACTATTTTAATATATTTTCTGTGTATACGTTATTTTTATAGATACAAATATTCAAGTAAATGATCTGTTTATAATAAACAGTATTTATCGGCCTGAATGTCTGAGAAAGCTCAAATATGTGTCCTCCGACAGGAATCGAACCTGTATCCTACACGGAACCGCCATATAGCCTGACGTGCTATACTATTTAGCTACAGAGGAAGCTTCTGGTTAATAAGGTTAAATTATTGTTTTTGAACTACAAACTTCCCATGATTTATCTCGAAACGCCCGTATCTTAACGTAAACAAATGACATAATATATATTATGAAATAGACTAAGTCTGACAATTATTTTAATATGCTATACAGCGGTTCCATGTAGGATACAGGTTCGATTCCTGTCGCAGGACATATTTTCTTTGAGATTTCTCGGCCATTCAGACCGGTAAATGTTTATTATAAACAGAGCATTTACTTAAATATTTTTAGCTATAAAAATAATGTATAAACAAATTATATATATATATATATATATATATATATATATATAGCGCCTGATATTTAGTTGTAAGCTGAATTTCATCTAAAATATTCACTGTAAAATATTCGATTGACAAAAGGTAATTACGTTAATATTGCATAAAATTTTGGCTTCGAACTTATTGATGTACCTACATGTGATTGGTAGAGATGTGTGTGTATATATATATATATATATATATATATATATATATATATATATGTGTGTGTGTGTGTGTGTGTGTGTGTGTACACATACACACAGTGCGATGGGTAAATTGTCATTATTTTATTTTTTTTAATTTCGCACATGCGAGTTGATTTTAATTTTGTCCACTGCACAGTATAACAGGGTCAGGTGGGCACCGTCTGCGAGAAAAAGTGCGCCATGACGCAGTTCACTCTGCCAGAAATTTGGAATTCGCATCGGAAGCTCTAATACGAACAGTTCGTGTGTCAATTTGAGTACAGTGAGAAGATTCAGAAAGAGTTGGATGAGTCTAATGGTGATTACGAAGATGTTTGGAGTGATGGCGACGTTATATCTCCAGTTATCATCTCACAGGTCTTAACACGGAGGTCTACATTAAGTGCTGTGAGGAGGTAGTGCTGCCCTGGGTCAAGAAGGTGACTGCTGGAACACCCTATGTCTGGAAACAGGATTCTGCACCATGTCACACAAGCAGGAGAACACAGTCATGGCTATCAGACAATTTCTGAGACCACATCACACGTTACATCTTGCCACCTAACACCCCAGACTGCAGCTGCCTTGATTATTATGTGTGGGGCGCAGTTGAGCGAGAGACCAAAAAACTCTTCTAAGACCAAAGATAAACTGAAGGCAAAGATTATGGCAGCATTCACCAACTTAAACAAGGAGACCGTCCATAAGAGTTGCAGGAGATTCCGAAGTCGTCTGGAGGCCGTGGTTGAAGCCAATGGCGATTTTTATTGAAGAAATTTACTCTTTCGTATTTCAAGATATTTTTGTGTAGTTTTGGTCAATATATCTGTTAAAATGAGATGTCAGTATTATTTTCATTTTGCGTAATTTAGACGACTAAATATATATATATATATATATATATATATATATATATATATATATATATATATATTATACACACGTGTGAATCAATAAGTCTTTCCACAGTTGATGGTGGTTGAATATGTTACCAGTGCCTTGAAAGATCTAGGTGTTTTTCAAAGATTACAGAAATCAGAATCAACCATGTTTAAAGTAAATTTTTTTTTAATACGGAAGTAAATTTTATTTTCTTGGAGAAAGTTTCTATCAGTTGAATTTTCCTTCTTCTATTTAAGAAAGAATGAAGGTACAATTCAAAGTTCCCAGTAAGGATTTTCTTAAATACTAAAAAAGAAATTTACTTCATTTATTTGCCTTATTTTAATTCGTCTGAACTTTAAAGAACATACTTTTAATAATTAACAATATCATTTTAAACAAATAAATGAATTAATGAATTTAACGAAGTAGAGAATCATTTGTTTTTTCAGAAAAATTCAAAGCAAAATTGTTGAATAATTTTCAGACCCAATTTCAAATTCTCACGTTATCCCATAGAACGATTTTCCTCCAGAAATTAAAAGGTTTCCATTAATATTTATTCATTTATATTTATTTAGTAGTCGCGATCATCCATTACATTCATTTACATGCTAATACCCTTGGGAAAGGTATGAATTCTCTTCTTCTCCCCCTAGCTATGGTTAAATAGAAGGATAGACCGGATTCTCTCGCAGAAAGAAATGGCAAACTACTTCGGCAAAAATCTGCCTTGTCAGTCATGTATCGAAAGATACATGATCGCCTAACTGATTGTTTTGAAAACGCTATATAACATCTGATAGACCTCCCTCTTCATTAACTGACATTGTTAAGAGAATCTATGTTCATGAATGACCAGAGTTCTGGGTCTTTTAGATAAGACTTCAAGGAACTCTTTGATGTGGTCGGATGACCTTAGAAAAGGAAGTTCTTCCTCCGGGTATTCGAAATTCGTTTGCTGGCGACAAAATTAAAGCGAGTTGGTTGGCGAAGTCAAATGTTGTAGCAGTCTGCTTCAGAGCACTCCGTTTACTACTATTTGCTGATCTGACATGTAAACTATACAACAAAAATATTCATGTTTTCCCAACCGACAGCAACCTTACTTTATGCCAGTTATGTTATCTAATATTGTTTGTTTCTCTCCTGACAAACAGAAAACTGAATTTGACTTCCTTAAACGAACCAGATGCTTAATTATTTTTCTTTAATCTTTCATCATACATGAAAACAAACAAATCTTGTTGCATTCCTCAATCATTTTCTACTTTCACTGATGATCTACAACGGATTTTACAAATACTTGCAAATCAAAGATTTAAAAAAGAAGAAAAAGAAATTAGAGACGCACTTAAGGGAAGAGCTGCTGTAATCAACTGCTCATTTCAGATATTCTCTGGGTGCGTTTGTATTTGTAGCGTATTAGTTTTGTCAAAGTGACTTCTCCTTCTTTATATGGAGCTGATTCTTGACAAAGGTGATGGGAATTATTTCAAGGTTTTAAAGGTTCATGGAGACAAAGTGGAATTAAACAAGTGGTTGCTGAAATTTTTTTAATTGGGGGGGGGGGTAAAAGCGTCCAAGCATGATTTTTTTTTTTTTTTTTAGTCGATTTAAACAGAAGTGAATTTATCAGACTTTTGTCTGTTATCGAAGTGGCCTTGAATCAAATTCAGGTTTTCTTCACAAAATTACATAAACGGTGGAGAAAAAAAAGAAAAGAGAGTAAAAAGAAAAGAGAGAAAAGAGAAAAAAAAGAAAAGAGAAAAAAAAAGAAAAGAGAAAAAAAAGAAAAGAGAAAAAAAGCGAAGAGAAAAAAAGCGAAGAGAAAAAAAGCGAAGAGAAAAAAAGCGAAGAGAAAAAAGCGAAGAGAAAAAAAGCGAAGAGAAAAAACGCGAAGACAAAAAAAGCGAAGACAAAAAAAAGCGAAGACAAAAAAAAGCGAAGAGAAAAAAAGCGAAGACAAATAAAAGAGGAGAGAGAAAGGGAGAAGAGAGAAGAAGAGAGAATGTTTCCCGGGCTTGTTGTCATTCTTCATTAACAGTTTTTTCCCTATGTTTTTAACAACCGTGATGGAGCGTCAACGTGTCTTAACTTTGTCGAAAATTAACGATTTCGGATTCATCAATAAGTTTTACTTTTAAAATTGTTAACGTTCGTTATCGAATTTTATCAAATTGCACTGAAATAGAAATAAAATGTTTGTGCCAATTACACAATGATATTATTTTCTGTTTTATTATAAAATCTGTTTTATTTTGTTTATTTTATTTTAGTTGTATTGCCCTAAAATTTTAAAGGATTTTAAACAGGTTGAAATTTAAAATAAGTCTTTAACGTCGTACGTGAACTTACCACTTCTCTGAAAAACTTTACCCACAAAAAAAAATCTAATTTTCTTCAGTGATGATTAAGTGTTTTTGTTTTTTAATCACATATTTCTTTTTTTTTGGGGGGGGGGTAATTTTTTTTCTCTCTTTCTATTACGCGAGTTTAATTTCTACAATAATTTTATCTTCCTTAGCAGTCTAAGAAAAAAAAACGAGAAACAGCGAATCATGACGTCGTCAGTTCATTTCAGAAAAATGGAAATGACGCCTACGTAACATTTTCATAATAAACGTAATTTTACTGTAATTTCACATACCGACAAATAATTCGAGTATAATAATTCTCAAAAACAAATTACACCGAATTAACCTCGTGTGTTCGCGCGCACGAAACCGCGTATGTTTATTTTGGTGCGTAGTGGGGGGGGGGATAAAAAGACATTGCAGTTTCACACTGGCATTTTTATTTTTTATATTAAAAAAATATCCTGAACGCGAGTCGATGTGCTTCGCTTTTTTTTTTGGCGGGAGTGAAGAAAGTTTATTCTGGTACTGCCAAAATGAAAGAACAAGGGGGGGGGGGAGAATCACACCTTACGACACCCACCAAAATTTCATGACATGCGTGTTTGTTTATGCGTCTATTTTCATGAACCATCATACTTTTAAATTAATTTTCTGAGATTTAATCTTTAGAGGATTTGGTTTAGAATGGATTGACTTGAATTTGGAAACTGATATATAGCTGTTTAAAGTTATTTATTACGGAGTATTATTGTTTGAATTCAATAATTATACCGGGAAAATATTTTTATATTGTTAAAATAAAATCGTGGAAACAATTATATTCGCGAGTTTAGGCGGAAAAAAAGTAAAAAGAAAAGATGAAATACTTTATGTTGATTCGGACCTAATTTGGAGATTGTCTAGTGAGCAGTTATCAAATGTGTTAGTGTTACTATTAAGGTCTTCAAGGTTTTATTTTAATGACATTCTTAGAGAGGGAGAAAGAAAAGGAAAAAACATTCAATTACAAAAAGTGAACCAGCTTTAAATTGAGAGACACGCTGGGTGATTGATTAATTAAAAATTATTTGGATGCTTTATTTATTTATTTATTTATAACTAATTCTAAAAAAATCTACCTGAAAGATCCTGAATGAAATAATGAATAACTTATATTGTAGGTTCATAAAAAAAACAAGACTTTTTTTTTTTAAATCCACGTCTTTTTAACGTTACGTCGTATCAGTTGATGGGTGCGTTCAAAAACACAAAGCAGAGATAGATGGTTTTTTTTTATGTTCTCTATTTTGAATTCACATTTTCTTTTTTCCACAAATATTTAACGTTAACCTCTTTCTCTCCTTCGCTTCCTTAAAAGATCCTTCCCACTGCCGTCGGCTATTGTCCGACATTATTTTTTTACTTTGTTCCGTCAACTAATGATTACAAGAGGGGTGCTGAAAGGTTATCAGTCCGACCCACTTGCCAACAAAAATAGTATTTCAATGACCAGACATCGGATTGTGTGTATTTTTTTTTTAAAGAAACCTGAGTGGCGAAGTCAAGGGTATTGAATTTTGGTGTATGCATCGATTAGTTTTTTGGTATGCAGGTTTCATCGCTCGAGGTTATTCCTTGCTGGTTGGACAGAGAGCTTTTCAACATCACATCGTAGAACGATGTTACATACTCTGTTATGTCGTGGGAAACATTTTAAACGAAAACAGAGTTCATCTTTCCAATGAATAATTGGTGAGTTAAAAAGAAGTAAAGTTCAATAACCATTCTCATCTGTTTTTGCATTATTTCCAACTTGCAGCTTTCGCAAAATATTTTCTGTATAAAAGTAACAGACATAGAACACACCTCGTAGGACAGTTAAAAGCAGAAGACACTCGATATTGACTAATTTAAAAATACTAGTAAACAAGTCAGTTTAAAAATCGTATATTCACTAAGAAAATAGTGAGTACGCTTGTACTATACAGAAAAATTTATTTACGTTCTTGTCTGTAACATCATTACGGTGCGATAAAGCGTATATTCTTGTCTTGGTGGTAACAGTTCACTACGTTTTAAGCAGACGATAATTGCTACTTGACTTGACCTGGCACAAGGCCATAATTATAGAGTGCAACAACAATGGCTTCACTTATGAATTAATGCACAGGTAAAAAAATTTAAATAAAAATAACTCGCTCGACGAATACACAGATGCAATTGAATGTGGCATGTAACACAGAATAAACATTTACATCCGAACAGAATTCTCCGTTGTTCGTGAGAAGATCGAAATGGCCTAACGTCTACAGTTTAAAACAGAATCAGCGAACAGATTTCAAATTTTTTAGAAAGGAGTTGGTACTCACACCGCATTTGTGTCCTATCGTTCCCTAAAATCAATGAAGTTTAAAACCAAGTGTTACCCGACCGTATACCCTTGATTTTAAGTTCCTTGTAGTAAATTTAAACCTGGCACTTAGAGAGAGGAGATGGGCACTGCCAAGTAACACTATGATGCTACACACCTATGAGATCTGAATTTTTTTGTGTGAACAGGTCCTTGTTAGTACAATATGGAAAACAGGAGGGGATGTCGAAGGGTTCTCGGTCCGACCCACTTCTCAAAATCTGACAGAGAATTTTAAGGGAAATCCCTTCCTGGTCCGACTGAGAAGACTTCAGCATCAACCTCGTACACAAATAATAAACAAATTTAACAGACATGACGACGTACCAATAAAGCTACAATAAAAAAAATGCAGACGATAATTGATAAAACATACGAACCACTACACAAACATTTCAAGGATCCTTACAGTTTTTTGACACAAGAAAAAATATGTATTTTTAGTAAAACGCACTACATGCGCGTAACAGTAAACATACTATCTACAGTACACTGTATTCTGCGCGTATGTCGTGTACACCAAGTGAAAGTATTTATTCGTGAGTGTACACACACCAGGATTTATTACATCGTTACGGTTCATTTCACTTCTGTTAGAAATAAAATAAAAAAATTAATAAATTATAAAAATTAATAAATAATAAAAAAATAAATAAATAAAGTATGATTTCTCCTGATTTTCAATTTCAAGGCGGAAAAATAGCTAAAATTCCTCTCAAAATTGATGTAATTAACAATCCTATTCTCATATTATCCTTTCTAACTGATTCTGTCATTAAATGAGCACGGAAAATTTTCTTTTACATTTGTATAAAAAAAAATATTAAAAAAAGAATTAAAAAAAAAAAGTTTCTATAACGCAAATTTAGACAATAGGCTCTTTCCGAAACTTCATGTAAGAAGTAAGTTAATATTGCTTGCTTACATTTACGTTGGGAAACACACGGCATTTAACAAACAGGTTGCCGTACGATAAAACCAAACATCTGCAACTTTATTCACAATACAGACACGTGAACTTTGAACACCACTGAAAATATGAAGAAAAAAAAATTAAATATTTCTTCAACAAAAGTGCCCATGCTTCCAGTTTTCCTGACCAGATAGTTAACACTTTCAAGGAAGAGTGCGAAGGTTTTTATGTCTTTACCCCCAGCTAAAACTAGAAATAATATGTCCCCATTAAATTCAGAGCCTAACAGAATAAAGATTTGACAAAAAAAAAATGTTTAATGCTACAACCCAAGCAACATGTTACCCATTTCGGTTCGTTGAATGAATATTCATTCATCTTTCTTCTAGTAAAAAGGTAAGCGTCACAAAAATGAGTGACGAAGAAAATATGAAATGGAGGAAAAAAGTTTGAATCGATAGATGGATGGAGAGAGAGGGATGAAGGAATGATTGATTCAGATGTTGGAAATGAAGATAGAGAAAAACGAAGAGAAATATCGCAGATGTGTAGGCAGAGGGCAATAGCGTGTCAGGGACGTGAAGCGTCCCGTCAAAAGAGGGGGTAAATTTAACGGGGGGAATAACATCAAATGCCCAAAATAGATAGGATGGTGTTTATTTGTGTGTTTTTTGCGGGGGGGGGATTCATGTAACTAAAGAATTATCACATTATAAACCAATTTTCAGATAATAGAATTTTAAATCAAATTTAGTTTTAGTTTGACAATGACAAAAAAGTGAATGAATGTACTAAAACTGGCAAACATTCAAAAACAAAATAAGTACATTGCGAGAGAGAGAGAGAGATGTGATCTAAGAGTTGAAAATCTATGGCATGAATAGAAACAATAAGGAAACAAACAAATAATGATATTTACAATACAACAAAAAGAGAGGACACATACACACACACACGTTGGATATTAATTTAAATAAATGAAATATTATTTGAAAAATCAACGACAGTGTTATAAAGTCATTTTTTATTTTCATGTGAAAAGTGCGGAAAACAACGCATCCGATTTGAAAACTCCAGAGCAAAAGTTAATTTAAAAATGAAATGAATTGACGGCGTGGTATTTACGAAAAAGAAAATTCAGTGACCCATTATCATACATATTGTGAATAGTTAAAATTCTATTAATTACTTGAATTTTTGTAGATATTTTTTTTAAATGCAGGTGTACTTGGCACAAAGGAATTTTCCATTTTATTTTCCTCGATGTTTATTTCTCAAATTTAAAAAAAGTTAAAAATTTCAAAGCTACATCTCCGTGACGTAAGTAAGAACATTTTCAATTTTTCTTCAATTCTTCTTTCTAATTAAACAAATTTGATAAAAATCGATTGTTTTTTGTTATTGCCTTTTTCTGGCTATTTAGGTGTTAATTACGAAAATTTTTTTTAAGAAAAATATTTATTACTATTCAATTTGACGACATTTTTGTTAAATAAACGAAATATTTGAAGTCTTTTAACTTATGACAACAAAAGTTAGTCCATCGGGGAACCGAATACTGAAACCTTGATCTCTGGCTTCAATGATTCTCTCTTGTGAAACAACTACTCTGTTATATTTACAGTTCGACCGTTTTTTGTTTTTTTGTGGGGAGGGGGTTGCCAAACATGCTTGTCTTGCAGATAAATACCACATGGTTGTGTAATAGTTAGCAAGCTGAACTTTTACATTATGACTAGCGAATTCGATACTCATTATTAGGGATATCATACTTTTGAATTCGTCACAAACAATCCTACTAAACAATAACAGTAACACTAATAGTCACGAAAACCACGGGCACGTGGATGGCCAAATCACTAAATAGCGAAGTTAGTTAAGTACAAAAAAATAAATCTTATCGTGAATATTGATATTGTAAAATTATGATGCTGATGTCGATTTCTTTGTAAATATTGATGATCGTTGTTTTTTTTTTGGGGGGGGGGCAAAACAGTAATAATTTCTATTCTTTGATGAGTGTAGCATAACCAGAAAAACGCAGACGAAGGCATGGAAGTGGGTGGGGATTAGAGACATCACTTAAAGTTGAAAGTTAGTGAAAATGAGAAAAGTACTTACGTAAATCCGGTGAAATTTCGGGACAGTAAACTTTCATTCGTCTCAAGCGTGTAACATCCCACATTGATTTGTATAAGTTAAGCATAGGTATATTCCGTGATTTTAAATTAATTTGGTCAAATCCAAGATCCAGATCTTCACCATTGTGCCTATTATTGTCGTATAAATCGTCATCGGAGAAGTTTCGACCTGCAAGATTTACCAGACTCGTGCGGTTTTGAAATTGGGTATCGTGTAAGGAGAGGTTTTGCGGTAAATGCAGTGATAGTTGTTGTTGATGCTGATTAAGTGGGACCCTTTCGCCCTTGGGAGCGTGTGACAGCGGGGACCCACCGTCTGCTAGCAAACGGTTATTTTTAGTGTTATAGTCATTATTAGAGGACGACAACATTGATGAATGTAATGACGATGAGGATGAGGATAAAGAAGAAAGTGAAGCCACATTAGCGTGGAAACCTCTGGCAGTGACGGCCGCCTCCCGTAGATTTAGACGCGTTTTGGAGATGTTTGAAGCCAACCTGATGAGGGATGCGATCCGACTAACATAGATATCATTAAGCAATTTCTGACTCCCTAAACTCATGCCGAAAAGAGAGTTGTGATCCGCTACAGGGCTCTTCATTCTCCGGCCTGCCTCAGCGCCCCCGTTAACTCCATGTCTACTAAGGGCCAGCTTCCGTATAGCCTTAACATAGCGTCCTCTGTTGTGTACCACCAAAATCTGCGAGAGGGTCACCATTACCAGGGTAATAAGGACGAGCAGAAGCAGTAAGGGCGGTATGTCTTTCTTTTTGAACATGCTGTGCTTTGTAGTAAACACTACAAAGACGACAATAACAGTGGTCCCAACATCAACAACAACAGAAGCATCCGGAGTGGTCGATGTCCTCTAAATGGTAAGATCAGCTGGTAAAGAAGGTTTCTTCTTGGAAAATAATGTACGGGATAGGAGAGAAAGAAAAACTCAGGGGAAAAAAGCGTAAAAATCGAAGAGGGAAAAAGAGGCACTGTCCGTCCTTTATTATTGTTTTTTTGGTGTGTCACCGAACAAATTTCCGATTGTCCACACTGAGGAAGGCAACGACGGAGACGTGGGGAACTGGTCGCGGTTCCAAACTCGATGGACATTTTATAGGGCCCGCCTCTACAGTCGTCCTCCAGCTGTGTACTATCGCTAGCAGCACCATGGCATATCGTGGTGCCTCGTCCGTATCTGAGAATCGAGCCTCAATACGTGATTTTTCCTCCTCACCCTCTCACTTCATTCTCTTGATCTTTACTCTTCTCTCTGCGTTTTTTGTCCCCTTCATTCACTCTTTTCTTTCACTTTCTTTTTCGATCACTCTCTATGTTTGCAAGGTACGCACTCTCGCAATGTACAGCGAACGAATTTTACTGATGATTACTGGTTGGCGGTGGTGGAGTCTCACAGAGTAATTGTAATTACTACTACTACTAGAGTTACCACTAAGACTGCTACCGATACTACTACTGCCGCTTCTATGGCTAGATCGGATCACTACAACTACTACCACTGTTATTGTTGAAGATTCAAAACACTCGTAAGGTCTTGGCGCGCATGGTTTACCTTATTTTTTTTAATGCCAAAGTCTCCATGTTTTGCCAAATTATTTTATGCTTCTGAAAAACTATTTTTAACTATCGTTAAACATTTTTGCATTTGCTTTTTTGCGTGTGTCTCTATGTATTCGTACATTTTTAAATGGATTCTTTAGTTTAATCCAGCATTATTTCTTATTACTAAAAACGCTAATTTTAGTAGATTCATCTGTCAAAAGTTGTAATTTTCTTATTTTTTTCTTTTTTTTAAACAGTGAAATTAGTAGCAACCGGCCTAGATCGAGAAATCCCGCTAAAAAGAATAATTGCGCATATTTTCATTAACACGACTTCTCGATCTCCCACTTGTTAATTTCACAGTTTAAGAAAAAATAAATTAAAAAAATAAGGATAGCATCTGAAACGTGTACTCATTAAAATAATGTCTATACAAGAAAAGAAAATATATATATATATATATATATATAATACACGCACGCGTGTGCACACTAAAATACGTCTTGTCATCTTTTTTTTTTTTTCTTTTAAGACTGACTACAAATAAATGCTTTTATAATTTAGTTTTGTTTTCATTCATCATCAGTTTATGTTCAAGCGTTTTTGCGGTCAGATCACGTTGAAAACTCCGGATGTCGTCCGATCACCGAAGTTAAGCAGTGTCGAACCCGGTCAGTATTTAGAGGGGGGGATTGCAAAATTGGGAACGTCGGCTACTGTAAGATACCTCTCACAATTTGAAATAGGGTTTATAACCCATAATGAGTCGATAAGCCGTTAAAAAAAAAAATCATTCGTTTGCCGTCGAAAAGCAGAAAATATCACGACATCAAAAGGATGCACTTGCAGTTAAAAATTAAAAAAATATAAAACACCATGGTATTCCTGAAAATAAACTCTACAATATAAAGTAAAGAAAACTCGAGCAAGATAATTGATAACAAAATGAGAAATGACTAAGACGTGTTTTGCAGCTTAATGAGCAAAATACCAAAATGTACGCCATTTTCAAGAAAAATGCAAATTTTATTAGTATTCAATATTCATTATTTTTTAATTATTCATCAAGTTCATTAACGGAAAATAAAGTCCCACATGGAGGGTTTGCAGATTTGTTTAATTAATAAAACTAGACTGTCTACACTTACAGTTTGGAAATAAAACTATTCGTGTTTAGAAAACATGAAAAAAAATACAAAGGGAAAAGTCATACAATCGACCCGACTGTAATACTTTCCTTTCTTTTTTGTGGGTGTGTAACGGGGATTCAGAAACGTGAAAAGAACTATTTGCCCGATTCGGCTATTGTTAAAGAGAAGAGATTAAAAAAAAAAAAAAAAGTTGGATGAAATTGAAATGTGTCGAAACGAATGCAAAAGAACTGTCATCATGTTTTTTTATTGTTTTCTTTCACCCCACCCTATACATACCTATTTTGGAATTGGGAACTGGAGAAATCTGTCAGCCAACTCCTCACACCCAACATACACTTTACTTTAATAAAAAGCATTCTCTATTTAGCAGTTTGGCTTTTGTTATTATTTCTATAGAATTGGAATGTTGCCTCAACTAAATAATGAAAATTGAACAAAATTTCAAGCCGCCGGTTTTCCACCTCCTTATATATAATTTTAATTTAAAATAAAGTTTTTGCTCGGTAAAGAATAAAATAAAACGATAGTTGATCGCTTGCTGTTGCGATTTTCACTTTTTTCCCCCCCGCAGACTCCAGTTGCAGCTGACTGGGGTAATTAGGAGGGGAAGAGTTGAAAGGGTCCCCTTCACTATAAACAACATTTTTTTTAAACTGCTTTCCCGCCGATCGGCACAAAATACGAACATTCTTTTTAAAAAAAAACACTACTAACATTATCGGCGACCTTTTCTTGAGTTGAGTCGCTTATCAACGAAAATATGAAAGAGAGTAGATTTGAATTCAGTATCTGACAACATTTGATCGAGAATTAAGTCAAAATTCAAAGATTCAAAACGCACATGGATGATGAGGATGAAGAATAAAAAGTCAACCAGGCGGACGACCCCGTCACTTGTCTTGTTTATTACTGCAAAAATGTAAGTAAAGGTTCGATAGAAAGAAGAGAGCCATACTTGCATTTTCAGCGCGTCGAGAAAGAGGTTACGAAACTCATGAGAGCAAATTCTAAATGCAACATTTAAAGTTTGGTTTTCTTAAAAACTTCACTCTCAGTCCATCCATGACCAATGAGAACACAACACACCCTACTTAATACGTAAATCAAATAATAGTGCGTGCGTATATATATATATATATATATATATATATATATATATATATATATGGCTCATGTGATAAAAACGTGTTCTCTTTCCCGTATATGTGAACGAATTTTATCACCCATGTCTGATATTCATCGAAGTCAGTAAATGTATATAAAGATTTCACCACCTGTAAAAACTATTAGTATTAAGGAATTATCAAGACTTTGTACAATATAAAATGATTTTTCTGTAGATTAACACAAATATACAATTTTATTTCTCTTGCAAATATTGTTGCAACTTCAAAAATAAAATAGAACTTTTAAAAAAATGTCTTTAGACCAATCTTGCAGTTCATGACTTTTGTAATGAATTCGACCCGCACTGGGTGCCTCACTACGATGGCTTTGTGCTATACGAAACAAAGTAAAAAAAAAAATCTGATTAATAAAAATTGTAATATTAATGCGGCTCTTCCATAATATGTAATATTAATAATTAATGTGTAATACTATTCATACTTTTAAAAATTTTAACAGCTAGCCTGCAAAGATTTCAGAGTCATGTTAAAAAAGAAAGAAACGCACAGAAGCTAAAACATAAGAAAGAAACAAAAAGAAAGAAAAAAATCAACGACAAAAATCAATATCAACGACAAGCGTCAGACAAAAAACAACAAAAAGTAAAATAAGATGACAAATTTGCGGACGTAGTAGAAAACAACCCCTTAAGTTATTAAAAAAGAATTATAACTTAGTTGCTGACCTCGGAAATAAAAAAATTAAATAATAACCTTACAGTTTGTATCTCTGGGAAACAAGTACTAAATTTTACAACAGGTTGTTGTCATTCAATTAAAAACATGCCAGCCTTTTAATACAAATCGATGCCAATAAAAAAACCATTTTCCCCAAAGTTAAGCACAAAATAGTTAGAGATCAAAAGACTTGCTAACAATTTAAATTAAATGCAAGTTTCACATAATTCAAATGCATAAGCTTTCATTCCCCGCCCCCAGTAAACTAAAATTAACTAAAATGTATGAAATTTATCTGTATCAAACACATATCCATTTCTACGAAACTTTTCACATTAGAATGTCTATTTTGAGACAACAAAATCCACAGAAAAATCAACTTGCACACATATACACAAAAAAAAAACTATATATATAAACTTAAAGTTTTCTCAAATTATTGGAAGATTATTTACTTTATCAATTGCGACTGACTAATTAGCAATGCTGTTGTCACTGCTTGATCAAAATCTTCACATGCAGAGAGGGTGGCAACAGTGGAGGGGGACAGCGAGGGCGGCAGAGAGAGTAGCAGCAGAAAGGATTATCGAAAAATGAATATATTAGATCAGCTCTTCTTAAACTTTTTTTCATTCATGACCCCATTTTTTATGACGAGATTTTTTTCCCGACCCCAGGTATTAACCAACTACCTGTGAAAATACATCCGTTGTCCCTGCCCGAGTCGCAACGGCGCCGCACGCGCATTTTATTTACGTTGCGCATCACGTTAAATATTGGGCGTTTGTGAAAGAACATAGGAAGTGAAATTAAAGTGCTTAAATTTAATTTTCACCACCCCAGCATTTCGCTTCGCGACCCCATTTGGTGTCGCGACTCAGTTTAACAGGCGCTATATTAGATGATAGAGTTGCCTTCATCTCTGCCACTTCCAAATTCTTGTTGAATCATTCTGAAGAGAACTAGTTCCGCCATAATACAAAATACAACTTTTTTATAAGGGGGAAAATAAATTATCACTAAGAGCATATAAGCTTAAGATCCCAGTTTCAGGGTACACTACCCACGGATTAAAATTTATGGGTGTATGGTTTTCCGAGTTTAGATAAAAAAAAAAAATCCAAATGCTGCTTTTCATGGTTAGTATGATATCCTGACATTAAAGATTGATTTAACGACCTTATTTCTGACTTGGCCCTAAAATACTCCAAGCGATGGAACTCAGATTCTTACCAATTTTACCATAGTTGATTTGTCACCATGATAATATCGACGTGGTGAAGCGATCCTGGCGTGTGGCACTTTTGGAAAGTGCCTGAAAATCACACCACGGGTTAATCTAAGCCTTGTGAGTGAAATTAGGTAGACTGAACCGTTTGGAATCCGTCGATGATTGTTTTAGTGTAAAGTCACAAGTCATCGTGACCGAGGGTTTGATTGTGTCGGCCTTGTTAAAAAATAAATTAATCACGCCAGATTATGCGCTCTCCAAATAAATCTAAATTGCAAAGATTCAGTATAAAACACGTGGACTGTAGGTTGAACTAACGGGTTAATAATAGGGACTTACTAGCCTCGCCCATGGCAGACAAGCGTACTCTAAAACGAGTAGTAGACGGATATATACCAAACAATACAGAAGATGCAAGAAATAAACGCGTAAAAGAGCTCAATGTTCATGAGTACAAGGCAACATACATAATTTGAAGTAACTTGCACAGCGGCTTACTAGGGAGGCGGATATAGCCTGTACACCAGGGAACTAAACAGCCCTGCCTTGCATAATTCGCTTTCCTCTTTGGATAAATGAACGCGATTTCATTATTTCACTTTGGCTCCCCCACCCCAGGAGGCAAAAGAAATATAGCGATATTGAAGAGTTTCCCATTTTAACCCTCACAGATGAAACATTTCAATCGTTGGAATTCACCTCTTGGAAGGTGTGAGTGGGTGTTCATTTTCCATTTTTTCACAGGGGTGGGGAGAAAGCAAAGCACTTACGACATGAAGATCCTTTGCAATGAAAATCGATTAGCCAGTAAATTGCTGTGCAAGTATATATACATATATATATATATATATATATATATATATATATATAATTTATTAAGAAACGAAAATCTTGGTAATAGGTATGGATAATCGCAAGGAGGATGACATCCTGTGAGCTCAATTTTAAGTCAGAGCGAATAATTTAATTTAAAGAAAAACAAAACACTTTAAGGCTCCATTTGTAATAATTTTTTTCACCAGAGAATTTATTTTTCTCTGGATCTTCAGACTTCACTTTCGAAAAGGTGAAACGAAAAATGAATCTAAAATTTACACTTTTGACGGGCAGTATTAAGATTATATATAAGTAGACATAGAAGGTGGTGAGGAATGGCGTGAGAGACATGGTCGAGTTTAGAGAGGGAAGGGTGAGTTTTAAAATTTATTTTTATATTTAAATATTTCTTTTTATTATAATACTTAATATTGAGGAAGGAAGGGGTAAGGATCAGACAATGACCTATTTAATCGGTCAACTCAACGAAAATAATATGGGAAAAAGAGAAAAAAAAGAGAAAAAAAGGGAAAAAGAAAATGGGTAGGGAGAAGTAAAGATATAAGAGATGTACGTAGGGTTTTGGAGGAAGAAGAGGGGTAGTATAGCAATTTGGATAAACACAGATTTTAACCTTTGATAGTAATTTAAATGTTTAAAAACTCCACAAAGAAATTAAATTTAATGCTTCTTAGCAATTTAAATATTCAACTTCTCCACAAATAAATTAGGGATTTAATATAAGTCGAATACTATATTAATAAACAACAATAATAATAAAATAAAAATATACTAATAGTAATATTTTAATATTGTGTATGACTGTTAAGGTAAAATCTTTATCAGTTAGAGTCTAATTCATGAATTTAATTTGTAGCTATTTTTAGATGGGCAATATTTCTTAATTAAAGTTTAGGTTTCAAATCAAGATGGAGTAAGATTTGAAGTAAAAAATAAAAAAAAATACTGTTTTTTCATACATACACCACATACATATTTACGTAAAAACACATACAATCATATACATGTACAATTACATATATAACCACATATACATGTATCGATATACATCGGTATATAAGCATGTACATATACAAATACTTACATATACATTTACATATCTCCACACACATCCATATTTATACATATTTAAATTTTATCTTAAATTGTACAGTTAACGTTAGGTGGTGAATTAAGTGTTTAAAGTTCAAAAATTATTTTTAATTTTAATATTTTTAACATCCTGAATAATGGTTAAGGAGTAACATTTTTAATTTAAATCTAAATGATCAATTTAAATTGAGATTATCTCCAGATGAGTAAAATTTCCAATCATTCAAGTCTAATTAGAAATTATTTAAAGAGAAAGTAAGATTAAATGGTAATAAAAAATTGTCTGTTCTTCCATTAGAACTCTCTCTATATAAACATACACCCATGTTTACATATATATGCATACAACTATATCCTACACCTGTGTGTGTGTGTGTGTGTGTGTGTGTGTCTTGAGCAATAAAAATAGTTAAAAATTAAAATTTCAAACACACTGTGTTGTCTATTAATATGTTTTTTAATTTTTTTTTTTTTAATTAAGTTCCTCGACGAGTTTCGGCCAGCATCATGGCCATCATCAGGAGAAGAAATTCATGCTTCTTAATAGCAGTGAACTACAGGGATGAATGACAGTCTGAGGAATTTAAACTTGGACTGTAGTTTTCATTGGTTTTTTATATATAACTAATTTTTGGGGCAGTTCTGGGATTGGTCAAAGATCATTTCAAGTTGGGTTTTTTTTTAAGGAGAGATTAGGAGACTCATGAGTCTCAGGTTTACCTCTTTGGTCATTTTGATATGTTTACTGGTTGCTGGGAAGTGTGTGTGTGTGTGCATGGAAGACTTCATCACCTCCGTAAGCATGCATATATATATATATATATATATATATATATATATATATATATATATATATAAATTACTCACACCACGATCACCACAAGTTTTTCGTATCATATAAGATGACTATTTTAATAAATTACAATACAGTTATAAAATTACGATACAATTTCAATGCGAACTAAAAAAATTACAAATAATGGAGTTTTATTTGTCAAGTTTTAAAGCCACGGAAAGTTCTATTTCTACGACATTATTAGAAGACCTCAATGCATAGAGATGAGTCAATTACCCCATCTCTATGCACACGCACAGAGTAACGGTTTAATAAATGTTATTAGCAAAGTGAATCGGCAAAACTAAGACTGCTTATATACATTTAGCATAAATATGTCCCATTTCCCTTTGTGTTTCCTTGACACACATAAGACTCGTCCATGGTATGCCACGATAGTTTACGAAAGAGAAAGTGGATGCGTGTGAATTTAATCAAACCACATTCCCATAACTACTTTACTAGTTGAAAACATTATTGTTAACCCCATTATTACCCTTGACAACAGATACCCACACACTAGCCGTATTACCTCCGCCTTGCTGCGTGTCACAGTTTTTTGTTTTTTGATTTTGTGCCATCTCAACTTTTGACTCCAGGGGTCATCATCATGCGATGTGAGCGAGAAAAGAAAATTCAGTGCGTTTTAAAAAGTAGATTTTGATTATTTAAATGCCGTTATTTTTTTTTAAACTAAATCAAATGCAGTGAAATCTACTGAAGGCATTTGTGCCCAAGCAGATAAAGTTTACTTACATTATTTACTAGCTTTGTTGTTATCACAACGCTTCGGCCACTATGCCCGCTGGTCCTTGTCAGGTGCTAAATAGCAGTACTAAATAAGAACTAAACGAGATATCCCTGGATATTGACAGCGGAACGAGAACAATATACCCCCGTAGATTAAATAGAGTTCAGCTGGAAATTCCGAAGGTTACTCGGATCAACAAGCACCTGATGAAGGCCGGAGGACACGACGACCGAAACGCTGTGATAACAACAATAAAGATGGGGACATGAGTCGACTTGGAAATAATCTCAATAATAATAACTCCTCATCCCAAATATTCAGACAGAAATTATCTGCAAACTCACCGCCTTTTGCCTTCGACTAGAGTTCATGCCTATCTTCAGTTTAACTCCTCTCAAAATTGTAAATCCGAATAGTTATCAGCTAATAAATAGATTAATAGTTTTTCTATGACGTGTTGTACAGCGAAATATGATTTCCAAAAGCTAAGCAAAGTATTAAGAAACAGGAAAATATTGTTAGAAACAAAGAAAAGAGTAATGAATTGTTATGTGATATCAGTTATCAGTCCTCCTATATGGCAGTGAAAGCTGGACAATCACCTCACAGATAAAGAAGAGACTTGAAGCAACAGAAATGTGTTTCTACAGAAGGATGCTGAGAATACCATGGGCAAAACATGTGAGCAACAACAAAGTTCTGGAGGACAAAAAGGACACTTGTACTTAACATTAAGAAGAAACAATTAAGGCTTCTGTGACATATGAGGAAAGAAGGCTTGGAAAATTTGATACAGACAAATTGAAGATAAGAGAGACACAAAAAAAAGCAATGCACAACCTACTTGATGAGCTTGAGTGAATGGATGGTCGAGCATGATTTGGAAGAGATAACAAAAAGACAAAGTTATAAAGAGCTATAAAAGACAGGAAATTGTGGAGGGCTATGACTGTCAACATTCTGAAAAGATACGGCACATAGAAGTTGTCCGGGTAATTTTTAAAGAAATACACATCGAATAAACTTCAGAAGTACAAGATCTGATGTTCTATGCCGGATAAGTTAACCGAGTTTCACTTTAGAAAAGAAAATATAACAAACGAAGCCTCATGTATGCAAAACGTGCAATAACCCTGAAGCTATGTAAAGTTTTCATATACCTCTGTTGTCAAAGTTAACCACATCAGGATTATTTTCATTGATCCATTTGATTAATGTATATTTTGTCACTCTAGAAAGCAATGAAATGTCTTTCGTTGAGCGAAAATATACAGTTTTGTATGTATTATACACTTATTTTGTATGTGTCTATAATAAATACTACATTTCGCTAAAATTTGGCTTTACTTTCAAATCTCCTGATGAGTGAATATCACATCCGCAAAACTCAGAGTTGAGAAAGTTGAACATTTTATTTGTTGAGATTATATATATATATATATTTTAAAAATATGATTCCTTCGCTACATAAGAGTTCTCATGTTTCAAGAGCCGAGAGCCCTAATATAATTTTTGAAATTAAGTTGAATTAAGGTGTCTGGTCACGCTTCCTCGTCAAGCGAGAATTTGGGAATAAGCCATCTTGTGGTTAGCGCGTGTTTATAAGTATGGTCTCTTGCAACATTAGTTACTATGGAAACGGCTAGGGTCGGCTATATTGATATGGTGGTCTAAGAGTTAAGAATTAATTTTTATCTACCGACCAGTCCCCTTCGAAAAGTTTATGTCAGGTTATATTGGGGTGCCTATATATATATATATATATATATATATATATATATATATATATATATATATATATATATAGGCTAGTTTAGTCCTGATTAATCTAACACACCGAGCTTGAAGATGAAATTATGTTGACAATCATGATATTTTATCTATAATAATAATATAAAAAACAACATTCTTAATATTGCTTTACAGTTTATGTATTGAGCACCCACCAACCTTTTATCATATATATATATATATATATATATATATATAACAACTTGTTAGTTTTGTTCCGTGATTGATGCAAGTAGTTGAAACTGACACATCTCTGATATTGAGAACTTAAACTACTCGAATTTGTTCCACGAAGAACAGTGATCATTTTTTTTTTATTTACCTATTTTTCTTTGATCTCTTTTGCCTTAATTTTTATAGACACGATTAGGTCGTCTTTACATTCTACGACCATTAATATAGCAACATTTAAAACATTTACTTATGTGTTAGTTAAGTTTAATAGTTTTGGTGAAAATTAATAACTTATTATTAAAATACCTCACGCAAAAGAATTTTGCTTATTTTAAATGCACACGAAAAAAATAAAATTGAGCAAATAAAGTCCGTCTTCCTCAGTTTAATATAGGACAACTTTGAATATCAGTTTCAGACTTTTTAAACGATTTCACAATGAAGCAAAAAGCACAATAAAAAAGGTCATTAAATAAGAATTATGGAAATCTGTTGAAATTAACATTCCAGGCTCTCGTCCGAATCGAATGGAAAGATATTATGGTATGAATTATAACAAAGCAGTTTGGAGATGCTGCTGCACAGGCTCGATCAAGTTAAGCCATTGCTAGTCTTTATTGGCTAACAATGTAACCATTTGTCAATATTGGTTCAGTCCAAAAACCGATTTTTTCATACATTATAACGGAAGGCATAACTTTTCGTCGGCAGGGATACGGAATCGACGCTAAATGTTGACAGTGTGTTTGTTTTTTTGTTTAAAAAAGAAGCGAACATTTGAATCTAAAATAAGTAAAAAAAATTCTTCCAAGTTACATCCTTTAAAAGAGAAACAAGCTGAAAAATATTTCAAAACAAAAAGTAAACTCCGAGAGATAAGGGTTAGCACCATTACTTCACAGTTCCTTCCTTATTGATCGATCTTTTGATTGCTTTTTTTTTTACGACTTATCAACCCATTACAGGTTATTTAAAGCTAGAAAATATTTTTAGATTGTAAGAATATTTTTTTTTGAAAATAAGTTTTAGTGATGAAAGTCTTACTAACTAACCCATAACTGTATGTGGATTCATACTTTTTCCAAGGATAGTTGCGCGTAAGTGAATAGAGCGAACTCAACTGAAATTGGAACTGCTCTCCGATTATCAATTCCGAGCTATTATCCATTACACCATCTACGCATCCGAGCTTAGAGTACCTGGTATTCTGAAACGGTAAGCTACTTGGGTACTGACCAGGCTCGACGTTGCTTAACTTCGGTGATCTCATGGGAACAGGTGTTTCAACGTGATGCGGCCGCGGGTAATTCTTTCATTTAATTCCAGTTACTAAACTGATAACAGATAATAATTTTATTAATTATATCTCAGTTATTAAATTAAAATTTGAATTATTGAGATAATATTAATAAAATTATTCAATGCAAAAATGTAATAATTGAGAGTGCGATAATTTAATTTTAATATAGTAATTAATAATTTTATTAGTTATTATATCTCAGTTATTAAATTAAAAGTGTAATAACTGATAATATAATAATTAATAAAATTATTTATCATATCTTAGTTAAATACCATTATAAAGGTAACACAATAGTTTAAGAAATTTTTATAGTATTTTGAATTGTAAGAAGCATCTTCAAAATTACCTAAGAAAAAAATCAGTAAAATATTAGATAATTGCTTAAAATATTTTAATTTTTAAACATTACCTGATAGTTAAAAAACAAAAACAAGCCATTCTTGCAATTCGTAAATTTATGTCAAATTATCGATGAAGACGTGAGAATAGCAAGACTCAGTGGTGAAGAAATGCTTGTCTAGAAAATTTTATGGTGTAATATTTGTTTCAAAACAGATTAATTTAACTTTAAATTTGCTAATTTCACGAAAGTAACGTTTCAAAAATATTTTATTTTATCTTAGGCGGATTTTTTAAAACAAAGTTTTGTTTACATTTCTCTAAAAAAAAAAATTTTAAAATGGCCTCTTCAATTTATTTTTCAGAAGAATCAACTAAAATTATTATAATTTCTATTTGAAATACCCTACAGTGTTTTGCTTTCTGGAATTAGAAAATTTAATCCTTTAGCTTTCAATTGAAGCTGGTGGAAAGCTTCAAAAATGATTTTTCATTTATGAAAAATACCTTTAAACCTTAGATATACAGAATTTTTGGAGGTACATTCTGTAAAGTATTAAGTTTACCTCCCTGGGCTGTTTTGTAATAAAAATGCCAGTAACACATTTTTATGTACAAAAAAAAAATTATTGCTTTTCTGAAAATATCTATTTAATATATAAATATTTACAAAAATTAATTTTCGTTTTGTACAAAGCCGTAATAAGTGCTCAGTACCCTGGTGCCAGCACTGCGTAAAAGTGCATGCAAAAAAAAAAATCGAATTCTGATTCTATTTCCCGTCGCCAGAATGTTTTACATCGGGGTTGGGGTGAATAAGAATTAACTAAAATTAGCTGACATTTTGACATGTGGTGGTGGTGGTGGGGACTCTCCCGAGGACGCCTTGCATGCAGGAATGTCCCAACTGGAAGGCTGACGCAACAGAGTTTCTCTACACTAATTCACATTCACACATACTTGGGTTTGTGTCAGAAGATTAGAAAATACCAAATATAAACAAATACGTATGCACACAAACAAGAAATCAATTTTAAATGTATGTAAATATTTTGGTACCAAGCCGTCGAGACATGAAGAAAAAGTTAACTGGAAGAAAAAAACCACTGTGACTTTCATCGTCACTTGGTTTCTACATACTTGCAGCTTTGGACAAAACGAAAATTAATTTTTGTAAATATATATTTATATGTTAAATAGGTATTTTCAGAAAAGCTAAGTTTAAATGCAAAAAAATCATTTTTATTGAGAGCATTAACTGAACGAAAAGTCTTGAAATTAGTTTTGATATTCAATTTCTCACAAATCGTGAAATAATTTTAAAAGCCATTAGCATCAATAATCTTGCCCTGAGCGACCTTTTATCGAATTAAGGAGGCGGGAAAAAGCACTGAAATTATCGCTAGGTATCATTCAAACGCAAAATATAAAAATAAAACGAATCTTAAACTACTCGAATTTGTTCCACGAAGAACAGTGATCATTTTTTTTTATTTACCTATTTTTCTTTGATATCGTTTCCCTTAATTTTTATAGACACGATTAGGTCGTCTTTACATTCTACGACCATTAAGTAAGCAACATGGTTCGAACAAAGAAATTCCCGACGAGGTTTGAATTCATATTCAATATCTTCATTTCACCATAACGATACTATATTGATTACGCTACAAAAGCTAACCAACAAACAATTAGTAATTTTACTGGAAGGTTACAAATTATTAGTTTAAACCTTTCTCTCATAAGAGACCAACTTGAGTAAGGAGCTTGAAAAAATTCATTTTACAGTTGGAAAGAACTTTTTTTTTTTTTAAGTTTTCTTCAAACAATTCATTTTTTTACGCAAAATAATAGTGGACCCGCTATACGCAGCTAATTTTTTGGAAGGTTTAATATCATGCATTTTCAGTGATCATTTTCACTATACACAGATAATTTTTTTTCTGGAAACATTAAAATCCACATTCAGGGAACGCACAATATATGAAGTTGGCTTATGCACTAGTCGAAACGGTAAACCGATTTTCACATATTCGTTGATCCGTCAGCACTCGACAGGAATAAAGTCGATAAAGAAGTCTTTTTCCAAGATAAAATAATGGTGATAAAAACAAATTTGTCATTAATATACCAATCGAATCAGTCCATTTAAGTTGCATTGAAAAGAGAAGAAACTATGTATCGAAGAAACTCCAGGTTATATACGGCAAACACGGCCAGCCCTTAGTGATGCAGTGGATACGGCATGGTTGACATTAGTCTGAGTGTTTCTTATGCATCTGATTGACAAGCTACTTCTTTCAACTACCTCACTCTTCGACGATCTTACCCTTTGGCGATGTTCCCTTTTAATTATCTGGACGACATCCCCAAAAGAGGGGAAATACGTACCCTTCTCCCTCTAGATATGAGCCATTGTATTAGATCACCCTTTGACAATAGTTTTAGGTTTCCTAATGTCTGACTGCTATATTCCGTGCTAATAGGAATATATACTTCAGAAACACGGTGGATAAAATAAGTAAAGGTTTCTCGTAAAACCAGTACAATAAGAATAAAGGTAACAGTTATGCACAAGGTCGTCGCAAGTCAGTCTGTTGAGTGCTGCTATTAGAAGGTCGGTAGTTCTCGCGTAAGTCCGAGTCGTACTCAACAGATCCCAGCTAGACAATATTTTCCAGCCTCCCCACGAAGGTAGGATGTGGCACAAGGCCGAATTTAATGTGGGGCGATCCGAGCCCGTAGGCTCGGCCCAAAATTCCCCGTAACCCCGCATAAACGGGTTCGGGTCTGTCTACCTCCCCGGACGAGAGACTGCCCTTCAGCATAGCCTCGTCCGGGTTCCTCTCTGCCCGAAGGCAGAGTTCGACAGTACAACTGAAAAATATTTCAGCTAGAGTATCTAGCAACTGTCACACGCAGTCACATGTGGCACAAGGCCGAATTTAATGTGGGGTTCCCGAGCCCCTAGGCTCAGCCAAAATATCCCCGCAGACCCCGCATAAACGGGATCGGGTCTGTCTACTGCCTCGAAAGAGACCCTGTCCTTCGACATAGCCTCGTCCGGGCTCCTTTCTGCCCGAAGGCACAGAGTTCGACAGTACAGCCGAAAAAAGAAATTCAGCTAAACTCTGTAGTCCGTTGACTTACAGATACTTATTAGTAGTTACTATCTATAGTGTAGTCACTCGGCGGGGAGGGGTGACAGATTATTCCATTACATCACTGACTTTCACGTGATGATCGGTTCTCGCACCTTATACGTTTCCGCATACACATGGAAGGTTACAAATCATTAGTTTAAACCTTTCCCTCATAAGGGGCAAACTTGAGTAAAGAGCTTGAAAAAAATTTACTTTACAGTTGAAAAGAATATTTTTTAAACATTTCAAGCCAAGAACGACATTAAAGCCACTAAGACACGAGGGGGTTATTGAGTTTGAAAAGAAATAGGTAAGTATTATTAAGGAGCGAGAACAATAAAAGAAGAGGAGTCAAAAAGAGAACGATTGACATTGCATTTAAACTTTTGAAGATCAAAGATGGCTGGAAAGCATGGAGCCGGAAAAGAGTTCCGCAAGTGAGAAGTGCGAGAGAAGAAACTGTTAGCATAGAACTTACGGTTGCATCTAGCCAATTCAACTGTAAAAACTGATGATACCTTGCTGCCAACCTAGCACTGCACTTAAGTACATTACGCCTAGCTCCCATGGCGAAGAGTTCATCAGAAAAAGTAACATGAAAGACTGGGTAATTTTTGTCTTTGATACGGTACCTCATATTTAAGCCGATCTTCTATCACCGTCTGAGAGAAAGATAATTAACATCAGCGCTACTTTACCTGGCTTTCAGGTCGGGATAAAAGTCTAGTATCGGTTCTATAAACCATTTTAGTCATGAATTAGAATTTGATATCGCTGGGAGTGGATAGCTTTCCATACAACCACCCTTCTTAAAGACAAATCAAAACTTATTCCATTCTGAAATGCAAACACAGGCTAATTTGGCACGCAATAAATTGCAGTTATAATAAAAATTGTAACATAAATATGTTATAAAATCACTACAAAAATAGCCATTTTGTTTCAACACTTCTGGTGTCTTATCAAGTGATGATGTTGATTGTAGAATAAAGGGTTTTAAAAGGTTCAAATTAATTAACCACCCCTCACAAGGGGAAACGCTGTTACATAATCAAAATACAAGTATACGAGAATTCAAAAAACTTGACAACGAGGTAGGGTTATAATAACTATTAAATGCTTTAAAATTGGGGTTATACTAAAATAGAATTTATTCTAACTAATAAGTATTAAATTATACAATAAAATATGAAATTAAAATTAATAATTGCCCATTTTAAAATCTAAATTTAACCTCTATTAAGTTTAAAATTATAAAATTACTAAGGAAAAAAGTATATGAGACTTGTTATAAAATTAGAAATATTTTTCCGTACACGACAACTGAATTCATTCTCTCTCTCTCTCTCTCTATATATATATATATATATATATATATATATATATATTATCCATTAGGACGATAAGCGTAAAAATATTTTTAGCAAAGGTAACTTATAAACTTTCTGCTTAAAGAGGATGCAAATAAATTATTTATGGAATTATTGTACGGGATTTTGAGTGTTTTTGTTTTTAAAAAAATAATTACTTGGAAATTCTTACAAAAAATCGATTATTGTCGGATTTTAGTGAAACTTTCAAGACTTATTCCCAATAAAAGTATTTTTAGTCAAAGAGGACCCTCATTTAGAGAACATCTATTCTGAATGGTACAACAGAAATTCAATAAAATTACAACATTAATTAAAAAACCTTTTAATTGTTTTTATAAACAAAATATATTATGAATACTATTTAAGAAACATCTTTTTCGACGAATAAAAAATTTTCACAAGAATTATTTTCATTTTTTTAAGGTTTTGATTAAAATGATTTATAAACTTTATACATTTTTTAACATTGTGTAGCCGTCAAGTGATATTGTTATTAAATTAAAATTATTAAATTAGAACTGTATTTACTAATTACAAATGGAAAAAACTTACAAACCTTCAAAGACCTCAAAGAAAAATTTTGATTTTTTTTTTTTTTTTGAGTGTTCAAACGTTAACTTTCGAAAATTACGGATTCCCACGCACGAAGCTATCAGACAATAAGTGATAGCTATAAATTATAATTTTACTGGTCATTTAACATTTTCTCTACAAGGCTTTTCCCAAGTAAAACCAAAACATTTAAAATATTACATTGAAAATTCAAAATATTTTACGCAATGTTACTAAATTACTACGGTGTAACCCGGATATAAGAGAGTTGTCGGGACCGTAGACTAAGTCTCTTATATCCGGGTTTCTCTTATATCCGGGTTTGGTCTATTATATATACATTAACACAGGCTCTAATTTGGGACCAGAGAAAATCTATCTTATATCCGGGTTACACGGTATATTGAAAAAGGAAATAGAAAAGGCGTTCACGCCGACTTATCGATTTTCGAAACAAAAAAGATTCCTATAAATTTAAATTCGAGTTGAAATACATCAAAGTAATTTGCTTATTGGGAATATTAAATTAAATCTATTAGCTTGAAATTAAAACAAAAATTAAAGCTTTAAGGACAATTAACAGAAATTTTAAACTTCGGTATCACTTTTTGGAGGTAACTAGTTTTCAGAGTCTAGTAAGCCATATATAAAGATTTTAACGATTCTTTTCTTTATTTCAATAGTGACAAAATTAAATTGTAATGAATGTTGTTATAAATGACGTCGGATTTATTATTACTATTATGAATTTTTACATTAAACTTATGTGTGTGTATATATATATTCACACACGTCTGTAATTGAAGGGTCATTTTTTTTCACGTCTGTAATGTAATTATTGCTAAATTACTTAAAATCCCTTACATTTTGACCACATTTTACTTTAACGATGTACCCTTTGAATAACCACACTCAAAAACGTATTAGATATTACCAAACTAAATGCGTTTTTTTCCGAAATAACAAAAAACTACTTACAGCTTTTAAAAATTTACCAAAAATCAGGAAATTGTCAGATTTAAAAATAAATTCTCAGCATTTTTTTATTAATGAATTGTTCATCGAATTTTTTTTGAATTAGTTATTTATTTATTTTTTTGACTTCTAATATAGTACTATAGAGGTACCTCCAAATAAAAGCTATACCTAAAGTTCAAAAATAAATTTTTTGGACTTATGTCTCAGTAACCATTTTTACCAGAGTTCATATTACAACTTTTGTCGTTATTGTTTTTCTCTAGCACTACGAATTATTGGTTCCGATATTGTATTAATTTCTATGCTTGGTCGGCTTAGAGGATTTTTGTAGCCTAATATATGTGTCGATTCCTTAAGTTTTCGTATTTTCCAGTGATGTCTTCTTTCAACATCATACCAAAAGGGGCGGTGATCTCGCTTTTCCATCCACATATGGCCAGCCACACTTGAATTTTTCTATTTTCCCTCATGCTACGTCTTTACTGTGTTCTTGCTGTCTTACCTTAAGGGGGGGGGCCAGTTTCTCCTTTGTATTTCTTTCCGCAGCGATATGGGATGGCGAACACATAGTCCTTAATCATGTTCTTCTCTATTGGTGGTCTTACTCGGAAGAGATGTTTGCGAAGTGTTGAACCATTTTTTCCACAGATCATTATTATTTTTTACGATAATCCCTTCACATAGAAAAGAGCCCCGGTCTGCCTACCCTGAGTGTTGTTATCCTCTTGCACCCTTCTATCCCAGTTTATCGGAGCTATTGTCATGTACCCCGGTTACTTGTTACGTTGTAGGGTACTGCTTATACTGACCATTTCATGTTCACATGTCTATGGGTCGCCACTTATGACTTTTGCTCGATGTTGTAAGCAGCAGACGATCCCATTCTTTACACTGTATGGGTAGTGGAAGTTGAAGTTGAGGTATTGTCTGGTGGATGTAGATTTGGGGTATACGGATGTCTTTAACCAATGCTCTGTTCGAGATATTAGTACAGCCCGGAAGGCGAGTTTGTTGTCATTTTCTGGCTTCATTGTGAACTGTATCGATGATCTTATTGAGTTCACATGGTCCAGTGGTAGTTGGACCTCTTCCTGGTGTGGTCAGGGTATAATGGTGTTATCTACGTATCTCAGCCATAGAGATGGCTTTAGTGATGTGGATTCCAATACCATTTATTCGAAGTAATCCATGTATATACTAGCCATTGCTAAGCCTTCATCCTGTCGATATATGTTTGATCCCATTACGAAGTGTGTTGTTTTTATTATCTCCGTCAGGTTATCTTTTGGTATACTGGTACGTTTTCCTAGAGAGAAGTCTGAAGCCAGTTTGCCCCTGACTACCGATAGTGCCTCCTCCGTGAGTACCTTTGTGAACAAACTCACCACGTCCAGGCTCACAATCTGGTTGGATTGAAGTATCTCTGATTATTTCCACGAAGTGGACGGGGTTTCGGACATATGAAGGTGACGTTTCTATTAATGGCTCAATTATATCCACAAGGAAATGACTCAGAGGGTGGCACACAGAGCCTTGGCAGCGAACAATAGGTCTGAGCGAAATACAGTCTTTGTGAATTTGGGGGAGACCGTCTATGTGAGGTAGCTTGTTGTGACAACTGTCTGTGTGTCTTAAATGGGAAGTAGTCCTTGTTCTTGGTTAGAATATGCGAAAGTTTACGTTCTGCTTTCATTGTTGAATCATTCCTTACTTTACTACAGCTACCATTTCTAATGAAATCTTTCAGTTTTTCGGTATATTCCGTTTAGTCCATCACTACGATCGCATTGCCTTTGTCAGCTGGTAGTATGATGATGTCATTCCTTTATAGGGTTTTGATTGCCAGCCTCTCCAGTTTTTTGAGGTTTGATTTGGGCGGCTTGGCTTTCTACAGTATCTGTCTCACTTTCCATCTTAGCTCATCCGCCCGAGCCTGAGGAATGTTCAAGTCTATTCTATTTCTTCGATTAGATCAATGATGTCCAAGTATGGTATCCGTCTGATGGTTGTGGCGAAGTTGAAACCCTTGTTCCGTGCTGACTCCTCAGACGCACTCAGCTGATGTTGATTACCGCCTTCACTTGGAGTGAGTGTGTGTGTGTGTGGGGGGGGTGACGAACCTTGTGCGTCAACCTTCTGATCTTTCAATCTGTTCAATTTCTGTACTTGGCGGGCTTTGACTACATCGAATTCGTGTCTGAAAGATTTATCCAGATCATGATGGACCCCCTTTCGATCTTCCTCGTCGATAATTTTGTTGAAGACCTCGAGTCTTTTTTTTTTGTTTTTTTTTGTTTTTTCAGTTTTTGTTTTATCTAACGGTTGTACTTTCTCGGACAAGAGCATGCACTGCTTTTTCTGCGAGCAGACGGACTCCTTGAATTGACGGGAAGTCTTGATGCCAACGCTGAAGGGATGAGTCGTAAGTGTCTGCATCGCTGTAGGAATGATAGATAGTTCGACATGCGTACCACCTTCTGGTGGGACTTTTCTAATTGTCTCCATATGTTTGGTGTATCAAGTCCGTACCGATCCTTCAATATCAGTCTATATTTCTGAGATGAAGTATTGTCATGATTTACACTATTTACATTGTTCAGACTGTTGTCTTGATCTTCGTTACCATATTCACGACGTTTCGGTCGTTGTACACTCCAGCCTTCTTCAGGTGATTGGAATTTCGAACTGAACGCTTTATTTTGTCCACCGGAGTAGCTTGTTCTGAAGAAAGTCGGAGTGTACAACGGTCAAAACATCGTGGATATAGCAACGAAGATGAGGTCAAATGCGAACAATATAAATTGTGTAAATAATTACAATACCTCATCTCAGAAATCTAGACATACGTTTCTCTTTATTAAAAAATAAATTTTTCTAAAACTTTATTTGAGGAAGATTAACTGATTTAAAGTTTAATTAATCAGATCCGAAACAAATTATTTTTGTTTAAAATATCGCAGAAATGTATTTAACATAGAGGTGGGTGATTTTTATGAGGTGTTAGCAACTCTTTCTTAACACATTGTGATTTTTTTCTACGCGGGACATACCTGAAAAACATACTTGAATATAATGTGAGCCACTTTTTCATATATTTTTTTTAATTATCTAGTAATCTTAAAACTTTAATAAAATATTCTAAGTATTCTAATATTTTGTTGAAGTTTTGGTACTTTGACTTTTATAGTCTTACGAAAACACTTGTTGAGATAATGTTAGAAAAATACCAATAAATTTTTAATTTATTATAGTTATCGCTCTTATTTTCTGATAATGCCGTGTTAAAAAATGCTTATTAAAAAAAGCAAGGTCCTTGTTTTAAAAAATCGACAAGTTTATACACACATAAAAAAATTTAAAATTATTTTTAAAATACTAAGGGGCTCGTTGAATTTTAGTGAGCTTTCTGTTTATAATTAGTAAATACAGTTTGTATTTAATAACACTACCACTTGACAGCTACAAATTAATAGTTTTAAAAGGTTTTAAACTTTATAAACTATGATAATTATAATTTAAAAAATGAAAAAATTGAGAAAATTCATTATTTCATCGAAAAAAAAAAAATTTCTTCAGGCAACAGTGTCCATAATATATTTTATTCCTCAAACTATTTCTAATTAAATAATGTCTTAAATTTATTGCTTTTTTAATAAGTTAAAACATTTTTATTGTTTTGTTTTTTTTATAAATTAGAACATATTTTTTGTAACTGGGGGTCCTGTTTGGCAAAAAAAAAAAAAAAAAATTCATGATTTAAATTCTCCGAGGACTTGTCCTTATAACTCATATAAACATTAGACGCTTCAAAAAAGAATTTCTTGGAATTTCATAAAATTAAATAATGGTGGGGGAGGGGCAAGGAATGTAAAAAATATTTTTACAAATATTCTCTAAAAATGATATTTCAAAAATAATTTCATTCATTTGTGAATTAATCCAGAAAGTTATTAAAATTCGACAATTATTTGATTTTTACATGAATTTCCAAATCAATGTGCTTTTTACAACAAAATGACACTAAGATCTAATATTAATTTATGGTCTCCCGTTGACGTCAGAAATATTCTAAAAAGTATTTTAAAAATTAAAAAAAAAAATAATAAAGATGATTGCATCAACAATTCCTTTGGTCTTTCTTAATAATAAAGATCTGTTTACATTGCTGAGATGAAGTATTGAAATTGTTTATACTATTTACTATGTTGTCCTCGTCTTTACTGTCACATTCACGACATTTCGGCTGTTGTACGCTCCGGCCTTCTTCAGGTGATATTTGTTGGAATTTCGAATGGAACTCTTTATTTAGTCCACGGAGGTAAATTGTTCTAATTTCATGTACCATGCTTTTGGATGTCTCAGTTTTAACTAATTCACGTTGATAACTTTCTCCAAGAGAAATTAACTAAAATTGAGATATCCAAAAGGTATGGTACGTGGAATTAGAACAATCTACCCCCGCGGATTAAATAAAGGGTTTGCTTGGAAATTCCAACAAATATCACCTGAAGAAGGCCGGAGCGTACATCGGCCAAAACGTCGTGAATGTGATAGTAAAGATGAGAACAACAATCCGAACAATGTAAATAGTGGAAATAATAAAGATTTTGACGTTAGAAGTTTGTTTTTATGAAGTTTTGGTATTTTTTAATCATGTATGCTTATTTCTAGAGGTACACAATACGCATACACACACACACACACAATATATATATTACATGAATCATTCATACAAAAAGTAGATTAGCAAAGTTAATGATATAAATGGCGAAAAACTTCTTAAACAATTTTTTAAAGTTGCATTAACCTACGAATCACTCGATAAATGTTATGATTTGTTTTTGTTTGCATGGAAGATTTCCAAGCAACGATAAATTCGTGCATACGAGACGCTGGAATCGAAAATCGCACCGCAGCTCATGACATCGTCCAGCGTCTAGTATGCACGAGTTTGTCGCTGCTTGGAAATCTTCCATACAAACAAAAACAGACTATCATTATTGTTTTGTCCGTGTATTGGTTAATACACAGACAGACTGTTTCACAGCTCTTTATTGTGGCTAGACGTCCGATTGCGTCAAGCCGGAATCGAAACCCGACCGATTTGGCGTCAGTCAGAGAACCTACTCCTAGGCTATCGTCGCACGGCAGAGCGAAAGGGAAATTTTAACTTTTTCTATACGAAATACGCCAGTGGCCCGGAGATCTCAATTCAGTTCATGAGCAATACGTTAATAGCAGTAGGAATAGATCATGAGATCTTCATGAGATCGCTAAATAAATAAAAGAGCATAGCATGATGAAAAAGACGCCAAACTTGACGAAAAATTTTTTTATCGTATAAATGTTTATTTTATTATTAAGAGGAAAGATCAAAGTATTTTGGGGGATATTTTTACATTTTTTAATCGTTCCTAGCGCGTCCGAAATTTTCGTTAAAAATCTTCTTTTTTTTTTTTTTTAGTCAGCAAAATTGACAGATAATCAATCATGTCAATCATTTTTTTTACCATTTTATAAAAAAAAAATGAAAATCTGTTTCAAATTCTTTTTAAAAAAATTTGAATTTTTTCAAAACTTATTTTAAGAAAATTAAAAATTATAATCTTTACTTAAAATATTTTGAAACAAGCATTACTTAGTTTCTGCGCCGAAAAGAAGTAGTTTAAAAATAAAATAAAGCGTCACTTGACAGGTGTTGCTTACGTGAGGACAGAAGTGATATTTAGAAGTTATTTAGATTTAAGTGAACAAATTATCTCGTTATTTTTAAGAAAAAGTTTCAGCGCTCTTTTTCTTTTTTTGTACCTAGCTTTCACCTTTACGCTTACGATGGAAAATATTATAAAAAAAATTAAAATAAAACTGTTGAGAGTGAGATTAAATTTCATAAGAAAGGTACCTACAAATTAGATACCTTTCTTATGAAATTTTATCAGGAGTGTACATAAAATACTATAATTTTATGTACATTTATTACATTTTATCGTGTTATTTGTATTTCCATTCATTTTATTATTAATTTTGATATTTCATTCATGGAAAAATGTCATAACTGAAATTAATATAAAAATAAGATCATATAAATTTCATAAGATGATACTAATACTTGTAGGTACACTTCTCAGTTGAAATTGAAAAATCAAATTAACTTCTCCACACGTGTTTCGCAAAAATAAAGGCCTTAACAGCAGAGAACAATGCTTAACTCAAATAACGCAACTTAATTGTGTTCTTGCTGGTCTTCCGTACTTTATAATTACAGCCGTATTATAAACACAAAATTACATTTCTTAATTACTGCGGGTCTTCTGATTGGTCTAAATTATACAATTTACGAAGCACTAAAAATGATCTATCTCAAAGATATTTACGAAACTGAATGTGGCTTTCAACTAATTTTATAATATTTTAACAACTTAAACGTAAAATTCTAATATAATTAAAGAAATAAATAATTGTATTAAAAATTCACTTTTTACCGAAAAAAATTTTTGCTTTCAGAAAATATTGTCCATATTCATAAAAGCAAATAAAAGCATTTGAAATTAAATAATATCTTTGTTTTATTGACTTTTTGTATGTTACAATTCAGAGCTGATTTTCGAGTAGGGGGAGGGTCCAATTAAAAAAAATTGGATGATTTGCTGTCCTCAAGCCTTTTGCTTTTAACTAATATAATCACTAAACTGAACGCGACTGAATTTCTAAAGTTTTCATTAAATTAGTCATGTGGGTGGTAATAGATATAAAAAAATATTTTTTCCATGACTTTAAAAAAAGAAAACATATTTATAATAATTTCCATCATTTGTGAATAGTTTCTGAAAGTTTCATTAACATCCGACAATTATTTTTACTTTTGCAAGATTTTCCAAATTAATGTCTTACAAAAAAACGTGCTAAAATTTATGTTATTTTACTAGTTCCGGTGATACAAAGAGAAACAAGTTTTTTTTAATCAAAATTTAGAATGTTCCAAAAAAGAGGAAATTTTTTCTTAAATAATTAAAAAATATTTCGGTCTTTTCCTTTAGTTATAGCATAAATATTTAGACGATAAAAGTTTGTTTTCGTTAAGTTTGGCGTCTTTTTCATCAGACTATGCTTTTTTTTTAGCAATCTCATGAAGGTACCTAAGTAAGAATCACAGTTTTTAAAATTACCCTTTTCTCAAGAGACCTCAACCGGATTTCCCGGGAACATATGGTACTCTAAATCCTGAGATTTTCATGAAAATTTGAGTAGCGGTTTTTGGTGATCATTGTAATATTATTGTATTAATTACTTTGGCATTGAGCCCTCAGTTATTTTTACCTTTAGTTATTATCTGGATGTGCTATAATATATATTATATATATATATATATATATATATATATATATATATATATATATATATATATATTGTTGCAGATGTGGAGAGTGTTGGAAATGTATCAGATGGTTTGATTGGTCAGAAAGCTTAAAATAGGGCGTGTTCAATAATCTTCCATCCACAACAATTAATACAAGACAGAAAATAATGATTCAAAACATAATGGAATTTATTAAGTGTTTTGGTGTACATGCATATAAGCTGAAGGTTTGATAGAGTTATGTCGCTTAGATTTGGAAATATTTGTACCGGAGCTCATAAAGGTTGGATTAACTATTTAAACTATAGGGTAGAAGAATGAGTTGTTGCACGTTAGGAATTGTCTATTGGACCAAAAGAGTTCAGAGTTGTACTTGCGTGAATGTTGCAAGGTTCTTCAACGTCTGACCGCATGGTTAAGACGGGAGTTCTTGAATGTTACATTTTGGCAGCAAGGAATGAGACGCGAGAAAGAAGAGAGAGAACCACTCGTGTCTTGTCTATATAAGATGCTGTAACACGTGGCTGGCTCAGAACGTATTGAGCGCGAAAACAGATTTGTCGCGTGCAGGCAATTTGAGTGGTCGGAACTGACCAATCAGCGAGCTAGTTTTGTGTAGATTGACCAATGACTGCTTGTCATACGATTTCTACGTATGTGTGTTTGATTGTCACGATAATCACAACAGGGGAGAGTACATTTCCCACGTAGGGGTGACTGGCAAACGTGGAAGATTCCACAATATCATGGGTAAGAAGTAATTAACATAAAATATAAAAGTAAATATATTAATGTCTTGTATAAATAAAAATTTAACGAAATCCCTTCTTCCCTCGCCTCTGTTGTCATCTTATCGATTAACACCCCCCTACTACCCACTTCTCTGCAATTTTAAACAGTCAGTTAAAAGGAAAAGAAAGATAATGAGAGAGGGTGGGGCCTCTTTTGACGAAAAAGAATCTCTTATTGACTTTCTTTCAAAATATTTAAATTTCAACTGTTACCAATGTAAAAAGCGTAAAGTAATGGCGAACGCTCACGTCAATTTTTTTTTTTTTTTTAAGTAACAAGTCCGTTTTTGCTTTTCATTCTCTCTTCACTTAATTAGCATTAAAGAAAAAAAATGACTGGGGTTCATATTGTCAATTTACTTATTTCGTTCGATGAGGAAAGATCGCGTGACCAAACCACCACCACATGCTACGCTAGGTTTTAGAGAGCGTCTTGAAATCGACTGTTCTCACATAAAATTGACAAAAACTGATAAAACTGAGGTCCTTGTATAGAATTTTACTTTAAAAATTAAAGTAAAATTGCACACAAGGACCTCAGTTTTTGTAATAAATTTAATATAATTTGTTGTATTCGATGTATTTTAAGTTCAACTTGGATATTAAATCTATTTTGAATGTTGGCATCACCAAATCTTGTATTTAAGAACTTTTTGGTCTTTTTCACTTTTCTATGCCATCCTATTTCCGAATGTTATTCTATATTTTTGTTCTTTTTTCTTGTTTTAATTTTCTCTTCATACTTACCTCAACACGTGTGCGTGTATATATATATATATATATATATATATATATATATATATATATATATATATATATATATATGACAATGAATCATTCATACAAAAATAACAACAACAAAAATTCTCAAATTGCCATATTAGTAAAAAAAACGAACTCAAATTTTAAAAAAAAATTCAACCTTAGCGTTTCGACTGCACGCTCAAAAATTTGTATCCGTTAACAATAACAGGTTAAAAAAAACATCTCGATTCGCATTTAATTTTTTAGTCTCGGATGCTACCTGAATTTTACCAAAAACAAAATAATTTCCATGCCTGAAGATGACTAAATGTACAGTTGAAAGTACTTGCGAAAGACCTTATACGGTTTATAATTTTAAAAACAAGGATCATAACATTCATCGAGTGATTTGTAGGTTAATGCACCTTTAAAATGTTGTTTGCGAAAGGATTTCGCCATTTTTATATCATTAACTTTACTAATCTACTTTTTGTATGAATGATTCATTGTAATATAAATTGAACTGCACCGCACACACACACACATATATATATGTGTGTGTGTGTGCGCGCGCGCTTACCCACTGTTATTTTATCAATGCTGAAAAATTGTTTTACCATCCCGATTTTTTAGTTGGTAGTAGACAGCAAAAAATATACTAAGTCATTACTTAATATGAATTCCCAATTTTTGTTTCCGGGTTAATAGGAGTAGATAGGGTCACCTATCGTCCAGTCCAAACTCCTTCCATGTCTTTTGAACAGGAGTAGAGGTTCATCCCGTGTTCCCCGTTCAAGATATGGTTTAGCAGTTCTTTTTCTTTCTCCTACCAGGGCCACAATGATTTTGCTGTCTTAACTCGTTTGTGATCAGATGAGCCAATGCCTGTGACATTTCCATTACGAGGGTAACAGGTTAGCTTTTTGCTGGCTACTGCTTCCAACTGGTCGTTAGTAGCCCTAAGTCTTTGGTAGCGCTGAGAGAGGTTGCTCCGATCAACAGTCGCATAATATCGGGGTACCTGAAGTGCCATGTCGCGCATGAGTAGGTGACCCTCCTTGTATTTCCAGTGGTCAACCCTGACGCCACATTATGCTCAGCTCTCTGCTACATACTGGCTGGTTTATATTGCTATTGACAATTATGGTGTTTTTTTTCTTTATCTGTCTCCTCAAAGCATATCTCATAGAAATACCAAAAAGAAAAAAAACTAAACCAGCTAACAAAAAAAAAAATACTTATCCATCTCAATCTTTCTTTCTCCAATATTCGTGGTATCCGTTTCAACTTCTGCAGCATAGAATCTTTTCTCCTGGAAAAGTCGCCAGATATCGTCGCACTCTGTTAAAACAACCCACATTCTTCCATTGCTACCAATGAATTCTTGGTTCCAGAGTATCTTCCACCTTTGCCGAAAATATTCTAGCATTCGCATGCATGGACTTTGTGATTACATCCAGGATATTCTTGTGATGGCCAGAGAATTGTCTCTGGAGGCCGCTGACTACTCTTTCATTTGTCGCCGTCTTTCGCTACTAAGCTGTTAGCTATCTCTTTCTTTTATCTCTCCCCCTCTTCCCAAGACTGCAGTATATTCGACGCACTTTCTTTCCATCCATCTGCGAACATATTTGTCTTCGATGACTTTAATGCTCACCACGACATGTGGCCGAAACTTTCTAAAAAGGTATGGATGTTGCCGGTATACAGACATTAAATTTTTCTATCCCTCACTCAAATCGTGGACTTCCCTACTTGTTTCCCAAGCCAAACCGATCAACATGCTTTTCTAATGGATACATTTCTTACCAACACTCCCCGCTACTGCCAAGCTTCACAATACTGCCCTCTTGGTAACTCGGACCATTCTGTGATACCTATTGATATCTCCTAAGCACCCATTAAACAAGAACCATAGGACCTGTTTCCAGTCACCGTATGCAGATTGGGAATCATTACGGGATTTTCTTCGTGACGTCCCTTAGACTGATATCTTCAACCTCCCAATTGAAAACAGCGCCACGGAGGTTTCTTCTTGGCTCAAAGCCGGCATGGAGGCTTTCATCCCTACTCGGAAATAGCAGGTGAAATCGCAATCTTAGTTCATACGAGCATGCTCGGTCACCATAGCACACGGGAACCATTATTTTCGGCTATACCAGCATAGCAGCTCTCGTCATAACAGGTGCCTATTTGCTACTGCTCATAATAAATGTAAGCGAGTCCTCGAAAAAGCAAAGTATCTGTTTGCTGAGAGATTGAGGTACTGCATACTGGCGTCTCTGTAATAGGGTACTAAATAAGTGCAAGGTCTCTCTTCAATCGACTTGAGGTGTTATCATCCTGCTGCTGATAAAACTGAATGATTTTCCCGTAAATGTTCCTCAAACTCTACTCTTGACTCATCTGGAGTATCCTTGCCTAACTTAGAACTGAATCTCTGTTGAGTGATATGCATAAAACCCCTTCCATGGTTACTACTATCATCTCTAACTTTGATCCCCACAAAGCATGTGGACCCGACGGCATCCCTGTTATAGTCAAGAAGTGTGCTCCCGAACTATCTCCTGTCCTCTCTAAAAATGCCTCTCTGCCTCCTGCTTGCTGGAAGTCATCGTCTGTTGTTCCAGTTTTTAAGAACTCTGGTGAACAGTCCGACCCTTTCAACTACCGGCCTATTAGCCTTCTACGTCTTTTAGAGAAACTCACGGAAGCCCTAATCAATGGTGAATTGGTTCATCATCTCTCATCACAGAGCTTTTCTCAGACAAGCAATATGGCTTTCGTTTCTCCCGGTCAACTGCTGATGTACTAACGATAATTGCGGAAAGAGTCTATCATGCTCAAAATAAAAACGGTGAGTCCCTGGCTGTAGCATTGGGCACGAGTCGGACATTCAGGTCTTCTCCACAAGCTGAAAAGCTACGGTATCTCCGGGCCCGTTTTTCAGCTGATCCAGTCGTTCCTATCAAATCGTAAAATGAAAGTTGTCCTGAGCTGCCACTAGTCTACATTCTTTCGTACTAACGCGAGTGTACCCAGGGCTCCATCCTTGGTCCCACGCTGTTATTAATTCTTCCTTAACGACATACCCGATGTCATCAGCTCTCAGCTTGACATCTGTCCCAACGACACTACCATTTACGATAGTAAAGATGATCATTCAGACATGGTTAAAATGGCAGCCTATATACAAAACGACCTTAAGACAGTCGTTAACTGAGGCAAAAGATGGCTTGTCAATTTTAACGCCTCAAAACTAAACTTCTCTCCATTAATCATCTAAGAGACCCCTCTCTGCCTTCCATCAGCATGAAGGATGCTATCCTCCAAGAAAGTGACCCATTGCGCCTTCTCGGGCTAACGTTCTCAGCTGACATGAGGCGGAAAGACTACGTTGAATCTATCGCTAGATCAGCTTCTAAGAAAGTCGGTTCACTGTGTTCAATCTTTTTCTCCGGAATCTATCTTGCATTTCTATAAGTCCATGCTTAGAATATTGCTGCCATATATAGTCCAGTGCCCCTGCTATTTTTCCTGGGGCTCCTTGATAAGATCCGAAGAAGAATCAGCAATATTACTGGTCCTGTTCTGGCGGCTGGGCTTCAGTCACTTTCGCATCGCCGCAAGGTTGCCTCTGTGCCTTTTTTATAAATATTTTCATGGTAATTGTTCGGATGAGCTCTTCGCTATGATACCTAGACTGTATGAATTTAAGCGCAATGCTAAACTGGCGGCGAGATCTCATCAATTGACAGTTGAGCTAACAAGATGAAGCTGTAATGCTAACAGTTTCTTTTCTCGCACTTCTCACTTGTGGAATTCCCTTCCGGCTCCATGCTTTCCAATAAACTTTAATCTGCAAAAATTTAAATGCAAAGTCAATCGATATTTACTGTCCTCCTAATTGTTCTTTTCTCTTTCTTCTCATTACTAATGTTTCTGTCCCTAATTCCTCCACACCCTGTAACCCCTTTAGTGTTAGTGGCTGTACTGCTTTGCTTGGGGTAATACCGATTTAAAAAAAAAGAAGATAAGTGAACAGTAACGTACGACAATGGCTGGTGTGTTTTTTGTGTAGAATGAAAACGAGATCGGCGTAGGTACGTGAAGCAGAGCGAGATTTTAATGACAATTGACAGTTAAAATTTCAAGTTTCAAACAGATGGGAATGTCTGTGATTGATTAGAAATTAAGATTGTATCGATTAGAAATTTTATTTATTCTTACTGGAAGGTGTACGTTGATAGTGAAACTTTGCTGTCATTCTTTGTTTGCTGGTGCCGGCTGTACGTTAATTTACTTTGCGATGAACTTTGGAGAGTCTTTTGTTAAATTGATTTTATTTTGACTTATTTTCTGTTAAATTGTTGCTTTTTAAGTTTTTATTGATTTAATTCTTCGTCGATTTTTTTTTTTTGCATTGCTTTTGCTAGTTTATTTTTTCGATGTAACCTTTTGTTACGCAGGATTGTGATTTTGAATTCATTTATGTTAATCCTTTTTTTGTTCCTTGTCACCATTTGTTACATCGTACCTTTGTTTCCTTTCTGTTTTTATTTACTCATTTTCTTGTTCAAGTCATTCGGCATTTTTACACCAAATTTAGTTTTACTCTTCCATTTTTTTTTTTTGTCTATAATTATTTTTTCTTGTGTCTGTTTCTTTATTTGAGAAGTAGGCAAAAACAAATGTTAGGAAAACGAAGCCCCCAGGTTATTTTTTCATCTTTTGAATTCGGCGTTTTTACGCCAATTTTATTTTTACTGCTTGTCATTGGTTTTGTTATTTTTCTGTTTTGATTATAATTATTTTAATTTTTCATTAACGATTGACTGAATTGCAGGAGAGAAAAAAAGTCACTTTTATAGAAGGAAAAAAAAACACATACACACACTTAGCAAATGGCCAACACCGATGAAGCCATTAAAATGGATCTATTTTAGGTCGGCTGCAAAAATCCACCGACCACAAATAGTATCAAATAACATACTGAAACTCAATTCCCTGACAATATGATCCGAGGAAACACCCACTAAGTTACCATAGTGCAAGAAGAATACAGCCCGATGTTCTCAAACAACATAGGGATCTCTCTGTTGATTAAATCCTTCGTTGAAGTACGGTCGTCTTCAGTTGTGGGCTATGGTATGGCCCATATGAAGAAATAGAGCCTTTTATTTGTTAGAGTAACCTCCAGGAAAGCCAGTGATTTTAAATCACTGACGTCCTGCAGTAATAATTTCTTGTCTCTCACGGTGAGTGACAGTTCAGGCTCAATTATCTTAAATTAAGGGAGACCAATCAGAAGTCCATTTTTAATAAGATAGATGAACCTTTGTTCTCGCCTGAAGAAAATTCCCTTACCATCTTCTGGTGGAGCTTCCCCTAAAGAAGAGTCCCTAGCTACTGCTCAAGCTTTGTTGGCTTTAATTGATCTTTTCATAAATTTCTCATTTAGTCCTACTTTTTATTCTTATTTATTTATTTTTTTTACAGGTTTCTAACTCTTATTAAGCAAAATGATCTCATTGGGATCTCTAGCCAAAGACAAAGTACCTGTTCACCTTCAAGAATATAAAGGAAAGGAAGGTATTAAATTTTCCGGAAGCCAAAAGGATACTGACGGTAATTAGAATGGGTTGGGAAGCGCGAATAAATAAGAGATCATGGTGAAACCCAGTGATCTTAGATATGACAACCGCACTGTACATCATATCCATTCAGAAAGAAAAATATTTCTGTTCAGACAATATCCCAACTATTACTCAGCACTCCCTCTATTCAGCATTAAAAGTTTTCTTGAGACATCGGTGTCATCACCGAACCGTCATCAAAGATAGCAGATGTGAATATCCGATGGCTGAGTTTCGCATTTAGCCGACTTTTAATGGCGACTGAATCGCCTACGTACGAGAGAGCCATGATAGAGTTTGAAAAGCCTTGGCAAGTGCTGCGGTTTGTTGGCAGGGTAAAACTGTTACCGATGGCCCTCTCTACGAAGTGTCGGACGTGTTTACCATTTTACTGGCATTTGTCTGTAACAAAGTGGCTGAAGAATGGAACTAGTCCTCAACACTTCACCAGGAGCGGGATTAAGTTGCTGCACAAGGATAAAGACAGAAGGGGCGGGATTAGTAGTATTCATAATGTTAATCACAGAATGAAAGATTTTAGTCAAGGTCTTAACCAGCCATTTTCAAGTTGTCCTCCAAAGTCTGGTCTCAAAACGACTTGTGTTGTAAAGGAAAGGACTATTCAGGAAAACCATCGTTTGCTACGCTTCAAAGAAAAAGCCGACACAGAGCACTCTGATCAATTCAGATCAGTTGATCATTGTTTTCTCGTTATTCCCTGTTACCAGACTTTCGCTCCTGAATCCAGGACTTGTATGTGTCACCAAGTGCAAGAGTGGAGGTGAATGAGTTCATATTGTATTGTTCAGGTTGATTCGTCAAACTTATCCTTCTTGTGTTGAAGATTTTTCTTGGCAAGGTAAAGGCGAACACAGACTACGTGGAGACGATACCTGGAGTCACCATTTCGACCATGTACTCCGCCTATCCCGACGACGTGTTTGTGTTTATAACGAGCAATGTGCTCAGAGATAAAGTCAGCAAAGAAATCAGGGTAAATTTTGGTTTTATTTCCCGAGCGCTAAAAATCTCTTAAAATTTTCCAAAATCGTCATAATTCCGTGCAAATGCTGAACTCGAATTAACAATTAAATGCTGAAGAAACCTTACCGTTTTGGAGTTATCGACAAGAAAAAATCGGACTTCTTGTTGGTCATTCGTCCCCCATTACTGCCATAATGTTCATTCATTCACTGCGTATTAGCTAAGCAGGCGTAATCATAAAATTTGACCTATTTACTTCTTTTACAGACTTTCCTTGCAGAAAATCACTACGCACTACCGTAAACTTAACACCTAACTCTAAAGTTAATCTTTAGGATTAAGTGTTAAGGTTAGGGGTGGGGTTTTCTTAATTAATGCAGAAGAAGGGGACAAATTAAAAAATAAAATACATTAAATAATTTACCAAGTTTGTGCATTAATTTTTTTTCAATTTTAAAATATAAAAAATGCTTTATTGTATTTAATTTGTTCTTTTAATTTGTCATTGCTATTCTACACAGAAAAAAGGTTTTATTGTATTATTTAATTTGTTTATGTTTAAAGTTTTCTGTTATAAATAAAACTACACTTATAAAAAAAAAATGCTTTCCGATAATGCGTAGTGGTTTCAAAAGAGATATAGCTGTAAAAGAAGTAAATAGGCCAAAATTTATGATTGCACCAACAAAGTACTCAGCAGTGAATGAGTGAACATTATGGCAGTAATGGCGGACGAATGACCAACAAGAAGTCCGATTTTTAATTGTCGATAACTCTAAAACGGTAGGTTTCTTCATAAATATAGTTGTTAATTCGAGTTCAGCAAGTGAATTTGCACGGAAATATGACAATTTTTGGAAAAATTTAAGGGATTTTTAGCGTTCGGGAAATAAAACCAAAATTTACCGAAATCAGAGTGTACCAGAATAAACGCTAAGTCGACAGGCTTGAGGTCTGACACGTGGAAGGGTATTTATATTCCCCAAACCCGTCAGTTGGACATCCGGTTTGGTTCGGAAAAAATCATTTCGACCTCCACCTGGAGAAGTATTTGTCGGAAGATGATCGTATCTGCAGCGCATTTGTGAAATCTTTCCTCTTAAAATAGTAAATCGTTTTTTTGTGAAATTTTTTAGCGTACATAGGATTTGAGGAATTTTTTTAAGTTGTTAACCTCCCAGACATAAAAAAATGTTTATATGGACTATAATTAAGACAACAGAGAAATTGTGACATTACAATTGATGTGAAATATAAAATGAGAAATTTTGCTGAAAGTGAAATTGTTTGAGTAAATGGGCCAGTGATTGCGACTGGTTAGATGAAATGTTTGGGTGGCGTTGACTCGTCTTCCTTTCTCACGTGTTTAAGCCTTCTGTCGCCTTTTCTGTATAAATACAGAAATAAAGTTGAAATGTCTAGATGCAGCCGTAAGTTCTACGCTAATAGTTTCTTTTCTTGCACTTCTCGATTGTGGAACTCTCCGGCTTTTTGCTTTCCAGTCATATTTGACCTTCAAAAATTTAAATGCAATGGCAATCGTTATCTTTTCTTCTCTTAATTCATGTTTTTTTTATTGTTCTCGTTTCTTAATAAGGTTTTTCTTGGTCTTATATTCTTTCAAAGTCAGTAATTCCTTGTGTTTTAGTGGCTTCTTTGCCTTGGTCAGGGTGAAATGATTAAAAAAAAATCCTCTGCGCAGAGATCAAATTTTATCAACTTGATTTATACACTAAAGGATTTCACATCCAGGAGACGCTTCAGCTACGCTTCTCATTCTGTTACGTCATGCTATATAATAAATGAATTTATGTATGTGCTAGCAGTATAGCCCGTCTTCGACCGGGGGTGTTACTAGGAATTTTTGCCGTTCAGTTGGAACAGTCTAAGTTTAAAATCAGCCCACCCGAAAATCAATATCAGTAATAACAATTGGGTACAACTGAGGCACATGCCCAAATGCGGGGAGGGTAACAATTTGAATGGGGGTGGCCCTGAAAAGGGACTGTTTTTGCGTTCTCATTCTTGTTTCAGCCTCAAGCGCAGTAGCAGCTGAAGCGTTTCCTCAGCCGTTGAGTCCTTTAATTATCATTTTCAGTCTCGCGTGCAGAAGCGTTCAGGTGTGCTCTTCTGGAAAGCCGATAGCTACGTTGATCTTCGGACTCAGTGCCTCTGATTGAAGCATTCCGAGCGGCATTTTGAGACAGGCGAACTGAACTTTCCAAAGACGATTCGTTATCTCTTATTCGCATGGCGGACCTGGCGGCAGTGGTTTTGCGACCTAGGCAAGTTCTTTTCGCTGGTGGCAAGTCTGAGGCAAGTATGAATTGTCAAATTGGACAAATACCAGAAAAGAACACTGCAAAGCTACAAGGATCACTAAGCTCGAAAAATAAATGTTGAGTAATAAAAAGGCAAGCTTACTTATTACTACGGTGAATGCAATGCAAAAACTGGCAGGACAATAAGAAAATATACATTGGGAACGGCTATAAACGACAATGAAAGCAACGCTTTAAAACTGCATTAGTAGGCTTTATGCAACGGAAAAGGTAACCTCACTTGAGAGAGATTGATTGCTTGGACAAGAGAAGGGGAATGTGTAAGCCGGGCTGGACGCACAGAAGTAGAAGCGGAATTAAGCTGTAGCAATGAACTTAGAACCGCGTAGACAATCAATATGACACGGCGACATTTGATTGGACGTGGAAAGGGGCTTCGTGCAGCCAATGGGCAACTCGAACACGTGTCGCGTTCCGCAGGTCATGCGTATGTGCCTGCACCAGTGTAAAAAATCAGTTTTTTTTATCTTTTCGTTGTAATTTTTTTCCAGTTAATTTGGACCCAAAACCGGCACTGAAGAATTATTTATCTAACAAAAATAATTATCGAAATGAAAACTGTGGAAACTCATAAACAACATCCGATCACACACACACATTTTGAGAATTATAGATAATATTGTAATAATTTAAACTATTTATTTTTATTAAAGTTTTTATGAAAGGCATATATCCAAGAACAGAAAGTAAAACGTTGCTGAGAGTTATAATGGACAGGAAGTAAAGGAGAGCCATTGTTGCCAACAATTTGGAGTCAAAACCGGCACTATCATACAGAAAAAATTAATCGAAATCGGATGAAAACTGTGGAAACGCATAAACAATATCCGATCACACACACACATTTTGAGAATTATAGATATAAGATTATGATTTTTTTAAAAGTAGCTTAAATGTGGCCGAAGGTATGGGGCACCTAATGAAGATCGAATTCACTTCTCAGTCGTGGTTATTCTAGCGAGACAAACTTGCTAACCATTACACCACATCGAGGTGCCCAAATAAATGTATGTATGTGGTGTCATTAAAGAATCTTTACTAGATCCCTCACTCATCCGAAATTCAACCAAGCGAAGCACTTAGTTAACCTTTTGACTAAAACTTCTTTCTCTATGACAAAGATCTAATTTGTTCCAGATTTATTACAACGATCTGATATTTCCAAGCTGTGAATAAATTAATTCAAAGTTCAGGAAGAATGTTGTGTCGGCTTAAAACAGTTACTTAAAGATTCTTGTACGATTTCTGATACACTCTCGCTCGTGTGTAACGAGGTGCTTGTCAAAAGTGTGATTTTAATAGAGAGCTTATTCGCAGCGCGCCTTTTTCCTTTGCGCTGATTCCTCGACGAACTGACATGGTACGAGTATAGATAACAAATGGAACAATATAGAAGAAAGATCCATGACACCTGAGAAGATCCATAATGTCAAGGCCTAACTTACTTGCAGCACTTTTTTCTTTCCTTTGCTCAATCCATTCACAAGTAGAATCGGATTCCTGATTAAAAAGCCCGATATAAGTTTCTTGTTCGCTTTTAAAAATCAAAACAAACTGAGAAATTAAATTTACATAACGAAGAACGAATTCGAATTGTCGGAAGCAAACTGTAAGGATCCCACGCCTTTATTCACTGTACCATGTCCTTACTTGGCACAGTTGATAAAGGCGTTAGTTAGATCCAGTGACAGGACCCAAAGAGTGTGAGTTCAATACCCGGTTAAGGCGGTGGAGAATTTTGAGAGAGGAATTAACAGGAGATAACTGACATCCATTAGACATGGCACGTGGAACTAGAACAGTCTACCCCAGTGAGCGAAATAAAGGGTTCAGTTAGACATTCCAACCACCTGAAGAAAGCCGGAGTGTACAACGGCCGAAACGTTGTGATAAATATGACGACAAAGATGAGGACAATAGTCCGAATAATGTAAATAGTGTACATAATACATCATCTCAGAAATATAGACACATCATCTGTTCTCGTTTTCAACAAATTAGAACGCACATTTCTTGAATGAGATTGCATTTGTGTGCTTTGAACTGTGACCCCTACAAAAGCTGAAATATCATTGATAAGGATATTCTTTCTGTGGTTGTGCACTTATTTGAAATGCTTGAAGTTTCGAAGAGTTCCATTCTACATTCTTCAGAAAAATGGATAAAACATGAAAACGCAAGAAGCTGGTCGATTGATTTGTTTTCTACGGTTTATCAACCCATTACATGTTATTTAAAGTCAGAAAATATTTTCAGATTGTCAGAATTTTCTTTTTTTGAGATAACGATTTAGTGATACAAGTCTTAATAATTAAGCTGTAACTGGGGGAAGAGGTGGGTTCATGCCTTTCCCAAAAGGTATTTGCGCGTAAGCGAATATAACGAATATAACTGGAATTGGAACTCGGTTCTCCGATTAACAATTCCGAGATATTACCCAAGCTGATAGCACCTGGGGTTTGTAAGCTGACACCCGTCTAGGTATTAACCAGGCTCGACGATGCTCGTACAGGAATCAGTGTTTCAACGTGATGTGGACGTGGGCACCCCTAAGAAGTTGAAAACAATTTAGAAGTCCAATTTTTCACACATACTTGAATGTCATAATTACGTGATACCGATTATAAAAAAAAAAGTCTATCGCATGTATAACAAAAATCATTATTTTAAAAATTATCTTTTTAAGCTTTCCTCAGATTCCTTTTCTTTATCTCAGAATTGCCGTGACTTCTTCTGAAAGATAATAGAATAATTTTCTATTGCTTTCCCGACGATTTTCAGATTAGTCCGTCTCCAAGACTGGTCGATACTGAAGATTATGGATCCCCGCCTCCTTTTCTATTTAATCTATAGCTGAGAGGGAAATGGATTCATACCTTCCCGAGAGGATTATTGTGAAGTGAATGCAAGAAACAAAACCAAAATTTGAACTATGCTCGAGGATTTACTTCCAGCCCCGAGAAAAGTTTGTTAACAAAAAAAATTAAAAAATTAAGGAAAGTAGGTTTAAAAAAAAAATGTTTTTTAAAGTTTATTTCAACTCGTGTGTTGATACAGTAGACGAAACAGTTCACATATACAAAATTCCCAACGAAAAGCATAAATATGAAAATTAAATTCACGACTAGTTTTGATATTAAATTCATGTACATTAATGTAGCAGTTAAATGTTTGAATCGCCTAAAGAAACCCCCAATAAAATAAAAAACTTAACTCCCTACTGAGATAAGAAATTGTAAGGATTTGCCAACTTACGTTTATTTCGATGATAAGTTTTATAAACGTAAATTCAGGTTACATATGGGATGGCCTCTTAGGAGGTTTGTTTGTTTTCTTTGAATTTTTAATTGATTATTTCCAAAATACTCAACCAAAAGAACATATTTAATAATGTATCCCGAAAGACAATATCCTCTGATCTTATAAATAAACATTAAAAAAAAAGTTCAATTGATTTTACTTATGAAACAAACAATATATGACTGATATGTTAAACCGTATTGATAATGATCTAAATGTCTATTGAAAATAGCTCAAAAAATGATTTCGTAATCTTCTATTCACACCACAACAGCAAAATTAAACCCAGAATAATTACAAATTTCTACTTAAGAGTATTAAGAATATGTAGTCCTCGAGATTTATATGAAGAGAAATACATTGAAGACACTTTTAAACTTTTCTAATATCCGAATTATTCCATATATAATGCAAAGAAGAAACCTTACAAAAATGGTCTACTTTTCTCAGCGGCATCCACTTTGACAGAATGGGAGCGAAGATGTAAGAGTAGATGAGGGTTTTTTGGAGACCAAGCGACAACAAACCGGACGTTGATTGTTTCCGGGTGCTGGTCTATATTAACCGTCATACTTGGGATCGGAGAGTCAGTTCTGATCGGTCCTTGGTTGGAAACAGACTTGTCCGTCATATGGTTCCAATTCTACTCGTTCGTATTGCAAACCACATGTTGAAATGTGCAGATGGACGAGGAGTTCGTAGGAGGAAGAGCTGATGTAAAAGATCAACATAGAACTTGTCGAAAGTGTCATCGATATACCCGTATCAGTCTACATATATGGAAAACAAGGGTTCGCGTTTGTCTTTCATCTTGTTACTTTGTGAGGCCCTATCTCAGCTTTCTGTACACACCAGCGTGAAGCAGAATGTAAATGCAACGTGGAGTAATCATTGGCTGGTGGGGGAATGCTTGGGGGGGGATCGCGTTATATGTTGACACAACCAACCAAATAACGAGTATATAATTTATCTAAACTTGATAACAAAGGTCTTAATATTTCCAAAAGAATAAGGGATTTAATTAATACAAAACAAAAACATAAAACCTGAAGCCAGAATTTACAAAATAGACTGTAAAACTGCCAAGAAATACAGAGGTGAGACATCTTGGAATTTAAATAAAAAATTATACGAACATATAGAGAGATTTTACAAAACAAAAAGCTCAATACATTCATTTTTCATCATAAAAGGTTTAACGAAAATTTCGAGTCAAAGAACGCGTTCTGATTAAAAGGGAAAATAATTAAGTCAAAAAAAGTGCATTGATTTTGGAATCTCTGTTAAATTTATGTCCGGTATCATACGCATTCCTTTCCTTCGTAAAAATACCGCTGATTCAATATGAGACAATTAAACAGAATAGTGATAAAAACAAGAATGATAAAAAGTTGGATAAGATCGGCTAAGTTTTAATCAAAATACACCGACCGTAAAGATTTAAAGTCTGAAGCTGAACGTCACTGTATCTTTAACGTTATCGATTTATTTTGTAAGCAACGTTTGTTGCATTTCTCCTCCCTTCTCCCGCCGTATCAGATTTCCAGTAGCTTATTTCGTAGAAGCGAATGGCCAGACTGACCACACATGATTTGATTGTAGTGATGAAGACTTGTGCAGAGCCAACGATACTTTTAGGAAAAACCGAATAAAGGGAAATGGCGCACATAAAGTGCCAAAAGTTTCCAAAGTACCCTTATCAGGTTTTGAATTCAGAGATTTCCTTTCATTAGGCTGGTTGCCAACCAATGCTATAGGGCCCCACTCATAGCTGGCGGGTGGAGAAATGGATTCATACCTTTCTCAAGTGTATTGGTGCAGAAGTCAATGAACTCGACTTTTCATTACACTACCATGAAAACACACACACACACTATATATATATATATATATACAGTGTAAACCGGATATAAGAGAGTTGTCGGGACGGGAGAAGAAGTCTCTTATATCCGTGTTTCTTTTATATCCGGGTTTGGTCAATTTTGTTTTATTAACACAGGCTCTAATTTGGGACCAGAGAAAATCTCTCTTATATCCGGGTTACACTGTATGTATATATATATATATATATATATATATATATATATATATATATATATATATATATATATATATATTGTTACGTTGACCCAATAGTTGTACGGTCACCTCAGATTTTATAGGCATTTTTTTAGTGCATTGTATATTTGCGACGAAACATATGACCCTTGATAACCTTATTTCTTGAGTACGCAGATTGTGGGTTATATATTATTTTTATGTCCAGATAAGTCAGGGCCAGTTCCCGGAAAGGAACCATACCCCCCCCCCCTCCCATTTCCTATCCAGTCTCTGACCGTAGACCAGACAAACGCTGTTTGGCAGATAGGGGCGAGTGACATTAGGGTCCGCGAAAGACACCCACACACCTTTTTTTGTGGGGGCCAACACGTGACCCAACTGATAGCAGTTTTCGTTTCGCATGCGTTGAGGTGGCAACAATCTCACTTAGTTGCTGACCCTCGGAGGAAGCGGACGTCACCAAACCCAATCTTAGCTATCCGCCGCTAGAAGAATTAGATGCCACCAAACCCAAAGGAACGACGAGAGACCCTGGAACGACATCGTCAACCAAAGCCGGCTACATTCCTGTGATTTTTCTGTGTGTTCTTCTCGCCTTCAACACGGATTGGACATCGCCAAACAAGAACTCATAACTTGAACTTTGTAAATCCCACCCTTTTATCATTGGTAATAGTCAATCGACGTCGATTCCGACCATATGTAAGTTTCTTTATTTTTTTTATATCTTATGATCTGCTGTCTCTGTAGTCATATGTATTTCGCCGCATTAGTATTTGTTTAGGTAATTTATCTCCCCATCCCTTATATTATTTAGTTTTCTTTTTCTTTTTCTTACTGTCTGTACTGTATATTTTATAAATAAAACTTTTGTATCATATATTCTCGTGTTGTCTTCTATCGTTCTATGTCTGCATATGGTTCATTTACTCTCTGCGTTTACCGACGTCCGGAATTGGAGAATTCCCTTCCCAACGTTCTTTTTTTAAAATTTTTATATCGAACCTTGGGGTCTATTTATTTATTTTTTTTTATTTTCTCGTTGCGTCCCGGCTATCGTAGTCCCAACGAAACCCCGGGCGTAACAGAATATATACACACACACACACACAAACCATTATTCGTCTTCAGAAATTCCTTCTCGGAATGAAACGCGTCACTAAATAGAGAGTATTTCCATTATGTCATACGCTAAACAAACTTAAGTGTATGAATAATTTATTTTTGGTCATGTAATCGTGTCAGAAAATGGAATGAAAGAATTATTTACTCTGGGGGGAGGGGGCTTCATCGAAGTGTTTTTCTCGATATCAAACATCGTGATATGTCACACCAGGAGGCAAATCACCTTCTCGAATAAAATCGTTTGAGCTGACTATTCCTTTGTAAAACATCATTAAATGAAATTTCGGATTGAATCCCTATGTGTCACTAAACCGGCCAATATTAAAAAAAATAAAAAATAAATTTTTTTTAAAAAGAGACAGAGAAGAAAAGCGACCAAACGTATATTTAAATGTACTATTTTATCTGAGCCTTCAGGAGGACGAATATTTCTGTTTTAATCAAATGCTATGTTAAAAACGGAAGGCAACACACAGGTGTGCAATAAATGAAATGATATCCAGGGACATTTTGTCTTCCTGGATCTCAATGGGAATTCAAATGTTTCAACCAATTTATATTCTCGCAACATTCGTCAGCTGATAATTTAACTCGTTGAAAAAATGTCTTCATTTATTTATTATTAAATAGTTTTGAATGTCTTCTCTTGAAAAATAATGAAGTTGCAAATATACAAATTGATTTTACGATTGCCGCAGCTGCGATACACGGAAATGTCGGTTAAAATTAGCTATGAAATCGAAATGTTTTGATTTGTATCAATGATATTCCTCTCGGCATTTGCAAGAAAATTCGAATCATTACTTTTTTTTATCACTGATAGGTAAATGAAGCACATGGAAATATTTGGAACGAATATTATTTCTTTGGTTTTAGAGTGAAAACTTCATGTCTAAGCAACTGATTCGATAACACAAATTCGTATGGCAGAAGAGAAGAAAATAAAACATAATACTGCTATTTTAGAATCTGATACACATCGTCAAGACTTGACTGACATTTTGGAAAGAAAGAGTGCTCGCGTCTTTCAGCTTTTATTATTGCCGACTTGTTATACCACTTCATCTTGCACATTTGTGCTCGAGCAAATTTATGCACGAAGAAAGTGAATATCACTGAGCACTATAAAAAGATTTGACTAATAAAGTCTGTAATTATTTACTATAATATTCTTCAAGCTTTTATAAACTATAAAAAACTAAAAGTGACTTATCAGGTCAGTAATTATTGTAAATAAATACAATTTAGTTGTATTTACAATAATTACGATCTATCCCGAACGATCATCTCTGCTCACGAAAGATCGAAGATTTGGGTTTTATAAACAGTAATTTCGAATTTGCTAATCAGGCGCTTCTCTCGCTGAGTGGTATAGCCCGTCAGATCTAAGGGCGGTTTGGTATAGGATTCAAGTTCGATTCTTGTCTGAGAATGCATATTTTCTACAAATTTTCTCGAACATTCAGGCCGGTAAATGCGATTAATACTGTTTATTTAAAAAAAAAAAAAAAGAAAAAAAAGAAAAAAACAAGAGCATTTAATAAATAAATTGTATCTATTAAAATAACATGTAAACAGAAAATATGTCAAATAATTGCCGGGCATAATCCATTTCATATATATATATATATATATATATATATATATATATATATATATATATATATAACAAGCAGGCTTTGCCTGCTCGCTATCGCTTCGCAAAGTAAGATATATTCACTACTTGAAATCTTTGAAACAAAAATTTTAAATGAACATTTCATTCATAAATTTGCTTGCTATAAAGGAAAGTTTTACAAATAGATGCCACCTTTTTGAAGGCCAAGTAAAATACAAATTTCAAATAATTTTCTGCACTACATAAGACGATATAAAGAATAGTTCTCTTTCGGAATATGAAAATCAAAACAATCCATGAATAAAAGAACTGTAATGAAAGACAGTTAATTAATAAAATACATTTTTTTAATCAATATGCAAATTAGTTAAGCCTGAAGAATGATATTGACAAGCAGAAGAGTGATATAGCCTAGTAGATAATATATAATACAGATATTGAGCTCTTAGTATGTAAACTGCTCTCTCGAGTAGTATACACATTCTGATACTTACCTGGCACAGACTAGCTTGGACCGGCTCTGACCAGCTTGCACAAGCTATGGCCAGCATAACCAGCGGCCCGAGTTAAAAAGTGACCTTGTGTAACAACCTGACTCAGTAGGGGGGTCAAGTAAATATCCTTACCAGGCCCAGGGATCCGTCCCTGTGCTGGTGATACCACGACTACGACTAGCTTGGACCGGCTCTGACCAGCTATGACAAGCCAAGACCAGCTATGACTAGCTTAGACCAGCTCTGAGCAGCTAAGACCAGCGGCCCGAGTGAAAACACTCGGGTCCCCACGTTAGAAACTGAGTGGGGGGTCAAATAAATCTCCTTACCGGTCACAGAGATCCGTCCCTGCGTTGGTAGTATCACAGCTATGACAAGCTTGTGCCCGCTCGGACCAGTTTGACCAGCTAAGACCAGCGGCCCGAGTGAAGACACTCAGGTCCCCACGTTAAAAACTAACCTTATGTCACAACCTAACTCAGTTGGTAGAGTCAAGTAAATCAGCAACTCTCGAGTAGTTTGTAACACATCTACTTACCATCTCTCAGTTGCGTCTCTGTCTTTGGGCAGAGTGCACTCAGAGGAGACTCCGTCAACAGACAGAGTCATAACCGAGGAAAATTATACTGAGAGATGTCCAACCCTAGGTAACAGCTGCTCTCATTACACCAGAGAGAGGAATCGGTGCACGCACCGAGGCCAGCCCAACCGACGGTTGCGGGCAATTTTCGTTCCCAGCCCGGGTGTACGCGCTCGGGCTCTCCGCATTAAACCGACCTCGTGTCACAACCTGACCTGGTGGTGGTGGTGGGGATGGAGAAAATACCAAATTACTAGAAATTAGAGCTGGTTCTTTTTAATGTTAGAATTCGTGGGAGAATTGAGCTTCAATTTCGCATTTATTCATATAGATCCCATAATATAGATTTTACTTAATTAGCTACGATGTTTCTCTAACTCTTTGAATGTTGAATGTATAACTAATTCTAATTTCTGTTTTCCCATATTTACACTATATTAAATTTAAGTTATAAATTGTCCCCTGTTGTGACACCCAGGAAATAAAAATTGTTTGTACGGAAAATAAGGATTTACGTCCATCAAATCGTCTTTAAATTAAGTGGCAGCAGAAGAATTATCATTAAACTTTTAAAAGGTAAAGTTTAACATTAATTCAACACTGTTATACCGTACCTATGGACTATAATGTTTATGCCCCAATCGTCATAAACACAAAACTTACAGAATAATTACCAAAGCTACAAAGCATTTTTGGCGACAAGGATTTTCTAAGAATTACGTGAATTTTTAACAAGTTGTTCGAAATACAAAATTCAGAAAAATTCCAACCACAAGAACTACAAAAATGTAACGAAAGTTACGTGAAATTAAAGTGTACAAAAATCATGTATTGTTGAGAGGGCTTCTCGGTGTAAAATTGGAAGTTAATTAGTAGGAAAACTTAAAGTGTTTTAAGAAACAGTTGCACAAACATATATATAATATTGTAAGTTAGTTCACAAAGTACAAAATGGAGGATTGTAAAACGGTTTTACTGGAAATATTGAGACAAGAGAAGACGAACGACAGAGACATTATTAACAAAGACTTGAAAAACTCGTAGAATTGTGGGTAGAACAACAGAAAATGTTAACGAGTAACAAGAACGAAAATTCAGAGGGCGCTATCGTAAATGCGATTACTGAATTTCATTATATGCCAGAAGAGGGTAACTTTTTCGTCGTATTTCCGTAGATACGAAGACCTTTACAAAACGGACTGTGCAAATTGGTCCCTCCACAAAAAGGTCAGACTTCTCTTAAAGAAACTAGGCGCTGTCGAACACAAAGTTCGTAAATTACATATTGCCGAAGAAAATTGGTGACCTAACGTTTCAAGAAACGGTTACTGTGCTTTCAGAAGTTTTCAGACCAAAGACTTCGTTGTTCCATAAAAGATGGAAATGTATGAACGTTTAAGAAAGGAAGATTACGATTTCACAACGTTCGTGAGCATTGTGAACGATCAGTGTGAGAAGTTCAAACTGGCAGAATTAAGCCCTGACAATTTTAAATGCCTGATATTTGTTCAAAGATTGGTGTCAACAAAAGACGCTGAAATCAGAAGGGTTTTAAATAAACTGGAAAACGAACCCAATCTGACTTTACAAAACCTAACAGAAGATTGTCTGAAGTTTATAAATGTTCGACAAGATGCCAAAGATATTGAAATAAGCAATGTGTCGCACATTAAAAAAAAGTGCGTCAAAAGTAGGGAAGATGGGGAAAAAACATTATTCCTAACTCTTGTTACGCATGTCAAGAATTACATTGTTATAAGGACTCTGTCCATACAAGAATAAAGAATGTTTCCTGTGCGGCAAAAAGGACATAAGAAAACCCACTGTAAGACAAAAGTAAAAAGACGAGGGAGAAATTATGTTACAGTTACTCATATGGATGAATCTACCGGTCGAAATATAAGGAAATTTGTGCAGGTAAAAAAATCCTTAGCAAAAATATCAAATTACAATTGGACAGCGGATCCGATTTCAGCATAATATATGTTTATACATGGAGAAATATAGATAAACCGGCATTAATGGCTACCAAGAAAATTGCTCATAGTGTTACATGGCAGAAAATAAAATTCAAAGGGGAATTTATAACAAATGTGACGTTAAATGATAAAACCTTGAACTTGAGAATAATGAAAAAATGTAAATAAGCTTTTTGAAATGGACTGGATGAAGCAGTTTAATTTATGGAACAGTCCTATCAGTTCGTTTTTTTTTTTTTCCAAGTCGTCAAAGATTTTACCAACAAAGCAAAAAGTGTGAAGAAAAAGTTAAAAATTAAATTCCCAGAGGTATTTTCTGGTGAGTTAGGCAAGTGTAAGGAAATGAAAGCTAATTCGAGCTAAAGGGAAAACGTACAACCAGTTTTCAAGAATGAAATAAATGTACCCCTTGCATCGTTAAAGCAAATCAATGACTAGCTTCACAGACTCGAAAAAATGGGTCTTTTATCTCAGGTGAAATATAGTGATTGGGCTATATAAAGAAAAAGTCTAAAGAGATACGTGTCTGCGCGGATTTCTCCACGGGCTTAAACGATGACCTTAAAAGTTACCATTATCCATTTCCGGGGCCGGAAGAGGATTTAGGCGCAACTTAGCGGGGGTTGGATATTTTCGAAAATCGACCTAAGCAACGCGTATCTGCAGATTGAGGTGAACGACGAATGTTCCAAATTACTAACGATAAACACACATTGAGGAATGTATAAATTCAATCTTTTGGCTTTCGGAATAAAGGTCGCTCCAGCTATTTTTCAGCAAGTAATGGATACTATGCTTTGTGGACTTGACATTGCAGTCGCTTACCATGACGATATTTTAACCAATAAAATTCCTTGTAACACACAAAATGGACTGAAGGCAAGGATTATGGCAGCATTCACCAACTTAAAGAAGAAGACCGTTCAGAATATTTGCAGGAGATTCCAAGGGTGATTTTTATTGAATGAATTTACTCTAGTATTTCGAGATATTTTTGCGTCATTTTGGTAAATATTTTTGTTAAAATGAGATGTCACTGTTATTTTCATTTTTGCGTAATTTCGATGACGATTTACCCATCGCTCTCTGTATCAGACATATTGTCAAGATTAACGAACCCAGTTATCATCATGTCAAGAATTGCAAACTCTTGACAAAATATGTTCTATTTATTAAAAGCAATGGTGGAAATATAAATGAACTTGTTTATTGATAAATAAACAATTAAAATAACATTATTCACTTTCCGTGAAAAAAAATTTTTTTCAAATAACTTATTGTCTGCTGGTTGCGTTACAGAACCTCAATAACCTGACAACCGTATTTCATTCCATCTACAAGAACTGATTTAAATAACCTGGTAGAAAATTGCGTATGCATCCTTGCATGTTCTTAATATTAGCTTTATGCTTTGCCTACTAGGATTCTATACGTTGTCTGCGGATCAACGAAGCGCAAAGAGTGGTTGACGGTTCTGTATTGGTAGTTTGGATTATTAGCTAGATCTCTGTAAAATCACCATTCATCGCTGTGAATACTTGATCCATGTCTCAATACTTTTTCGATTATTGGCAGGAATGCCTTTTGGTCTTCGTGCTCAACTATATCCATATACCCAATTGCTGGTGATGTACTAGTATCTACTAAGCCAAAAAACACAGACTTAACTCTTAGGGGCTCTTCCTCGGTGGTGTTTTAGTTTGTGGGAAAAGCACGATTCATCGATTTGATCTCTTATTCCCGGTCCATCAAGTTTTATAGGATTAAGCTCAAAATGATACGTGCACACCTCTCTGAAAAAGTTGTAAAATCCACTATTGTCTTGCGAGATATAATTACAACACGAGAAGTTTCCTATTCCCTCATTTCATTTTTTATCTTTTTATGTGCCGTGTCCTTTCAGGACGTAGGCGATCATGGCCCTCCACTTCCCCCTATCCCGTGTGGCTCTCAATAAGTTCCGTGCTTCTGCCAACTCCCAGACCTCGTTCTGCCATCCACTTGCCTAAGCTTGCCATGTACGTCATGCGTTGCTTTCCCTTGTCTCTTTTTTCCCCCTCTATTCGACCTGTATCAGATTCCTCATTATGTGTCCCATAAATTCCATCTGCCTCTTATGTTAAGTATAAGCTTCCTCTTTGTTTGCATCCTTTCCAAGACCTCATCGTTGCTCACACGCTCGTTCCATAATATCCTTAGCACCCTTCTGTAGAACCACATCTCCGCTGCTTCGAGTCTCTTCTTCATCTTTGGGGAGACCTCGAACATTCGTTGCCGTATACGAGGACAGATGTTACATAGCAGCTCAGTACTATTTTCTTTGTCACTAAAGAAATCCTCCTGACTCGCAGTACTCTGCCCATGTTTTTGGAATACATCCTTGGTGATCCCAATCCGTCTTCGGATCTCAGCGTCGCACCTACCGTCTTCCATCAAAACACTTCTCAGATATTTAAACTTCCGCACCTGCTTGATTTTAATGTCCCAGACCTGCAAATCGCATTTCGGGCTCAACTTTTACTGATGACCATGCATTCTGTCTTCTTGTAATTTATGGTTAGACCCTTCCTCTCGCTCTCCGTCGCTGCCTTCTGTAGGAGGTTTTGTATTTTCCTTTCAGCGTCTGCTACCAGTACTATGTCGTCTGCGTATCATATATTGTGGCCGCCAATTGCTAAATCCCGGTAGGATCTCCAATTCTCTCAGAATTGCCTCACTGTATAGGTTGAATAAGTTCGGTGAGAAGACACATCCTTGCCTTACGCCCCCTTCTATTTTTGTATATTCGCTGAACTTATTCTCAATGCACATGCATGCCGTTTGCTGCCAGTACAGGTTCTTGATTATTCTAATATCTTTCCCGAATATGAACAGTTCCAGCAGATACTTGTCAATATATAATATGAATCCACTGCTGGAATTTCACTTTTGATGTAGCAAAAATGGGTCTTCTCTTATTGCTACATTTCGTTTGTACCGTGAAGTCTTTCATTTGGCACTTCCACACATTACCGTCCAGAGAGGAACTGTGCTTTGTCCAATTGTCTTAAATGATTCACATTTTAATTCCCGTTGAATAAGTGATTTGTTCTTCATCCAGTCAATCACTGATAATCTATCCTCCCCAAGTAATGGCTTCACAACCTCCGTGAATGTAGTTCTATCCATCTTGAGGGTTTCTGGATATCTGAATGAATAAATTAAAACCAGAATATGAAAACAGCTATTGAAACTTAAAGTTACTTGTATTAAATGTTCATGTCTAGACCAACGAATCCGATTAATCTTATGTAAAGAATAACGAACCCAATCATCTTCTTGTAAAGAGTAGCAAACCTTGCCGTGAATGGGTTAGCTAATTTTAACAAGATCCGTATCTCTTATTACCTCTTATTATTATTTAAAAAGAGCATACTATGATGAAAAAAAATCCTATCAAAATGTTTATATTATTAAGAGGAAAGACCAAAGTATTTTTTGATTGTTTTATTAAATTCTTAATCTTTTCTAGTATTTTGAACCTCTGTTTAAAAATCATGTTTTCTTGCGTCAGTGGGTGCTCCAGAGTATTGGAAATTTCAGCGTCTTTTTGGCGTCAAAACATTGTTTTGGAAATTCTTGTAAAAATCAAATAATTGTCGGATTTTAACGATATTTTCAGAACTTAATCACAAAGAAATTAAATTATTTTTGAATTTTTTTTTTAAATCTTGGTTTTCTATTTTTTTTTCATCTGTTACTGTTTAAAGAAATAAAACCAACCAAGAAAGTTTCTGAAAAGGCAACATTGATGTCTATTTAATCGCACTTGCCTATGAAAGAAGGCACGAAAAATTGAAAAAAAAAAGAAAACAAAAAACTATTAAAATGTATTTGAAAGAATATGTGCAATGTATCTCTTTTAATGGGAAATTCTAGTTGCAACCCATGAGACGCACAGATGGAAAAGTTAGTACGTCCTTTAAGATTTTCATGGTTCACGGACGTAGGGTGCGCACCAATATGCGTGTGCGTGTGTGTGTGTGTAAATATTTCCCCACAGCTCGAAGAGATTACAATACAGTCGAAAGAAAAGTTATACTGTGGAGTTCAAAAAGCACACAGATCGTGAAACTAAATCCCAATGCACCTGTACTTGTTTCAGCATAATAAAAATATAGTCAATAGTCAAGAATTAAAATAACCGTTACTAACAGAATATAAATATATACACGATAAAATTTAAATCTATGATGACTGATTTTTTTTTCACGATATCCCAATTTGGTAAACAATTTGCCTCTTGAGATAAGGTCAGTGTTAATTCGTGCACAAGTCTCTCCTATTTAGAACCAGTATTTTTAGCTGATGAACATCAACATGATACAATTAGAAACTCCTTTTAAACAATCTTAATGGTAAAATGAAAACATTGAGGGTAGAAAATTACTCTGAAAAGCATGCATGTAAATATGATTTAAACAAAAATATTTGCTTTTAAAATATTCATTTTTTCCAACAATTTGATGGATATTCCTTAAGTTATTTTATCACAGAACGACAATAGCAAAACATCCAACTGTGATGAAATTCATAAGCAATGGACATGCAAAGTTAGTCTTAAAAAATCATTTCTCTATTAAATATGGTGCGTTTTCCCCAGGCGTTAAAAGAAATTTATAATTAGAAGAAAACAAAAATGTAATTAGAACGTTCGTCTAAAAATGTGTCCTGCTTTCGTTTTACATCGGAAACGTTCACGAGAACAAATAATAATTGGATATGTTATAATAATTTTGCCTTTTTAATTTTTAGGAAAATTTTGAGATGTCAACGAATACTCGTTGTCACTTTCGAAACGCTCGCCGAAGTAGAGAGTTTGTAATCGTAGATACAACTATAGTAACGCCGTTGAATAATACTGGTGTCAGACGCCTTCGAATGACACTCGTACTAATAGTACTTGCTCGAAAGTAAACACCGAATATTGAATAGTACAGAGAAATAAAGGATAGTGTAGAA
>OZ038488.1:10976335-11066335 GCA_964036315.1 Acanthosepion esculentum
AATAACCGTTTGACCTTTTATACACACCAACTCCAACTAGAGATCCTTGAAAGAAAAATCAATATCAGAGATTTGATTGTTTGCATCGACGAAATATCAATGAATGCGGGTCGGTAAAAAGACCGGCCGACATCAGTCTCATCTTTGCACTCGTCATATACTGACTTTCAAGAAATCAATTTATTTCTCGTTCGATTTGGATAAAAAAAACAGAGTATGTACGGTAAATACTCGTAAATTGTGCTAATATTTGTAGGCTCCGCTGATAAAAGAATTAACGTTAAGTCGTCGTCTCTTCAAAAGGCCAATTACTTTGGTTGTTATATTAATCTGTGTAGGAAACAAGTGTTAGAATTAGTTTTATTAAATGTAAATGTAGTGTACTTGCTGGTTGAGACGGCTGCGTATTTCCAGCCCAAAATCTGTGGCTTCGGGCTAAATCACGTTGAAACACCTGTTCTCATTCGATCACCGAAGTTAAGTACCGTTGAACCCGGTCAGTACCTTGATGGGTGACTGCTGGGAAATACAAAGTGTTCTAAACTTGGATGTGCGGGTGGTGTAAGGGATAATGGCTCGGAATGAAAACTTGGAATGCGGAGTTCGAATTCCAGTCGGGTTCGTTATATTCATTTAAGGGCCTTGTGAAAGGCATGAATCCACCTCTTCTCCTCCCAGCTATGGGTTAAATAGTAAAACTTGTATTACCAAATGCTTATCTTTAAAAAAATTCTTACGATCCCAAAATATGTTTCGATTTTAAATAACCTCAAAAAGGTTGATAAGCCGTAAAAAATACAAATCAATCAATAAAAACCAGAAATCGACGCTGGAGAAGAGACAAAAGCCACAATTTCGAAAGGTGATTTACTGTAAAGATAAGACAAATCAGTCCCAGTTTATTTTGTCTACGACGAATTTGTACAGTAATAAACCAGGTTTAATAAAAGGTCAATATGTAACTATTTTTTCTCCACTTAATCTCAATATAACCCTGACTTCAACTGTGAAAATAGACAATGCTGAATATATGATTGGATATGAAAGGTGTTCTGTACTATGAGCTCCTGGAAAATCAAACGAGTCCTTCAAAGAAATATCGCTTTCACTTACACCTATTGAAGAAAATCATCTTAAAAAGAAAATATACAGACGTCATATTCCCTTAAGAATTGCTTGCTATGAGTAGAGGGAGCCCGTAGAAGGCAGCTTGTCTAGGTTAGAGTACCTGGATCTGAAATGTCCGCTGCCGTGCAGCCATATCCAAACCTGGAGTAGGCGATGAAAGTCAATCGAAAGGGAAAATCTAGAGTGAAGTCCATTAAGCTATTGGCAGTCAACATTGACTCCCTTTCGGCAACACTTGCAGCTAAATCAGTTACAAAAGTGATGCACCATATTCCCTTGGATTTCGTCGATTTATCCAAGAGACGGGGGTTGTTTTCTGAGAAGCGCATCCATTACACCCCGGTGAGTTCACTCCATTCTCATTACATTATAAGATAACAGCATTTCCAGTCTCGTATGTGAATACGAATATGCACAACTGTCGTAAAATTCGTGAGAGTGTTGTAAAGTTTTTGACCTATCCAAGGAAGCCTTTTAAAAAAATCTGCTTGGTCAGAGTTTAGAAAGAGTTCCAGGTAGAAAACCATTCAGTATTTCCTCGTTATATCTTTCATTTACTGGCAACGGACGTTAAAAGATTCTTCCGCCATCTTAGTAAAAACAAGTTGTTGAATAAATCCGCACATCAAGACCCATTAACAGTCGTGTATGTTTTTCTTTCTTTGCGTTCGTATCCATATGATTTATTCCCTAGAAAAACTGTTCTCTGTTTTTCCTTTCGAAGCATAAATTTGCCGAGGAAGCGTAGAGCGTGCCCGTTTTTATATCTATTAACGTTCGTCAACCAAACACTAAAATGTCAGGATTCAGTCGGAATTGCTATATGTTCAGCATTTTTTCCTTTCGTAACACAGCTGCATAAGAACTCATTTTCGGTAAGGTGGCGTTAAATTTACGTGCAATACGTTTTCTTTTTCCTCCTTTAATAACCATCATTACCAGTTGGAAAACAATCAACATCAGAAATTGGTTGTCGGATGCCTATTAACTCGAAAATTGTTGTTTCTAATTGTGCACATCAGGTTTGATGAACTCTTTATTTCCTTTTACATTGTCGTTTCCGCTTCATCTAACGATGCTGTCGATACACTGGTGACAAGTTCCTCTTAATATCGATACATTGGTGAAAACTTCCTCTTAATATCGATACATTGGTGGAAATGTCTTATTGGTTCGTATCCACTGAATATTGCAATTCATGATGCACGCATCCTTTGTCTCTAGTATTTTTTTCTTTAAACTTTCCGTTTCCAAAATTAAATATTTTTCGTACTTCCATGTATATATGTGTATTTATCACAAATTGACAGAATTTTAGTAATGTCAAATGTAATCGCCCACAGAGTTATGGCGTCTGACAATAAACAGACACACACATTATGTAAGTTTCATTAAAGAAGACGACTGACAAGCTACTACGATTAAGCTTTTTATTTAATGTTTCCTGTGTTCGTATAAGTGTTTTCTTTTCTCGATAGAAAGTGTGTAAAAATTGTTCAAAATGTTCTGCATATCCGAGCGCTTTCGGCTATTCTTTTCGCCATTATCGATATTGTTATTTTTAGCTAAATGTATGGACTTATGTATCTAGAGTTTAGCAATGTTTTAGTCCCCATCTACGATCATAATGGCAATATCTACACTCAAACCAATTGTGTCAGGATGGGAAATCCACTCAGTCCGTGTTTACCAAACTATTACATGTTTCACGTAGAAAACAAGATATTTAAAAAAAAATTACTAAACAAAAAATATATGTCCGCTATGTCGATGATAATTTTTATTTTAGCCGAAAACAAAAAAGAAATTGATAATCTCAAAAGTACATTTGAAAAAAACTCATTTTCTTCACCTATGAACTTATGAACTTAGTCAAAAAATAAAGTACCATTCTTAGACGTTCTCGTAGAATTCAGTAGTGAATGCCCTCTTACATATAAAGTACGAGAATTCTTCCTTTCGTCCCCTTTCCTTTAAAGAACTCAATGATGTGAAACAGACGCTAGTTAAAAACGGTTTTCTGAACTACCTCTTCAACCACCAGATCAGACTATTCCTTTCTAAAGTAACTAATAGGAATACTGAACAGACAGATAAAAGCAATATCATTAACATTTTCCATTAAAACGAAATAAGCAAGATGAATTTTATCTTGGAAACATTAGGAAGAAATATATAACACCAGTCAACCAGAACAAGAAAATTATATTATCTGCTTTAAAAAATTTAAACAGCTAACCTTATCATCGCCAATAACAACACACCTACAAGATTTAAATTAGAGAATCAATATTACTTATGAATTCAGATGCTAAAGAGCTATTATTATTCATGGGTTTGGTTTGATCAGGAACGCTGTTCCTGATCAAACCAAACCCATGAATAATTATGTTGGACATAACACTACATTCCTATCGAGAAGGATCACGTTACACCTCTCTAACCATAGCTTAATTAGTATCCATTTAAACACACACAGAAACCTATCAAACTCCATCCGCGACCTACTTGTAGAAAATGCAAAGAAAATAGCCTCATCCGTATGTTAAAAAAAGTCTAAAAATATTGGAAATACTAATAATAAAAAAGAAAAGGCCAACACTCAGAAGCATCAACTATGAGCACAGCCACAATGTGCGAAGCGTGTTTGAAAAATAGAACATTCCTATAACTCTAGATACACAAATAAATAAATTGATACATTCAGTTAAAAATAAAAAATAAAAATCGTCGTAGATAATGGCTAAAAGAATAGACCATAGCGCTCGGATATGCAGAACATTTTAACAATTTTACATACTTTATGTCCAGAAAATAAAATGCTTATACGAACACAAGAGAAAATTAAATGAAAAACTTAATTGCAGTCGTCTGTAATAAAACGTGTATAAAATTAGGATTGCTGCCCAAATACACACACAACACACACACACATTATATATATATATATATATATATATATATATATATATATATATATATATATATATATATATTATATATATATATATGCAGAAATATAGTTTTAAAGTGTGCTATATATATGGGATAAAGAGCTCAATATCAGAAATAGAGCGTATGTAAATATAAATATAAAAGTGAACATTGAAGTCAACGCTCTGAGGCGACAGGCTGTTTCATGCTAGACGCAATCGCCAAGCCGCGAGTGTTGGATTTTTTCCGACTATTTATATATATGGGTCAGTAGTGCATTGTGGGTAATCCATTCTGGCGGTTATTTTGGCGGAAGTGGCTTGTTTATTCATTTATTTGGGTTAATTTATTTTACTTGTTCTTTATTTTCATTTTTTATTTTATATATTTATTTATTCATTTCGGTTTTCGATGTTTTATTAACGTAGTAAAAAATTTGGGGGTACTTGTTTAGGTCGCTTATTTAATAGTTTGTTTTGGTCTGGGAAGATAAAGCTATTTATTCGTCCAATTTTTGGATTGGTTGCCGTAGTCTATTCTGTTATTTTGGCGATGGATAGTTTTTAATTTAATAGGCGCCCTATGACTGTGACTGCTGCTCCCGCTTGAGGCGCAGTATTTATGAGGTACGGAACAGTCTATTAATATTATGGGTAAGTTCTCATAACATTAACAATATTACTCCCAAATGCAAGCTTTTGCGTAATTGTGGCCTAATTCGAACTCGTATGAAATGAGCAGGAGACATTTTTAAATTGTTAATTTTATGAATGTTACGAATAATATTTGTTTATGAAAAAAACAACCACCTGAAAAGAAAATGGCAAAGAGAAATAAGCGCTAAAGTAATAGATTATCTTAATAAATCTTTGGTAGATTTCATCGAACGTCGACAAGCAAAAAAATACATTTCATATGGGACAACCATATTTTCTCAAACATCTCCTTCATGATTAATTTCTTCGTAATATAAGTCTAGGGGCACCTCGATATTATGTAATGGTTAGCAAGCTTATCGCATTAGTACAACTATGACTGAGTAGAGAGTTCGATCCTCACTGGGTGCTCCATACTTTCCGACCTTGTGTCACATCTAATCTACGCTTAGAAAATCACCATAACATAAGTCTATCATCGCTCGATCAACTGCTGACGTAACAAACTTGTATTTAGAAACAGTCGTAGATCTACATATATGTGTGTGTGCAAATCAGACCAGATCAGTCAGTTTGCATCGTCTATCTTCACCACGAAGTTTAATAACTTTAATCGTATCTGAATGAACAGATGCAAAGTTCGGTGTTTCCTATCCCAATTTTAATACCGATTTCACTACTTTCGAATACTCAACTCAAAGAAAGATCATTTCAAATGACACACGTACGCAAAGGGAAAATTTCATTTGTGCGTGAATTTATGCACTTTATTCATAATCGGCCAACTTGATTCGTCCAATATCGTTTTACTTGTACAGTATAATCGTTGTATTGTCGACGAAAACTATTTAACCGGTAAAAATGTGCCTTCTGTAGGTGCATTACTTATTCAAAGGAATGTCAAACGATAAAAAAGGACAAAAGTATTTGCATTATTCTCTCACGAGATATTTAAGTGCTTCAATTTCTCATTCCTCAGCTATTTAGCGCAACGTTGACAACGGCTCACTTTCACTGAAACTCGCTCAAATCTTTACCGCATTGATTTACCATCGAACCAGAATCGATAATCGATCGTTGGCTGCTGTGAAATCTAGAGTACGTTGGTTTTGTTCGTTATTTAGTAAAACCGACTCTTTTGTTCGTCCAAATCAAGTGACATTTTCTCCGGTCCTGTTCTTTCAATCGACTGACCTTTGATTTTTTCACTCGGGCTCAACCATTCGAATGTGTATGTGTGCTCCGAAATAACAAGATGGCGGCTAACAAGATTTAATGAATGTTATTCAGACGAGAATGCGCCCGGCCGTAGAGCAATAAACAGTAAGTGAGTCTTGCAGAACATTACTCCTGAATAGGGATTTTGATACTCATTGCATGTTGTGCGCATGATCTTATGCCAAACTCGAGTAAATGTGACATACACACTATTTCAGTTTTTGCATCACACACGTTCTCTCTTACACTTTCTGCGTTTCTCACTCTCACTCTCTCATATATGTACACGTTACAATCTAATAAAATTCCCTACGAATTTACATTCCATATATCTGACAGAGTCATACTTGACGAATGTTTATTAACTCAGCCAAGAGCTCTCATTGAAGGTCACACTTACTATCAAAGGTCTGTGAGACGTGATAGCTAACTATCGCTCCCTCGAGCTCACTAACAAAACAAATTTGCTTCGTTCCTCTAAATACCTTCGAGAAAATACTGTCTGTATTCATTATCTCGTTTTTCACAATGTTAACAGCATAAGATATTAACGATGAAGCTTTAAGAAAAACAGAAACAAAAAGGACAATTTTGCTTAGAATCAGAAAGAGACAGTTAAAATATCTAGGGCACAATGAGGAAAGAGGGCTTGGTGAATTCGACACTCACAAGGCATATCGAAGGCAAGAGAGACAGAGGAAAGCAATAAATAACCTACCTAACGAGTTGATAAATCAGGATTTAAGAGAGATACCAAAAAGATATCATACTAAGAACTATAAGGACAGAAAGTTGTGGAAAGCCATTATCTCCCACGTCCTGAAGGGACACGGCCATAAAAGAAGAGCGTTTACGGAAATGTTGTAAATTAAGTTTTTCGTCAAACTCTCCTCTTTTCTGAATTTACATGGTTTACAACTAATGTGGATGAGAATATAAGGGAGAGATCCGTGTTCCCATAAAACGAACATGAAAAAGTCCCATAAAAAGGAGGAGGGGTAAATATAGTTTGTATAGGTATGTGGACTTTATCTTTTCTGAAAAGAGGTCCGAATTACAGGCAACGCTATGAAGTGTGAGAAAATTGGAAGCAACGGCAGATATCAACTTGTTAGCGAAATGCATAAGCCAAATTAAAATGAAGTTCAATGCAGGATGTTCGTTGCTAATCAAAAATGATAGAATACTTTTTTTATGAAAGAAAGGAACTGAAAACATTGCGTAAAATTACGAAACACGCTGTTCTGCACACATTGCTAAAAATGGAATAACATTTTAAAAACGTTTCTGATGACGTTTAAATTTTCTTTTTGTCACTGCTTTTTGCTTTTTACTATAGAAAAAAAAAGACTATCTCTTTTTATATGAGTAGAGAACCTGGTGAAATGGAGAAGGCAACGAGAAACCACTCCTCCAGACCCAGATTATAATTTTAAAAAAAAAACTGAATCTGCAGAGAGAAACTGTGCCCCCATCACGTCATGAAGAGACATCATTTAAAAAACAGAAAACCTGAAGAAGGTAACATAAACCATTAACCGAAACGTTTTGGAAACAAGAAAAATAACAAAAACAAAGTTCAATTGTCTGCAAATCTTTGAACCAAGGGAAGACATGTATGTCAAACTAGGTCAAATTTGGAAACAAGTGTCGTAGAACCACTGGAGATCGAGCAATAATTATGGGGACAAGCTTTATGGCTTTGACGACAAATATTTTCATATCACAGTCTTGAAAGTATCGACGCTTGAAAGTAGGTGAATATCGACTTTCCAACGCCGGAATTTAAAGGCATCTAATCCTGCACAACGTATTCGGTAATCTCAAGTCTTTCATTAAAATATGGCCTTGATACAGACAGATCCGAGCGAAATGCGTGTCTGCCTACCAGGAAACGTGTTCAAACATGTGCGCACGCGCGGAAAAAAACGCCTTCTTTCTTCACGTCTTTTAAGCACATCCATGCGCGCTAAACCAGTCGCGTTCGCAAGTACAGGTGTACATTCTGAATCTAACTTGCACGGATTTTCTCTCGCTTTCTTTATCATCCATTCTTGAACATGAAGGGAACAGCATAGCATGACAAGGCACAGGATTGTAATATGGTGTCACTGACAGCACAAGTTGCAATATTTGTCAAGTGCGTTTGAGTGCTTGTCTGGTCATGCAACTGTATCTGTCGCTTCCGTCTGGTAGCGTTACTTTATTTCAAGGCAAGCAAAAACGTCGTTTATGTTATTAATGGAAATTCGGTTGCATATAATGAGGATTTCGTAGACATCTTTTGAGAAAGCACAGACGATTCTCATAAAATTCAAAGTATTGTTTTTCACCCAAAATAACGGATCTTTTTTATATTCAATAACAGCTGTTTTTTTCATTACTCAATGATAAACAAAATGTCTAATATAAAAATCGTTATTTGTAAGTGGTGTTTTCTGGAAACAAACTGCCTATATGCTGATACAAAACAATAATTACAAATAGACTGTTGCGATCTGGGGTCTGGCAAGACAAAACTTAACTCGACCGAGTCAGTCGTGATAGTAGTATTCAATAGTCGGCTACACAAAGCACTGCAATAGTATTACCTTCTTTCTGAACAATTACCCAGGACTACTTATCATGAATGGATTAGTCCATTCATGACAGTAAGCAGGGTAACTGGATCTTAATATAACACCCCCTTGCAACAGGGTCACATCGTTGATCACTGGCACCAAATAATGTAACACCTTTCCCAGCCTCCTACACCCAGTTATTTAACTACATTTATTGATCCAGTCCTCAGGGTCTTGGGATGGCGTTTTAACCACGGGACTAACTCTGCGCTGGTCCAAGCTGGTTGTTAGTCGCTGGCCGCTTCGTCTCTGCCCCCGTTGTGTTCTTGATCTCAGAGCAGTAGAAGATCGAATGTCGTCGTAGTCTCGCAGCGCCTTTCAAGCCGTGGCGGTGCTATATTAAGAAAAAATGTCTTCACAGAGAAAATAAATAACACGAGAGTTTCGTGGGGTTAATCTTCAATTGGTTTATATAGCTCTTAGTACAACAAAAATGAATCCTTCCCGCACTGATCTCTCTAACGACACTGGACTTAACTTCTGGAAGGCTGGGTTCAAAGTTTTCGAATCAGGAATTCTGGTTGGATTTCAAAAGTGCTCAAAGCGAGATATCAGGCCAAAGTCCATGATCTCCCCAAAGTCACCTGCTTATATGCATTTCGACCCAAAACTAGCATGGGGTTCTGGGAATCTGGTGATTCCCCAATTTTCATTAATTCAAATAAAAACTTTCTTTTTTCCCTATTTCTGCTTTCTTAATCAATTTTCCAAATTTGGAGAATTATCCACGTACGTTGCTTCTCCCACAATTCCAACTGTTGGGTTCTTAGGTCTTCTTATTGTCTTAAGTCTTATTGTCTTCTTATTGTCTTATAACTATGTACATTCATCGGTAGACTAGATGTTGTCAACAACGCGTAAAAGAAAATGAAGACGGTATTAACTTTAACAAATGTGTTAATAGAGAGGTTCAGATGCAAAATATCGTAAGTCCGAAGTCGTAATTCCAAAGATCAAAATTCAGTCTCAGAAAATACCGGGAACTTAAATAAATAAAAAAAGGGTAAAAAAAATTCACGACACAACTCTCAATGTACAACTACCCCTTCATCCACAAAGAACTAAAAACCCGCATGTGGTTCAAAGTCGAGTTCTTTTATTGTGAGTCAGAATGGTTGAGACTCAAACAATTACCATAAATCGAGCCCTACTGAAGTTGGCCCGATCTTCATTCGGATCTTCTTTTTTGACTGCAAGTACAAAGAACGTGAATTCTTTTCCCAAAGTCAGACTTACTTCTCCTTCGCCGCTACAACGAATAAAACAATTCGTTTATTACCGCTGTTCATATTTGCTACAGAGTGATGTCAATCCAACAGGGATGAGAAAGTTCATTCAAAATCACGAGAGATTCAATCCCATGTCAAACAGTGCTGAGAAGTGAGCGTATCTTTTTAAAATAGAGTTTTTCTTAGCCGAAATAAATAACTTTTTTATCATAGAACCGCCGAGAGGAAAAATGGATCCCAGGCACGACTTAGTGCAATGAAAACTGACTGGATGGAAATGAGTTTATTTTGTGACGTAGCAGGACAGCTGCATTGTATCAAAGTAACAAAACTGTTTTGGGCCGTCACTTAGTCACGTAATGGAATATTCGGGGAGTTTGCTTTCTCCAACATCTTATTTCGATAATTCGTACAGTTACATTTTGAACTGGATTCATTTTTATCATGTCACGCGTTCTGATATTACTTCGACTGAAAGTAACTCTACTGGCGCTATATAACCACAAAGAATTTTACCAAATAACAGAAACCACCTCACTCGAAGACTTCGAAAATCAGTAATTAATATGGATTCCACATTTAACTTGAAGAGAAAATAATGACATGATGAAAGTGTTGGCGTTCCACACTATGTTAAAAAAAGGATTAGGAAAGAAACCCCTACTGACCCTAGAAAGAATGATAAGAGCGAGTGGACATGAGAAATCTATTTTCCTGGAAAATTGCTTTAAGAAAGAGATTTTGTAAATTTCCGTCGAAAGTAGCATTGGCTGCTCGGTCAATGAATGCTGAATGTTTCCTTATAAAAGCAGACGGCTCATATTATTATTACCATTAATAGTATGCCTTATTACCTTTATTCCTTTAAGACGGCCAAAATGTCTCAGTAGGAAATAAATTTATCATCTTGAACCATCAATAAAAAAAAATCTTAAAAAATAATAATAATTATTATCTAAAAATCTTATTAAAATAAATATTTCCGTGATCTTCAGTTATATATGATAAAAATATAGTTTCAAGGTATGCTATGTTTATGGGTAAAAGTGTTCAATACCAAGGATAGAGCGTATATAAATATAAAAGTGGACACTGAGGTCAACATCGAACGGCGATAATCTGTTTCATGCGTGAAAGCTATCTTCAGACTTGTCGCCGCTCTGTGTTGACTTCAGTGTCTACTTAATAAATATATACAGAGTGTCCCTTAAGACTGGAGACATCGGAAATCTCATTAATTATATATTTTTATCTCCACAAATTAAACATGGTGTTACTGAAGATGTTATTTGTTAATATCCCAGTTCAATAAAATGTTGGAAATTTCATTTCTTGAAAATATGTATTTTTGCCTAGGGTGGCCGGACTTTAGGGACATCCCGAATATTACAAACGTTATTTGTAGTGGATACCTGTATTTGAGTCGAAGCACCATTTTCATTTTAAACAGTATTTATTAGCTTGCTTATGAAGCCCTTCGTGGTTGAGTGGTTGAAGCACACCGGATCAAACGATGGTTTCTCCTGCAAAAGAAGATGCAGATTCGAATCCTGTCGGGGGGTACCTCTCGAGTAGATACAGACTTTCGAGAAAATCTCAAAGAGGGAATGTGCATTCCTTAAATGGGCAAATAGAACTATGCTGGGCTTTGACACTCTCTCTGGGCGAGGTGTCTGAAACTCGCAGGATCAAAAGATAGTTCCTCCTAAAAAGGAAGATGCAAATTCATACCCTGTTTTTTTTTCGGGTACACAGGCCGGTAGACGTAATTTAAAAAAAGAACCGGGCGTCTATTTCAAAACAGGGTATACATTAGAGATAACGTTTGAAGTAATAATAACGTAATATTTACTAAATTTCGTACAGTACTCAACTATATAAGTGGAAATATTGGTATGAAGATTGTGTAACGCCAATCGCCCTTTTCAGAAACAAAATCAGCATTCAAATTCTTGCCTTACCAAGATTCGAACACCAAATTCTGACATAGATAAGAAACTACTTACAGCCTTCCCCTTTTTTTTATATTTATTATCTTTTTTTTAGAAAATCCTAAAGAGGTTTTTACACATTAATTGCCATAGATTGTTTCAAGTTTGATCAAATTCGACTGATTAGTCATCGATTTCTAAACATTTGATTCCAGGTTAATTTGTATGTTTATATTCCTACTGATTTTCCAGTTTATAGATGTGCACGAGTAGACGTAAAAAAAATAAATAAATAAAAATGGAGGCTTTGTCAATTTTTCATAATTTTTCCCTCTGTTTGAAGAATATATGATAACAAGTATCACTAGTCAGGCATTTGATATAGAATTTTTTTTAACATTTTCATTAAAACTGAAAAACAAAAAGGTTACTCATACTTAGAATCAGAAAAAGACAATTGAAATTTCTGTGACACAGAACGAGTAAAGAAGGTTTGGAAAATTTGACACTCTCAGGACATATGAAAATCAAGAGGGACGGGGGATAACAGCGAGTCACTTACCTAACGAGCTTGTGTGAATGGGTGGCAGAACAAGGAGTGGGGTAGTGGTGAAAAGACAAACACTGCTAAGAGCTACAAAGGAAGTTGCGGAGAACCGTCATTGCTTATATCCTGAAAGCATACCGCATATCGAATAAGAGCATTTTTTAACAATCAACCCTGTTGAGTGATCGTTCTTCGACTATTGGAGATTAGAGTGGGTGCCATTAGCTGGATATAAAGTTACCACCATTCACGATGAAGTGGTCGTTCGTTTTTTTTTTTAATAAACAGAATATATATTGACTGAATATGAGTGACTTACTGACAGATAACAAACCCTTTGGATTAACAAACCCTTTGCTTTAACCACTGAGCTATACGCTCAAAATCGATTTAATGATATGTTAACGTGCGTTCCATTGAGTGAACAAATATAATATACAAGTGTGGGGTACATACCGTATCACACTTATCTAAGCATCTTAATTTGTTGAAACGATCTTGGAGTTACGCAAGATTATGTTTGCCTCTTGGTAGTAGTTATTTTTCAGATAGAATTTCGTTCTCAAACGTTACGTTGTCACGTTCTGCCTCTATTAGTTGTTTTTGCTTTTATTCCGATGAGACATTCAAAGTATCTGGGGGAGAAAGCCATTGACTTTTATTCACGACTTTTATTCTAACTTGTTCATATTTTATATCGACATTCATTTTTTATTCAAACCGTTTAAACACTCAGACATTTACAGCCAAGACCTGCCATGCTATATGCACGCTATCCTCAATAGCATCCTTAGTATTCCATTTGTAAGAAAGAAGTTCCATTCAGTCAGTTTCTTCCCAAGAGCTACTACTTTATGGAACAGACTTCCAAGAAAATGCTTCCCCGGACACTACGATCTTAACCTCAAATCTAGAGTCAACCGTTAACTGTTGTATATATCCGCATAATTTGCACTTACTTCCCTTTCCTACGTCGATGCGACAGCTTCATTGAGTAAACTTCTACCTTGAGTGGCTCTTGGGCCTTGTATTAGGTGAACATTTATTAAAAAAAATATTTTATTTGCTAAAATAAAGCACGGGATATCTGTAAAAATTAATTGTTTTTAAGTAACGAAATGTGTAACTAGAGTAAGTTTAGCAATAACAGTCGAAATAATCAAAAATTCATATCTGTCAGACATGGAACGGTATTTCAAAAAGAAATTTATTTAAAAAAAAATGGTGTCAACCATATAAGCGTGATGCAACTTTTACCAATGTGTACTTCTGTAAATGAACAACGTTCGCTTTTTAATCCGTCACGACTCTGTCTTTAATTACAAATGACACATATACACTCGAATACTTTAAAATAACGACATCATTAATATTCTGTACGCTGGCGACATCTTTTGGACGTTCTTATTTCTGAAGTATTGCATGTAATTTTTGGTTGGTTGTGTTCTCGAAGCGATAATGACAAAAATGAATACATCAACTATTATTATTTTGATATTCATTCGACTGTTAATAATTGCACAAACAACTTCGCGACATGTTTGAAGTTACAACGCAACAAGTATAATAGGCGTCATTGTACTTTAATGAAATTCCAAAGTTACATCTAAAACTCAACAAGACGCAATTTTATTTCTTCTTTTAAAACCGAAGAATGCAGAAACGTAATTAAATGGCGGATATCAAATGAAGGTCAATGCTCAATGAAAGTACGTCTCAGTGTTTTACAAATTAAAAACCTCGGTAGAAATTTAATGAAAAGATTAGCTTTATTTGAAAGACAACTGTCCAAAAGTAACCAGCTTAACGCGCATAAATTGCCTCATTATCAAACAAAAGAACGAGCGACTACAGACAAGGGGCAAACATTTCCGTGAAAAAACAACAAACGAAGACAACGTTTAACAATATAACAACAAACAATGACTAACGAACTGTTAGTTCCGTATCCAAAAGAGGTTTGTCGTCTGTTGAGTATTTTTTGTTAACACATTGACTACCAACATGATTTTCTAACAATTATATGCTTAGTTAAGAGAAGCAGGGTGCCATATGCATTTTCTGAAATTTTCCAAGGAAAAGGCAGACATTGCTTTATATAGAAATAGGCACAAAGCGTCTCCAACATTTACCGAATCAACTTAAAACTAAAATATAATAGTCACCAGTACCTGGTCTAAACTGAAATGCCATGTCACCACCAATGTATGGTAACATGGCAGTCGACTTGTTAAATATGTAAGGTGATCTATAAAACACACCGGTTTTGTAAAAGCAAATGTTATTTGCTTATGAAACTGTTAACATTTTTTTTTTTTTTGGTTTTGAATCACCAAATTCAAATTTTCGAAGAGGCAATGTAAATAAAGATCATTTACTCTTTCTTAGGACATTCGTCTATCAGCAATCAACGTTTCAGTCAGAATCGTCTCCTAGTTTACAAAACTAATTTACCACGACTATAGTCCAGTGGTTAAGCTAAATTTAATAAAATAACTACAAGTGTTCCTGAAATCTGATTGCACCGTTCAACAGAAATGCGTGCGCAACTAACGTTCTTGTGGAGTTAACCCACTTAGTTTCCTAAAACACAGCCGCTAGGGGACGCTCCTAAAGCCTATAATTAAGGGTTGACATTCTGTCACCGTTTCTTTGATTTTTTTTTGTCTGGCTTTCAGATGCGGGTCGCACGTAGATAAGAACTCTGCTACTGAGGCGCTTTCGCTTCCCTTGGTCCAATGGTGACTTTTGAACTCTCTCACACACATGCATATACACACATCTATCACATACGCTTGTCACACTTACTTCTACACAAACACCTTCAAATGTTTTCTTCATTCATATTTATTGTTTTGTAACACGCAACAATCTTCTATTGTCAATGTACACTTTTGTTTTGTTAATATATACTTATCGTTTATATATATATATATATATATATAATATATAATGTCTTTAAATAATTGTCGGACTTTGTCCATTTCATAATGTGTGACGTCATTTGTTTGCATTTGATACGCCTTGAGCAGTTATGAATGTACGTGAGAGATTCATGGAAGATTGAAGTTTATAAGCAGTAAATTCGACCTTGCCAACCGAACGATCCTCAGTGGCCGAAACGGTTAAGGCACGTCAGGCTCTATGACGGTTCCGTATAGGATAAAGGTTCGAATCCTGTCGGAGGACGAATATTTTCTATGAATATTTCTCAGACATTCAGGCCGGTAAATGTTATTTAATACTGTTTATCATAAACAGAGCATTTACTTAAATACTTGTATCTATAAAAAAGAATGTTAAACATAAAAAATGTCTTTCAATATATATATATATATATATATATATATATATAGTATTGTTACTTTGTTTATTTATTACCCGGACTCACATTCCGAGTCAACCATTTTTGTTGTGGGCTAAATAAACCAGGAGAAAAATGTTTTCCAACCCAAACCAGCATTACGCCAGCAACAATATCCAGCGAAGAGGTCAGTCAGTGAATAGACTTTGAGCTTTCTAAAAGTGTTCAGTTAATACACGAAGTTGTGTTGGAACGGCTCTGTGATCTTTAAAATGGTTGACAAATTCGAGCAACTTTCTATCAAATTTTGCTTGAAGCTCGTGAAACTGCTGAAGTACATCTTCCGATTAACCTTTAACGTTCCTTTGGTGGAACACGGGTTTCTGAGTGGAACGCGCTTATCAAGGCCAATCGATTGATAAGTCAAATATGATGTGCATTGAGAGCGACCAAACAACATAAAATGTGAAAAAATAATCAACTCTCAGTGACCGAAAGATTTATCAGCTTGAATCAAATAGGTTCTGAAGTCTGTTAGGAGATCCTAGTTCGGAAACTTTCTCGATATAACCACTTATCTTTGGCGCCAATCGTAACTTGACCAAACCTATTAGTTGATACAATGAGTTTTGATTCTTATTGGGTCACAGACTAAGCTATAAAATCTGCCTGCTGTTGATCGATTGTTAAATAGTTGATTGTAAGCTAGCTTGATCTACTGGTTTTTGATTCTCTTGTTATTTTTGTTCTCGACTCAAGCTAAACTTAATAATTTTTTAATCGATTTCTCCACAAGCAAGACAGTAAAGCCACTGGAACACAAGAGATAACGACTGGGTGTGGAAGAATTAAAAACAGAAACATTGCTAAGGAGGAAGAACAAAAAAAGAGTCATCAAGAGGACAGTAGAAAACGATTGACATTGCATTTAAATGTTTGCAGAGCCGGAAGGAGATTTCCATTTGATGAGATCTCGGCGCCAGTCTAGTACTGCGCTTAAAATCAAAAAGTCTGGGTGCCATAGCGAAGAGCTCATCCGAACAATTACAGTGAAAGTGTTCATAGAAAAGGCACAGGGAGGCAACCTTACGGCAGTGCTAAAAATACTGAAGCTGAGACGCCAGAATAGGCCCAGTAATATTGCGGATTCTTTGGAATTTATCAAGGATAGCTAGATAAATAGCAGGAACACCAGACCAAATGTCGCAGTAATATTCTAAACGTGGACAAAAGGTTGACTTATAGACATGCAAGATATAATCTGGAGAGAAAAACTGTTTAACACGACACAGTGAACCAACATAGTTAACAGCTGACCTAGCAATGGATTCAATAAGGTGTTTTTCATAGTGTTTTGACCCCTTTTCTGGAGTTAACTATTTGCCCATAGCTGGGACCCTGACAGATGCTACCACCCCGGGTCAAGGGGAACCTGGGAACACCAGCAATTAAGATGTGGTTCCACGGTCCTCAAAACCTCCTAATCATAGGCCTTGCTGTTGGATGTAGTTTATCGTCATACCCAGGACTCGGATGTAGTTTATCGTCATACACAGAACGGGATTTAGCTGGTCAATTAAGATGTTCATGTCAATTTACATGTATAAAATTAATAGTTAATGCACATTATATTTTTTATTATAAATTGGAAAAATCAAACAGTAATGTTATAGACACATACAAAAAAAAGAACATAGGGCAATATATTCGAAGCGTTTAAGGTTGATTATAGTGAAAGAGAGTAATGCCAACAGGTTTAACATCACATAGACGCACATACACCCCTTTTGTTCAATCAGAACCACTTGAATTGAGTGAAATGTTTGGCGTCACAGGGTAGACTGTGATAAGTACCAGCTCTCGCTACACTATGTTTGTGAAGGAAACTTTCAACAGTGCAATGTACGCCCAGAACATTCTTAAACCACTTCTGTTTCCATTCCTGTAACAAGTCAAAATGCTGTTCCATCAGGGTAACGGTCGCTCGTCGGAGAGCCGTGCTACCCTATGTATTCTGTTAGGTGCTCGACAACTGCCCTGGACGACACGTTGTGTTGGAGCAACTATACGATCTTTAAAATTATTGACACATTCCAACAACGCCTCTGCCTCTGCGTGAAGCTCGGCAAATCTGCTACCGAGACCTTTGAAATACTTCTTCAGGATAAAGGTTGATATTCCTTTGGTGGAGCAATGGTTTCAGAATATCACGCGCTTATAAAGGCCAATCACAGGTCAAATAGAGTTCAGGGTGATCAAACAACAGAAAAAAAATAGAAAAAATAGGTGTTAAATGTTTCATAACTTCCCTGTACTCCACTGGAAATATGTTGTAGAGGAAGAACAATACCAGACTCTTTAAGTTATCCCACTGAAACTCTCTGTACTGTGTCAAGAGGTGTAAGTGGAGTTAAATAATGTACTGCGGAATGTTATTCGTCAACTGTATGATCGTACGCATGCGAAAGAAGAAGCCTGTGTTAACACCTGTTTAATATATACAGATAAGATATAAGGGGTCTGAGTATTGTTAATACATCCCTTAGCTTGGGACCAATGTACTTATTGAGCCATGTATATGATCATTTAAAAGAAGAATTCGCAATATTATAGGCCTCGATCTGGTGTCTCGGCTACAGTTATTTTTATCACTGTCATTAGGTTGCCTCCCTTCTCCTTCTCTATATACTTTTATGTTAATTGTTCGGACGAGCTCTTCGCTATAGAGCCTCGCCTATTTGAATTTAAGTGCAGTACTAGATTGGCGTCGAGGTCTCACCAAGTTACAAACGAGCTGGCTGGATGTAACCGAAAAGTCTATGCTAACAGTTTCTTTTCTCGCACTACTCGCTTATGAAATTCCCTTCCCGTACAATGCTTTCTAACCAACTTTAATCTGAAAAAATTAAATGAAATGCCAATCGCTATCTGTTCTCGATCCTTAGTCAGTGTTTCTGTTTGTAACTCTTCTACACCCAATAACCCCTTGCATCTCTGTGGCTTTACTACCTTGCTTGGGGTGAACTTGATTAAAAAATAATAATAGTAATAATAATAACTGTACATTTAATCTTTAGTAAACGTAGACAAATATCTAGGGTCCATAATTAAATTTCCCCTTATAATTTCCCCAATCTGTCATTAACAATTGTCTTAATTTCTGACAAGTGAATATTTTTCCAGGTATTCAACGTACAATCTACAAGCCGAATGTCGAAACGTTCTAAAGCAAATTTTAATTTAAAAAAATATAGACAACATTCCGTTGTTATAAAATCAAATTCCACTTTCAACCGCTTATGTTATTGTGCTGATTTTTATCGATTCATCGATCTATGAACGATTTCTTTTTTCACCAAGGCTGACACTAACCAAGAGTGGGTCATTAGAAATTCTTCTGTAAAGAGAGCCGAAATGCCTTCTTGCTACGCCTCTTAAATTGATATTTGACATCATGTTTTGGTAGAACATCGATAAAATTAAATGATCGAAATTTCAAATTAATATTTGCTGTATCCCTTCCTAGGCTCATTGCATGTTTGACATTTGCGCATGCGCTTATTTTCTAATATAAACTTTTAGTATTTATTATGTCTTCCATGTAACATGCCCCTTCAGAATGTTGGCGATCTTGACTCTCCCCAATTTCCTGCCCTTTGTATCTCTTAGTAAATTTTGTCTTTTTGCTATCTCTCCTAAACCCTGTTCTGCCATCCATCTATACAAGCTTGTTAAGTAGGTTATGTACTGTTTGACTCTCTCCCTCATACCTTCAATGTGTGTGATTACTATCACATTTGACAAGCACTCTTTCCTTATGTGCTCTAGAAATTTCAATAGGCATTTAAACCTGAAATATTTTTTTTCACATTACCATACATTAGCCACACCAAACCAAGAAGATCCCCATATTTTTTTTAATTAAATATCATTAAAGTTAATAGGATATTCCAGTTTGCTACCTAAGTTCACTGTAAATTAATCCTCCATGTTGTTCTTCTATGTGCCGTGTCCCTTCAGGTTGTTCGCGATCATAGCTCTCCACAATTTCCTGTCCTTTGTAGCTCTTAATAAATGTTGTCTTTTTGTTATTTCTCTTGTTCCACCATCCATTTATTCAAGTTTGGTCGGTGATGTGTTGTTTTCCTCTGTTCCTCTTGGCTTCAGTATGTTCTGTGAGTATCAAATCTCCCAAGCCTTCCTTCCTCCTAGAAATTATATCTTCCTGGTGTTAAGTTTCCTTTTTTGTTTCCACTTTCTCTAAAACTTCGTCATTGCACACATGTTCCATCTATGGTATTCGCAGCATCCTTCTGTTTCACTATACCACTAAAATTTGACGTATTTGCTAATCAAATACTATCACGGTGTGCATAAACAGATTCTTTCTTTCTTTTTTATGTGCCATGTCCTTTCAGGACGTAGGTGATCATGGCTACCCACCTCCCTCTACCCCTTGTAGCTCTCAACAAGTTCCTTTACTCTGCAACCTCCCCCAGGCCACGTTCTGTCATCCACTAAGCCCGCTATATACATTATGCGTTGATTTTCCTTGTTTCTCTTTTCCTCTATTCCACCCGCGAGTATCAGATTCTCCAGGCCTTCCTTCCTCATTATGTGTCCCAGAAACTTCAGCTGCCTCTTCTTGATATTAATTATAAGCCTCCTCTTGTTTACATCCTCTCTAAAACCCTCATCGTGGCTCACACACTCGATCCATGTCCTTAGCATCTTTCCGTAAAACCATATCTCCATCGCCTCGAGTCTCCTGCTCATCCTTGAGGAAATCGTCTAACATTTGTCGTAAAGAAGGACAGATGTCACGTAACAGCTCAGTATTCTTTTCTTCCTGTCTCGCAATACTCTGCTCAGCTTTTGGAATGCGTGCTTGCCCATCCCAACACGACTACGGATCTCAGTGTCGCACTTACCATCCTCTGTCAAAACGCTTCCAAGAAATTTAAACCTCCACGTCTGCTTGATTCTAGTGTTCCTGACCTGCAAATCGCATTTCGGGCTCATCCTTTTACTGATGACCATGCATTCTATCTTCTTGTAGTTTATGTTTAGTCCCTTCTTCACACTCTCCGTCGCTACCTTCTGTAGGAGATTTTGTAATTTCTTTTCCTTGTCTGCTATCAGTACTGTGTCATCTGCGTATCTTATATTGTTAAGATTGTGACTTTGAACATTCATACTTTTCAGTGATCTTTCTTTTCCTTCGGAATTATGCTTTTTAAATGCTTAAGATTTTCAGTGCGAATATTTAGTCCTTCTTAGCCCAAGTGTGTATCAATCAAGAATAGAATAATAGTAATGCCTCTCATCAATGTAAATCAGGTATTGTTAGAGCAATATGCGAAGGACAAAATGTAAACAAAACGCGAATTTAAAAGACGGTGAACGTTATATAATTAATGTCATTTCGCACTTAACAGGTCAAGTCGTGTGCACGTTAATATTCTTTGTCGCGGAACGTGTTAATTCACTGATGTTTTTACATTCGTCATCATTATTTTCAAGTGGGTTCATCGGTGTCGATAATGAGCTTTAAAAAAATTGACGAAAATAGTTCAATTCATTTAAATCTTGAGAGTTAAGAATTGGGAAGAACAACTTCAATACTTTGTGAAATTGATGTCTCAGTAGACTGGTGTTTAAAAAATCGTATCAAAGCTTTTAATAAAACAATTGTGCAAACTACATTCTTCTTAACTTAACTGTGATTAATTAGCCAATCACTGTGAACGCTTTTCTTCACTTCTCACATGTGAATAACAGTCGATGGTCAGCTTGAAACACTTTAACATTCCTTGTTAACTGGTTTGTTTAATAGTTCTGGGTATGACGATAAACTATATCCAGCAGGCTTCTGATTAAGAGATTGAGGGGCGTGGAACTACCTCTTAACTGTTATTGTTGTTCCCAGGTCCACCCAGACCCGGGGTTCTAGCACCTGTTAGGGTCCCAGTTATGGTCAAAGTGAACTCTCAAACAAAAATAAAACACTGTGAAAATATGAAAATATATTTTTATAGAAAAAATACCAGCAATACATATTTGCATAAAAAAATTGACCAAGAATACATTTTTAAAACAAAATGGCCAACAATACATTTTATGGCAAAATTACCAGCAATACATTTTATAATATAATTACCAACAATACATTTCATCTGTAGTTGAAGGCATACAACTGGTTCAAAATATTTAGATTTCGACATTAAATAATCCATAGAGGTGGATGTGCCACAAAGCAAAATCAACCAAGTGTTTTTTAAATGCCACTTTCATCAAAGTAATACGAGATCATGGTACATAATTGAAATCCTGTTATCATATTGACCAATAAAATTAGGACGGCAATTTACATAGAATTTTCTAAGTTGATGTCTAATATTTCCTTTCTCAGGTGATAATTAGAAATAGTTGCGTCGAGTTTACCGAGAATATTTATACAATCCGCTTTATGGGGGGGGTAGGGGGTTGTTTTAGTGAAAATGTTAGCAAATTTGTTTCATAGATCAATTCCCAATAAGTGTCCCACAATATTTGTAAATAAGTTCAGCACTTGTTCATACCTACTTACCGAGTGCGTAACTCATTCTGCACACCCCTTAAACATATTAACTTTATTGGAGTGCTTCGAAAAGGAGAGGAAATATATTGGTCTTATTGATTATCCAATGTTCACTATAGGTATTAATAGGGATTTTCCGAGCGAAGCTTAGATGTGACACAAGGTCGAAAGTATGGGGCACCCAGTGAGGATCGAACTCACTACTCATTCGTAATTGTTTTAGCGAGACAAGCTTGCTAACCACTACACCGCCTCGAGGTGCCCACGCATCTTTGATATGCTAACAAGTGAACAAGACGCGGGGAAGGACTAAAATAACGCAAGTCGATGAATTTTTTAAAAATAAGTTAAATATGGTGTAGCGTAGTTTAGATGTCGCAAAAGGCCATAAGTGTAGGGCACTCAGTGAGGCTCGAACTCACTATTCAGTCGTAACTGATCTACCGAGACAAGCTTACTGACCATTATCCCACGCCGATGTGTCCAAGGAATAAGTAAAATATGAAAACATTTAATATACAAAACATAAGTAATACTAAACATGCAGTACATGTATAGAAGTCAGAAATTGCTACATGGGCTATCACGTGATCTCAAGGAGCACTCAGTAAATTATTCTTGTCAAGAGGAAGGTTTCTGTCTCCCTACAAATCTATCATCACAATTCAAAAATCTATCGATAGGTCTTCCTCCAGGTACGTACGGCACATGGCCAAACTGAAGGGTACCTAGTAAGGATGAAATTCATTAGAGCCGTACTAGTCAAACAGGCTAGAATACAACCTCTTTGCAAAATCTGTCAAAACTTGAATTAGTTTTTCATATCCTCTCTCCGTTGTCATGTTCATTCGTCTGCTTGTAAAATCTTTCAAAGCGTACTTGTAAGTTCTCGGTCTGATCAAGAAGGGATTTTTTTTAAATTCTAGTATTTGCTCCGATGGTAGAGAGAGAAAGAATCGGATTGAGAACATTTCAGCATCTACAGCTGCTACTTTTGAAAAATGATACCGTGACTTATCTAATGAAGTAACTGAGTTGCTTCTATGCAAGCCGCAAGGTAGACATCGACAGTTAGTCTGTCTTTCGTTTCATTTTTTATTTTTTCTTACATGAACTATTCTTTATATCGACTCCGATGTGACATGTCATTATTTTCTATATCTAGACAGGTTGGCGATTAGACATAAAAAAGAATTAACTAATATTCATCCAAATATATAACCAGGTGATATGCCACAACCACAATGGTACATGTTACTTTGACATTTCACGATTAGTTTCATTGTTGATTGGAGGTGCAAGATGGCGTAATGGTTATTGCTACTAAAAAATAGGAATCGAAGAAACGTGTTCGAATTTCATCTGAACTTACTTTTGTTTTTATTGTTGATTTCAAACTAATACTTTGAAGAAAGGTAGGAATCCACTTTTATTTACGTTGTTAGTTATTCTATCGAAATATCTCGTCACTCGCGTACAAAGATAATTAGCAGAAAATAGACTGACTGAATAAACAGTTGGGTAAAGCACTCTCCCAAAACTGTTTTACCTGCAACAAACACTAGAATCTTAACCTCCTCAAGTTAAGATTCAATCGTTATTTATCCTCATAATCTTCACTTACTATCCTTTCATTCATTACACACACACACACACACACACACACACACACACACACATCATTCACGGTCAGTTATCTGTCTATTGTTATTGGGTTGGTGCATAATTATCAAGCGTTTTTAAGCAATATTTATTATGAAAAAAGAAACATAATTCAACAATAACATTTTTTTAAATGATTATTGCGTAGCGTATGATTATCGACATGCATTTTTACAACCTGAAAATAAAATATTTTTATTAAAAAAAGTAAACAAAACAGCAATTTTTATCAACAAATAACTCGCCCACAACAACGCCTGATAATTATGCACCAGCCCAATATTTCCACCGAAAGTGTTCAGACGAACGACATTCGTTAGTTCCACCACTTCTAATGATCACGACTAAGACCAGCGATGCTGCGCACATTGAAGCGAACGACCCTCATTCCCTTCGTATTCAATTGGTGAGATGTATGTTCCACTAGAGCAGCTTCTCACGCACCGCTGTTTTAATGGGACCGACCACCAAAAGGGTGCTTCCCAGATCACTACAGTCTTAACCTGTTCAAGTCTAGAGTCAACCGTTATCTTCCCCACATACCAGCATAAAAACTGTGTCTCTTGCTCTGTAGCTGAGTACGTCGAATGTCCCTCGGGCCTTGTTCAGGGCGAACATCTATGAAAAAAAAAAACATTTTAACAGTAACCCTCTACCGGAAGTGGATATCGAGATTTGTTTTAGTTGAGTATTTGTATTTAAAAGAAAAAAGAAAGACAAAAGCTGTAAAAGGATATTTAAGAGGGACCCAATCTGTTATTTGCAGTTGATTTTTATTTTATTTTTCGTTTCTTTTTCTTTACTTTACATTGCTTATAACTGAAACAACCAGGAAGCTACAAAGACGGCTGTGCCTGGCGACATATAAAAAAGCCCACTCTATAATTTACGTTTAATATGTATTATGCAGTTAGGATAGATCAGCGCCGGTGCAATGCTATCGTCTCGCCCACTCTTCTACATGTCAATTTTCATTCGTATAAAATACAAAATTTCTTGTAACCTAATTATGTACAATAATGGATCATATGTCATATAGGTGAACAATTCAACTAGAAAAATTGAGAATAAATACAATGTATCTAATATACAAATTAGAGACAATTCATTAGAGATAATTCCATGTTAATTAAATCAACGTTTTGTGGCAATTTTTAACATCAACTCGAGATTTTCGTTAGTAAGAAATTGAATAATTTTAATACATCAAACATTATAGATGAAAAATAGCGAATTTGATATCGTGAGAGTGAGAGAGAGAATTTTTGGCTCATGCTATGAGCAAAATAAATTCATGAATTTGGACAAAAAATAATACAGAATGACGTCAAAATCCGTATAAATATTTCATCTTTTAATAGTCAGTTGTGCCTAGTTTAATTTGTGGCATATATATTTATATATACTAGCAGCATGGCCCGGCGTTGCCCGTGCTTGATTCAAAAATCGTACGTTTAGGTAGTTTCCTCTTACTTTTCAACAAATATGTGTAAACTGATTTGCAGTACAAACGGTAGTTACGCTCACCAAGCGTTTCATGTGACAAAACATACTGCCTCTGTTGAGATTGACTGGAAAGCCTCAAAGAGGCCTCTACCTCGGTTTCCTCCTCCCGCTTTCTCTTTGCCGCAGAGGCTCTTTTAGAATGCCTACTAAGGTTGCCTCGCCATGCTATTTTGGCACGCTTAGCAAAGCTGCTGGGTCGGTCATCGCCACGGCACTCAGAAGAGTGCAAAGCAGAGACTGAAGTAGAGGCCAGCCGCTTCTCCCGCAAGGAGGCGCACTCAATGGAATCCTGTTCCCGTTTCCCCTTAGCCAGTGAGGCTTTTTTAGAACGCCTGCTAAGGTTGCCTCGCCTGGGTGTTTTTGCGGCCTTTGCAGAGCTACCGGGTTGGTCATCGCCACGGCACGCAGAAGAGTGCAAAGCAGAGGTTGAAGGTTGCTATATGATCATCTGTAACCGAAGTTATGTGCTCCTCCGCAGTCGCCTGTTCTGCATGTGTAACGTTAACGGTGTTAGTGGTCGTCAGTTGCTGACGTGCTGATGTTCGTCGTGTAGGAGCCATTTGAAGAGTTGTAGAAATGCTGTGTAAGAATGCGAATAGAAGTTGATGCCGAAGCTGAAGCGGTGCAACCTCGTTGTATACGAAAACTAAAAATGCAGTGGAGCGGTATGGAAAAAGCTTCTCCTAGCTATGGGCCGTGCTTTCTGGCAGCACGAAAACGTCGCTGTAGGAAGAGGTTACGCAACCAAAACGTTGAAGCGTTGAAGGTTAAAAAGTAGTGAAACACTGAGATGTACTGGGCCGCGTAGTAAAGGCAGAAGAGAAATAACTTGCAACAGCAGTTAACTGTCTAAGATCAAAACTGAACTACGAAAAGGTAGAAATAGGTATGGAACGCTAAGATGGACTGGGCTGCGCAGTAGAGGCAGCACGCGGAGATAAAATGGATAATGCAAACGTTTAAGCAAATAAGTAACTTGCGATAGAAGGAAGCTGTCAATTAATCCAAGGACAGATGCGTTAATGGCGATCAAATCAAGATGTGAGTGCGAATGCAGCCGCGCTGAAGGTATTTAAAGGGAGCGTGACTTGTCATTGATTGGTATAGCCTGGACAATGGCCATGACTTAGACCAATGAATGAGCTCACGCAAAATGGAAGATGCTAGCGCGTATTCACGCACGCGCGCATGATTTGGCAAGCGCAAGGCTTGGCCGTAAACGGGGTCAAGCTGCCTGCTGCATATGCAGCTTGGCTCTAACGCACGTGATGCCGGCGATGAGAATGCAAGGAGCTGCAATGAAGCGTTTGCTCGTTTGGTTTGTGCGACAACGAAAAGTCGCTAACCGTTTGCCGGCATTAGCTTTGAAATGGATTGGGAGGAAGCCCTGCTGTTTTAGCGCAAAAACACCTCATCAGGTCTGGGATGCGGCCTGGGCTAGGGGAAAAGGTTTAAAGAATTGGAAAATGGACTGCTGAGGGCGGAACCATTTTCACTCAGCACGTATGCGGGGTTTTTTTTTCAGTAAAGACGCAAATAAAGGAAGTGCTTATTTTGGTAAGATGCGACGATTAAAGCAAAAGTGTTGACAAAGTCGAATATGTCATTTGTAGCTCAAAGTCAGACCTGGTAGCAGGGATAAAAAAGCCGAATTTCAATGGCCCTGCACCAATTCCAGAATTTGAGGTCAAATGTTTTCTTCCACTCCACTGCACGCACTGACCTGTTTCTTCCCGCGCATAGCGTGACCTTAAATTAATCTGCATTTAGGAAATACCCAACCGGAAAAACATTTTTAAAGGTTGACCGATTGTCGATTTGCACTCTGTTTGGGAGGCGCTCAGAGTTGAAACTTCACATGTTGACTCCCAATGGCCTCCTCATAAATCCGCATGTCAGTTTTCGCTAAAAACCGACATGCGGTTCAGGCGCAATCTGGGCGTATCTGTTTTTGGCTTTTATCGATTCTCCGCGCTGTTTAGGGGTCCGTGGTCATGAAACCTCTGGACAACACTTCTAATGGTAGACTCTAAGAGGGTGTCAAATTTGGTTGAAATGCGATCATTCCTTCTGTAAGATTTTTTCGATTATCGATTTTTTCGGAACCTGAGTCCGAACTCAAAAATCGGGCTCCGTCATCTCCTTATGGCAGTCATTTGCAAACTTGTGGAGAAAACCGCATCTAAATCAAGTAAGACAGACACACAGACAGACAAGATGAGAAACTTCTGTTGAGTGCTTTCCAATAAGTACCGCGTATATATAATATATAAATAATATATATAAAAATTACATATATATATATTTATACACACACACATATATATATATATATATATATATATATATATATATATATATATGCCTGTGTAGACAGAAAAAAGGAAAATGTTGATAAGATACCTAGGGTCAAAAAGCATTGCCCAGGGCCCCCAATGAGGCTTGCCCCCTCCCACGATCGGGAATAGTACACACCGGCCCTGGGCTAGGTATAAGTAATAGTAATCTACGACCGACGTCTTCGAGATTAACTCACTAAATAACTGATATCAAATTGGAAAAATAGATTTCAACTATTTCTTCGGAGTGGGCGTTTTATATGACATCAAATAAGTCATTGCAATATATAACATATTTATGTGATAATTTTTAAATAAATAATTTATATATATATATATATATATATGTATATATATATATATATATATATATATATATATATATAGAGAGAGAGAGAGAGAGAGAGAGAGAGGCACTGTAAGTCTTTCCAATGATGCTTCTTTCTTTCTCTCTCATTCGACTGGTTAACTGACATACCGTAATTGGTGCAGTGTAAGACCCCACACCGTTGACATTTAATACTACCATATTATGGAGTTCGGCGAGGTACAATTAGTAGCAGTCTACAACGACTGACTAAAGATTAGCATACCAAACTAATTTCGCATATAATACAAATGTTTGCGGTAAATACAGTGGTAGAATATGTCTCTGAAGAATCCGAAGATTTTATTCCCTTTTTTTTTTTTTTTTTTTTGCTTTGAAAGAGTCAGGGTAAAATATTGAATGTGATCAAATATTTGTCCGGCAAAATCTATATTTGCATAAGAAAGCACATATGAATCATTCCTCATTCCCTTCGTATACCAGAGAAATGGAGGAATTTCCATAGCTTCTTTCTAAGAGCCGCTATTTTATGAAACAGAATCTCAAGAGGATGCTCACCCGGATGCTCACTTTATTTAATCTCAACCTCTTCAAGTCTAGCATCAACCGCTATCTATCCTACATATCCTCATAATCTATACTTACTTTCGTCACATTCGTTCATAAAACAATCTCATTTAATAAGTCTCGACTTTGAGTTGGTCTTGGTCCTTGTACTGGGTAAACAGTAAAAGGATATTCAGGAGACGTATTCGCTAGCTAAGGAATTCCGTCAAGGAATCTATTTACTTTCAGTTTTTGCACAAAGCTACATGAATCAAGCATCTAGTGAAGATCAAATTCACTGTTAATGGTTTACGAGGCTGGAATGCTTTACCTTGTCTCTGTGTATGTATGAAATAAGTAAAAAAAAATATGGTTACTGAGTCTCCCATTGTCATTACGGCTTTCTTAAACACGTCAACTATGAAATGTCATTATCTTGATGTGTAAGCAAACGAGTGAGTGCTTTCTTCACTTGATTAGCACTTTTTATCTAAGTTGTCACTGGGGTTTCATCTACTGAGTGTTTAACATTTATTAACAATAAATTCACTCCATCTTTCTTCACTTGGCATTATAATTTATTAAATGAAATTACACCGAATGTGTAAATTCATCAAAGATTATATATATATATATATATATGCAGAAATATAGTCTTAAAGTGTGCTATATTTATGGGGTAAAGTGCTCAATATCAGAGATAGAGCGTGTGTAAATATAAAAGTGGACATGGAAGTCAGCACTTAGAGGCGACAGTCTGTTTCATGCTAGTGCAATCGTCATATATATATATATATATATATATATATATATATATATATATATATATATATATAATTCTAGACCACCTGTGACCCGTTGGGTCAACCTTGTTGTATTTACTGTTTATATTTAGTTTCATAAAGAGTTTGTGAAAGTAGAGATATTTTTAAAATACATTTATTTGCAGTTATTGAAGTGGCTTTCAACATTAAAAAATTGTCTGTTTTGAAGAAAGTTGAACAATAAGAGCTTGGAATATCAAAATTCGGAGTGTTTGGGATTCAATACAATAACCTAAAATATTGTTGCTGGGCTGCGCGTTATTCGGCCGTTTAGAATAATCAAACAATTTTCATTGAAAGAATAAAATTCTGTAGATAAGATAACTTAGTTTCAACAAATTATTATTTATTTAATATAACGACAAGAATACAACAATTGGTCATAGATTGGAAAGTAATGTATTTTCGTTTGGGCTAATAAAATTCTGAAATAAAATATATATTCTCTTTGTGTGCGTATATGAGAAAATGAAATGTTGTTATATGTGTGTTTGTGTGAAAAAGTCAACATGTATGTGCGTGGTCCATAGTAAAGAGGATACAAGAGATAGAATTTGTTTCTTACTGTGGACGGTGTTGTAGTCTGAAGCGGTCTCTGAAGTTTGTCAGCGCTGTCGCTTTTAGCACGAGGTCGTGAAGTTCACAAGCGAGAGTGGCGTGGACATTGATGACAGCTGTGTAAATCCTGTTTGGGACCGGATTTCATGTATTTTATACACTTTCTCGTAAGAAAATCGGCCCCATCCCCCACTTCCTACACGATAATAAATTTACATCTTTCTTTTCCCCACTCTCTATGTATGACTTCTGGCAAACACACAAGATACGAAGTTCACAGACTTTTATATAGTAATAAGATATATGTGTGTGTGTGTGTGTGTGTGTGTGTGTTGCAGTAGAAATATCTCCCACATAATGCTAAGACATTAGCTCGATAAAGGTACCAGTGCCACTAACGTCTTACCATGATGTAGAAGGTATTTCTGCGGCTCCCTTTATAATGGTAATGGCATATTAGCCGTTTCCCTACAAGGAAACATTTGGCATTCATTGGCAGAGAAGCCAGTATTTCTTTCGGTTTAAATTTATAAAATCTTTCTATTTGATTATGTTTTTAAGAAAATAGTTTTTTCAAATTCAAGAGAGAGAGAGAGAGAGAGAGAGAGGAATTAAATATATCATCTAAAATTTGAAATATTTATGGAGGAAGCTAGACAGATTGTAGATAAAGGCAGCAATCAACACTGCATGGTCACTGTAGGATTCACGCCCGCAACGATCTTTATATATATATATATATATATATATATATATTGCTTATACTCTAGTACAATCTTTAACAAGCGTCGATCAATTCGTTTGTGTAGTGAGTTCAATCTTCATAAGGCCCAACAATGCTAGACTAACCACTAACACACGAACACATACATACGTGTACACAGATAGTCATCCAATAAAAGAAATTACGTTGCTTTAATTATTTCTTAACTGAATCAGAATATTTTCTTGCTTCGAATGTCCAAAATTCATTTTAAGTAACAGCATAAAAAGTAGTGTATTACTAAAAGAAAAGTCGTCCTTGTAGCTAAAAGATGAACCAGAAAATATCAAAATTGCTTAAATATTGATTACTTACTAGCTCTCTTATCGGCGTTTGAATTATTGATATTCACTAGACTTAGCTTAGTATGACACAAGATCAAAATATGTAGCTCCCATACAATAGCAATAGTCTGCGAGTTGCGTTTGTTAACTACTGCCCTACGGTGAGATATCTTTATAATTTCTCCTATTAACTTTATTGATTTCTTCATTCAAAAGATGGTTGTTTATAGAATGATATTTGTTTTTAAAAGCGATACAGCTTTCTTAAACGTTGTTAGATATAACAATCACTTCGCCGTGAGAGTTCAGTCTTCAATTAGTGCTCTGCATTTGTGGCTTTGTACCAGATTAAGCTGGGATAAGTGAAAACGTTGGGCACCTCGCCAAAGAATAAGGGTTTGCATAATAGTCATAGGATTTGCTTTGACTGATACTCCCATGCTTTGGGCCTTGTGCCAGACTAAGTAATTAAGTATAGCGTTATACAGTACTCGAATATCTGAGCTGAAGTATTTTTAGTTATTATTATCAGCAATTGCAGAATGACGATCTATTAGTTGTGATAAAAAGCAACGGAAATGAAAATGTAAAAGAGACGAGTCAAAAATTCAATTACGGTTGCATGATGAAATCCAGGTAAGGCGGCCCCGTTGTGTCGGATCTCTCGAGAGTTGAATTATTCTTACAAAAGAACTGAAACATACTTTTATTGTACAAACATGTTTTTACCTAATTTTCCAAAGCATAGGAATATGCAGTAGAGGTTTCTCGGGTTCTATTCACAGAACATAAAACATTTTTTAAGTAATTTTCCAATCCGCGGACTCTTTTTGATAGTGTGTTTTTTTTTTTGGGGGGGGGTAATAATTATTTTCCTTTGCGCAATTACTGCGATACGTCCTTTCTAAATCTAAAGTTCTTTTCTTATGCTGAGCCCAGCGACACAATAAAACGAACTAAGTAAATTTCTTTTCCTCCTGACGGATTGTTAAAAAGCGTTAGGGTTAGACACGCAATTATATTTGCCAGGAAGAAGAAACCAGTACCAAAGATTTGCTATTTCCTTATTCAAAGGAATCATGTGTACAAAAGCAAATCATTGGATTTGATGTTTAAAAAAAGAAGAGTATTTGCTATTCATTAATATATTCCCCCGAAAAATAATTTCCTTTACCTTTTTAAAATTGTCTTTTGTGTGAAGTCATCCAATCCACATTATAAATGAAAGGATGGTCAAATTTATTTACAAAAATTCTAATTATATGTAAAAGCATAGATTATATGAATGCCCAAGCAGTAAGGATAGAGCAGCTTTCGATATGCGAGTATCATGTGCTGACCGGGAGAGGGGTTCGCTCCTCTGCCAATAATATTCTCTCAAACCCCAGGGAGCCATCCTTCCAAACCGTACCTCTCCTTCGGGAGGGGCTATGTTTATTGCCTAAACTGCTGTTAGGAAATGAAAATCGAACCGACAGCTTATCAGCACCAGTGCGCATATACGATGTGGGATCAGAAATTTCCAGAACTTACGTTCTTTTCTTTTTAATAAATTCACCCCAATCAATGCGATAATGCCATTGAGACACAAGGGACAAATGGAAGTGAAAGAGAAAGAAAAAACTTTGGAAGAAACCGGAAACCATATTCTAAACAGGAAACAAGGGATAAACCTCAACTCTTGTTCAGAAGACCGAGGAGGTGTGTGAACCTAAATACTCCACGTGAGGAAAAACATTTAGGGCAAGACCTAAAATAAAAAGTACACCGTTACTCTAGAAAAATATCTTATTTCATGTAGCATTTAAAACTTGCCACCATTCCTTTGAAAATATTATGCAACGATCCTAGCGCCTGTTCCCTATCGTGAAAGCCTTTTTTTTCTTTTTTTTTTTTTTGTTGAAGGTCGTCCAATGACGTTTGTGATTTAGATTGAATTTTATATGCAGCCTCGAAACGATGTTTATTTACCTTCAATTTCATCTTGGGAAACACGGCGAAGACACAGGTGGAGAATATTTTGCAACATTTTCTAATATTTTGCTGCTGACTGGTCGCCTTAAAACCTCATCAGCTTGAACAAACATTCGAGCGGCCTTGCAACGTGTCTGGTTTTAAAAAAATGTTATCCACACGTGTGATGAAATATTTCGAAGGTCTTGGTAACAGTGCCAAGGAATATCTAATAGGAGGAGGTTATTCAAATTTGTCGCCGCACGTTACAATGACAGCCTACACAATCCAGGAACTTTCATATATATATATATATATATATATATATATATATATATATATATATATATATATATATATATGTGTGTGTGTGTGTAAAGACAATATGAATAAAGACAAAAGGAAAACCTATTCTATATCGACATGTATGGTGCTGCTGGTTGTACTTGTGTCAAAAAAGAACGATCACACAATTCGAACCTTTATACATTTTATTTACTATTGGATGGCAAGAGATGTAAAACATGATTAGTGGATTACTGATAGATTGATAGTTTGATACATGACATGTGAGGATGTATGACCGCCATCTTGAAATCCCTTTTCTTCTGTTGTACTAGAGAGTTCTGATCAAGGGGCATAACTTGGTTCCCATCTAAAACAACGTCTTTCGTCCTCTGGTGGTCTTTATCAAAGCAAATGCTATCATTTGCCTTGATAAAGTCCATCAGAAGACGAAACGCGTCAGCTAAGTTTTCATTTTGTCTTTATTCATATATAATTATCACATGAGAAGTAAAAGCGTTCAGTACTTAGCAATAGTCAACTCAGATTTTCGTCATTTTTCAAGCACCTCGCGGTAATCTAGACAAGAATGATTTTATTGATCACAGAAAATCTATTTTATAAATGGATATTTCTATTACTAGCCTACATTGTATACTTTATTAACAGAAATTCTGTTAAAATTGATATCCGTTAAATTATATAATCTATGTATATTAGTTACTATTGTTAGTCGACAGCATTTTTATTTGATTGTTTAAGTATTCGGTAGATTCCACAAAAACATTTTACTGTATTATAGCCAGGAAATTCTTCTCCCCTGAATCGATCCTCCAGGTCTATAAGTCTACCATTCGACCTTGCATGGAGTATTGCTGCCATTTATGGTCTGGGGCCCCTGCGTGTTGCCTCGGGGTTCTTGATAAGATCCAGAGACGGATATGCAATGTGATTGGCCCTGATCTGTCATCTCGTCTGCAGTCGCTCTCTCACAGACGGAATGTTGCATCACTCTGCCTTTTCTACAAGTACTTCCACGGTAATTGCTCTGAGGAGTTGCTCTCACTTGTCCCTAAGCCTCGTGAATTCAAGCGTCCTACGAGGCTGGCATCCCGTTCCCACCCCTTCACCGTAGAAACTGTTAGGTGTAGACGTCTTTTCTACTCCAATAGCTTCATGTCTCGCACATCTCGCCTGTGGAACTCCCTTCCCTGTTACTGTTTCCCTGACAAATACAATCTCCAACGGTTTAAGTGTAGCGTCAATCGTCATCTCCAGTTGCCTTGATCTATCCACTTCCTGACATCTTCCATTCCTATCTGCTCTCGCTCTATATCTCCCGTAACCTCCCCACCTCGATCGGCCCTCCGTCCTTCTCTTTCTCCACAACCCTTCCTTTACCACTCCTATCTGCTCTTCCTCCAACCCTTCTGTAACCCCTTGCGTGATAGTGGCCACCGGCCTTGCTCGGGGTGATACGCTTAAAAAAAAAAAAAAAAAAAAAACAATTTCCACAAATTACACTGTACAAAATTTTGACTTTTTTGTCTTTGGTTAATAAATACAATTTCCTAATTGCTTCCGTCTAAAAAGCAAAGGAAATGACTATTATTCCCTTCAAACTTTGCTTTTGGGACAGACTTCTAGCCTATATTTTCATAACATTCTAGACACTTAGCGCTGAGTTGCTGAATGAGAATTATCTAAAACTTTCTAAAAGGTTGAAAAAAATTCTAGAACGTTCTGGCAACATAGATGACAGTATAAATACAGTGAACGGACGTTCAGCAGTTCAGTTTACTTCCGGCTGTGCAATTGCAGACAAGACGACGTTGATAGATGCATTCGTCACAGATGGCAACGTAAGGTTTTAAGCATCCGGCAGATGCATTTTACTATGTCTGTGGCAAATTTATCAAGACAAGAGTGAAAAGGTACTCTGTGGAAACATCTGCTAAAATGTGTGTGGCCTACAAGGCATATTTCAGGGAATGTCTGTCATAGATCAAGGCAAACCCTGGGCACCTCATTTCACCTGTGAACTCTACGAAAGAACTGTAGAAGGTAAGATGGAAAATTTTGCTTGTTTCGATAGTGGAATTAAGTGTACAAGTTTTGGAATTATTTTAATTTAAATATTTTCGGCTTTTATTTTTTTTATCCAGTGTTACTGAAAAATATGTATTAAAAATGTTTCAGCATCACTGGCAAGAGCCATACAAATACGGAATATTAGGGATGTTCAGTATTCAAGATTTTGTATTTTTGTGGCATTTGATACATTAATTGGAAAGTCAGAATTTTATATAACCAACGTACGATTTTTTTTAAATTTAAAAAATCAAAAAAAATATATATTTTTAAATTTTTAGTAAGACGGGATGAAATATATTTGTATTTTTTATCCTCATATTTTTACTTTGCTCTTTTGCAGGATGGTACAGAGGGAAAATAGAGCCATAAAATTCACAATCGCAGACCAACGAGGAGAGAAGCGACCAACTGACCACTCAAGTAATTGCTTCTGTATGGTGCGCCCTTCCAAACGTCGAGCTGGCAAGAATGCGCCTGCTATCATACATCCAAACCTTCTGTCATCCATCGCCCCATTGTCACCCTGTCATGAGCTCCCCGTGTCCACTCCCCCAAAGAAAGAGCAATTGTCTTCAGAAGAGAAAGGCAATTCAGAAGATTATCGAGGTGAAGCTGAGGAGAGAAACCCACATGCTACTCCAACCAAATAAACTTCAACGACCTGATCAGTGATCTTGGTCTCGCAAAATAATGCCGACCTTTGGACGTCGAAACACAAGCAGTGGAATTTGTTAGATTAAAACTTGCAATTCTCATATCAGAGAAAGAAACACTAGTGTTTTTCGAGTTTTTTCACCAAAAAATGTCAAGATGGGCTTTGCTTCTGCCACAATGTGACCAGTCTTTTCGAGACGACAGGAATTGCCTGTAATCCCAGCGAGTGGCACCACTTCATCGACAGCTCATCCAAGAGCCTCAAAGCTGTGCTGCTTCAAAACAGAAACATGTATCCATCTCTTCCCCTGGCTTCATCGGTGCAGCTCAAAGAGTAATACAGCAGTGTCAAGATCTTGCTAGATGCCTTGAAATATGAATAGTACAGTTGGGACGTTATTGGAGACATCAAAATAGTAGCGTTCCTGGTGGATCTTCTTTGGGAGAGCAGGGATACTGCAACGCCTTACAAACAGACGGGACTGGACACAGTGGACCGAGCTCAATGTGGAGAGGAACGTCAAATTGGAGCCAATTTATCGCAGCACTAGATAAGAAGTCTGCAGCCTTCAAGTACCTTCAAGACGTCTTCCCTAAGCTGTCTGTGGCAAAAGTCAAAGTCGGTGTCTTCGTCGGACCACAAAGAAAGAAGATCATAGAGTGAAGGGAATTCTCCAAGAAGCTCACTGGGACGGAGAAAGAAGCGTGGAAGAGATTTATCGCAATGGTCCGGAGCTTCCTGGGGAATTAGAAGGCTGAAAACTATGTGGAGCTTGTTGAGACTCCGTTGAAGAACTACGGCAAATTCGGCTGCAAGGTGTTCCTAAAAGTCCATATCCTTGACGCTAATCTTGGTAAGTTCATGGGGGCGTACTCAGATGAGCAAGTCAAGCGCTTCTACCAGGTTATACTAGACTTTGAACGCCGCTACCAAGGATCGTATAATGAAAACATGATAGACTATATTTGGAGACTGATCCGTGAAAGTAATTTACAGTATAATAGTAAATCGCGAAAAACTATTCAATTCTAAACCTTCTGTAGTCTCTCTTGTGCAATCCTAGAAGAAATAAATGCTACTTTTGAATAATATCGTTTTGTTCCTACTTTGCGTGAAGGAGAATGTTCACATTCGCCAGTTTTCCCAATGGAAATAGGTAAATTTCAGAAATATCATTATCCTGGTTACAAAAGCACAGTTTGAAAGATATATTAGCCATTTGTCATATTTTCTCGATGTAAGCAAATAGGAAATAATAGTCCCTACCCAAGGACAAAAATTGTTTTACACAGTGTTATTTACCTCAAAATTATTCCATATATAGGTTTGTTCTTGTGGTGAACAATTACGTAGACGTAAGTGAGTCAGAGTGGCTTGCATCTAGTGCGAAGGAAAATAAGTTCCTTACCTCAATACACGACACGTAGCGGTTTTAAGTTTTCTTCCTTTGAAAATGTCATGAATCTCCTCCACCAACTTTAGATTATTCCGGAAGTGTACGATTCTGTAACGTTGGCTTTTATACAGCTTAGTGTGGTCCGACCAATAGCAATTCCTGTGCCGATTGGTCGGACTGGAGGATGATATTTCATTGTTTGACTGAAGACGAAGCGAAGAACGCTGACTGGCCAGTCGGCCGTGGTTTTGGCATAATAAAAAAGGGCTGAAGCAGTGAGAAGAGCGTAGCGATTTTTACCTTGGTGAGGGCACCTCGGCGTGGTGTAAGAGTTAGGAAGCGTGTTTCGCTAGATCAGTTACGACTAGATGCCCCATACTTTAGGCCTTGTGCCACATCTAACCTACACTTGGAAAATAAACATTAAATTTTTATGTCATGGGGTGTTTTTCGTAGGTAGCCTGAGAGTATGCGGTATTGTGGTATATGGAGGATTGATTGAATGATAATGGACGAGTTCTTGTGCTGAATGTGCAAATTGTAACGAGTGAATCGGATTAGCTAGATATAAGACAGAAAGTGACGACCAGCCTCGACCTATTCCCTCATTTTGGACTTGTGCCAAAATTGTATTTTATACAATAAATCTTGTGATTTTTACGTTGATGACGTGTGCGCGAATTCGAGAACGGCGTATTGAGAAGGAGCATTCGTTGTTATACGATCGACTTCAGAGGATTAGAGCCTTATTTCACTATAGTTCTTTGCAACACCCAATATGAGCAAACATTTCAAGAGATATATTTATGTAAAATTATAAAAAATATATTTAAAAAATGAAGTGTGCAAAATAAAATGCCAAATAAAATTCTTATACAAACTGTTTTAATTCTTAACCTAAATTATGGAAAGTAAGAGCTACAAAGGTAAATGGAATTTATCTTCTCATAAAATATTCCAAAGACATCATTTTAGAGTTGGTGTGCACACCATTCAAACGATAAAAGATACTCCCGCAGCGACTCAGACCAGATTCTTTTAATAAAACAGACTGTACATCTCTTTGCTACAAAGAACTGTTTCACTCGAGTAAGCTGATCGATTATTTATGCTCAGTGAATGACTCGTGAATGTTCTTCAGGCGGAATCCACTCCGGTAGGATAAGGTGTACCCTTCGTCTTGTATGTTAGTAATTAGGGAAAACAGAATATGAGACATATTTCACTGTAGCTATTCACAAAACGGTGAACTAGCGTGTAGCCATCTGTAAGAATGTAGGCTTAATTGTCCCGCGTGAATGTCTGATCGTTTCAATCCAACAGACGCGTGTTTACTTTTGTGTTTACTTATTGCACTTTTCTTCATTGTCTTCTTCTATTCTTTCTTCTTACATTTCCTCCTTTTCTCGGGGTTTCTTTTCATTCTCTATTTTTGTTCTTTCTTTCTTTCTTTCTTGTATTTCTTGCGTCCTTTCCTCTTTTTTTTTTCATTGTAAAGTCTTGCAAAAAGTGAGACCTCTCTTTTAATACCGAAATGACTCAGTGTTAAAAGTTGTCGTCTGATGTTTTAAGAAGAGAAATATATTTCAATTAGCGGCTAGCTTGCTTCTGTAGACACATAGTTTTCGTTTGACTTGGCTTCTCAATGCAAGCAAATGTTCGAATCTTATTGGGTTGGTGCATAATTATCAGGCGTTTTTGTAGGCGAGTTACTTGTTAATAAAAATTTCCGTTTTGTTTACTTATTTAAATAAAAATATTTTATTTTCAGGTTATAAAAATTCATGTCGATAATCATACGCTCCGGAATAATCATTTAAAAATGTTATTGTTGAATTGTTATGTTTCCTTTTTCATAATAAATATTGTTTTAAAACGCCTGATAATTATGCACCAACTCATGCGCATGCAAATATGCAGTTCAAATGCTGAATATAATCCAAGGAACTTCAAAATGCATTCATTTTTTTTATTATTATTTTGCTTCTCTCATTCTGAAAGAGAATTTATGGTTTATACTCAATCAAATACAACTCATTTGAACAATTCCCGTTGAATAACTTTCTCCAATCAATTGTGCGGCACACGTGGCAATGTCATCTTTTCTGTTTGTTTGTTTTTTTTTTTTTTTTTACTAGTGTTCAACCCTAAAAAACGCCCAACATCCATTCGTCGTACAGAGGTTTACTGAAAGGCTTTTTTGTTGTTGGGGGAGCGCGGTAAAAGTTAGAAAGGTAAGAGGTAGAGTTTAGGATGATATGTGGGAAATATAACGGTTAACTCTAGACTTGAACAGGTTAAGATTGAAGTGGTTGCGAAAGAATTCTCTCGCGTGGCGTTCGCGAAAAAAAAAAAAAACGTTCCAGTGAAACTAATTGAATACGAAGAGAATGATTGTGGCTCGCATCAGTGTAAGCGGTGTGACGGGTCTTAGCTGAGAGGGTGAGAGTATGTAGCTGGTTTGAAAATCTAATGATATATATAATTGTTATGGTCCAAGTTCCTTGTACGACGGTGATGGCCCAAGGTAGAACCAATGGAGAATAACTCGAACACAGGTATGGAATAACACAGATATATTACAAACAGAAATATGTACAAAGAAGTAGAAGTATTAGTATAAGTAATGAATATCAGATTTGGTTAGAGTGAACTATGTTGTCTCGACAAGTATCACTATTCCAAAGTCTTACAGTAATCGTCTGACTCGACTCTGACTGACTCTGAACTACTCTCTGCTCCCTCTTGATGTTCGGAATAGTCCATTATTATTATGGGTAAGTTCCCATAACACCCTCCTTCCGAAGCTTTTGCGTAGCAGGGGTTTTTAATATCTTTTTTTCTTTGGATCTATTTCCAAAGGTTCTGTGAACTTTCTTTTTCTAGACGATTTTCTTGGTTCTGGCATTGTTTGCGGCCTTTTTATATCAAATGTATCGAAAATCGTGTCCATCACCTCTTCTTGTGGTGGACCGTTAGCATCCTGTAACGGTCTCTTCCATATTTGGTTTACGTGTCTTTTATGTGATAATTTTTGTCCCTGTATTACATAATACAGTGACAAAAATTCTCACATTGCCGATTCTTTTCTCAATTGTCCCTTGCTCCCAGTAAGATGTATTATTTTCATATGCTTTAAAAAAACTTTTTCTCCTGGGAGGAATTTTCTTTTTGGTGCGTAGGACTGTGTTACTTATTTCGTTTTACTTGGTAGCAATTTATCAAATGCTGATCTGATTTTTCTAGCGAACATCATTTCTGCGGGTGATAATGTCGATGGTGTAGCATTATTTGGCGTAATTCGATATACCTGAAGAAATTGCTGTAATGCTTTTTCCGTAGGCATATCATAGGCTTTTTGTGACGCTCTTTTGAGTGTATCAACAAATCTCTCCGCTTGCCCATTCGATCTTGGGTGATAAGGCGGGGATTTTATATGTTTGACTTGATAAATTTAGCAAAACTCTTGGAAGTCTGCTGAAGTGAATTGCGTTCCATTATCTGTGACTAGGCAATCCACTACACCAAACCGAACGAATAGCTAGTGGAGGCAATTTATGGTCGTTTCCGAAGTAGGATTTTTGCAACGAAACACCTCCGGCCATTTACTATAGCTATCCAATATGATTAAATCGTAAAAACCGTCAATTGGTCCTGCATAATCTGCGTGTATTCTTGACCACGGACGATCAGTCTCTGGCCATGGCTTATGTATGACTGGCGGTGCTTTGGCTGATAAATTACAACCCTTGCACATTTCCACCATCTGAGTAATATCCTGGTCCATGTTCTTCCAATATACATAGCTTCGCATTAGCGACTTCATTCTATTTTTACCAGGATGGCCCCTGTGGAAATCCTTTAGGATTCGCTTTTGTAATGTTTTGGGAATTACAACCCTTTCGTTGTAAAGTAGCACATTATCGCATAAAGAAAAACTGTCCGATATTTGCTCATTTTTTCTGCTATTTTTGCTTTTGTTTCATTTGTAAATTAGTCGTTTTTTGCTTCATTTTTTATGTCTTGTAGTGTGACTGGGAGGTTTCTAACTGTACAACATAGTACTGTCCTGATATCGTCTTAATTTCTTAGGGCTGCGATTACCGTATCTTTCAATGGCTCTATCTTTGTTGGTATAAGTCTCGACAGACCATCCGCATGCCCGATCTTTTTTCGTTGGTAAATATTCCAATCTGAAATTGTAGTTCAGAATAATTGTTCCCCATCTAAGTAACCTATTTGCAGTGTAAAACGGTAGACCTTTTTTCGAACCAAAAATTGTTAGTAACGGTTTGTGATCCGTCTGCAGCGTAAAATATCTGCCATAGATATACCTATGAAACCTTGTGACTGCGAAGATAATTCCCAGAGCTTCTTTCTCTATTTGTGAGTAATTTTTCTCCGCTGGTAGTAAGATTCGAGAAGCATGTGCGATGGGTTTTATTGTCCCATCTGGCATTTTATGTAATATACATGCGCCGACTCCGTAGGCGCTCGCGTCACTTGCTACAATTATTTCTAGTTTAGGATCGTAGTGTGCCAAAAATAAATCTGAAGTTAACGTTTTAATTATTTTTTCAAATGTTTCCTGGCATTGATCTGTCCACTGCCAAACTTCTTCTTTCTTTAGTAGCTCGTTCAGTGGTGCGCAAAGTTTATGCATTTGAGGTATGAATTCCTGGTCGTAACTCACTAAATCTAGAAAAGTTTGTAATTCTGTTATGTTTTTAGAAACTGGCATTTTTTTTATTGTTGTTGACTTTTTATGGTCTGGTCGTCTTCCTTCTTGATCTATTATATGGCCAAGGTATTTAATTTCCTTGATGAAAAAATCGCACTTCTTTTACTTTGAATCCATAGCTTTGTATTCTCTTAAACACCTTCTGTACATGTTCCCGATGTTGTTCAACGCTTTCGCTATTAATCAATACGTCATCCAGGTATGCAATCGTGTACTCTAGTCCGGCAAGCATCGTATCCATTGTCTGTTGGAATATAGCCGGCGCGACCTTAATCCCAAAAGGTAATCTTTGGTATTTGTACAATCCTTTGTGTGTGTTTATGCACAGTAGTTTAAACTTTCCTCATCGACTGGAATTTTCAAGTACGCTTCACTTAAATCAATTTTTGAAAAAAGAATTTTCCGCCATTGAATTTAGTGAATAATTCTTCTGGACTGGGTAGAGGGTAATGGTAGTCCTTTATTGCTGCGTTCAAACCTGTAGAAAAATCAGCGCAAACTCGAATTTATCCTGATTTCTTTTTGACGTAGACCGTCGGTGCGGCCCATTTACTGTATTCTACTTTTGTCAATATGCCAGTATTTTCAAGTCTAGTTAATTCTTGATCAATTTTTTCAATTGACGCAAACGGTATGCTCCTTTTTTTCTTGAAGATAGGTTGAACGTTTTCCTTTATTTCGATATTGGCTGCCATTTTCTTACATCTTCCGAGACCTGCAGAAAATACTTCGGGAAAACTCGTTTTTAGTTTTTCTTTTAATTTGTTTGCCTCGGTTGATAAGCTTTTTACATTTTGGCAGTACGTACTTATAGGTAAATCCCACAGTTCTAATTTTTGCATCCAGTCCGTTCCGAATAGGTTTTCTGTATTTCTTAAGACGTACATTTTTAGTTTTTTCGTCATTCCATTAAATGTTACATTTGTAATTACTTCACTCTCAAATTTTATCTTTCTCCCCGTAACTGATCTAGCAATTTTATCCGTTTTTAACATGGCAGGTTTGTTCAGTTTTCTCCATGTGTGTAGGTTTATAATAGTTAAGTCTGAGCTAGACTCCAGCTGTAGCCTGACTTTTCTGTTTTGCATTTCAACTTGTACGTATTTTCTTATGTTAGTCTCATCTGCTTGGTCAGTCCTCGTAATTCTTATTCTGCTTTTGCTTTCTCTTCTTGACCAGCAATGAGAACTTTTATGGCCTATTTTTTACATGATAGACAAGTTTTAAAACGATATGTACAGTCTTTAAACCAATGCCAAGTCCAACAGCGATAGCATGGACTGGGTGATAGTTTCTTCTGATATTGATTTTTATAGTTAGAAAATTTTGTTTTACCTGTTATTGAGGGGGGAAAATTGGTTTGGTTTGTTTGTGAGGAGGGAAAGTTGGTTTGTTTTCGTACTTTATGTATGTGCGCGGTGCCAGCTTCTATGACTTTTGAGTCTTTCTTCACACTGATACATCTCTGGCAGTCTTCGGCTAGTTTTTGAAGTGTCAAATCTTGTTCACTCTCTAATTTAGTAAGGATTCTGCGTCTCATTTCCGCGTCTTTGGTTGAAACCAGGCCTTGGACGTAAATTAAGCATTTGAAATTGTCCGCGCTGAGTTCCGATAATTTGAAGTCATCACAATATTTATTAACAATAGACGCGAAAGTTATGTAATCTTCGCTGTCCTTTTTTGTTAGATTCAGACATTTCCATCTTTTGTGGAATAGTGAGGTATTATGGCTGAACGTTCTGTTAGCAGTTTTATGGCTTCTTTGAAAGTTAACTCGTTTATTTTCCTTGGAAGGATATAATCTACGAATTTTGCATATTCGCATGTGCCTAATTTTCTTAGTAATAGACGTACCTTTCGTGCGTCTGACCAATCTTTGCAGTCAAATTCATATAGATCTTCGTACCTTCGAAAGTAATCTGCAAAAGTTTTGTCTTCGTCGGGTGTGTATGTGAAATCTTCGATAGTACTCCAAATAGCGTCTTGTGAGAGAACTGTTTCATTCTCGGAATTTTGCCCTTTATTTGACATTACACGTAGCAATAATTCCTGTAATTCCAGATGTTTCTGTTCGTACTTTTGCTGCTGTTCAAATTGGGATTTTGATAAGTTCCATAATGGTTGACTTAAAATCTTCCATGTTGACGTAATTTTTGTGCAAGTATTTTACTTTAGTGTAACCTGATATTCTGAAACCTGTGTACGCAAAAAAAATTCCTTTGTTGCCAGTAAATTTGATATCCAAAAAGAAAATTCTTTTTTTGTGTGTGTGTGTTCGCGTAGAACTTGTTTTTTTTTTTTTAGAAATCTCCACGTAGAACTTTTTTTTAGAGTTTACTCGTCGACCACTGTTATGTGCGACAGATAGCAAAAAAGGTATGTCCTCCGCGTATAGAGTTCGTTCTTCTTTTAGGGTTTTCCAGGTCGCCACTTGTGATGTGCGATGGATAGCAAAAAAGTATGTCCTCCGCGTAAAGAGTTCGTTTTACCTCGTCGCCACTTGTTATGCTCCAAGTTCCTTGTACCACGGTGATGGCCCAAGGTAGAACCAATGAAGAATAACTCGAACACAGGTATGGAATAACACAGATATATTACAAACAGAAATATGTGCAAAGAAGTAGAAGTATTAGTATAAGTAATGAATATCAGATTTGGTTAGAGTGAACTATGTGTCTCGACAAGTATCACTATTCCAATGTCTTACAGTAATCGTCTGACGCGACTCTGAACTGAACTGAACTACTCTCTGCTCCCTCTTGAGGCGCAGTAATTATGATGTCCGGAATAGTCCATTATTATTATGGGTAAGTTCCCATAACACCCTCCTTCCGAAGCTTTTTCGTAGCAGAGGTTTTTAATATCTTTTTTTCTTTGGATCTATTTCGACAAAACTGAATAGTGAATTGTCTGAATTTGCCTCGAAGAGGTAACCCCTCAGCAGAGTATTCTTCAGGACAGGATGTAAGGAAGAATTCTTGGAGGTTTACGTGATGTCCTGTTGTATTGAAAATACGAGTGGGCTTATCAACGATCTGTATCAGTTCGTAAGCAATGAAGAAATCTCGGCAGTATCTGCCTGCTTCATGGGTTTTGTTCACGTGGACTAACTACTCTTTGTAAGGAATATTAAAGTTGCCACAAATATGAATGTTAGCCCAGAGATAATCAGAAATTATCATCAATCTTCAGTTATTTTGTCGAGCATTACAGTTCTGTCATACTATGGAAGATATAGAATGAAGATGAAAGAGGTATTGTGAATAAGTACCAAGCAAAAAGTTATAGAATTCGAAGGCCAGAATGGTCAACGATTTGCCAGAGTGACTCGTGGCTGGAGCATTCTGACTGATGGATTGCCTTTGTCTAGGTTTTGGATATAAGTGCAATACGGGGCGTATTCAACAGAGGGTTTCAAAATTTCTGATGCGTCGATATGCCTCCCACACTCAGGTTTGCGACCGGCTAATACCACTCGTTGAGCAAACGTGCAACATGCGTTCCTGTCGGTCCTACTATTGTTTTTTAGGATCCAAGCTGCCAGGGTTAATAAAAAGAATACAAAAGGTAAATAACCCTTTTCATTAATAACGTGGGGATGCTGAGACGACAGAGAACGCAACAGAAAGCACATAATCGGGAAATTAGGGAGCCTCTGTCATATGGGGATCTATCCTTTATGTCCGTGCCAAGTCTGTGGCGATTTCGATTGTTATGTCTCGCTATTAGAGGTGAGTAACCTGGAATTGTGAGTTCCTGCAGAGTGGAACCGATATATACTCTACTTTCGGCCACAGGTTTAACCTCAAGATGGAGTTGCACCTCTGGAAAGTTTGAACGCAGACCCCATAACACATTGTTGTAGAAGATGTGGTGAGTTTTGGTTTTGTGGGCTTACATTCGATTCTTTTATTCTATATATGTGGTCATGATTAGAAACCATATATTGAGTATAGGTGAAGACGCGGTAGCAGGTAGTGTGCGCATCAATATCCTGGATTGAATTGTCTATGGGTTCAGCCGTATCCTTACCCTTCATCATTGTAATGAATGCTCCATCGGAGACTACTGCACAGTCTAGAACCCATTCACGAAATGACAGTATAATAGCCCCGATATAACATGCTGATAGAGTAACTTCTGGAGGAAGTTATCCCATGGTTCACATCCGTGACCGTCAGACGGATAACGCCAACCAAGAAAACGTTTATCTTCAGCGTCCTTAACGAAGGAACAAATGCACCAAGAAAGAAGATAAAATCGCAAAACACGGAATGCGCACGTTTCGTCTACCCAAAAATAAAGGCAACATAATTTCTCCATAAGTCAGAAACATCGTGACTGAGATGAGAAATTAGATACTGATACAATTTCGCTCACGTGTGAAGACTAAAAGACTCACTGGAAGAAGGGGTTTACATAAGTTTCGAGGGGTTGGGATGAATACTATCGTAAAACAAAACTACATGAACCAGAGCTAGCATTAGACGAAGTATATATCAATAGTGAGCATATAAAGATTCAAATTATAAAGTCAGGTAGAGTACCTATAAATAAATAATATACAAATGACAGTCTTATTTGGAGTGGTTGGAGAAATATATATTGAGTTGTGATGAATTAATTTTAAATTATTAAGTGTTATCTATCATTGTTAGTTTATAGTGTTCCAATATCGTATCTATAGAAATTTGGTTACAATACGGGGTTCGTATCTCAATAACCAGTAAAGCATTTTGCTAATTAGTAAGCTGTTAAACAGTTATTCTTTTATGTAAAACCGTATTTTAAATCAACCCTTGAAATGTTATTCTTTCTTCTTAAAGCGACATAATCTGTTTTGATGAATTCCTAAAATCAACAACACGAATAATTCAATTGTAAGAACCATATTTGGAACTTCTTTATGAAATAGAACATTTCTTCAGCTGAACCTAGTCATGCTATTACTTTCTCTGGGTTACATATACTCTCCATTTAACGTGGTTTCTGTTATTTCGTACAGTTCTTTGCGATTTTATAGCGTCAGCCCACGAAATTCGAAGAAGTGTGGTCCTAGCTAAGAACTACAGGCTTCATTCGCTCGAAAATATTGATGTGAGAAAGCGGTTACATACAGCTGATAGTTCAGATATTTCTATTATCCTCATTGAAGCTTTAGTCATACGAACTTTATAATCGAAAAAATGGCTTTCTTAAGAGAAAATTCTGCAGAGATCAATTCATTCAAAGAACAATAGCCGCTCGAAAGGAGGCCTTGACTACCCGCTTTGCGTATTAAAAAACGTAAGTCACTCTTTCGGCATACAAAAAGAAATTCGATATATAGTAGATACCTCCACTAATTCGGTATAAATTTTCGATACCTAAGGTTTAAAATGAATTTAAAAAAATGAAAAAGCACTTTTGAAGATCTCATTTTAGCTTTAAGCTTCATCTACTGCATTGAAACTATGGTTCTATGTGTCGATCTAAGTTTTTCTCGCCTGAATCCATCAACCATTCGTCCTTGCATGGAATACGGCTGCCATATATGGTCTGGAGCCCCCGCTGTTCGTCTCAAGGTCCTCGACAAAATCTAGAAATGGTTATGTAATGTGATTGGTCCTGATATGGCATCTCGTCTGCTGTCACTTTCTCACAGACGTGCCGTCGCTACCCTCTGTCTTTTCTATAAATACTTCCACGGTAACTGCTCCGACGAGCTACTTTCGCTGGATTCCAAACTGCATGCATTTAAACGTGCTACTAGGTTGACATCTCAGTCCCACCGTTTCACTGTCGAAACTATTAAATGTAGCCGTCTCTTCTACTCAAATAGCTTCATGTCTCACACTTCCCGTGTGTGGGACTCCCTTCCTCTTACTTGCTTCCCTAATAGGTATAATCTTCAATTATTCAAATGCAATGTTAATCGACATCTTCAGATGCTTTGATCTAATTCCCCGTTCTTCTCTTCATCCTTTCCTCTATCACGCCTCTTTATTCTTGCTCCCTATATGTAACACCTTGCGTTACAGTGGCACTCTCATCTTGCTTGGGGTGAAATGCTTAAAAAAAAATTGAAAGCTAAATGATTAAATTTACTATTTCCGGTAAGTAAAATATTCTGGTGTATTTCAAATAGAAATTATATAAATCGGAATCTCAACTTTTTGGCCGATTTCAGAAAATTTTCTTAAAAGCTGCCATTTTCTTAATTTTTAGAAATTTGTAAACAAAACAAAATTATCGGTTTTAAAAATCTTCCAAAAATAAAATATATTTGTGATACGTTGTTTGAGTAAAATTAGCAAATTTCAAGTCAAATTAATCTGATTTGAAATAAACATTACTATACAGCATAAAAAAATAATATACAAGCATTTCTTAATGACGGGTCCTATTTTTCTTTCATCTTTATTGACGTATCGATAAGTTCCAAGGTGATGACAGCTAGTATGGATGACCAGAATTGACATAAATTTATGAAATCTAAGACCGTATTTTTTCGTTTTTAACTACCGAGTAATTTTTAGAAATTAACATATTTTCAGCAATTATGTAATATTTTATTGGCTATTAGTTACGTTTGAAGATGCTTTATAAAAAAATTAAAAATTAAAATAATATAAAATTTTCTTAAATAAATTAAAAAATTTAATAAGAGATGAAATTAAAATAAAGATAAGTAAGCAAGAAAATTAACACACTGATCTGGAATTTTTTTTATAATAATTAAAATATTCTTTAATCATTAATGGTTAATGAACTTTAATTAACATTAGCTAAAAAAACATTTTTCTATTTTCTTCAATCCAAGCACGTGACCTTTTCATAATAATGCCATGTTTAAGCTACCATAGATGAAAAAAGGGAACGATTAAAATGGAGGTACCTAATATATAGCGATTCTATTCCGGAAAAGTGCTTCTTTTAATCATGAACAAATAGAAAATGACCTTTAAAAATCAGAGAAAAAATGAACCTTCATTAAGTAAAATAATAATGACAATATATTAATAAATCTTGGAATGTTTTCTTGAATAGAAATCAGGAAATCAATTTAGAGAATTTCTTTATGCATTCTTGGAGTTGTACAAACTGTAAACTTTTTTGTTTGCATTTCAAGAACTGTTTCCGGTTTAATTATTATATTTTGTCACATGTTTAACTAAAGTTTGTTTAATAGATGTTCCAAGAGCCACTCAAGATAGAGGATTAACAAATGAGGTTGTAACGGGGTCGGATTTTGAGGTAGTTAAAGTAATTACCCCGTTGTTATATGTATTTGTAGTAGTAGTTGATAGAGGAATCCTTGAAATGAATAAAGACGTACAACAATAGCATAAACAATAATACTCGAGACACGTATTGACATTAATAACAAGAATTAGTATTTTTCTTTTTCGTGATGTGAATTACAGATAGTGGTATGGTGTGTGTTAAAAATGTTTTCAGTGTTACTGTCTTTTGTTTCTTTAAAAGTTGGTGATTACTTGTTTTTGCTTGTTCCGAGAAATTCGTTGGTGAGGATAACGTTTGAGATCGTCAGTTTTCGATTTTCCGGAGCGATGAGGATACGTATGTGTTGGGCCTTTTTACTATTGCTACTTGCTACTCTACTGACCCTACTGTCCTGACTGCCCTCGCTTGTAGTGGAAGGGCTGTTTTTATAATTACATTTTAGAATGATAAATATCTTTCATCACTGGTGGCAACGTTGTTTTTAGAATGATGAAAATTTTCATCTTTATTTCAAGGATGATGAAATATCCTTATTTTTTATCATCACTGATGGCAAGGTTATTTTTAGAATGATGAAATATCATCATTATTCTAGATCATAGCAAGGTTATGTGATATGGACCTAGGAAGAGGAAATAAGAAGTGAAGATTGCGTGGATATGCCGGATCGATCTATATTGGCCCTCGACCTGAAGAGGTTAAGATTGTTGTGTTACGCATTACTTTCTGATGGAAAAGTCAAGAAACTCCCACATATTTTTTACCAATTTAATAAATAATACACTCAGAAAACTTCTGTCGCATGTGGCAAAACGTGACTACAACGGAAGATGATAAAAGAACAATATAAGCAAGAAAAGTAAATATTCTTATTGACAGTTATTTGTTCATTTTTAACCACGCCTGACTCGAGTGGATGTGCTGGTCAACAATTTTTCTTTGAAGTCTGAATCAGACACTGGCAATAAATATCAAACAATATCATTCTAATTATTATAGGCATTGTAACATAATATACAAAAGCTGAACTTATAATATAAAAACAATTGAAAAGGACATTTTCATTATCAAAAAAAGAAAATGCGTACAAAAATATCTGCGTGTCTATGCTCAGTGTAAATGGTGGAATTCTTGTCTTGAAATATTAATAATCGAGTCGGAATACTTTTGCTTTTCACGCTTCGATTGGAATAAAATTCACCTTTTAATCAGATGTTATGACTAATTGTTTTTATATAGATTGCTCAATTAGGAAAAAAATAACAACATTTTTTTCGAAATGTGAATCAAAACTCATTTCAAACTATACATTTCTGTAGGGATTGAACTTTTTCTGCAATGATTCATTTTGTAAGGAAATAGATACTGCATATAATTCAAGTCGCCATAGATTTGTACGATAATACCAAACATAATCTGGTTTCGAAAAAAATATTTTGCAACTGGTTGCTAAAATAATACGTTATTTTGTGTTAAAACATTTAAATATGAATTGTAACTAAAAGATATTCAAAGATTTCCTTGAGCAGTTTGACTCATTTACTATGCTGTGATTATAATATCTCGGTTGATCCATTCTACAACATTATTTAGGAGTAAAATCCCTTTCCGTCTTTTTACCCAAGAAGATGGCAAAAAGAAAACGACTGGGAAGATACCAACTGGTTCACAGCGACATCACCAACACAACGAATGAGCTTAGAGGCTCGAAAAAATTCATGAAATCTTACACAATAAAACCTTGCGAAAACAGTAGCAAGCATTCTTGCAGAGTTAATGACAGATGTGCTGTGTGAATTGATGAATACAAGGGGTAGCTGCTGAAAAGTCTTTGACCTGAAGAAAGGATTAAAAGGGAAATTCTCATATTTGATTAATTGGTCAGATTTCTGGAAATGGGTCAGTTCGAAAACTTAACAATCCATCGGAGAGAAATAGTCCTTTTTGCGGGTTGCCTCCCAGTATTTCATAAAATGAGTCTCTAAATAATCTACTATTAACCTCCTTATAGAATAAAAAATTTGTGCTCTCTGAATATTTCTCCGCGACTACTAGTTTCTTGTCCTCTTCACAATCAAGTAGAGAGGAACAAAATAAAAATAGTAAATTTTTACCATCAAGTCTCCTAAAGAGTGGATGTAATTCCGATAGACTCAAAGCAGAGACAATGTAAATTAACATACTTCATTTTAATTATTTATCTTAGTTATTATTATTAAAAATTATTTTTGACTTGCATTTGTTTTATAATCACATGCCGGAACATAACCAATGACTTAGGACAAGCGAAAGCTAAGGATCTTTTGTGGTATCCTCTTAATTAAACAAAATTTTGTTGATTTGTTGAGATCCTTTCTTTATCAGACCCAGAGCTCCAACCACAAAAAGAACAATTTTAGTTTTTAAGTGCCACATTTATTTTCTATTTCCATCTCCGGATCTTTGTATTTGCATAGTTTTCAAAAACCTTCGCAGATAAGTTTTTGCCACTTGGTACACTTATCAATCAGTGAACCAACTTTTTCTTTCTTTGATAATAATGTCTGGGCGATTTGTTTGTATTGTTCGATCTATGTTGATACCAGACGATGGTAACATCTGCACCCTCAACTACATTCAGAATGATGTTCATACCAGTTTGCAGCTGTTTTTATCCCGTAGTGATGATCCAATGTATTGAGTTGACAAAAAATTTCGTTTGGTTTTTGTCGACACTAAACTTCAAGCACTGTAATAAGTCGCAAACATTAGTCTCTCCCTTGCGCATGCATACTTGTTAGATACTTGACATTCTAACGCGGGCACCTCGAGGCGATGTAATGGTTAGAACAATTATGACTGAGTAGTGAGTTCGATCCTCACTGGGTGCCCCATACTTTCGGCCTTGTGTCACATCTAAGCTACGCTTGGAAATCACTACTTGACATGCCAACGGAATTCGACGCGAACTTGCGACGAGACGGGTTTTATTTTATGTACTTGGGATCACCCTGAAAATGGAAAACCCGAACGAACATTATCGACACCTCATCCATTTTTTTTATTCTAAAAAGGACAAAAATGCGGCGAGATCCTGGAAAAAGATATGCACTGTTTACGAAGAGGATGCTACGCCGATCGGAAAATCTTTCGGTTGAAGATGCATGTCGCTCGGTCCGGCCGACTGGCATTAACATCGACAAAATGAAGGAGTTAGTCGAATCCAAACCCACCCCTTGTACGACGAGGAGGAATGCTGATATTTTCCAAATATCCAAACTGAGTGTGAAAATCATCAACTTAGTTACGTCAGCAGGCTTGATGTTTGAGTCTCGAATTGAATGAGGCTAACCTCGCCCAGCGGACTCCTATATCCGATTTGTTGCAGAAACGTGAAGAAAATGATCTTTGTTTGGAGACAGGGAGTGAAAAATGGATCGTTTATAACGATGTGAAGCGCAAACGATCATGGCGGAAGCGTGATAAACCACTATGAACAAACCTCCAGTGCAGGACTTCACTCGAAGAAGGTTATGCTTTCAATTTGGTGACATTGGAAGCGGTTTGTCTTTTACGGACAGGACCATCATTTTGAATGTATACTGTGACCAGATGAACAAATTAAACGCAGAGATCTACCAGATGCATCCAGTACTTGCTAATCGTAAGGGCATTGGCATTGTTTTTCATCACGACAACACCAGACTGCACACTTCTTTGCAGAAGTGGCAGAAGTCACTGGGGCTTGGTTGGGGAATTTTGTTGCACCTTCCATATTCAGCCGACGTTGCGCATTCAGATTTCTGTCGGTTTCGGTCTCTCCAAAATTCATTGAATAGAAGGACCTTCAACTTTCGTCAGTACCGGAAATTCTTTTAGAGAATAATGGATTTGCCCCACAAGATGACGGAGGATACTGGTACGAAACGGTGATGATATCATTGATTGAATAAATGGCTGTTTAAAACTTGTCTTATTTTCGCTTAAAAATAACGAACGGACTTTTTGGCTTACCTAATAGATGTTGAGACTACCCGTTTTTTTGTACTCACTGTGTGCGACTATCCTTAGATAAGGTGATTAACAGTTCCAATGTATTGGTCATAGAACCTAGATTTGGGGCCCGTACTATTATGAAAGATATTAGCTTGCTAACTGCGTGCAAGCAGGCTCTGGTCCTGTGCAGTAATAATACACCTTTCAGTTTTACTCTTAAGTACTGAACTCCTTAACCACATGTTACATCAATATATATATATATATATATATATATATATATATATATATATATATATATATTACTTCGGATAAGTTACTGGCTATGTAGAGGCTTTTGGCTCCAGCTTTCTTGAATATGTTGTTTTTTTTCCGCTTCTTGTTTCATTTTTCTTGCTGTTTTTGTCGCAGTTGCATCTACTTCACCGCTATTTTCAACGTTTAACCCGAATTCTCTTGCATATTTATAGGATTCTTTTCATGCAGAATAAAGCTTTTTATTTTTTTTATGCTCTATTACGAGTTGGAATATTATCATAGCTCTTCGAGCACTAAAAATTTAAAAAAGAATTCTTGCTATAAAAATGTTATCTTGGTCAACCGTTTCTTAGCTAAATAATACACACACTATATATATATATATATATATATTATATATATATATCACACAACCGTCATCTCACAAATTCCTACTCCTGTATACCTTATAGCCAAAAATATTAATCCAACCCTATATACCTAACAAATACAATATGAAATCGTTAGTCGATTTCATACATATCGTAAACTCCACTACCCCTAATAACTCTATAATGACATCCCTTGACGTTGAAAACCTTTTCACTAACGTCCCCGTCCATGAAACCATTAAATTAATTATTAAATATGCCTACAGTCATCCTTCACTTCCCCCTCCTGCCATAAAGCCTACAATCCTAGAACACCTATTACTAGTATGCACTACACAAGTTCCCTTCTACGACTCCCTAGGAAAAATATATACCCATATCGACGGCGTATCTATGGGTTCTCTTCTCTTCCTACGTTCGCTGAATTTTACATATCTCACATCGAAAACACCATATTTAATAATCATATAACCAAACTTACCATTTACAATAGATACGTCGACATCTTTATAACAACACAAAAACGCGATACAATTAATAAACTTAAACAAACCTTTGAAGAAAACTCCATATTAAAATTCACAGTCGAACTAAATATCAACAACAAAATACCATTTCTCGACGTACCCATAGACTCTACCAACAAAGATACATTGAATACAACAATATTTAAAGAGTCAACAAGTAAAAAATCCTGCCGGCTCAACTTACATAGCGAATGTCCAGATAAATATAAAATAGCCCTAATCAAAAACTTAATCAATAGAGATTTTTACATCTCATTGAGAACAATATTTTACAAAGAACTTACTAATATAAAACAAACACTTATAAACAACAAATTCCCCAATAAATTAGTCGACCAACATATAAAACAGTACCACTCAGATATCCATAATAATAATAATAAAGAAAAAAAACGGACAATATTAACACCATTAATCTATTCTACTGGAATCAAATGAACAGCAACAATAAACTCGATGAACTAGCAATGACTAACACCATCCAAAGATACAACAAACCCGTCAAACAACACAAACATACATTATAAACTTACATTATTTACATATGGCACAGTGGATTTACTTACATCACATATGGCCCAGTATATAAAGACGTTAGTTAGATCCAGTGACTAGACCCAAAGAGTTGCGAGTTCTATACCAGGCTACAGCAGTGGTGAGCCAAAGCTTGGAGAGTTGAGTTAAATGGGAATTACTGAGACATCCGGAAGAGGCATGGAACTAGAAAAGTCTAGACCGGTGGACGAAATAAACGGTTCGACCGAAATTCTAATCACCTGTAGAAGGCCGGAGCGTACAACGGCCGAAACGATGTGAATATGACAATGAAGATAACAGTTCGAATAATGTAAATAATCATAATACCTCATCTCAGAGATATAGACAGATAGTGACACAAACATCTTAAATATATTTAATAACTAATCCTCCAGATAATAAATACCAACCCCCTCCGAAATCGCTAATGAATTAATCTAACAACACGGTCTGAATACCCCCAGATATTTTTATAAAAATAAAAAAGCAACCCATTTAAAACCAAAAATATACAACCATGATGACGTTTGGGGACAACCGAAAGTGCTCGGCAACATGCCAAGGACTGGGGTCTTTTTTCAACAACTTAATGAAATTTGCAAGAAAAGATCGAAGGGAAGTTTATTAAACGAAAACGTCCCGTAGTTTTCAACAAAACATATCTCAATATGCGCACGCGCACACAGTGCAATTCATACGTTAGAGGAATTTGAAAAAGAAAACAACTCATATATTGTACGAAAATTTAGCGCTACTCTTTGTGAGCCAAAGCGTAAAGAACAATATAATTAATATGTTCCCTCTTAAAAGACACATTTTGTAAAAGGAAGAAAAGTATTGTATATCTGAAACCGTCTGTACAAAAGATCAGCCTAAATGTTGTATTAACAACACCAGCGATACAAAAAAAAATGAGTTCATTTGCCCGAACAAATGTTGGACTGTTAACTACACTTCAAGGCGATAGACAATTTTATTTTATTGAATATCGAAAGTAATCGATATCTGAAGTTAATGATAAAATTAATCTTCGCTATGTATTTAATCAGTACCCTTTGCTTTTAGTCTCCGCCATTTTCCTTGGTCTTTTCAATACGTCAAAGATAAGCGAAAACTAATACACTATCTTTATAGATTTGTAAAATTAGACCAATAATTATCGATTTGTCATTATCATTTTATTAAGATAATCAATGGAAATTTTTTTCTCGTTAGTTAAATGAAAATAATTGAATTTTATTTCTTTGGAAATGAAATATGACTAAAAAGGAAACTGAACTTATAAAAGTGATTCGATCAGCTTCAGCGGACGTTGTTTTATATATATATATATATATATATATATATATATATACAAGTTTAGGATTGGTATATACGGAGGGAATTCCAATAACCAACAATTTTATAACATATTTATGTTGTAATATTCAAATAAATAATTATATATATATATATATATATATATATATATATATATATATATATATATATATATATATATATATATATATATATATAACAAGCATCAGTATATATCTCAATGGTGACTCCGGGGATCGGGCTTATCTCGAGTGAGTCAACATTCAAATAAATCTATTTTAAAGCAACAAAAATTTTTCGTAGTGCGCGTTTTCATTCTTGAAATCAGCTGGATACAAAATTGTTTTAACTCCTTGCCTCAAAATACTAACCGAAATACATTTTGTTGATATCGTTCATAATAAAGAAAAAAGAAAAAAAAACGAAAGAAAAAAGGAAATAAGTAAAAAATGAAATAAAATTAACGTGGCTTGTCGGGCTGAGTAGGACTGAGCTTGATCGAAGTTAATAGGCAACGTATTTCTTGATTTAAATTTATAAATAATCTTTTAAAAAAATCTCTAATGACTTGTATGCCTTGTTTTTGAGAGAATACATTTTTATTTTAACTTTTTGTTTTCAAATGTCAATTTTAAATAATTTATTCCGTACAGCATAAGGTTTTTTAGCGGAGTTTATCTTTTAAGAAAGGGCAAATTAAATGTAGCCTAACCTTAAATTTGGCGAAAATCAACGTGGCAGCCTAAACTCGTCGAGTGGAGGCTTGGGATGAGGAGTGTGACTGGTGTAGTATTGAGGAAATATGATAGCAGTACTTAAACACACAGAAAGAGAGATAAATACACACATTAAAGCATAGACATATATCCAAACACACACTCGAGATAGATACACACATTATTTAAAAAAATATATCTGGAATTGACGTCACTCTTTTTCTTAAATGTCTGGATTTTTAAAAAAAAATAAATGAGCGTTTCTATAGAATTATTACAATATTAAAATTTAAAAAAGTGTTTCTCTTAATTTCATGCACAGATATATTTTAAAATTATATATTTTAGTTAGAGTAAAGGAATCATTTTAGCATCTAAGTTATACCAATAGTATATTTTGTTAAAGATTGTAATATATAGTGAGTCAAAAGTATCACGCAATTTCTATTTTACGGTTGTCAGCTGTTTGTCATTTGTATTTCAGTGTATAAAAAGGTAGAAATCAATGAAAAATGTCTTTATCTAACCATTTATTTAAAAGAAATTTATTAAGGAACTGTACCAAACTGTTTTATTTGCAATGTTCAAAGCTTCCTCCCTTGGGATCAATTCACAATTTCAAACGAGCATATACAAAGTGGCACACATGCTCGCAGGGTTCAATATCAATTTCGTTAGACAATGCAGGAATTTAAGCATTCAATTTCTTTTCATGATAAAGAAGGGCTTTCATAAGCCCCTAGAGAAAGAAATTTCAAAAGCGAGATCAGAGGAGCATGCTATCGACACTCCATCGATCGACTTTCCGGGAAAGTTTTCATGAAGACATTAGCGAAAAAAATTAATCAGCAAAACAAATATGAACAACACTTTCCAGAATCTGGGCGATACTTTTGACTCACGCACTTATATATATATATATATATATATATATATATATATATATATATATATGCACTCACACACATATATGTAGTTTTTAAATAGTATATATGTAGTAAAATATTTGTTTACATAATATATTATAGTTTATCTAATGTTTCATTTTTATTTAATGCTTAATAGTTTATTAGTTTTTTTTCCCTTGGTATTATATATTGAGGTATTAATTATGAGGGGGTAAGATTTATTCGTTTGTAGTTTCGGTGTGTGTGTGTATGTGTGTGTATTTATATGTACAAACACACATACAGGTGTGTATTTAATATTTTTTTTATTTATTAATATTTAAGTCTGTATTATATTTATTTCATTTATTTATTTAAAGTTTATATTATATATATTTGTTTGTTTATTCTTATTAGTGCTTAGATAGCAATGAAAGTATTTATGTCTACATTTACCCATTATTTAAGTTCTCTTGTTTAAGAGTTCATTTTGGTTTTTAAAACTAATTATTGCTAATTTTCCCTCTAAGCATAGTTTACAATTTTTAATGTAAATACAGTATATGGATGCTCTTTTTAGCATTTCCCATTAGATTTTGGTGTGAATATTGTTTTCTTTTTGGCTCCATATGTATTTTGATAGGTTTGTATTGTGTGCGTAACTTTTTTCTTTCGAATTACATTTTGTAGTTATATCTTTCTTTTAAAGTTTTTTTATGTGGCACCTATGTATTTTGTCTGTGTTAATGTTATTAGTTACGATAGTTTTGTATATATAATGTTGTGGTTTAAAATTTTGTTGTGAATTCCGGGATGAAATCCGATATCAATAAATAACAAACGCCAGGAATAGATAAGGAAAATAAATGTATTAACGTAATAATACAAACTGGTAATACGGGTTAGTAGATCCAGGAATGCGGGTTAGTAGCAATAATATATATATACAGTCTTGGTATTGAAGTATCGCGGTATGACTCCTTACTGAGTCTAGGTACCGTGAAGGTGACTCTTGTTACCCTCCTCTAATACTACTCTGATATTACTCAGCGTACTGACTTCTCGTCTGTCTTAACGTACTGCCGACTCTCCGGGTATTCACTGGTAGTAATATATGTATACCTCGGTTGAGTCCCCTTGGGTAAAAAGGGGAGACAAATTTATTGCTAGGTGGCAATTTTCTTGGTTTCTGCAGTTATATTTGATGGTGATATTCTTCTGGATGTTATTGTCATCGGTTTTGTTGAGTTTTTTTTTTTTTTACTTGTGCTCATTATTTTCTACGTGTTATCCCTGCAGCTTCAACTCATGTTGATTGCATTTTTATTGATAACTAATAGCCATGCCCACCTGGTCGATCAGAAAAGGCGTTCAATCAGAATGGAGCAAAAACAGCATCATGTTTAGACGCAACAGAGTCTATCTTCAATTACTTTAAAGTACTTTCATTAAAAAAACATTTCGAATTAATGCAGTTAATGATATAACAGAAGTAGTCTGTGTTTATTCAATCGAAGTTAGCCGAGGACATGAAGGGGTAAAACGGGCAACATGACGACCCACTTCAGGCCACAATTCTTTTGGGGTTTTGAAATTCAATTTGTCAGTGTGCTATCAGGGATGTAAAAGAGGATAGATTTATAAAGCAGTTGTTAAGTTTGATGAAAATTGGCTGAAAGATCAACGAAAAATAAAAAAGAAATCAGTAAAAATCGCCATTTTTCGCTATTTACACGGATTTAAACTATATGCATGGACTCAATTATCAAGTTAAATGGCTAAACAATCAACTTATTGTTAGCTACAATTGAGTGAAGACTGTATTATTGCTTGAAAATTGAGGGAGTTTTTAGATTAAAATTTATGTTGAAATCGATTTTTCTTTTTTCGTGGTTATTCGATAAACGCAAAAATAAAAAATGAGGCATCTTTGAGCTCGTCATGATGTAAATAACCTATATACAGAGTTTGAACGAAATCGAAGGAAAAATGTTGAATTTATCGAGTTTTAATCGGCTATATCGATTATTGAATTTTTTTTAAATTTTTGATTTTTTACGCTAAGAATCTATCTCATACAGTGTATAAAGTATGTGTCTTGTTTGGTCAAAATCTGTTGGATGGAATTAGAGTGAAAAGATATCACACAGACAGATAGACAAACAGATACACATACATCCTCTGTATGAATAGATTTTTGACAATTTGTTGTTTTTAGAGAAGTGTTTGTCAATTATTTTGAAGAATATTTGCTTTATTTTTGTTTTTATTGTGTTGTTGTAGCGGGGCTCCAAATTATGTTTCTTTGTCTGTTGTTTTTTTAAATGTTTTCATTTTTGTATTCTAGTTTGTTTGAATATCCGCTGTTTTTAGGGTTGATTCATATGTTGTTTTTTGGGGGGTTTTTTTCATTGAATATTTTTAAGCTACTAGAATTTGTTGAAATTATATTTATATATGTGGGTATTTATTTGAATATGTTAAGGGGGGATTTTTTTAATGCATATTGAGTTGTTTTTGGTTTTGTGCATGATCTCAATATTCCGTTGTTTAAGTTAAATATTATATCTAAGAAATTTATTACTTTTTAGTTGGATTTCATATCAGTTGCAAATCATAGAGTTTTGAAGATTTTTATTATTACTTATCTTTTCTGTAATTCTGCCATTGCAATTTCTTAGAATTAATAGACCGTCGTCCCTGTATGGATCTATACCCTTTTGTTAATAATATTTGTTAATTTCTTGATTATGTATATGTCTATCAGTTCGCATATTTTTGCACCATGATAGCTACCCATTGTTACATCAAAGTTATTATTATTATTATTATTATGGTAATTTTTTGTCAATATTTTTTATTGTTGTATAATATTGATTTGGGGCAGTGTTTAAATATGTGTGTGTATGTATGTTTGTGTGCGCGCATATGCACGTGTGTCGGATTGCTACATTTGTCTCGGACACTCGAAGTTGAGAGAGAAAAAGGTATAAAACCAATAAGAGAGCATAAAGAGACGAAAAGTAGAAATGACCATGACATTCTACACGTGTTTACACACACACACATACATGCGGGCAGGCACAATGTAAGAAAAAGAAAAATATCAACTCAATGAAAACATGCATAATTTTTTTACTAAATATAAAAGTGACGATAAACGAGAAAATAAACAGTCAATTGCTTGTATCTTCTGATGAGTAGACGGAGCAATTGCTGGAGATTCTGTCTACGAAACTCTAGATTCGGGTGCTGAAAATAACATCAGCTAAGTGAGAAATTTTATATTTGTATTAATCCAAGATTATATATATATATATATATATGTGTGTGTGTGTGTGTGAAAACACACAAGGTCACAAGTTGCTTCCCAACCTATGATCGTTAGATGTTTTATTTTTATTATTTTTTATATGTTCACTTAAGTCATTCACTATGGTCATTTCTACATTTCGTCTCTTAAGTATATATATATATATATATACATGTATATATATATACTTATGTGTGAACATTGAAGTCAACACTTAGAGGCGACAGGCTGTTACATGATAGACGCAATCGTCTGGCCTGATGATTGCGTCTAGCATGAAACAGCCTGTCGCCTCTAAGTGTTGACTTCAATGTTCACTTTTATATTTACACACGCTGTATCTCTGATACTGAGCACTTTATCCCATAATAATAGCACACCGTAAAAGTATATTTCTTCATATATATATATATATATATATTAGTGAATTTTTTGACAGGTATAGAATAGCTGTTATGAAGAATATGGTCAGCCGAGATAATTTATAATCTATACATATCTTTTATGAATAAGAGAGCAACACAAAAACACTTTTTAAAATAGTTTCCTAAACAATGTCGTCAACGAGCAAATATAATTAGTTTTAAAGAATTACACAAACAACCATCATTACAAACAAAACTATCATTAATTTGTTTTATTGTAAATAGAATTCAAAATACTCGAAGCAATCATTCTGACGAATAAACAACCCGCATTAAAAGACAATATCTTTTACCACAGGGTACATCATTTTCAAATGTATTTGAAAAAACAAAATTATTCTTTCATTTTATAATTTGTGTGGGCTTATAACGATTTCGTGTTTTTGAGACAACCTAAGTTTGACGACAAAAACGTGATTACATTTCTCGTGTAAAACTGTAACTTTCTAATAAAGTATTTAAAAAAAGACAGTATAAAAATAATATAAAATATTAAAAAATGGTATAAAAGTATAAAAAATGGATTCTAACTCTGTACGACATGGTAAGCATAAATGATTAGTATTCGAGGATACCCGTCTACTAGGGCGACTAGCCAATCCCTATTGCAGACGCTTGCTCAGGCACATTTGTGTTTATTCAACACCCACGGAGCCCACCTGAGCAGTTACTGGGAAATAGCGTGTTATCTAGCGTGATCAACAATTTGAACAAGGCCAGCACGCTCAAGCCCTCGGCCACGATGACTTGTGACTTCGTGCTAGCACAGCTATCGACGGTACCCAAGGATTCCGTCTACCCAATATCACTCACAAGTGGCATGGTTTTCAGGCACTTTCCTGGCAAATCGGCTATGGTGAGATTCGAACCCGGGTTTTATGGTCAGAATACGAACGTTCTAACCACTTGTACGCGTGCCCATTAAATGATTAGTAATACAATTATATTAGAAAAATACTTTTACCCTTATATCAAATCGGTCGGGTTTCGGTCCCGGCTTGAAGAGATCGGATGTCTAGCCACATTTATGAGCTGTAATACAGCGAAACAGTCTGTCCGTGGATGACACACACACACACACACACACACACACACACACACACACACACACACACACACACACATACATACATACATACATACATACATACATATAGCATTGATCAGGAATTTTCCACCTCGGACTACAATTATTTCTTTAATTCCTAATTCTTTGTTTATTCAATTAATTACCTCCCTTACTGGAATTCTTAAGTTAGTGATGAGCCTAGTCAAGGAATGTTTGTTAAATAAAGCCTTGCTAAGGTAAACTGGTCTTACTAAATCGTTTCAACCTTATTTAGCAAGGTGATACTGAGGCTGTGAGATGGTTCAATTTTAATTCTGAGCAAAAAAAAAGAGTTAAGCCCAAAATGAAATATAAACTGGAAGATAGACAGGTAGAATGAAGACATTTTCCCTTCCCTGGTAATGTGGAAGTGAAAAAAGGGCCATCTGGATTGTCTCACTCCTACAAATTAGAACGATGCATCAAGAGTTACTTTTTCTTATCTAACGAGAGTCTGGTATGCGGACGAAAACAGATTTGGGGAAATGGTTTGATCACTTTCTTGAGAAATGAGAAAAACACATAACATTAACGAGAAGAGGGAGAGACTGGAATTATATTTTCGTTGGCGAAAACGAATTGAGAAATGGAAACAAGAAATGAACTCGCTGCGAATGTTAGGATTATGAAAATCGATCCTGTCGTAACAGGCAAGTGGTCTGGTTTGGGTTTTCGCTAAGATGGCGATCGGACCAAGGATGGATAACATCGTGTTTCTTTGTTGAGAATTTAGGTAAACAAATATATTTTCGTTGACGAAAACAAATTAGGGATATAAATTTATCTATCGCTCGGAAATTTAAAATGAAAAGCAGTGTTCTGATTTGTGTTCTCGCTGGACAGAGGTCATTGTTGCAAAGTGGAATTGAGTCAGGGAATTTAAATTAATGAGGAGAATAAACTACACCCTTTCACCTACGCACTTTAAAAATTAAATTTGTCAAAAAGACAGTTATGCCAGTCCTGAGAGGTGGGCAGATTTAGAATACCGAGAAGGAAAGAGGAAGAGATAGAATTCAGTACCGCCTGTGTGGCGTGGTGATGCGAATGTGAATTGAAGCAAGTTTGAGTTAGGGGAGGAGCAATCCTTGTGACTACTCCCAAGGAGGATGCATAATTCTATAACTTTGGAAAGTTTATCAAGAAAGCAGAAATAAGGAACAAAAAAACCTTTGTTGGAGTAATGTAAAAATTGGGAAAATACCGAATCCCCTGAACCCTTAAGACCCACGCCAGTTTTGGGCCAAAGTGCATATAAATAGATGAATTTGGGAACCCGGAGATTTGGGTTGAGAAGTCCCGCATCAGGTGCTTCTGAAATTCACGTCAGCTGACACCAAATTTCCTGATACCTACTTCATTTGGGCCCCCCTCGTCTGACAAAGACGTTTTTCAACCTGCCGATAACATTGGCACGAGTTAACGGATCAAGATCTCTACGGTCATAGTGTCTGTTTCAAAATTTCGTCTGAATTCGAAAGGTGATGCCGATCGCAGAAGGCGCATCTTCTGACAAGATCCTGAATTTCATGGGATATTCTTGGATATCACACTGAAGTCTTAGCCCGTTACCTATATTTATATATATTTTTATATATCATATTTAGATTTTTATATATTTATTTATATTTTATATTTATATATATATATATATATATATATATATTATATTTATATTAAATTATATACTTAGGCCCATGTGACCATTGTGTTCTGGATAGTTTTAGCCCGAAGGGAATCGTTATACAATCTCGAGAAGATAAATTCTCAGCCACCGATCGTTCATTTAATCCATTTTTCAGCATTTTCACTTCCCTCTAATGTTATACAATGTTTTCGCGATACAATCTATAATTCTAAATCTTTACTCATTACTGATCGTTTAATTTACTAGACGACGGTCGTCTAGTAAATTAAACGCTCAGTAATGAGTAGAAATTTAGAATTATAGATTGTATGGCGAAAACATTGTGTAACATTGAAAAGGGAAGTGAAAATGCTGAAAAATGGATTAAATGAACGTGTATCAGGTACTATAAGTAATTTCCGAGGGACGTGGTTCGCTAATGCATTATAGTTCCTGTGTCTCCTCAGTAGTCTTTGGCATCCAAAATGGAATATCATTTTACTCATGTAGGTTTATGTTGTAGAGTAGGACTCCATGTACTTTCTGCTCTTCCCTACTACTACGACAATGGACTGTTCCTACTTATTTGTTGTTGTCGGCACCCGATCGCATCCGATCATCGGGATCGTCATCCTCTCTCCCTATTCCATTTCTCTCTCTTAGTGGCGGAGATGGCTGTGAATCAAAGAGATATTTGACAAGAACATGATTATTTTTTATATGTTCACTTAAGTCGTTCACTATGGTCATTTCTACTTTTCGTCTCTTAAGTATATATGTTCACTTTTATATTATATATATATATATATATATATATATATATATATATGTTCACTTTTATATTATATATATATATATATATATGTTCACTTTTATATTATATATATATATATATATATGTTCACTTTTATATTATATATATATATATATGTATGTTCACTTTTATATTATATATATATATATATATATGTTCACTTTTATATTATATATATATATATATGTTCACTTTTATATTATATATATATATATATATATGTTCACTTTTATATTATATATATATATATATATATGTTCACTTTTATATTATATATATATATATATATATGTTCACTTTTATATTATATATATATATATATATATGTTCACTTTTATATTATATATATATATATATATATGTTCACTTTTATATTATATATATATATATGTTCACTTTTATATTATATATATATATATATATATATATATATATATGTTCACTTTTATATTATATATATATATATATGTTCACTTTTATATTATATATATATATATATGTTCACTTTTATATTATATATATATATATATATGTTCACTTTTATATTATATATATATATATATATGTTCACTTTTATATTATATATATATATATATATATATGTTCACTTTTATATTATATATATATATATATATATATGTTCACTTTTATATTATATATATATATATATGTTCACTTTTATATTATATATATATATATATGTTCACTTTTATATTATATATATATATATATATGTTCACTTTTATATTATATATATATATATATATATATGTATGTTCACTTTTATATTATATATATATATATATATATATGTTCACTTTTATATTATATATATATATATATATGTTCACTTTTATATTATATATATATATATATGTTCACTTTTATATTATATATATATATATATATGTTCACTTTTATATTATATATATATATGTTCACTTTTATATTATATATATATATATATATATATATATATATATGTTCACTTTTATATTATATATATATATATGTTCACTTTTATATTATATATATATATATATATGTTCACTTTTATATTATATATATATATATATGTTCACTTTTATATTATATATATATATATATATGTTCACTTTTATATTATATATATATATATATATATATGTTCACTTTTATATTATATATATATATATATGTTCACTTTTATATTATATATATATATATATATGTTCACTTTTATATTATATATATATATATATATATATATGTTCACTTTTATATTATATATATATATATATATATATATGTTCACTTTTATATTATATATATATATATATATATATATTTAAAGACATTTATATTATGTTTAACGTTCTTTTTATAGATACATGTATTTAAGCAAATGCTCTGTTTTTATAATAAACCGTATTAAATATTTATTATAAAAACAGAGCATTTGCTTAAATACATGTATCTATAAAAAGAACGTTAAACATAATATAAATGTCTTTAAATAAATTGTCGGGCTATGTCCATTTCTAAAAATATATATATATATATATATATATATATATATGTTCACTTTTATATTATATATATATATATATATGTTCACTTTTATATTATATATATATATATATATATATATATATGTTCACTTTTATATTATATATATATATATATATATATATATATGTTCACTTTTATATTATATATATATATATATATATGTTCACTTTTATATTATATATATATATATATATATGTTCACTTTTATATTATATATATATATATATATATATATGTTCACTTTTATATTATATATATATATATATATATATATATGTTCACTTTTATATTATATATATATATATATATATATATATATATATATATATATATATATATATATATATATATGTTCACTTTTATATTATATATATATATATATATAAGTCAACACTTAGAGGCGACAGAACATGATTTTGGTGGACAACTCTGTGCAACGGAGAAGCCCACAAACTTGGCCAGAAGCGCCTCCCTCGCGACTCAAAGGAGACTGAGAGAGGCGAGATCTGGTAAACCTGGTTGCATAGGACTGTCTTCTTCAAAAATGTATTTCTGGTAATAATTTTTCTTCAAACATTTATTGTTGGTAATAATTTATCTTCAAAAATTTATTACTGGTAATAATTTTTCTTCAAAAATTTATTGCTGGTAATAATTTTTTACAAAGTATTTCTGGTATTAAAACTTATTTTTACATTTTCATAGTGTTTTGACCCCAGTTTGAGGGTTAACTAGTTTGGGCCCTAACAGGTACTACCACCCCGGGTAAGGGTGGATCTGGGAACACCAGCAATTAAGTGGTAGCTCCACCCTCCTCAAAACCTCTTGATCAGAGGACTTGTTGATTGGATGTAGTTTATTGTCTTAGATAACAGGATCAATTTACAACTGTACAACACTATTAACTTTTATAATATTTAATTTCATAAAAGTGAATATTCTTGGTCTGGAATGCTTAATCTATACTAATATCAGAAATAAAAAATTGAAAGATTTCTTTTTTTCTATTGTACAACACCACCGTAAAACTTGTAACGTCGTTCAATTCTGTGCTTTTATCGTCTAAGATGGTTGTCACGTAAAATCCACGTTTAACAGTGAGGTTGAGCATTTTCAAGTCAACGCATATGACTGTATGCCAACATTTACTTCTTCAATGAAACCATTAGCGCTTCCCACCGACTCCATTGGATAACTTTTTCAATTGAACCATCATGTTCTAAGAATTCTATATTTACTTTTGGTAGTTAAATTGGACATGATTTTCTTTTCGTTGTTACAACTTTCTTCGGGCAGATTTTCACAAAGTTTCTCTTTTATGGCGACATCCTGATCCAATAAATTTACCTTGATTTCCTTAACTATGATACACATTATACGCATTTCAAGTCGAACTGGTAAATTTCCAGAGTCTCCGTCGTTAATGACATATCAAATGTGTACATTTTTCGTTTATATATAGTGGAGGTACAAAATTTATCATTGCATGATAATATGCCGTCTGGAGGACCTAGAAATTTAGTCCTCGGTATGACGATAAAATACACCTGGCACCAAGGCCTCTGATCGGGAGATTGCAGGTTTGGAGGAGCGTGGATCCACCTCTGAATTGCCTTGTTCCCAAATTCCACCCTGACCCGGAGTGGTAGCACCTGTTATGGTCCCTTCTATAGGCAAATACTGAACCCTCAGAAAAACAAAAATAAAATATCATGAAAGTACAAAAAAACATTTTTATAGTAAAAATACCAGCAATACATTTTTATATAAAAAATTCCCAGCAATACCTATTTACAGCAAAATTACCAATAATACATTTTGTCTGTAGTTGAAGACTTACAGTTGCATTCAAAATATTTAGATTTCAGCATTAAATAACCCATATAGGTTGATATGTTGCTAAACAAAATCAAACAGCCAATATGAAAGAACTCTTTCATGAGATTAGTCTATATGATATTCTACAATTTCTTAAAGAAATCAAATTGTATTCCAAAATATAACTTCAACAAAACTACAACATAAAACATACATATTACTGCCACTAGTAATTATGTCGGCACAAACATGTATATGCATTAAATTATGGCATTAAATGACCCATAAGGAGTTGATGTGCCGTTAAACATGCAAATGAAATCACTTCAAATTGACTTTTATCGGCATTAGGGGAGATTTAGCAACATTTCATCAGAAACAAAGAACAAGGCACTGAATTGCTATATAAATATCCATCTTCCAATACGATAATGAATGCTGAACAATCTCTTCACGGATGGAGACTTGAGGTAATGGCGATTTGATTCTACAGAAGGATACTGAGAATATTATAAATGGAGCATAGGAGTAATGAGAAAGTTTAAACAAATGGTAACAAAAAGGACACTTATACTCCGTAGAAACAGGGACACTTCGTTTTGGTTAACAAGCTTGTCTTGTTAGATCACTTACGACTGAGTAGTGAGTTCGATCCTCACTGTATGCGCACATTTTCGGTTTTGTGCCACATCTAAACTACGCTTAGAAGACTATTTGGTCACTTCGACGTGGTGTAATGGTTAACAAGCTTGTCTTGTTATATCACTTACGACTGAATAGCGAGTCCGATCCGTATTGGGTGCCTCATACTTTCGGCCTTGTGCCACATCTAAGCTACGCTTAGAAAATCACTATACTCAGAAGAAATTTCTACCACAAATAATTAGGAAAGAGGGATTGGAGAATTTAACTCACCGGGCATGTTGAAGGTAAGAGGGAAACTGCTAGTAACCTATTTAACACGCTTGCGTAAATAGATGTTAGATTAAGGAGAGAGAAAGATATTAAAAAAACAAAAAAAAATCACTAACAGCTACGAAAGACAGGAAGTTATGGAGAGCCATGTTCGCCCACCTCCTGAAGGGATACGGTACATAAAGAAGTTCTAATTTATACCACTAATGCTTGCCCCTGGGCAGTTTCGCGAACTACCTGGTCGATGATTCTATTTCTCTGCGAAAGGATCTTAGAAAATATGCTACGAGAAAATGATCCAAAGGTTGGCGCATTCTGCCAATCCTCTGTTACATTCTCCCTAAAACCAGATCTTCTGATTCATGCTACATTAATTTCCACCACTGGCCGGATGTGAACGCTCCGAACGCCCAAAGCTGAACTAAAACTCAAATGCGCATGCTCCGCACATATCTTCCGTTTTTAGTCACATACACTCAAAAGAAAAAAAAAAGCAATACAATCCAGAATTTCCACCAGTTTGAGCACCCACTCCCGCCTGAAGAAGCGAAATGGAAACTGGAACCGATTTGAGCCTGAGAAAGGACATAAAAGCCCGTCAAAGGGCCATTTCGTCAGTTGGACGGTATCTTGACTCCGGTTCACAGGCTTAGTCGGAAAGCGACCTCCCATCTCCAAGAATCATCAGACACGGCCAGCTCACCAAAGATCATCGCCCCAGCAAATCACAACTCCTCCTCCCTCTCCTTCCGTACGCCTCACCTAGTGTCTTTTACAACTTAACTTATCTCTTTTTCAACTAGAGATATCTACACTGATTTATCATTTGTTGTATTTTACGTTAATACAATTGTTTATTTCTTTAAATTTTCGTTGTTTCTTCTTTTTTCGTATAAGTTTCTTTCTATGGTGCTTATTTCATTTGCTTCTTCCATGGGTTTCCTCCATTTATTTTATGCCTTTTGGTTCCTCGCAATTTCAATAGCTTTTTCGAATTTCAAATCTGGAGTTAGCAGAAACTGTTCCGACAACCTTTTTCTGAGTAGACTATTACAAATCCTCCCGTATTTGTTCATTCTTGTTTGTCACTTCGACGTGGTGTAATGGTTAACAAGTTTGTCTTGTTAGATCACTTATGACTGAATAGCCAGTCCGCTACTTAGTATAATGTCCTTGCAAAACTCGATATTAATTCTCTAGGGTGCTGTGTTTATAGTTGGAACTTCGCGTCCTCATGGACAACATTATTCCTCGGAATAAAAGGTGAATCGAATTTCGCTAATACCATATCAGAATCCTTCTCATTTTCTTTCTTTGCAAATGCAAACGTCTAATAAAATTTTCTGCTTCAATCCCATCAAATAAATTACGGTTCTTATTTGTACTGGTCTCATTTCTTCATGCAATCTGCCAGCCAGTGGAAGCCTTTCAAACGCTGACACCATTTGTAAAACCAAAATCATAATGCAGAGTTGGTCTGAATATTTTCCTGTTTTTTCCGTTTTTAACAAGTAGATTTTTTCCGTACAGTTAGTCTTTGTCTTCGATCAGATAAATCAATTCTGAAACAAGGTTTCATTCTATAACTTTTGCGAGCTTCGCATCTTTGGCGCCAACTTCTTACAGACAAATAACCAACACGTGCAGACATTTCAAGTGTAAAACTTTAATATCTTTAAATCTAATAAATGACGAGAATAGCAGTTTCCTTATAAGGAAACGTTCGACATTCATTTACCGAACAGTCATCGTTACTATCGGTTGAAAGTTACAAAGTTTTTTTCTTGACCCTTTCTTAATCCCTTCCTGAACAATTTTAACTCTTCTACCTGAGCTCCTGAGTTAAAATTTGCAAATAATTGCTATGTAATGTTTCACAGTAGATAAAAATAATTAGTGTTTGCCCATCGTTCAACCGGTGGCTGGGCATTATGTCAGTTTTTTCTACCACCGGTAAAGCGGAGGTCAGGGCTCAAAGGGTTAAAACAGTTTTTTGGCATGTTCACTGTTATTGCTATTTCTCATATTGATGGAATTTTCAACCCAAAACTTTTGTTTACGGTAGTGTGGAATGTCAAGATTTTGATTATATCATTCTTTTCCCTTCTAGTTACATATGCCATCCATTTTATTTGTTGCCGTTGTTTGTTTTTGTTTGTTTTGTTCTGTTTTACGGCATATCAACCTCAATGGGTTATTTAATGCCGACAAAATTTTTATTACTGGAATATTTTTTTTTCAAATATACTGCTGGTAAAAAATTTTTTCCTTCAAAAATCTATTTTTGGTAATATTTTTTCTTCAAAAATGTTCAGCTGGTAATATCTCTTTTCAAAAATGTATTGCTGGTAATAATTTTTTCTTCAAAAAATTTATTGCTGGTAATAACTTTTCTTACAAAGTATTTCTGGTATTAAAACCTATTTATCCACTTTCATAGTGTTTTAACCCCAGTTTGGGGGTTAACTATTTACCCATAGCTGGGACCATAACAGGTGCTACCATCCCGGGTCAGAGTGGACCTGGGAGCGCCAGCAATTAAGAGGTGGTTCCACGCTCCTCAAATCCTCCTGATCAGAGGCCTTGCTGTTGGACGTAGATTATCGTCTTGTCCAGGACGCGGATGTAGTTTATCGTCATACCCAGGACAGGTTTCCGTTGTTGAGGTTCTTCAAGTGATGTCATTTCTGTTATGTGGTACAGTTCTTTGTGATTCTGTAGCGCTATTTCTAGAGATCTGAGGAAGAATAATCCTCTCTAAGATATACAAGATTCATTTGCTCAAAGCTATATTTGATCATTGATCTGAGAAAATGGTTGTATACAATTGATAGTTTAGACATTTCTGAATGAGTTGGAAGCCACGCGCGGCATTCATATGAGCGTCTAACACTGACGAAGCTATTTAAAAAAAACACAAAAAGAAACAGTTTTAAAAAAGTCGCAACTCTGTAGCAACCGAATATGGTTAACATTCCGTCATCATCAGATTCTGCTACCTGTTGCCTCATGACGCATATGGCTTCTGGGCTGAGGTCTCTGTAATCGAATTAATCGATGGGGTGTGGATGATTCGATCCACGCCCAGACTCTGTAATCTCAGGCAGGATTGGTTTTGTTTTCTTCGGGCAACCAAGTGATTCCACGCTAGCGAGTTCCACCTACCTGGGTTCGGACATTTAGTGTTTTCTTTCTTCTAGACTGGCTGCCAACCGGGGCAGAGTCCAGTTAAATCATCAGTAATACAAGTTTATTACTTTTATAAAACATTATCTTCGTCCTCAGGCACTATCATGTTTTGAAACTAAAAATGTACACACTTTCTCATAGATATACTTCCAAACGGTCTTACATATAACGTCACTTATATGGAACACACGTATATATAAATTAGAAATGTAGTATTCCTAAAATGCCCGGATGAAACGATTAAAGCGTGGCACTGATAATGGCAAAGAGATGATGAGAAGTATTCGAACGAAAGCATTATGAACTATGGACATTTTACCATAAATTTACTCTCAATATGCAACATTGATATGCAAAAGACAATAACAATTAAACATATTGCCGGTTGACATTAATAAAACTTTTCTAATAGAATTAAGTATTGAAATATTAACAACAGCCTTACACGGAATGATTTCTCGTCTCTTACCACTTGTAGAAATAAACACAACAGAATGACATATATATATATATATGACTTATATATATATATTATTATTATTGCCTGTCATAAATGTGTAAATTTATTTTCATTTTTTCATTTCAACATTTGGAAATAAATCTGATGATCCACTGTCCTTTAAAAGGGCTGTGGTGAAATAATTTATTATATGGAACCTTAAAGCAATCTGTTTTTATTTAAATTATTAGTTCTGATTTACATTGAGCTCTCTGGATTTTATCCTCATTGGGTCTACCCATACGGATTACCTAGTTTTTCGTAAACTAAATATATATATATATATATATATATATATATATATATATATATATATATATGTATGTATGTGTGTGTGGTATAATAGGTAAAAAGGTATTGTAGTTGTGGCAGCCATGGTACATCTAATTTATCATGGGAAGATGAAATTCTCGACCTCTAAAGTGACATTGGTTAAGATTTTCTCTAGTAATAATACCAAGGAATATGTGTGCTTGTTGGATGTATAATAATATTCAAAACAAAAGTGGAGATCATGAAACAAAGTGAAAAATATATTAATGACGCCTTTCACTGAGAGTGTTTACTGTTTAGTTTCCTCGGGTTAGAATGAAAGAAAGACAAAACTGTATTAGGAGAAAATGCAGAGATCTCTGACGATATCCTGTAACCATAAATCTTACATTATATATAAAACATTCTCTTGAGTCTAGACATTGGAGGTGATAAGGTAATTGATTTAATTTGATTTATGGTTACCACTTAGATGACAGATCCAGTTTTGTCTTTCTTTCATTCGAACCTGAGGAAGCCAAAAGAGGGAAGACGACCTCGGCGAAACGCGCTAGCAAGGTATATATATAAATTCTGGACATACATCAACGGCACGTGAAAACAGACCATGAAAGAATCGGACCCCTCCTGTTATTGACTGCATTCAATAAGGTTTTACAATCGTCGAACAATAAGAGTTCAATTGCTGACACACAGCATCAGTTATTGCGCTTATCCTGGGTCAGAGATTATCGCCACTGGACAGTGGAGAACGAGGGTCTTATCACATACCACATACTTTAACGCTACTCAACCACAAACACCTCAAATTTTATTCGTAATTTGTTTTAAGAAATTTCGTCACAGAATCTATTCGTCACGCAGTGAAAATCAAGAAGAAAGGTATTGTCAGTTATCAGGAATTAATGCAAATGTTACGACATATGTATATTTTAACTTTAAATACACGCACTATAATTAAAGAATTTAAGATGGAATTAAAGTTTTGAAAAATACAAGAAAAATGTTCATACATATTTAGCCTTAATATCCATCTTGTTTTTGTACTTTGCTATGCAGGGTAAGGCGGGGTAAACTGACGCAATACGCATATTTTAGAAACGGAAGCCTCTATTCGTTTGCAAATGGCACCAGCGCATGCGCATTTAAGCTTTCCTGTTCCATTCCTGTTTACAAGTAAAAATTCTGCGAATCCAAGATGTCTGAACTAACTTTGTGAAAAATCAGTAATTTTAGCGCGGCAAGTAAAAAATATTTTTTGTCCTAATTTTTATCCGAGTCAAATTCATTTGTAAATGTGTTTATGCCCTTGTAATATGATGAACTGCTATCATTTTACTTTAACTGAATACACTTGCCAAAGTTCTGTGAACAATATACATCAATCCCCAAGCTTTTGAGAATTTACTTCATGCAAGAATGAGAAAAAGCGAAATTCTCACTGACACACTATTCAACAATCTTCTGTCAACCATGAAAACGAGCAGTGACAAGAACATTTTTGGGTGGGTGGATGGATAATAGAACTGAAACGGTGGGGGGAGAAGAAAGCACTTGTCAGCAAAGGAAGAAAAGGATCAGAAGAATTAATACTAGTGGTTGTACCCTGAGTGAATGGAACTGCATTTATTGTTGTGGTGTGTATGGAAACTTTCAGAGATGGGAGGAGTGGATCCAGTGTTCGGATTGTGTAAACGGGGCTCATGAGGAATCTTTTTTTAATCGATTTCGCCCCGAGCAAGGCAGCAAAGCCACAATGATACAAGAATGTAGAAGAGTTAGAAACATTGCTAAGGAGCAAGAACATAAGAAGAGTAACCAGGAGAACAGTGGCTAGCGATTGACATTGCATTTAAATTTTTGCAGATTAAAACCTGCTGGAAAGCATGGAACCGGAAGTCCCACAAGCGAGAAGTGCGAGAAAAGAAACTGTTGGTATAGAACTTATGATTAAATCTAGCCAACTCAACTGTAAATTGATGAAACCTCGTTGCCAGTCTAGTACTGCGCTTATTTTTTTTTTAAATCTAAGCACCACAGTGAAATGCTCATCTGAACAATTACCATGAGGACATTTAGAGAAAAGGCAAAGGGAGGCAACCTTACGGCGATATGAAATAGACTGAAGCTGAGGCTCCAGAATAAGAGTCAATAATATTGCTGATCCTTTTTTGATTTCATCAATGAGATCTATGTAGATACAGGAGCACCGGATCAAATGTGGTAGCAATATTCTAAACGTGTACGAATGGTAGACTAAGAGATATGCAAGATAGATTCTGGGGGAAAAAAACTGTCTTAACGACACAGTGAACCAACTTTCTTAGCAGCTGACCTATCAATGGATTCAATATTGTCTATCCACCTCATGTCAACTGAGACCGTTATCCCGATAAAGCTCAACGAGTCACTTTCCTGGATGGCAGCATCAGCCATGATGATAGATGGCAAACAGAGATCAATTTAGTTTTGGAGGCGTTAAAGTTAACAGGCCATCCTTTGACCCAGTTAACAACAGACTGAAGGTCGTTTTCGGTGTCAGCTGCCATTTGGACCTTATCAAACTAATCAAATTTACTATAGAGACAGGTGTAAATGGTTGTGTCATCAGGGTAGATACCAAGTTCAGAGATGATGTTATCGGGAAGGTCATTAATGAAAATTAAAGACAAAGTAGTACCAAGGAGGGAGTTCTAGAGGACACCTGCATTAGTACGAAAGTAACTGGAAAAGTGGTCATTCGGGATTACATTCATTTCACGATTCGACAGGAAAGATTGAATCAGTTCAAAAATTTGTCCGGAGATACCGTAACTTTTCAGCTTGCTGAGAAGATATATATATACCATTTCCTGTCGAAAGCTTTCGTGATGTCCAAAGCTACATAGCCCGGGCTTTTCACCGTTCTTATCGAGAGCTTGATAGACTCTTTGCCAAATTATCGTCAGTACATCAGCAGTTGATCTGGAGAAACGGAAGACATTGTCTGAAAAAAAGGCCCAGTGATGAGATAATGAACCAAATCGGCATTGATTAGGGCCTCTAGGAGTTTCCAAAAAAAGGTAGAAAGCTAGTTGATAGTTGGAAGAGTCGGACAGTTCCCTAGAATTCTTAAAAACTGGGACAACAGATGGTGACTGACAGCATAGGATGTTAACGTCTCAAATTGATTGAGGAGGGGAGGAATAAAGACCTTACACTTATTTAATACTATTACAGAGACACCAGTAATCGTGAGAGCCAAAGTTGTTTAAGGCAATGCAGTGTCTCATTCTCTTGGCAAACGAACTTTACATTTATTACGAGCAGCAAAGAATAGGTGTCTGTTGTGACGTGAACTGTCATGCTGGTATAGCCGAAAATAGCGGTTCCTATGGGTTATAGCAGTCGAGCATGTTGGTGTGAACAATGGACTGGACTGCGGTTTCACCTGGTATTTCCAAGAGGGAATGAATGCATGCATGCCGGTTTTGACCCAAGAGGAAACCTCAGTGGTGCAATTCTCATTTGGAATGTACTGACTTTGGTGTGAGAGACTTTGTTTTTATTTGTCAGTGGTGCAAGGATGAGAATGAGTAGATTCTGATAGTACCTATATATTGGTGTACGTTCTTGGGTTTAATATATTTTATTTTACTTCTATTGATTCATATATTTCCTTAGTTACATTATAAATAGCATTTAAACCCACTTTTTGCGTTGTTAATTCTTTGCATCGATTTAATTAGTCCTGCATCAACATGCTGGTGCATCAATGTGCACTATGTGTGGGGCAGCCTGATGCACTTGACATTCTGTCATCAAGATATTATATTATAAAAATTCTGCATTCTATGCATTTCAAACTACATTCAACAAATGGCCAACATACTGGATGGAGTATGCGTTTGCCAAGATTCAGCTCAAACAGCGGTGTGATTGTTTAGCGCCAATTAGAAAAAAATTGCATCAACGTGCCCAGCTTTACCCTACATTTATCAATAACAGATACTGTCTTGTGCTTTCGACTTCGACTCGTCTAGATATTTGGTTTCGTACGCTTTCTCCCTCGGAAGGAAAACACTTTATTTATGGTTTATCGTTGAAAATATAATCACATAATATTTGAACAATTCTAAAGCAAAGAAGGGTGATTTTTGTCCAAGTTTTACACAGAGAAGTAAAATCGGATATGCTACATTCAACAGTAAGAGAACGTTGTAAAATCTGAAAAGATGAAACTAGAGAAAGTTACCCTTTTTAAGATGTCACCCTGAGACCTGGCGCAAATGCTGCATATAAAATCTCTTTTGTGCTTTGCAGACAGAAGCCAAGATATGCTATCAATTTTGCGCCTTCTCGACCCGCTGCCATCATTAGGTATATTTTTAGTGAACTTTCGTTGATTTCATTTCCGCAATATTTCCCCCCAATTCAGACCCAAATCTGTAATGGTTCACGGATTTTAGCGCTTGACATTTCGCAAGCAAAGACGTTAACACTTGTGTGGTTTTCGTGCCGGCCAATTCTTCAAATAAACAAATGTAGAGCCAATACAATTCCTTTGAATTTCATTTTAGGTTTTTAGTCCTTCCTTCGTCCATTATAGAATGTGAAACGCAAACGAAAGTAAGAGAGAGAGAGAAAAACGGTAGAACGTTGAATAAGAAGTCGGGTATTTTTATATTAAACTTCACCAAATACAAAGCTCGAAAACCACTCAGGAGAACTGATTATAGTCAAAATGGTAATTCTGATTGAGATACAATAGTAAATGAAGAGAATTTGTAAAAAATGAAGATAATAACAATATGCTAGAAAAAGGATGAGTAACCTTTGACGTAACCAGTTTTAAGAGTGAAGTGTTCAGAGCTAAATAACTGATTTGCTTTTTATGACTTACAAACATTTTGGGGTTTATCTAAATCCGGGCCATATTTTAGACTGTAAGAAAATTTTCTGCCGGTGAATATTACATTAAAACTTTTTTTAGAGATAAGGATATTTTGAAAAGTCCTATTTAACCCATAGCTGGGAGTGAAGTGATGTACTCCTAACTTTCTCAAGGATGCGCGTAATTGAGTGTAACGAACACTAAAGTATTTAGGGAGACACTCTCAGGGTAGTTGTTGGAAGAAGTTCTCCAAGTGGAATTTTCTTCTAAGGTTTGCGATACGGAAGAAATGAGAATGATTCAACTTCGTGGAAGTGGTATAGCGTTTCCTAGATATAAAGGTATGAACTCGTGAAACTAAAGAATGGAGCTCATCTGAGCTTCTGTGTAAATGGATGGCAGAGCAGTGAGTGGGTTGGATGGTGAAAACGAAAACCATGCTGAAAACTACAACGGATAGGAAAATATGGAGAGCCATGATTGCCTACGTACTGAAGAGACATACCACATAGATTATCATTATGGGTATAATCTTAACACCATAAAATATGCAGATGACACTGCACTGATGGCAGTTACAGAAGAAAATCAGAAACTCCTCGAGAATGTAGTAAAGAAAAATGAGAATAATTTTCGGATGACAGTATGAATGGTGGTTACCAAGAGAAACAGTCTAAGAAACAAAATACGTATTGGAGATATCAAAAACCAAACAAGTACAAACATTTTTGGAAAGTGTTTTGTGATACTCCGCTGCAATTAGATCTCTTTCTGATTCACTCGACATGTCGGCCGGATGTGAATGCTATGAAAGCAAAACACAAAATAAAAAATGTATTATACGCAGTGGCTCCGAGCATCACTTCAGGTCCAAAAAACAAACCTCTGCAATAAAATACAATAGCCAATCACGATTGCTCCCGCCGAAAATAAGAAAAAGATAACCCGGGGGTAGGGGCACCAGATTTGCTTACAAAAAAAAAGCCCCTCGTAAACGAGAGACACCGTAGCAGGTAGAAAGGCCACCTGTTGCCCACACCATAATCACCTCTCTCGTCACCACCGTGACCTTACTTTACTTATTACACCCGACTCTTCACAAGCCGAGAGTCCACCTGTCGACACCGATGCGTTGTCGTCGTCACCGCCGTAATCCCGTTTTCGTTGATCTTCCATTCGATCAGAATCCAACGGAAACATTCCGCCATCAACCCACCAACGCACCCCTTGTATTAGACTCTTCACGCTCGCACAATCGGCGAAGTCAGATTCATAGTTTCACTAACCCCTCTAGGCCTCCTTCGTCGTTATGACAGTGAGCCAGTTTCGTTGATCTTCCGTTCGATCAGAATCCAACAGACATTCCGCTCGATCAACTTTCACTATCCACTCCAGGCCTCCTCTTCGCCACTACCATGACCTACGCCAAACCCCACCAACGCACCTTACCAGGCAGTTTGGTTTCAACATCTCGGTCTCGTCACACCACCGCCAGCCCATAAAACACCTCACAGACGTCGATTTCAACCTTAAATAAAGCTACATGTCAACTTCACCAACGACATTACACTTGTTGTCGTTGTGGAAGATATTGTCGAGCAAGTGTTAAGAGTTCTGGGTCATTTAGATAAAAGACTTCGAAGAATTCTGTGATGTGGTCGGATATGACCTTACAAGTGGAGGTCTTTCATCCGTTTATTCATTCGTCGGTTGGCGCCAAAATTAAGCGACTTGGCTGGCGATGTCACTTGTTGCACAAATCTACTTCAGAGCGGTCCGTTTACTCCCATTCGCTAAGCTAACATGTAAAACTACAAAAAACCAGCAATTCCCGACTGAAGTTATTTTGAAGTATTTCTAACTTCTTGTCGGTAAGCCTTTGTTGACTTTCCTTTTAGCCACTAACTATAATGACTCAAATTACAATAAAACATTTTGTTTGCTATGACATTAGTTGGTATTCTTGTCGTTCTCTTTACTTTTCTTATTTCTTTTTGTCACACACGTGACACAAGTCAAAAGAATGCAGTGGTAATTGCTAAGAGCTATGAGAGAGTGGAAGGAACGAACTCGCAAGGAAGGAGGAGGCAAGTTTATTCCCGCGCGTATAGAAGGGAGAAAGGAAGATAAGTAGAAGTCCCCTATGAGTGAGAATAGAGAGAGGGGGGATTATGAAAGGCGTATTTGGCCTAACAGCGAGAAAGATGCGAGAGGACATATGAGAGAATGACGGAAGCGAATGTATGTGAAGTAGATGAAGACGTTGAAGGAAATCGATGATTGATACGCGGTCTCCTCGATGTCTATTATGAATTCGACAGAAATTAAAACAGCTGAATATAGCGAGGGATTGGTTGAGGCCAGCCGATTTAAGGATTATTGGGTGGACGGCAATTGGAAAGCAGGGATCGTTTTGCCTGTGCAGCTGGGTAAACAAAAGGCGCCTGCGCAGAGCACTCCAGATTGAAGATTGTTATCTTTGCAGGATGCCTCGATTGTGACTGATATTATTCTTCATGGTGGTGGTCACAACAAAAGCACTTTTGATGTATTTACAGTAGTAAACCTACCCATTCCTTATCCAGAAATAAATGGGAAGGAGTAGTGGCTAGTTATAAGTTATGGAACATGACTTTCAATACCTGTCTATATTTCTGAATTGAGGTATTATGGACACTATTTACATTATTCGGACTATTGTCCTCATCTTTGTTGCCATATTTATCACAAAGTTTAGGCCGTTGTACGCTCTGGCCTTCTTCAGGGAGTTGGAATGTCGAACTGAACCCTTTATTTCGCTCGCTGGGGTAGACTGTTCTAGTTCCACGTACCATGTCTCATGAATAACTTTCAATTTAGCGAGAAATAGATTCATACTATTAACACTTGAAGTAGCTAGCAAACAAAATACTAATTAATCCATAGCTCGGGGAGAAGAGTTAAATTCATAAATTTCCCAAGGGTATTTGCGCGTTAAGTGAATATAATGAACCCAACTTGAATCTCCAATTAACAATATTCTTAAGCGGTCACCCATCTAGGTACTGACCAGGCTCAGCGTTGCTTAACTTCCACCTGTTGAAATGGGAGTAAACTTGAATAATTTATATGTAAAGTAGTCCTGAGTTCTTTTTTTAATCGTATTTACCACAAACAAAGCACTAAAGCAACTATGGCACAAGGGGTTACTTGCTGTGAAAGAATTAGAAAACAGAAACATTACTAAGGAGTGAGAACAATAGAAGAGTAATCAGGAAGACAGCAGATAACGATTGACACTGCAATTAAATTTTTGAAGATCAAAGTTAATTGGAAAGCATGGAGCCAAAAGTTCCACAAGTGGGAAGTGATAAAAAAAAAAGAAACTGTCCACGCAGACCTAAGGGTATTATCTATCCAATTCAACTGGAAATTGATGAAACCTTGTTGCCAATCTAGTACTGCACTTAAATTCATGTGACCTAGGTACCATAGCGAAGTTATTCATATTGGGATTGCTTAAAGGAGATAGGGAAGAGCATTGAAAGGAAATTGCCAGGTAGAAGTGATGACTGGGGAAGATGCTACTACAAGCTGTGAGTTTATCAAACGGAATACGTGCAATAGCTACGGCGAAGAAAATGGAATTATATAAAGCAGGGGTCAAGAACATGCGGCCTTCTGGGTCACCACGTGCAGCCTTTTTTAACTTTTGACCTGCTCTGTGCAGCTTGTGGGATCCGCTGATTAAAGAGTTTCCTAAAGTTGAGGCTGTCGAAATTCCCTCCAAATTAGGCCCAGTAGAATAAAATTAACCTGCAACAATCAGTGCATAAATTAAGATCGATTGTTTCGTTTTCTATGGCTTATCAACTCGTTACAGGATATAATAAAGCCAGAAAATATTTAAATTGTATGACTTCTTTTTGGATAATAATTTAGTGATACAAATCTTACTAATTAATCCATAGCTCGGGGAGAAGAGTTAAATTCATACATTTCCCAAGGGTATTTGTGCGTTAAGTGAATATAATGAACCCAACTTGAATCTCCAATTAACAATATTCTTAAGCGGTCACCCATCTAGGTACTGACCAGGCTCAGCGTTGCTTAACTTCCACCTGTTGAAATGGGAGTAAACTTGAATAATTTATATGTAAAGTAGTCCTGAGTTCTTTTTTTAATCGTATTTACCACAAACAAAGCACTAAAGCAACTATGGCACAAGGGGTTACTTGCTGTGAAAGAATTAGAAAACAGAAACATTACTAAGGAGTGAGAACAATAGAAGAGTAATCAGGAAGACAGCAGATAACGATTGACACTGCAATTAAATTTTTGAAGATCAAAGTTAATTGGAAAGCATGGAGCCAAAAGTTCCACAAGTGGGAAGTGATAAAAAAAAAAGAAACTGTCCACGCAGACCTAAGGGTATTATCTATCCAATTCAACTGGAAATTGATGAAACCTTGTTGCCAATCTAGTACTGCACTTAAATTCATGTGACCTAGGTACCATAGCGAAGTTATTCATATTGGGATTGCTTAAAGGAGATAGGGAAGAGCATTGAAAGGAAATTGCCAGGTAGAAGTGATGACTGGGGAAGATGCTACTACAAGCTGTGAGTTTATCAAACGGAATACGTGCAATAGCTACGGCGAAGAAAATGGAATTATATAAAGCAGGGGTCAAGAACATGCGGCCTTCTGGGTCACCACGTGCAGCCTTTTTTAACTTTTGACCTGCTCTGTGCAGCTTGTGGGATCCGCTGATTAAAGAGTTTCCTAAAGTTGAGGCTGTCGAAATTCCCTCCAAATTAGGCCCAGTAGAATAAAATTAACCTGCAACAATCAGTGCATAAATTAAGATCGATTGTTTCGTTTTCTATGGCTTATCAACTCGTTACAGGATATAATAAAGCCAGAAAATATTTAAATTGTATGACTTCTTTTTGGATAATAATTTAGTGATACAAATCTTACTAATTAATCCATAGCTCGGGGAGAAGAGTTAAATTCATACATTTCCCAAGGGTATTTGTGCGTTAAGTGAATATAATGAACCCAACTTGAATCTCCAATTAACAATATTCTTAAGCGGTCACCCATCTAGGTACTGACCAGGCTCAGTGTTGCTTAACTTCCACCTGTTGAAATGCGAATCGAATAACTACCTGCAGTCAAGAAGATCAGATTAAAGACTTAGCGTAAACCTCTAAAGAAACAACTATGCATTGCATGTATATAGTTTTAAAAAATGAACGTAGAAACTAACCTGAGAAACTAAACAGAATTGGGTGGACTAGAAAAAGATTTTGATGAACAATAAAAAGGGAATTTCTCATGAAAAACTATTTGTTCTCTTGATATGAACACTTAATGAAAGTATTGCCAACACTCTGACTGCAACTAATAAATAATTATTATAATTATCAGAATACATTGTATGCCTGAGGAAAAGATGAAAAAAGAAACGAATTATGTTTTAAACAATAATATCAATTTAAGAACGGTTCCAACTAGAATTGAACCTAGAAATAACTCAAGATTCCATAAAATTAAGTAAAACCAAATTTTCACTTTCCTTCGATAAGAAGGTGACATGAAGAAGACGTGATGTTCGAATTTCCTGGTCCTGAGACCCCAAACTCGAAGTTAGCTTATATCAATACTACCCATCTAAAACGCTTGTATTCTTACAGAAAAAGAGTAACCTAAATTCTCAAATACAGGAAGCCACGTGATTTATGAAAATATTCCTGAGAATCAGAGTTCGGGGTTTGTTTGCATTAATACGATTCGCCCAAAACGTCTATATTCTTATAGAAAAGGAGTAAACGAATTACTTTAAACAATGGAAGTCGTGTGGTTTATGAAAAGATTTCCTAAGATAGGACGATCGGAAGTGGAAAAATTAGACACCACTCCCCAAAGTTTTACATATTTGTTCCGGATTGCCTCGTGAACCGCTGTCGCCTCACAAAAGAACACACCCGCATTTCCGAAGCGAACAAACTCACGGAGTATTAAGAGAATGACACCAAGGCTCAGTCATTGCTTCACCAATTACTACTAGATTTCTCAGGTCACCATCCAGCGGGATAGTGCTTAGTCCTTCAGTATATAATAGAGACATCGTCTTTACGAGATTTAATATTCAATAAACCTTTTGTCAGTGCTATCAACAAAGTTGCCCAATTTATTGAAGGAGTTCTCATTCCAGTCTTGATTCCCGACGTTGTCCCGGACACAAAGAAATAACACGGCCGCCGTCGAGAATTGCTTATTACTTATCTGCGGTAGACAACGTATATTTTATCTACCACTAGACATCACCATCAACCGCAACATCATATTTTGGGAAACTCGAATCAACCCTACCTAAACGACACACCAACCCCAATTGAGGATGAAAAAAAAAGCCAAATGACCCGTAAGGTCGGTGTTACTCAATAAGTGGAGATATCGACTGAAGTGGAGTGAGGGTTAATATGTTTCATTTCATCTGATAACAAAGTTTTTTTTTTCCGGAAAGTATTCAACTATAATTGAATAACTAGAGAATCGGTTGCGCAGCCTTGGTGTAATTTAGCAACCAGTAGGAGGCCTTACTGCGTATGCGTAAATAGGAATTACTCAGCCGGCAATAAGAAAACATTGACCGAGCTTCTCTCCTGCGTAACCGTCACAACCATGAGGCCAATATGCGTCTTCATGTCATCGCATCTCTCAAATCTGCCAAGTTCCCTTGCGACTTTTAAATTTCCCTAAATATAATTCACCGTAGAAAGGTCAGGGGAAATTTTCTGACTGTAGACAAGATTAACGATAATATTACGTGGCAGGCGATTACAAATTGTTTTGAAAATTGGGAGAAACGCCAGGATAAGTTTGTGAGGTTCCAAGGGAAGACACTTGAAGGAGACTAAGGCATCATTGTTTTATTTTTCAGATACTTACGGACATATCTACTATACTCAAGGAAAGGGAGCAATAACTATATCTTAATGCGCAGTTATTTGCTAATTTTTTATTTGAAATTTTCACTGTATAATGTTCGATCGCTACTCAGCATTGAGTAGCGATCGAAGTGCATTAACAAGGAAGGAGACAAAATAATGTTAACTATTTTTTAGTTTCTTTTTAGTTTGAGAATGTTTCTGAATTGATAGGAGGCGCACACCTTTAGCTATCGTCTTTTTAATGTTTATTGGCCTTCTTATCCTTAAACCAGATAGAATTGATGTTTGATCTGGAGGTCCACAGAAGAAAGCGAAGTGGTTTCATGTTTGAGTTAAGGTTTTTTTGTTTTGTTTTTGGTTTAAAAAAGAAGAAAAAAACACGTTTAGCGTGAAATTTAAGACGAACTGTCAGATTTTCATTCCTCAACTGATTCTAAGTCAGGAAACTTCGCCGTTATTTAAAATTACGGAAAGGTTTATAAACGCCATTCGTTCGTATCACCCGCTTGTCAAAAGTACTCTTAACGTCACTTCGCTTTAAGGATTTCCCACCACCCCGGAATCTGAAATGGCGTGAAATGAAAATTTATACGGAAAAATATTTTGAAAACATAATAGGCTTCTATATCTGGCTGCGTTGATTGTTGTTGGAACGCTCAAAATACCCCACATAAATAAATAATAATTTCTTTTTCGCTTGACGCCAATTTCAGATTACGAAAGGTTTCATAAAAACACTTTCTAAATACATCAAAATAGAAAGAGTATCCCAACTGAAAGAATAGTGTCGTGTTTTTAAGCTGCGATACATAGGCTGTGATGAAGGTAGTAAATGGTCTATCCTCAAACTCCATAGCATTGTGGGGATATTGTTTTTTGATTGATTTTTTTTTTTGGGGGGGGGGTATTTGTTATTGTTTTTTTTGTTTTTGTGGAATGTCATAATCTCCAACGTCCTGAAACGTCATGGGAGACGACGACTCATGAATCATAACTGGTCAGATGTATTGTCAGGAACAAAAATTAGAGGGAGATAGGTTCGCCTATCATCTTGTCGGAGTTAGCTCCTCCTCAGTTTCCTTAATTCTTCAACAGGGGTCTCTCTCCCCTGACTATAAATACTGGCTGACCCTTCCATCTATCTCTCTTTTTCGACCCAGGCCTTGGGCCGCTACCTCGCACGGAGATGAGGTAAAATTGTTCTTTTTCCACTTACACCAATATGTGACCTCTCACCGATACAGCGTTTCCCATATTCTGGGAACACGCTAAGGACAATACACGTACGTACGGACACTCAACACAACGCACACACATAACTTCTCCATACACACACTATGTAACTTTTCATGTCTTCGTGTATTAATATATTTGTTTACCCACAATATATATTTGTTTACCCATGTATATCGGTCTTGTTTGTTTTCTTTTGTCTTCTTTGGACTTCATTAAAGTCCAACATTCCTATGTAGCTGGACCGGCTAGCAGGAAATCTTAACCCAGAGATACACATCATCACATTTCACCCCCACGGTCCGCTACAATCTGGTTCACACTTCTCGCTGGTCTTTTGAACAGGGTTTTTTTTTTGTTTCCTATTTAAGACTGCGTTTCCGGTTCCTTCTAAAGTTTTTGTTTTCTTTCACTCTCAATAGACGCCCTTGTGCCTTAGTGGCATTATTGCTTAGGTTTATTTTTTTAAATTTCCGATCAGATTCTCATTAATCAATCTGTTAGCTAATCCTTGTCAGAAATCAAATATCTGTTTATGTCAAATTACAATCAAGTCATCAATCAATATACAATCTCATCCTTATTGATCACAATCTGTTAGTCAAAATGTTGCCAGACATATAAATTTCTTGGTATCCCAATCCAAACAAACCAACGAATAATATTCACATTAATCGTAACGAATTAACAATAAGAAATACATTTCTTTCTATCCCAGATCAAAATAAGAGAATGTACATTTCCACATTCTGGTTATTTCCGTTAGCTAAACATTGTCGGAGATGTGTTTGTCAGATCAAACAAACAAAGAGATAATATATGATCACATTCTAATTAATTATAATCCGTCAGCTAAACATATAAGAAATAATTTCTCTAATTCCTGATTTCTTTATTTTTCTATCTTATTACTTCCAGGTGCATTCTGTTTTTACGCGAGTCAAGCGACCAATTGTTGGTTTATTTTTTTTTTATTCTCTATTGCCTCAAATAGATCAATATCCTTTCTCTTGATCGTCTCTTGATTTTTTAGGACAAGGACGTCATATCTTCCGTCCGGTTTAACGTCCAAGTTATTTTTTCTTCACTTTCTTTATTGTTTTCTGATATTGGTTGGTTGATTTTGTTTAACGGCATATCAACCTCTATGGGTTATTAAATGTCGAAATATAAATATTTTGAATGCAACTACAGATGTTGCGCAGTATATATATATTTACCCTGGAAGAATAAAATTAGGCTTTTTAGGTATATAGTTTGTCGATCATAAAATCGATTGTTGATAATTTTTCTATAAAAATGTATTTTTATATTTTTTTTAGTGTTGCATTGACTTCCATTTTGCTATAAAACTGTATTGTTGGTCATTTTATTAAAAAAAATGTACTGTTAATTTTTGTTTGGGTTTTCACAATCTTTGCCTAACTGGAACCCTAACAGGTGTGACCACACTGGGTCAGGGCGGACCTGGGAACGACCGAAGTATAGAGGTGGCTCTATGCTCCTTAACACTTCCAATACCTCTATCAAACGCCTTGTTGCTGGATGTAGTTTACCCAGGATTTTCTGACATTGTTCGGTCGTTGTACGATGAAATCCTAGTTGTTTGATAGAATTACCTTGAGATTCAGGTTTGGTTCAAATACTCTGAGAATTCGTTTGGTAAAAGTATATTTCCTCTTTATCTGTTGTCAAAGTCCCCGGAAATTCATGGTTATTGTTGTGGTAGGATCCACCTAATTTGCATAGCGGAGTACCGACGATATAAATATGGTTGGTACCGGAAGACAGGGAGGCGAATCAAGAGATCCAACTAGAGACTCTGCCCGACTGCGACTTAGTCAACACATTCTCCAGGAACGGTCTTCCCAGAAATATACAAAGACTATATGTAAATATTGTGTACACTTTCTTGTTTTCAATACATTTTATTCTAACTACATTTTGTGTTTGCATTATTATTCCATGCATTAGTCAAGTTTCAACAGTTATTGACGCGGGAAGTGGAACTGGCGCGGCGAGTTCAAATTCCAGCTGAGATTATTGCGTTCGTTTAAATTTATTTGGAAACTTATGAAGTCATCTTTTCTCCGTCCCCTCAGCTAGGGTTTAATAACAGGAAGGCCTTTGTTGGCAACAAGCCTTGGGGAAGAACTGGTTTCAATTCCACTCCGTCAAAATCTATTTGCACAGAAACCAAAAGAGCAACGCCTAGTGTGCTGAGGCTGTGTCACATAGGGTTTTCTACCGGATTTACATATATATGTACAAAATGTCTAAATACTTCGAAAACATTATAGCTGCCTCACAAACACTTTGATAAAGACGTCTCATTTCAAACGAGAGCGAATGCTTTTTAATATCTAGTCTCGTATATCTAGAACTCTAATTTTCCTGTGACGTTTTCTTGATGGGACTTAAGAATTTTCCAGTGTTAATTATATTATTGTATTAGTATTGACTTGGAAAACTATCAATTAACCTTTAGTGAGAACCTTCGTTTTAAATCAAGGACTTGTAAAATATTACTGCGCTCTTATTAATGACAAAGAGCGAGGGGATTTTAGTTGGTAAGGTAAATTAACTGATTTCGTTTCATTTTATTAAATTAAAAACATATTTTGAAATGATGATATAAAGATGCCTACCGTTGCAGTCAAATGTTGTCTTGACCTTTCAGAAAAATGTAATTAAGATATTAATATATTTATTCAGTACGAAATTTACGTTAATTTGTACTGAGTACTATGTAGGGTGTCCTTGTTCTTCCATTTTCAGCGGTATCAGATTATTGAAAAAGTGCATTAATACGGTGAGTGTCCAAATTAAAAAAATGACCTTGACATTTAAGTAACGAAGGTAAATATAACTGGTCAGTCAATCTCAGAAAGATCTGGAGAATAACTTCAGTATTTGCGGAACGACGTTTCATAAAATTAACCATTCCACTCATTTAAATAATACCATTATTATACCATACATTTATTCAGAAACAGTCATTTATATTGATTGTAAATAATGTTTCGTGTCTATGGGTGTCAGTCACCGAATCATGTTCGATACTCAAAATATTCTTTTTCTTTCTATGTACCGTGTCCTTTCAGGACGTAGGCAATCATGGCTCTCCACCTCCCTCTACCCCTTGCAGCTCTCAACAAGTTCCTTCTCTCTGTCACCTCTCCCAGACCACATTCTGTCATCCACTTGCTTAAGTCCGCTAGGTATGTTATGCGTTGTTTTACCTTGCCTCTCTTTCCCTCTATTCAACCCGTGAATATCAGATTCTCCAGGCCCTCCTTCCTCATTATGTATCCCAGAAACATCAGCTGCCTCTTCCTGGTGTTAAGTGTAAGCCTCCTCCTTGTTTGCATCCTCTCTAAGACCTCATCGTTGCTCGCACGCTTGGTCCATGATATCATTAGCATCCTTCTGTAGAACCACATCTCCGTCGCCTCGAGTCTCTTTTTCGTCTTTGAGGAAATCGTCCAACATTCGCTGCCGTAAAGGAGGACAGATGTCACG
>OZ038488.1:11076464-11101464 GCA_964036315.1 Acanthosepion esculentum
ATAGTGATAATCCTTAATCGCTGCATTCAATCCCGTCGAGAAATCAGCGCATACTCGTATCTCACCCGATTTCTTTTTCACGTAAACCGTAGATGCGGCCCATTGATTATATTCTACCTTTGTCAATACACCGGTTTTCACGAGTCTATCCAACTCTTGGTCTATTTTTTCTAATGCTGCAAAAGGTACATTCCTTTTCTTCTTGAAAATGGGTTGTACATTTTCTTTTAATTCTATTTTTGCCGCCATTTTTTACACCTCCCGAGGCCGGCTGAAAATACTTCGGTCGAATTTCTGCATCCAGTCAGTTCCAAATAAATTTTCTGTATTTTTAAGAAGGTACATTTTTAATTTTTTGGTCATTTAGTTCAATGTCACATTTGTGATAACTTCTCCCTCAAATTTTATTTTTCTTCCTGTTACAGACCTGGCTATTTTATCGGTTCTCAACATGGTCGGTTTGTTTAATTTCTTCCACGTCTATAAATTAATAATTGTTAAATCTGATCCGGAATCCAACTGTAGTCTGACTTTTTTGTTTAACATTTCTACTTGTACGTATTTTCGTATATTTGTCTCGTCCGCTTGGTCAGTTCTAGTGAGTCTTACTCTGCTTCTGCTTTCTTTCCTAGTCCAACAATGAGAACTTTTACGTCCCACTTTATTACACGACAGACAAGTCTTATAACGGTATGGACAATCTTTGTACCAATGCAAAGTCCCACAGCGATAGCATGGACTGGGTGGTAGCTTTTTCTGATATTTCATTTGATTTTTTGAAGTAGAATAATTTGTTTGTCTTGTTTTTGAAGTAGAATAATTGGTTTGGTTTGTTTTTGAGGAGGGACAAAAACGTGTTTGTCGTTGTACTTTTCGTATGTAAGCGACGCCAGACTCTTCTATATCTTTCGAGTCCTTTTTACGCTTATACATCTCTGACAGTCTTCAGCCAATTTGTGTAGCGTCAATTCTGGTTCACTCAACTTTTGTTAGAATTCTCCGTCTGATCTCCGCATCTTTAATCGAAACCAGGCCTTGGACGAATATGAAAAAATTTAAAATTGTCAGGGCTGAGTTCAGATAACTTAAAGTCATCACAGTGTTTGTTTACTATGGAAGCGAATGTTATACAGTCTTCGCTATACTTTTTCGTTAGATTTAAAAATTTCCATCTTTTGTGGAATAGTGAAGTGTTCGGACTAAATAATTCTGTTAGAAGTTTCACGGCCTCCTTGAAAGTCAACTCATTCGTTTTCCTCGGTAGGATGTAGTCTACGAATTTAGTGTATTCGCTTGACCCTAGTTTCCTCAGTAGTAGACGTACTTTTTTCGCGTCTGACCAATTCTCACAATCAAACTCGTATAAATCTTCATATCTTTTGAAGTAAGCTGCGAAGGTTTTGTCTTCGTCCGGTGCATAAGTGAAGTCTTTGATAGAGCTCCATATAGCATTTTGCGAGAATGCCGTTTCATTTTCAGAATTTTGCCCTTTATTTGTTACTGCCCGTAGTAGTAATTCTTGTAGTTCAAGATGCTTCTGTTCGTTTTTCTGTTGCTGCTCAAATTGCATTTTCATAAGTTCCAATATGGTTGCCTTAAAGTCTTCGATTTTAATACCGTAATTATGTGTAAGTATTTTTCTCTTAGTTTAGACTTCAGGTCTTTGTTACCTGTTGTTCTGGAACCTTAGTATGAAAAAAATTTTCCTGTGTAGAATTCGTGTCTTTGTTACCACTGTAAAGTTGGTGTCCAAAAAAAAATTTCTTTTTTTAATGTTCGCGTAGAACTTTTTTTTTGTTGTTTTTTGTTTTTTCACTACCTACTATGCCTCTGTTATGGACGACCGATAGCAAAAGATTTTTTTAGATTCTCCACGTAGAATTTGTTTCTTCAATATACTTTTAGATTTCTCCGCGTAGAGTTCGTTTCTTCAGTATCCTTTTTTAGTATTTCTCCGCACAGAGTTTGTTTCTTCAGTCCTCGTTGCCACTGTTATGGTCCAATATCCTCGCACCACAGTTATGGTCCAAGGTTAGGACCAAGGAAGAACAACACGAACACAAGAGTAGGAATAACAAAGATATATTAAACAGAATAATAATAATACAAGAAGTTCAAAGTGTTAGTATGACTGTCAGTCTGGTTGAGAGTGAACTACTATTGTCTCGACTCGTTACACTTCCGTTCTCTCTCCGTCTCTCTTGAGAGGCGCAGTTTTTATAGTGTCAGGAAGAGTTCATTGTCATTACAGGTAAGATCCCATAACAGTTATATAAAAATCTATTTATTTGTACAATTTCTCTTGTCTGAATTTTCTTGTTTCTTGCTGTTATTTTGTGGCATTGTGTTTAATATAAATTAGTGAAGGCAACTGACTCCCACAAGATCGACGATAGAAAGTTGCTAAGCTACCGACAGCTACAGATTTGGTAGGCAGCGGTGGCTCAGCGAGCGAGCAAATTTCACACGTCCGAAATAAGGAACATTAAATATATCATCCCCTCCGACAAAGATTACAAGCACAACTTTTATATTCCTTCTTTCCCATAAGGCTTGCTTTTTTTTTAATACTGGCCATAATTTCTCTGCACGAGACAAAATATAATGAATATATGTATGGTTATGCATAACACACATAAACGAAATATTTGTATGTTCCAGTGATGTATATGACATTAATTTTTTGAATTCATTTCTTTCATTTTTTTTTCTCATCCTTCCTTCCATTCTATTAAGGTGTTAGCATTTCAGTTATATACTAATGCCTAATGTGGGCACTGGAGAATAGAGTTTGTTTAACTGCAGATCAACTACTTACGGGTCATTTAATGCTGAAATTTTATTTTCCTGGGAGCTTGGAAGTAATAAAAATATGAGATATGTTATTCTGCTTTCACAATTGAATACATGGTAGATGATACTCAGCTTTTGGGCATATACATGTTTATGTGGACATAATTACTGGAAGCGGTGATATGTGTGTTTTATATTGTAGTTTTGCTAAAGTTATATTTTAGATTACAGTTTGATTTAGAAATACCATGAAAACTTCTTTGCTTTGGTTGGGGGGGCACTATTTCCCATAGTTTGGATGCTACCACTGCGGATCAGGGTGGACCTGGGAACAACAGTAATTAAGAGGTGGTACCAGGTTCCTCAAAACCTCCAATATCCCGATAAAAGGCCTTGCTGCAAGATGTAGTTTATCGTCATAGCCAGGACTATGTCGAGTAGAGGAAACCAAGATAGTTCTTCCCCCTTTCAAAGCAACCTGTATATCACTGAACTGTCTGACCTTTAGACCGTGGCGCATGCTACGTTAAGGTTTAGTATGATGAAAGAGGCCAAGGTAAACAACTGACATGCCCGGAAGATGTGCAGATGCTTCTTTTCTTCAGAGTCATTTAAGAAGGGTTGGATTGTTTTCCTTCGAGAAGTGAGAGTCCTTTCATAGAATTACTACGCATGCTGGGCGTGACGCGTCGGTGTTACTTTGATGTTGGTAACTGTGATCAAATGAACATTCTTAAACCCGTAGACCAGGTTCTGGACGACTGCGTAATACAGTCGATCACCAAAATTGATTCATTGTAAGAGCAACTGTGGCATACCACACGGAGCCCACAGCACAGATCAGAATAAATATTACTTCAGTGTCAACATAGATCGTTAGGGGTCGTTTATTTGCAGCAAGATTTCCATTTACGTAAATAAGAGTATTGTGAATATTTCCAGTGGTCTGATGAGAGGATCGACTAAAACATCGAATAGCAGTGTACAGTGATGAGAACAAGCAATAGTCGTTTGCAAGCGCATCGCAGACCAAGGGAGTAATCTTCCAGAGTGTATTCGCCTACGATACATAAGATCGATTTGAAGCATCACAGTGTGGGGTGCCATAAGTTACAATTCTCAATCGCTTTTGATAGTCCTGCAGAGAAGGCAGAACAGTGGTATTTAAGTCCTTAACATTTTCCCACTTATTCTGCATAAACAGAAACGCGGTGTACAGTTCCAGCAGAATAATACCGACCTACATGATGCCCATATTACTCAATATGCTTTGCAAGATGCACGGCAACTTTTTTGGCTAGTACGATCACCAAATTTGTTCTTCGTGTATTGGACATGATGGAACAACTCCCGACGCAGGAGGTGTGGAATAATTTATCGCAATATGTTATTCACAATCATTACGATTGTATACATATGAGACGAGAGATTTATGTTGCCACCAAAGAATTAAATTTGATTTCCTGTACATTTAATGTTGAGTAAATAGAGGCACGGTGTAGTAATGGATAGCGGCTCGGATTGAGGAATCGGACAGCCGAGTTCGAATTCCAGTCGGATCCATTATATTCACTTACATGCTAAGCTAACCTTGGGAGAGGTATAAATCCTCTTCTTCTCCCCCACCTATGAGTAAATAGCAGGATATATTCTATAACCTTGGGTGGCAACTGGTCTAGTAGAAGGTAACTCTGAATTCAAAAACCGGTCTGGAGTGAGTTGGGCTCCACTTCTACTGTGTCTGGAGTATATGCAGTGCCCCTACGTCCCTGATGGGTCACGGGATTCGCGATCGCGAAATAGAAACACATTTCGAATGTTGCTGGATTGATTTGCTTTTTACGGCTTATCAACCACTTTGCAGGTTATTTAAAGTCAGAAAATATCTATTTTAGATGATAAGAATTTTTTAAGATAATGATTTTTAATGATACAAGTTCTAATTAACAAGTTCTAATTAACGCATAGTTAGAATGAGAAGAGGTGGGTTCGTGCCTTTCCCAGGGATATTTGCGCATAAATGAATATAACAAACGTGACTAGAATTAGAGTTTGGTTCTCCGATTGCCAATTCTGAACGATTGTCCATTAAACTACCTGTTAATCCAAGATTACAGGACCTGGTATTCCCTAGAATGGTATCATGTTATTTACTATCTGTATATAATTACTTATGGTTATTACAAAAATTATATATTTGTACATACTAATAGATTAAACACAATCAATAAAACATCTTTTTAAATTCTACACTCCAAGTTATATCTTTCTTATTAAAAGAAGTGTCCAGTTGGTAGGTTGGTTGGCTGATGTTGGCTTGTGTCGGAAAAGAGAAATTTATTTTTTGGTTTTGGATTCACAAACACTAAAGAACTCCAATAGTTGAAGAGGTCAGCACAAGTGTCCTGCTACGATTACTGCAGGGTAAGTTTCTGATTTTTACTGTAATACTGGTGTTAAGGATTTATCTCCACACTCACGAGTTTTACGACTTTTTTTCTAAACGACAAACATAACCCGGAATTCTGTCGCCATATTTTCCTATGAGCAATTTGTCCACTGAGGATAGTCATTGCAACATGAAGTAAAAGTTTTTTATTGCTCGACTTTTTCTTGTTGGCTCTTGAAGCATTTTGCGAAACAGTAAAATGTTTGGCAAAAAAATCCAATTCTCGACAGTGTAGGGAAATCTTAGAGATAACACTTAAACTTATATACTGTATATATAATATAGGGAGAGAAGAGTTCTTCCGTTTATTTTTTTAATTTTTCCAACATCAAATTGTGTCTATACTTTTAAAATTAAGAACAGGGGAAGTTTCTTCCATTTTAAGTTTATTAAGTAAATAACCTAAAAGTCGCAGATTAGTTCTATATTTTCTTTAGAATTTTCGGTTTGGAAATAGTTTCTCATTCCAGTTCCCGCTGAAAACGTTTTCTTTTTGTTAGAATTCTTTTAGATGAGAAATTATCATTATTATATGCTTCGCAAATCCGAACCCAAAAGCTCATATTGATTGTTATACTCCTGTCGAAAATTCTTTAAAAATCCTGAAGGAAGTTTCAATCTAACAGCTTCTAAGACACTGGAAATTAAAAACTAACAAAGGCCCGTTAGAGGAATCATTTCCGGTTGAAAAATATATATATATATTCAAAATTAGCTAAACGCTAATAAAAGAAATTAAATAAAAATCTTTTTTAGCCAATAAGAATCTTTATAAAAAAATTCAGCCAATGAAAAGTTTTATAAAGAAATTCAGCCAATGAAAAGCTTTATAAAGAAATTCAAGCAAATCGTCTACTTATGGGAGCCGATTTGGGCACCTCGACGTGGTGCAGTGGGTAGCAAGCTTGTCTCGCTAGAACAATTACGACTGAGTAGTGAATTCGATTCTGACTGGGTGCCCCATACTTTCGGCCTTGTGTAACATCTAAGCTACGCTTGGAAAATCAATATATAGGAGCCGATTATTTAAACGGACACTTAACGGCATAGCCACATAGTGACTCAGAGCAGAAAACAAGTAAAAAAAAAAAACTTGTCACTTCGACCTTCATTCGTACACTATTTTCGATTAGTACTTTCAAATCAAATCGACTTACATGGAAACTTTTTTTAAAATCATTTCACCCTAAGCAAGGCGATAATGTCTTCAAGATGCAAGGGAAAGAATGAAAGAAAATGAGAAAACGTTAGTGAGAAAAAAGGATAATAAAAGAACAAGATTCTGAAAGACAGAAGATGGTGATTGATACTGCATTTAAATTTTTAAAGATCGTAGTTGAGGGGAAAGCAAGAAGGTGGAAGAGTTTCACAGGCGGAAAGTGCGGGAGAAGAAACTATGAGAATAGATCATACGGCTATATCTTGCTACGTCAACGGTAAAAGGATAATACTAGTTGCCAATCTAGTAGTACCATGGACTTTAATCCTACAAGTCGCATTCATATAAAAAATACATTTTCTTCCTTTCGCACAAAAGTAAATGTACGTTACCAATACTACATTCCTCTTTATGTAACTGCTTAAATTCTAAAATAGCAAATAATATATGTAACAAATAATTTTTTATCAGATGTCGGCGTAACTTTTTTTTTCAATTTTGCCTTTCAACTACAAATATTCGAAAGATCTTTATTCCTCACGTACGCTAAGTAGGGAAAAAGGCTTGTGGCCTTCACAAAACCATCAGTTAAAACTTGGTAACTGAGATACGCTAAATTCTTTTATTTGATTCAACGAAGATTGGTTTTCATTCTTGGGTATCCTGGTACACGCGGATTGAAGAAAGGGTTATATTCAAAGTTCCAAAATGGATCCCAAATTAAAAAACAAGACATCTGAAGAAGGCCAGAAGATACGACTGAAACGCTGCAACTGTAACAAACAAGATTAGTATGCTGGACTGAATAGCAAAGCATACAATAATAACTTTCTCTTTTTTTAACGCATTAATGCCTACCGTTCGATTTTGAGGATGGCCGATATTAATCGGTAATAGGTAGATACGTATATTTAATACTATTTTTTATATATATAATTCTATAATACCGCAATGTTATCAGTCATGATCTGGCATCTTGGCTTCAGTGATTTTCCCACCGTCGTAATGTATCTTCCGCGTACATTTTCTATCAATATTTTTACGGCATTTTTTATGCTATTTAGCCTTTGGTACAATGATATTAATTAAAGTGTAGTACTAGATTGGCAGTTAGGTTTCATCCTTTTACTGTTGAAATTGATAAACGTAAGCGTAAGTTCTATTCTAATAGTTTATTCTCCCACACTTATCGCCTGTGGAACTCTTCATTTTTCTTGCTTTCCTGCCAACGCCGATCTTTAAAAATTAAAATGCAACATCAATCACCATCTTCTGTCTTTCTGAATCCTACTTTATTGTCATTTCTTCTGGATAATGTTTCTGGGGTTTTTTTTTATTCTCAGCAGCCACTTGCGTCTTATAGGCTATATCGCCTTCCTTTGGACGAAATGATTTTTTCCTTTTAGAAATCTATAATGAATATCGGATTTAATTTTAGAAACGAATAATTAATAGTTTTTATTTAGAAATCTCTAATTAATACTGGATTTTTAATTTTATAATTAATGCCGCATCTTACGGTAATATATGAATGGATGAAGAAAGTCTGAAACAAAAAAATAACATCACAGAAATTTAAGTGTTTGTCCGACCAGGGATCATTTAATCCGTTTCTTTTTAAACCAGAAAAAAACAAGTTATCGGTTTTTATTTCTATAATTTATTTATTGTAACAATTTATATTATTTACATTGCTGTCATCTTTATTGTGACATTCACGACGTTTCGGCCGTTACATGATCCAGCCTTCTTCGGGTGATATTTCTTGGAATTTCTAACCGAACCCTTTATTTAGTCCACGTGCCATGCCTTTGGATATCTCAGTTTTAGTTAATTCTCCTTGGTAACTCAACTTTGAGATATTCAAAGACATGGCACATGGAATTAAAAGTCTATCCTCGTGGACTAAATCAAAGGTTCGGTGCGAAATTCCAACAAATCGAAAAAAAGGCCGGAGCGTATATCGGCAGAAACATCGTGAATGTGGCAATGAGGTTTAGGAAAACAGCCCGAACAATATAAATAATGTAGAGAACAAGTTATGCTTTCTAAGAAATTCAATTCATTTTCTATTCTGATTCAAGATTATACTTTACATATTTTTACTAAAAGAGACAGAATTGGCATCGTTTAAGTAAATATGCACATATTCATGACAGAATAAATCATTTCGTAAAAGAAGGAACAGAATTCAGTGGGTGGCGACAAAGTCCTCTAATTTGCATGTCTTGCTCACCAACCATATTTATGTAAAAGAAACACGTTAAAAGAACTACTACGTGAATAACGAACCCTACTCACCTCGTGTTTTGAGATTTTTTTTTTAGTCAATATTTTTCTTCTTAATTTCTATAATCCTTGTATGTGGGTAGTGTAGCGAGAATCTACAGACCGAGTTCAATTTCTGGAAGAGTCTATTGCATTCACTTTCGTGGGAAATATAATGAATTCGTCCCTTCTTCACCACTCCCCCAGCTATGGGTTAAATTAAAGCAAAGAGTGGGCATTCAGCAGAGAAGGAAAACTGAACTCCAAACCGCCGAGCAGGCAATGGGAAACCACACCACTACCTTCTCAAGAATTCATAACAATTCATAACGAATAATCTGTGGAGAGTCATGATAGCCAGTGTAGACGATATGACAGTGAAAGGAACTGCAGTCACTTCGGTGTGGGGTAATGGTTAACGAGCTAGTATGGATGATCGTTATTGCTGAATCGGGAGATATATCCTTACTAGTAGCCGTGTGCCTAAGTAAATGTAGTAAATAACAACTATACTAATTAGGTTAACGACTATGAACACGTGCAAAATATTATAGTCTCACTCGAAACAAATATGCTTATAGCACCGAAAAAAATCTCGGTTTGACTAAAAAGATATCTCCAAGAAAGTAAAATCTATTCTTTTTTTTATTCAAATTTGGGGTGGGGGAGTGGATCGGGCCGAGAAAATTTCAGCACCCCTTCAAAATATAATAGATGTTATATGACGTGTTTCAGAACCAGTTTCTTTATTACACGATTCACGACGGCACGCATCATTACTCAACAAGTTGTATTTGTTTTTGACCGTTTCCTTTTCCTTTTTCTCCTCTTCTTGCGAAGTATGCGTCTCTCGACAAGAACTGTGCAGTGAGGGTGTTTTTATACATCAGTCGGCCAGCCACGCGCCTTGCATGTTAATGTCGCCGATTGTTTCAGGTGTTTTTTTTTTATTATTATTTCCTTTTTCTTTTTTCTTTTTTCTTTCCCCATCGAAGCAATTGATGTCAGAAGCAGGCTGCGGCGCTTTTATTCTCAACAATGACGGTGTTTTCCACATTCCTCCACAGCTTCTCAGTTGCAACGATACGGCACGGTTTTGAATTCGCCAAAGAATAATGTCTGTCGTTGAGCGCGGGAACATGTTACAAATGAAGGCAGAAGATAGGCACATTAACCATTAGACACGGTCGTTGATGATTGAAAGATTTTAGGTTTTTCTGCTTTCTTTTTTCTTTATTTATGTTCATGTAACTATCTTAAACGCATTTTTATATCACCGAGCGGCAGGTTTGCTTGCGCCAGAGCGTTCGGCTAAAACGTTAGAGAGTTTGTTTGTTTGGCGGCATATAAACTCCTTATAGGTCATTTAATACAGAAATTTGATTTTCTTGGGAGCAGTGGTAATTTCATTTACAAAAAGGTATTGCTGATAGATAGATAGATAGATAGATAGATTCATTAACAAAAATCTATTGCTGGTAATTTTTGTTTTTTCCCCAAAAAAATGTATTGCTGGTATTTTTACTACTTTCACAGTGTTTTGACCCCAGATTGGGGTTAACTATTTACCCATCGTTGGGACCCTAACAGGTGCTACCACCCTGAGGATGGACCTGGGAACAACAGCAACTGAGAGGTGGGTCCACGCTTCTCAAAACCTCCCGATCAGAGGCCTTGCTGCTGGATGTAGTTTATCGTCATACCCAGGACGGTTAACCATTAGAACATAATCCAAAAAGGTTTGCGCTGGAGACAGGAATAAAGAAACCGGTGAGACAAAAATCAATGCTGTGTGACCGTTTTCCAAGCAGTCAGTCGGTCTAATTATCGGACCGGAGATCAGTAAGGGTCAAAATTAATATTCTGGAATTCGTTGCAAAACCAATTCTCAGTGATACATAAGTACTGAAAATACGCACAAATAAAAATAGTTGGCAGACATGGACATTCATGCCAAAAAAAGAAAAAAAAACTGTCAAAAGAACGATTTTTACCATTTTAACTACCTCCACTCCTCGGCAATTTTTAGTTTTAAAAAGAGACGATTAAAATTGTAATAAAACTCAAACAAATGAAAGTGAATTTATACATATTTTTTAATGTATAAGAAAAATATTAATTTATTAGATTATTTATTTACAAGAATAATTTTATATTTACAACATTCTAAAAACTAATACAATTAGAACTAATCCAGCGCAATATTTATCATTTACCAATTTATGAAGAAATAAATATAAAACAAATATTTTATTCATAAATTTATAAACATTTACTAAATTATTAAAATGCGAACCAACTATAAGAAAATTCTTACCATTTTATAAAATTTGAATTAAATGGCAAATAGCCGATGTTTTGCCAACTATTCCAATAAACAATTTAATAATTAGTGTAAATAAACAATCTACTAAATAAATGTTTATTATTTTTGTTATCAATTCTCAAGTACAAAGAAAATGTAATAAAACCAAAACATATGAAAGTGAATTCATACAATTGAAATCATCACTTTTGAAAAACAATAAACTGTATTTGTCCTGTCTGGTTTTCTACACGTTAAGAGCGCTCCTCTCGGCTGAGATAAACTGGTGTTATATATATCTCTCCCAAAACCAAACTTTCTCTGACTATTGACGACACGCAACCAACTCTGGGTCTCTTATCGGGTTGACCCGATTCTCTATTACATAAACATTGCTGAAGGGAGTTAAAATACAAACGGTGTCATGGGAAAACCCGACCTTTTGACATTTTGTTTTATCTTGCGAGCACAAAGGGCCGTATTTGCCATATTTTTTATTATGTACATTTTTTCTTTAAAGCGGAGAGATTTTCTTAAATGGACTCGTATTTATCAGAAACTAATTAATATTTTAGCAACATTAATACTTTTATTTTCGAAATATCAGAAACTGTATGGAAGAAGATTTATTCCAAAAGAGAGATCGCAATATACCGATTACAACATTCGAGATATTCTTACCTCATGTTTCATACGTTTTTTTTTAAATTATCAAGAAATCTTATTTCAATTGATTTTTTAAATTGTTATACTTGAGATTCTTATTCAAATTATTATCACTGATATATTTCGGAAATCATAAAAATCATGTCAGTTACAAATTAAGTAAGTTTATAAAATAACTCTAAGTTTATACAAGGTCTGATCATGGCCCCGACAATCGTGGGGCATTATGGAAGAAACAAACTCTACAGCAGTGAGGGGGAGCTTTCGTGCTGTGAGCGTGTGTGTGTGTCAAACATTGATAGAAATCTGGTTCGAGTGACCATCTCACATTCAAGTCTAGTTGTATTGGACTCGGATCGAAAGATGCACAATGTTCAACAATAAAGAATTGTCAGAATGAATTCTACTAAATTGTTATCTATTGTTATATATGGCAGATCAGGATTGATTCAAAACTACATATATAATCATAATTGATTTTAGTATAGTATCACTATAATAAATTGACACAAACAGGACTAAGACAAAGAGATAGAGAGATCGTTAGATAACTGAGAACGTTTCAAATTTACCAAATAATGATATAAATGAATATACGTTATGCCTGTGTAAGAAATTATTATTTTTTATATTATTATTATTTCATCATTTAGTCGTCGTCGTCGTCGTCGTAGTAGTAGTAGTAGTAGGAAGAGGAGGAGGAGGAGGAGGAGGATTAGTAGAAGAAGAAATCGTTTTGTATCGAAGTTTTGTGTTGTAGAAGTCAGTTGCAGGCATTTTGCCCGAATCAGACAAAATGGTCGAATAAGAAAAATATGAGAAATGTAAGACAAGGTTCTGAACTCTTAACGCCCACGCCTTATCTCTCTTAACGCCCACGCCTTATAATTAAGCTCTTTTTTAATAAATATAACCACTAAGTCATACTGTTGCCATGACAACGGATCATCGTCGGCAAAGTAGAAAACAAGCAATAAAGTTATTCAGGCATCGTATCGGACAGAATCACCCAATAAAAGACAAGAAAGTAGCCCGCTCGGAACGTAGAAAACGAAGGATATAGTCATATAGTATCTTGGAGGCAATTGGTGGCGTAATGGATCGTGGCTCGGATTAAGGAATCGGAGAGCAGAATTCGAAATCCAGTAAATGGGAAAGGTATGAATCCATCTCTCTTCTCCTCGCCAGATGCGGATAAATAGCAGGATAGACTGGGTCTCATATCTTTGGGTGGCAACAGAATTCAAAACTATTCACCCATATACGTTAAATAGTCTCACCAATCCACACTCGATAGTGTTGGCTGAGTATGGCAGCACCCCTGAAGAAATGCTCAATCAGTGGTGGGTTCCTTCAACAGGATTTGAATCTTTAACTATAAAGCATATTTCATCTACAAATCCTACACAGAAGTTATTTTTACGAAACTTCTGAGAAGGAGGTAGGCTCCGATTAAATGGTATATCGATTACATGGGGAAATCTCTTCAGAGGATCAATTTTACAAAAACAACAAAACATCTGCAATATTTTGTTACTTAATATGCAAATCCGTTTAAAAGAATTTCATCAAATGCCATGCCCCTTGAGGGTATGACGATCATAGCTCTCCCTAGCTTCTTTTTATTTAATATCTGTGAATTGCCATGATTTCGTAGAGGTATTCTTTTGTTTTCTCAGCGGTTTTAAATTCAGAGTTGCCTTTCTCCTAGACTGGCAGCTACCCAAAGCTTAAGAGCAGAATTTTGACCAGCTATTTAAACCATAACTACAGGAAGAGAACAGATTATTTCATGCCTTTCGCAAGACAATTTGTGTGAAAGTGAACGCATGGCTCACCAATAACCTATAATTTTTGCATATCATTATAAACAGCGGTTCGTTTTTAAACAGAACGGCCGCTTATAAGGGCCTATATCCTTGATTTCCATATGTTCTGCTTAAATTGAATTTATCGAACGTGAGGTGATTAAAAGTTATGGGTCTGACCCACTTCAGTATTTCAATGACCAAACACCATAATATCGATTTTCGGAAGCTAGTTGGATTGATAAATTTGCAGTTCATCCTCTGTATCCTTTCAGTGGTTTTATCATTATTGACGGTGCTAAGCTTAGTCTGACAAGCTTGTTCACCATCGCATCAAGGTCGGCGTCCCTGCCGATGCTTATGAGATGCATTTCTGACTAGACCTTTTCATTTTCATTTTATTTACTGATTCTATCTATTGCCATTCAAATTTGGTTGACCGCCTCCCTCTCCTGACAACCGACATCATGCGCGTGCAGAAGACAGACGCTTCGAATGGTGAACTACCTTAGGACACGTTCAGCAACAGATTTCTTCTTTTAATAAAGTCTATTGTGAATTCCAGAAATCTTTTGCTAGGGACAAAGACGTGCCGGAAAAGACGTGCTCTAATTCTAACCCCCCAGCCTCGAAATTTCGGTCAATAATAAGAATTATTTCAGAAACAGCGTCGCCAGTTTTGCAACGAGAAACTGCAAATGCTTCCTGAAACATCTAGCCAATGTTTAATAATGATTTCCGAGAATTTCAAAATGATTTCGGATTGCCAGTCATGTGTCAAAGCAACTAACTGAACGGGACGGTCAATCGACGACAAAATCGATCAGTGGGCAACTTACCAATTCACTGGTCGTATTCGACTAACAAAGCATACAGTTTATTATTATCTTTATTTTCTTGATATCTGCCAATCCTAGAAATTATCAATTGCATATCTTAAATATTCTAAAATTATATTTAATAATCTTACCCAACTCTCTCTCTCTCTCTCTCTAAATTTATCGATCTGTAGCTCTATATTGATTTGTCTTTGTAGGTTACTCTGTCAGTGTAAACCATCTTGATCTACGTTATTTTCATCTTTTATTGATCTCTTCCCAACAAAAAGTTAGCTTTAGCATCCTGTTCCATTCTACCTCTAACTCGTAAGTCATTTTCTCATTTCTCCGTATCTCGAATTATTCATCTCTGTATCCGTCAACTATCCACATGTTTCTCATTCTCCGTCGAGCATATACACAGTTCTGTTTATTTTGCCTTTATCAATACTTCATTATGTCCAGTGAGAAAGCAATCTCCTTTATTCGGTAGTCGTTGGCTTCCCAGGCTATTGTGTGCATCTTCTTCTGATTCATTTCTAGACCCCCATCTTTATTCTATTCATATTCACGTCTTTTATCAATCAGTAACCTTTCTGTACACAGACATCCCGGCTTTTTTCATATCTCACTTTATTCCTCGATTCATTTCCAACCTTAATCTTTATGCCTTCTCTATAAATGCTATACTGCATTATCATCGCAAAGTGTAATATTATACTGGACTGATTGTCAGAGGGTAGCATATGCGCATGTGCAAAAATCCTGCGTGACTGACAGTAAAGACACTTCTGATATTTCTCTGCTATTTTTACCTTTTCTTTCGTTCTTTCGTTCTTTCGATCTCTCTCTCTCTCTCTCTCTCTCTCTCTCTCTCTCTCTCTCTCATCATGAGTATGACAATAAACTACATCCGGCAGCAAGACCTCTGATCATGAGGTTTTGGGGAGAGTGGGACCACCTTTTAATTGCTGTTGTTCGCAGGCCCACCCTGACCTGAAGTAGCAGCACCTGTTAGGGTCCCAACTATGGGTAAATAGTTAACCTCCAAAGTGGGGTCAAAACACTATGAAATTATAAAAATACATTTTTTTATAGTAAAAATACCAACAATACATTTTTGTAGCATATATATATATATATATATATATATATATATATATTAATGAATTTTTGTAAAAACAAAATTACCAGCAATACATTTTTGTAAAAGAAATTACTAAAGCTCCCAGGAAAATTAAATTTCGGCATTAAATGACCCATAAGGTGTTGATATGTCAGTAAACAAACCAACAATGGAGCAAAATGACCAGCAATACATTTTCTCTGTAGTTGAAGGCATGCAATTGCGTTCAAAATATTTAGGTTTCGGCATAAAATAACCCATAGAGGTGTTGATATGCCGCTAAACAAAATCAACGAATCAACTCTCATCATCTCACTTTCCATGTGACTACTTCATTCGTTTTCTTTCTTAAAATTTGTTTGTTGAAACAATCACACAATGTCTAAATGAGTTTCAACAAGAAACATGCAAAATAACAGTTGTAACATCTTTTCCTTTCTTTCTCACGGCCTCTATTTCCTCTTCTCTTTATAAAACACATAAAGTGCGAGAAAACATAATGGTTACTGACACACAAAATGAAATCAGTAAACGGAGTTCAAACTTCAGATGAAGCTGTCTATATTCACTTAGAACTAATGTTCTTTAAAAAAGCACGAGTCCATCTCTCCCTGAACTCTGTCCAATAAACGGGTATCTTTAATATATTTCGTTGACGGGAATGAGTGAACGAGCATTTTGCCAAACAACTCTCCCGTAACTACAGCCGAAACAGTAATAATTGAAAAAGAAATGTTGTTCCACCCACCGTCAGCAGAGACAGCGACCCAAACACATGTAATTTTGCACATCCAAATGGAGTCTTGTGCTAAGATTTCAAAACGGTTGGACTTTTGTTTCTGCTGTTTTTTAAGACTCATCTTAACCAAGTTTTGTTTCTATTAAAAGATCCGACGAGAAAATGTATTCCAATTTACAATGCTTATATAAAATTCAGCCTTTTGGCTGCTTTATTTATTCAGAGTATTGATGTATTTTGAATGCGTTTTGGTAATGGTTATTCCTTTCGGCCCCTTTATTTATTCAGAGTAATGATGTATTTTGAACGCTTTTGGTAATGTTTATTCCTTTTGGCTGCTTTATTTATTCAGAGTAATGATGTATTTTGAACGCCTTTTGGTAATGGTTATTTCTTTTTACATATAACTTTTATTAGGTGCGTACAAAAGTTTTCATTTTAATAAAGATAATTTTAATCAAGCCTCTAATCTTGTAAAACGAAGGTGCTGGGAAATTTTGCACATATCTAAAGCAATAGTGACTACCGGTAATCTGCCTACTAAACAAAAAGTTTATTTATGTCCAAGATGCATAGGGGTGTTTATGTGTAGGTATATATTGTGCCTGTGAGTACGAGGGGTGCTGAAAGGTTTTCTATCCTTTAACACTTACCCCACCTAAAAATTAAAAAAATGTTTATTCATTTGGTCATTTTTTTTTAAGTGGATCTAGGCGAAAACTTTTCAACATACCAGCATGTACATGGCGTCTTTATATACCGTATATATGTGTGAGTGCGCTTACGCGTCGAGTGGAGTAATTCTTTTTGTACATACGTGTAAGAAACTTCCTAACCCTCACAGATTAGTCGATAATGGAACGGACAAGTAATGACTCGCACCCATTTGCACAAAATGGTCATATATCACAAGCGAGAAGCGCTAGATTGGTCCTTAGTGTTATCATTCTCTTCAACTTAATTTTTATCAGGGCTAACAGATATTTACTTTCAACTTATACCTTTCCCTATTGTAGTCATTCTGCAGATCATTGCTTTGTCTGAACGACGATTCGTATCACTTTCCTATTTTTATCGCCCCGGTTGCTGTCCATAGATTCGCGCCATAGGTCCACCTTTTGTTTGACGTGACCATCCCACTTTCGTTTCCAGTAGTCATCTTTCAGACAGATGACGTTGTCATCTGTTAGGCCACATTTAGATTCAATGTCAGTTGCACAAATCTTTAGATATAACTCAAACTAGACGTGTACTGTTCTTTCAAAGCAAACAGTTTGAAAAACACATACTTTAGGCAAAAGACAGTGGGAACCCTCAAGGATAGCAACAAACCTGTCGTATTTTAAAAAAATAAACGTTCTGCGTTCTACTGATAAAACATTTTTCTTGTATCTGATAATATATATTAGCTTACCTTTGAATATACACCTGCCTCTCGAATAAACGAAAGGGTATCAAACGAGAGGGAGTCTCTCAATTTCTAAAAATTTAATAAATGGGGGAGCCAAATAAAAGTGGCTATCTTTTTCTAAAGCCCGAAAAATATTTTTTTTAAAAAGGGTGGGAACCGGTTGCATACCAGGATCAATAAACATTAATTTTTAACGAGAGTGCACTGTTTGCCATCATTGAATTTTAACAAACAGGTATTTCAAATACAGTGCCACGGAGGGGCTCTTAATTTTCAGAATTTTAACAAGTCTGACCTCTCGTCTGTTGGAGACAAGAGTACGTATGCAAGCATGTACGTTTGTATTTAGCTTTGAAAATGTGAATTTACTGAATTTAATACGATATCAGAATTTATTTTGTTGAACATGTTAAATAATAGTTTAACAGGCTATTATTTTTTTTAGAGAAGTGTATTTTTGCTCCAACTTCCTCATTTTTACCTTTAGGGTCAGATACAGAACAAAACAAAACAAAGGAGGTCAATTTTGATTGGCTAAACTGGCGTGGCAAGGATAGAAAAAGAAAGTTTTTTCGGGGAATCGAGTTTAAACCGTTATACAATGTAAAAGCCTTTTCCGTTCATGCCTGGAAGCGGTTTCCCAGCGTGTTGGGAAAGCCGCCATATTGGCTAATTACAAATGTACACGTCGACGTGTTTAATGAAATAGTAAAATTAAAATTCCCTTTACTGAATTTCTTTTATCTCCAAACCAAAAACAACTAGCGATTACCGACGCTAAAAGAAGAAGTCAATGTTATTTTGGAATTGACCCCATCGCCAAGAGCTCCCCAGAACGAGGGGGCTATGCAACACACACTGCCCCAAAGATGCTTCTCCGATCTCTACGATCTTCAAGTCAATAGTTATCTAGCTAACGTATCCTAATAACGTGCACTTCTTTCATCTTCCTTTTTACAACACCAATGCAGCTATGTCACAGAGATCTACACTTGGATCTATTTTATCCAGTAACTGTTATATACCGTACCCATAAACACTAATGGGTACGTCCCAGTCCTTATAAATACGTTGGACACTATTGTAAATGGGGGTGATATGCTGTAAGAAGTAGTCCACCACTAACAGTGGTTTACCTACTTCACGCCGCTGGCGAGTATTGTTTTGTTGATATTATGAAGATTACCATTTGCAACCTGTTTTGGTTATTCCTCATTCAGTAACCTTTTATAGGTTACAACAGTAACACTCTACACTGAGGGGTTCTTGGGTCTTGTATTGGGTAAGCAATAGTATGTATGTATCATATTGTGTGTCAAGTACTTTCAGGAAGTACGTGATCATGCCTCACTACAACTTCCTTACTTTCGTTTCTCTAAGTAATTTTTTACACTTTATCATTCCTCTTTGTCCTACCGTTCATTTATAAAAACTTGGTAGTCACATTGTTTCCTCATAATTTGCTCGATTTCAATATGCCTTCTTTCCATATTGTGTATCCGAAAAATTTCATCTTAATCTTTCCGATAATAAGTATACGTTTCTTTGTAATCTGTTTTCCTAAAGACTTCCTCATTGCTCACATGCTCTGTCCATGATATTCTACCCGTCTCTGTCGCTTCAAATTTCGTTTTCATTTGTAAGGAAAGTTTCCAGTATTAACAGCAATATTGGAGATTAGATATTACATAGCAATTTAATACATTTTTTGCTTCTAACGATATTTCCTGTCTTAATACCTTGATTTTCTTTTACTCTATACCATTCACCTCCTTTCCTACTCTTACATGGAACAAATTAGTAACCTCTCCCTTCAGTGGCTTATGGACTTTGTATGGACAATTAGAAAAAATGTAAAATGTATTAATGTTTTTTCTAATGAAGAACCACTAATTTAGATGAAAGATGCATGTTCTAATAGCTTCTTGGAATTCATTATCCATTTTATGTTAACGTAATGTTACAAGACAACGTTCCGGGCATTTGTGTGGGCCTACAAAAAATCCTTTTACAATCTCTATGTAACACCAGAAAAATTGTAACAATATCGTTTTAGCTCGTCACCTCAAAGTTGATCTTACAGCATTTTTGGCGATTTCGTGAAACTTATCACTGTTGATAAGTGGGGGTGTCAGACATTAGCTGAGATGCATTGCTGCGCATGCATTTTTCAATTTCTTGTCTAAGGGCTGCCAATGTAATGCTATCTGTCGGGAAAATATCGTACCACAGTAAACCGTGTTATTGCAATTTGACAAAACTACGAAAGACAAGTTTTTCCTTTCCTGAAGTGTATAGACATAGTGGTTCACTCACTGGGATCCGGAAACGAAAAACGAATAGCAATCCATTGAATTGTATCACTCCTCCACCGGCGAAGAAATTCAAAACCAAAAAGTAAGCTGAAAAGGTCAAAGCGACAATTTTAGGGTTAAAAATGCTATATTGATGATTATCTTCAGAAAAGCAAGACAGTTAATAATGTAGAATAGTATTCTAACATGCAGCTTCGATTAAAGGGGGAATTAAAAGAAAAATTGTGAGGTGGGTAGTTACGGAAAATTTTTTGTGGGGAGAGCACGATGCAGTTGATCCCATAGTTGGTAAGACAATAGAAGTTTTGAAGGTTTCAGTGCATAGGTCATCCAATCGACTTGATCTGAATCTATTTATTTTCCGCTTAAAAACCTTAAAAGGAATTTGAAAATAAATTTTCGAATGATATATAATTAACTGAAGCAGCGAAATAATATTTCAATGACTGAATATATTTTTTTTTTGAAGTTCCAGAAATTAGAGAAACAGTATGCAAAATTTGTTGAACTACAAGATATACATGTTAAATAGCATTTGAATTTTTTGGCTCTCTGCCATTCCCTTTTCAGTGTTTCCCGGAACTTTTCAGCACTCCTTAACAGTATTAAACAGCAACGGCATGACTTATTTTATGGCCACTAGTCCACAACAAAATACTCAAGAGTCGGAGTGACATGCAACAGCGAGTATTTCCCTAATATACACGATGAAAAGTTCTCAGTCTGATTAAATAACCATTACATTAACTATTAGATTTTTCGGTGGGGGTATTCTTCGTTAGACAGAGAACTTTTCAGTACCTCCTTATCATTCGACCCTCTCATACATTTGGCCTTGTGCCAGATTAGCTGAGCCACGTAATGGCTGGCCGCTCGTATCCGAGTAAGCACATATATTACGGCAGCTAATCAATCCTTGTTGTATACACAATCTCATTTGTGCTTGTTCAGCACCCACAGACCCCACCTGTGGGTTATACTGCAATTATTAAGCGGGCCCTACTTGCAGTTAATGGGAGAGAACGCATCATCTGGCGTGATCAACAGTTTGAACGAGGCCATTGCGCTCATACCCTCGGTCACTATGATTTATGATTTTGTGCTAGCATAACCCTCGCCAAACAATTCCGTCTACCCAGTTTTACTCAGAAGGCTTGGGTGAAGCTGTGGCATGTGGCTTTTTAAAGTACCCGCACGTTGGGATCGCCTCTCCACGCCGATAACAATAAGAAGTCACCTTCCTGACGAATCGATATTCGAACCAGGATCACATAGTCGGAAAAAGAGAACGTGCCTATATACAAGGTCCGCTAAAAATGTATACTCACTTCAGGAAAGAAAAAACTTGTATAGATATTGTAATACTAAATTTATTCAGACATCAAGAGATTAATACAAGTAACTTTTGGAATCTACAACCACAAGAGATGCTCGAAATAGTAGCCTTTAGCTTTGACATTTATTAGTAAAGGTGAACTACTGCGCTTGGGCAACGTTGGCATAAGTGTTTAGTGGGATTGCTGCACATGCATTTCTTAATTTCTTGTCTAAGGGCTGCCAATGTAATGCTATCTGTCGGGAAAATATCGTACCACAGTAAACCGTGTTATCGCAATTTGACAAATCTACGAAAGACAAGTTTTTCCTTTCCTGAAGTGTATATGTTTTAGTGATGTGTGTGTGTGTGTGTGTGTGTGTGTTTGTTTGTTTGTTTGTTTGTTTGTCTACTAATTTTAAGATAAACAATAAAATAAATATATTTACTGAGTGAAGGACGACAACGATATAAACAGACAAATTTTAATAAGGAAAGCCATACCGCCCATGACATTAAATAAATGAAACCAACAGAAACTAACACTTGACATAACGGAACCTCCCCCTCCTAGAATTCTTCAGAATAGCCAAGTGCATATTTAGTCGACAATGCCTAAAACAATAACTCAATATAATAGGATAGTTACTGATATTTATTTTTTGCATTTCAAATCTCGTATAAAGATTAATCTGGGCCGTAAGAAAGATAACCTCGGAAGAGAAACAAGTTCTATTACTTAAATTCTTTCTAAGTCGCCCTGCAACTTCCGCTGACAAATTAATTATTCTGAAAGACACTAAAAATTTGACAACTTTTTACTTTTTGTGAAGAACTATATTCGCTTGTTTTCTATATCTTTTTGATGTTGTAATGAGTATAAAAGTACAGCATTTCATAAATACTAAGCTTAACTCCGTAAAAGACCAACTGAATTTTGTTGTGCCAATCTTGCCACCCGCCTCCGAGAAAAAAAGAAAATCAGCCTCCAAATTTCAACGTACCCTTCAAAGACACCCACAACCAGTATCCAAGTAGATCACCCTTTATTTTCCCAAACTGCTCGACCTATACATTCAATATGCCAGTCAGTCATTACTTCCAAAGACCTCGATTTATTGTCCGCCATTTCATCACCCCGTCTCTGTTGAATTTTCATCATATCTTTCTTTCGTCAATTGAACGCAATTATTTCTGCGATGTGTGCGTCTGTCTTTTCTTTAGTCTTCTCCTTTTCGGACCCAGTCCCATTCTTCTTTCATGGAGGTAAAAAGAACCAATTAGAAAGGAATATAATTCAGAACTAAAGAGATATTTTTCTTCATTCTCAATCAGTTGGTCATTTGAGGCAGATTTGACATATAAGCGTGCAACAGACTAATAATAGACGAATAATAAAAGACTAATAAAAAATTGCAGACAGAAATGATGAGTGAACCAAAGAATAAAGGAGTTGCCATTTGCCCGATAAGAACAACGAAAAGCCAAGAGTTCATGATAACAATCTAGTTATCTCGGTCATATTAGAGTAGTTTTCTTCACAATATGAAATTGAAAGACTGATTCTATTATCATAAAGAGTTTGCTTAATAAGACAATAAATCTATTCATTGTATTTTATTATAGTTCTGTCAGCAATTTTATATCATCTGGTTCATAATAAGGGTAGACTTGCAGCAGGCAATTAATTGCACCCCACGAGGTCAAATTCGACCCAAATTCAGAACTGTTACGTGGTATCTGTCCTCCTGTATGGCAGCGAATGAGGGACAATCACCTCAAAGATAAGGAAGAGACTTAAAGCAAAAGAAATGTTTCTACGGAGGATGCTGAGGATACCATGGACTTTAACATGTGAGCAACAGCGAGGTTTTGGAGAGAATGGAAACAAAAAGGAGACTTGTACTTATCATCAGGAAGAGATAGTTGATATTTCTGAAGCACGTGATGAGGAAGGAGAGCTTGGAAAATCTGATACTCACAGGTAAGATTGGAGGGAAAGCAGTGCGTAATATATTTGATTTGCTTGGGCAAATGGACGGCAGAAGACGGTTGGGGAGAAATAACAAAAAGACAAAACTTATTAAGAACTACAAGGGTCAGGAAGATGGGGAGGACCATAATCGCCGAACCCCGTCCTGAAGGGACATTAAAAAAAGAATAAACCTTCAGCGAAGACATTAGGATGGAGTTCAGAATCAACAAATATGCCTAAGCCAACTTCAAATGTAATAAACTAACGAAAACTACGGATTTAGATCTTGATATCAACAGGATTAATGAACTAGACCAAGATGGTACATGCAAATACTTAGGAATTAATGAATGAGACGGAATACAACATTCAATTATGAAGGAAAAGATCCGAAAAGAATATTATAGAAGAGTGGGTTTGATATTAGAAAGCGAACAAAATGGGGCCAACAAAATGAAGGCTATCAACACCTTAGCGCGTCCTGGTTAAAATGATAAACCACGTCCAACAGCAAGGACTCTGATTAGGAGGTTTTGAGGAGCGTGGAACCACCACAATTGCTGGTGTTCCCAGGTCCTCCCTGACCTGGGGTGGTAGCACATGTTAGGGTCCCAACTATGGGCAACTAGTTAACCCCCAAAACTAGGATCAAAACACTATGAAAGTGTAAAAATAGGTTTTAATACAAACAATAACATTTTTGAGGAAAAATATTACCAGCAATACATTTTTGAAGAAAAGATATTACCAGCAGTAAAAATATTGTCGGCATTAAATAATGCATTGAGGTTGATCTGCTGTAAAACAAACCAAACGAAACCAAATCAACACCTTAACTATACTCGTAGTAAAATAGAGCTTCAACATTATTAAATGGAAGTTGAATAACATTAAAAGATTGGAGGCCAAGACCAAAAAAATGCTTACTCAAATGAGGATGCACTACCTGAAATTATATGTTGACAGGCTGTATGTACCAAGATCTTTAGGAGGTTGAGGTCTAATACAACTTGAATTAACTCTAAAAACTACAACAATCGGATTGGAAGCATACCTCACAAAAACCAATGAGCCTCTCTTACAAATAGTAAAACACCAAATTCACACCATCAACAAAGAAGCTGCACTCTTCAAGAAACAGCTTAATGTACCTGGAATCCTACCAACAAAAAACGAAGCGAGTACCATCTATGCCGAACTAGTAAAACAGAAAGCAAAACAATTTGGCCAAATGAAATTACAACAAAACTGGGAGGAAAGGTGTTTCATGGCAAATACATAAAATAAACAAAAGAAGCAGATTTGGACCAACAGAAAACATATCAGTGGCCGAGGAACACCGGGCTGAAAGCTGAGACAGAAGGCCTAATTATTGCGGCTCAGAAGCAAATCCTCGCAACCAGATCCTATCACTGTCAGATAGTCAAGGATGGAACTAACCCGAAATGTAGGATCTGCGGAAAATATGATGAAACTGCTGACAATATTATCTCAGGATTTCCCGAACTAGTAAAAAATGAATATACCCACAGATATAACAATGTAGCGACACATATGCACTGAATGATATGCAAGAAGCACAACATCGAAACCACTGGGAGATGGTATGACCACCAACCAGACACTGCTACCCAAAATAACGATGTAACTATTATCTGAGACATACCAATTCAAACTGGCATGGAAATAAAAGCCAACAGACTTGATATTATCATAAAGACAAGTAATTCAGGAAGTGTATGCTTACTGACATAGCGTTACCATCCGAGAGTAACATATCCATGAAAATTATCGAGAAGTTATTCAAATACAAGGACCTGGAGATCGAGATTAACAGGATGTGGGGAATGAAG
>OZ038488.1:11106464-11253964 GCA_964036315.1 Acanthosepion esculentum
AAGACAGATAATTTTTAAAAGTTGGAGCCGGAGCGGAAGCCAGCAAAAAAGGTACTAGCTTCAACACCCTAAAGTTCACAATAAATTTTCCTCTTTCTCAGCAATAATTAAATTTATCATTCTGAGCGTGTGCTACTGGTGATCAAAAGTACATTACTAGTGTGGTTGGAGTTGGATAAGATTTCTTCTCTAGTGTTAATTTGGAAGTATTAATATCTTTATAGCAAAATTATATATACATCACGACATTATTCGGCTTGTAAAAACAGCCTTCGTTAGTTCGCGACGAATCTGTTGGTTACGCCTTGGCAAACTTTTCACTTTCTTCTTAATACCAATTTAAGCCGGCTGTCTTCGTTTTCTTTTTATTTCTCCATAATAAGAAAAACCCTAAAAAAATATTTGAAGTTAAAAAAAACAAAAACTTACATACTGTATGATAAAAAATTAGTTTTAGCTAGAAAAAAAAAACACAAAATTCAAACCATCTTTTATCAGTGTTTATGCTTGTTTTTTTTGTTGTATTTTTTTTTTGTTTTACATATCGTAAGTATAACTATTGTACAAAGCAAAAAAATAAAAAATAAAACTTCCCTAGTTTGACTAGCGAAAACGCCAAATCAAGAAAAGAAATTCGCTACTAGGCATGAAGTAAATATTCACCCAACGAGAGGCCTCGCCTTGGGGAAACTAGAGAAACAAAGAAAGAAATTCTCGAGCCTGTTAGAAATAAATATTCAACCACTGAGAAGCTTCGCTTTTGGGAAATTAGAGAAAAAGAAAAAGATAGAAAATCACGAGATGGTGCGAGAAAATTAACATATGAAGGATGCAAATGTAACTCAACTTAGCAGTTGGCCTTTCAGAACACTGATACAAGTTTATTTCTACGACTCAATTTACAAAGAAAAACGTCTACTACATGAGAAAACTCCAACCGGACGAAGGACTGCTGCAATAAAAAAAATCAAATTCCTTCGATCAACGAAAAAGCTCCTTGCTACCAATCTACTTATTACTTCTCAACCTGAATAAGTAAATATTTTCAACAGAGACTCTTTTCATCTATCAAATACTAATCTCACACCACTTCAATTAACAACAAACTTTATATTTTTAACATTTATTCTTTGGAATTTTCACTGAAACATTGAACTTATAGTTAACAAAGGATAATTCTGATGTACTAAAATGTGTTGCTAACTTTATATTGTTATAAATAATCAATTGTAATATCATAATCAATAATAAGAGATTAACAAAGGCAGAGGTATATTCATTAGAATTTAGATTAATAACAGTCTATTATGGCCTACGAATAGCAATGAGTAAGACCCCATTTCAGTAAGGTATATCAATCATTACTGTGGGGCTAGCTAGAGGTGGGAACTGGAGCCGGAAAACGTTGGAGCTGGAGCCAGTAAATTTCAAAATTTTGGGGTTGGAGCTGAACATTTAGATGTCATCTCCACAACCCTGCATTTGAGCAATGTTCCCAGGTTCCCACAACTATATTTCCCTAGGCAAGTCATCAAGATTCAACATAAATGTTCCTTTCTTATTTGAGACTTGTTGTATCTTTACTAATTTTGTTTATGTATGCTGATCATTGATACAAATAATTAGCATGATTTATAATAACAACAATTTATATAATTTTAGTTCTTTGTGTTTGCTAATATTTATTATCTTTTTACTAATATTTATGTATTTATTTATCTTTTCAGAATAAAATCATTTTATTAACCCTAGAACACTAACCATCAATTAAAGTTACACAACTACTAACCATTGGTATATCATACCCGATTTTGAAAATATCAAAACAAATATTAAATATAAATCTTTATTTGAAATATTTTACATGCAGGCACTTCAAACTTTGTACTTTGAGTTAACATCAATAGGAACTGAAAAACATTATTTAGGTAAGAAAATCAGGTACTGAAAATTGTAATTAAAAATAGGAAAATTTGCGCTGGGTACTATATACCCATGGTTAGTGTTCTAGGGTTAATTTCAACTCATTATGTCCAAAAGATTAAAACAAACTTTGAAAAAAGGAAACGGAACCTTCAATGATGCAATGGGAATTGCAATATTTTTTAGTGTTTAACAGCGGTAAAATGCCTTGCTTTTTTGTGATACTGAAATTTCAACAGTTAAAAAATACAATGCGAATCAACATTATGCTGTTCATAAATACAATAAATATGCTAAATTGGAGGGTGAAGCTCGAAGGGTTGCACTGCAGAATACAAAAGCAGAGACAATTATTGCATTATGTATTTAATTTGGGAAATTTTGCAACGGAAGCAAGCTATAAAGTTGCATATTTGCTTGGAAAAAAATTGAACCATTCAGTGATGCAGAGCTCATAAAGGAATGCATTGTAGAAGTTGTAAAATGTTTAGATCCAGATTAAGTCAACAAATATAAAAATAAATGTGCCTCTTTCAAGAAAGACTAATACAGATCGATAGTATGACTTGGCCAGTAATATAACAGAACAGCTCCAAAATATAATAATTAAAAAAAGATAATATATATTTCCCCTTAGCTTTGGATGAATCGACAGATTCCGCTGATTCGGCACAAGTGTTGTATTTCATTCGTGCAATAACTGACGACTTTCAATTATTTAAAGAATTACTTACTTTGGGCATCCTTAAAGGAAAGACACGAGGAATAGATATTTTACTAACTTCAAAGAGAAATGTCATAAGGTTGGGCTGAATCTTACTAAATTGTTAAGTGTGTGTACTGATGGTGCTCCAGCTATGGTGGCTAAAACGAAGGATTCATTGCACATCTAAAAAGAGAAACCACAGCTCCAAATGGACTGATTTCTTTTCGTTGCATTCTGCACCAGCAACATATTTATGCAAAATCTGCTATTTTAAATAACACCTTACAAAAGATTATAAGTATTGTGAACTATATACGAGCAAATGCCATTATCTAAACATAATGGTAGATGACGAGGTAATTAGTTTAGATTTGTCCTATCACTCAAAAACACGCTGGTTATCTCAAGGAAAAGTATTGGTCAAAATGTTATCTTTATGAGAGCAAATAATTGACTTATTCAAAGAAAACAATAAGTTTTGTGAATTATCAGATACAACATTTGACAGAGCTGCTGCATTTGTGTGAGATGTAATGACAAAGTAAAATTAGTTAAATATTTCGTTACAAGGCAGAAATAAATCAATATATGATATGTGGCAAAAAAATCCTTTCATTTAGAAAGAAGTTATTTTTTTCATATTCTTTCTTGCTCAGTGAAAACTTTCAGAAGAACACTTTCTATCCTTGTCGAAAGTAATGAGTGAAAGTGAAGAGAATAACTATGAATCTTTTCAGGAATACCAGTCAGTCACTCATTAATAGAAGAATACAGCAGATGATTCGGTGATTTTGGAAAGCATAACGCCACACTGAAACTTGCTTTTCAGCCCCTTAGTTAACGTATCTGAGGCTTTCGTGTGTGTGTGTCTCTCTCATATATATATATATATATATATATATATATATATATATATATATATCAATATGGTGATTTTCTTTCGTCTTTTAATGATAATGTTATTAAGCTTATCAGACGATATGAAAAGAATTTACATAAAATAGACAAAACTTGTCTATATTATTTAATGAATATATATATATATATATATATATATATATATATATATATATATATGTGTGTGTGTGTGTGTGTGTGTGTGTGTGTGTGAAAACCCTACACGATTCTTGTGCTTGTCTTTTCATCACATCTATAATTACTAATCATTAATACTATTATATGGTGGCAGCGGCAAAACCCGGAAAAATTTAAGGAATCCTGAAGAATTAGGCTGGAATTTCAACGACAGCCTCTAATTTCGAGTAGGCTCCAAGCTACTGAGGCATGACCCCAACACAGTAGAAGGTGGAAATATTAAAACCATCAGCGCCATTTCCGTAAAATAAATAAATAAAATGCAACAATTATTCATAGATAACATTTGTGTTATTGTCTATTGTCTATTTTATAATTTTTACGGATTTTTATTAAAAATGAATGTCGACGAGGAACTTCGAACTGATTATATGTTGAAAGCCTTTAAATTTTTTCAACAACGCCTTTAGTTATATTTTTCGGTAAAGAGCATATCAGAGGATAAACAAGTGGATCATATTCTCTTACTAACGGGAGAAGAAGAGATTAGATGTTTTCTCTTTTAAAAATGAAGCTGACAAGGGCAGTTCTATTATTTACCAAAGTTTAAAGAACAAATGGGGCCTCAAATTAATTTTAGAATCACCAGTTTCTATTTACAAACTTGCACGTAGATGGAGTCCGAAAATAGTGATGATTTTTTCGCGAGATGCCCACTACAAACGAACAAATGTATATTTGGTGGTACTAAAGAAACCGAAGAATTGAGCAGATAATTACAGTGACTAGACACTCAAAATTACGAAAGCATCTGTTCGCTAAGGGTGATAAGCTCATACAGTGGATTACCGCATGTTATATTGCTAAACAAACACCTATACTAAACACAATGACGACAATTCCTTACTATGGCCACAGAACATACAGTGACTATGCAGTTTGTAAATAAATGAAAATCAAGTTATGAATATACTGAAAAGGAAATTAAGTTTCGGTTATTAACGAATGTATCCCTCAAAGTACAACTTGGTGGCAGCAGTAACCTACGGACACTAAGATAAAAGGAGAAACAATGGATACAGAGGGGGAAAAAGACAAGAAAAAATCTCACAAACTCGAAGAGAAAGAAGAAAAAAACATGGACAACAATAATTCATCTCCACTCTATTAGGAACTGGGTTGCCGACGATATTATCGAGACTTTCAAAAAATTAAAACAAAAAATTAACCTGGCATTGAAAAGCTTTTTTCCTAAAGAACACAAGAGACGAAGAAAAGATCATGTAGATACTCATGAGAAAAACTCGTAGACTTATTCAATGGGTATGATTTCAGAACCCAGACAAGGTATTTGAAAAGTTTTGGTTTGTCTCGAACTGCAGTTCAACCACCGCCATTCACAGGTACGAATTTCAACATTTAAAACAAAACTCGCATGAAGCAGTTGATAATTTTCTAACTAGAATAAAAACTATAGCAGGAACATGTAAATTCAAAACATAGAAGAAAAACTCGTAGAACAATTAATATGGAGATGTGCACATTCCGATGGACAGAAATCATTTATTGGCAGTGATACACTTAAACAATAGATACCACAAGGACATTTGAAGCTACTAAGAAAGAAATTGAACCACTGAGTAAGCAAACAAACGGTATGCAATAGAAGAGTGACAATGTACTCAATGCGAAATAATAATTCCTTCCACCTACTCCCTTCAAATTCAGGTAGAAGGAAGGAAATTCACCAGCCTAGGTGAGATGTTTGCATTTCAGAAATTAATGTGAAATTGTTTTTAGACCAATGAAAACCTTGCCTTCCCAGAAATTAGCTATAAATTTGATATAAAATGAGGAGAAAAATTAAATGAGAAGAGAGTCTGAAATCATGTGAAAGGTTTCGTTTCAATTCCTCGCAACCAGCATTGAAGTACTCGCCAGTGTAATATTACTCACCTCTATTATCGGCCTTTATTCAACACGCGGGACTTCAAAGAATTTTCTTCCAACAGTCCAAGAAATCTACATACTTCTAACTATTCCTCATCGTCTACTTTTTAATGTATGCAAACCATATATCCCTTCAATTAGCAACGAACTCACCTACCTTTGACTTAACATTTTTTCAGATTATTTTGTGTCAGATTATTTAATCTGTTGTATGAACATTTCCTCTTCGTGACAATGCGTTAAAACTACGAACTTAAGCAATTCTGGTTTAGTTTCCTGAAACGAGCTACTGACACAACTTCAAGCGTGTAAATGAATGAGTAAATTCCTTGTTTTGTTAAAATTACCCGTGTGTAAATCAACTGTTCATTTTAACCCCTAAGCACTACGAAACAATAACAGAATTGAGGTCATAAGGAAACACTGTCAAAATCAAAACGACGCAAAATGCAACAAACCAAATCCATGTAAATGGATTCGATGACCGAAAGTAATATCCAGCCTTTGGATCACCGAGTAGGAGAGGTTATCATAAAGGCAAATAACTGAGAGAAAATATGCAAGAAAAAAAAAATCACGCGAACACAAAGAAAAACATTATAAACAAAAGATCCACTGGGTTGATGATGATGATGATCAGACGAGACAATGCAACTAGATCAAATGTCAGCGGATACTATAGATAGGAGAGTAGCTACATACAACGATTCAGATGAGGAAACGACTGAATAACAAACTCACGGCCATTAAGCGGAAGGTTAATTAAACTGGACACCGATGCACTAAGCATTGTACTCTCTCTCAAGATATACCGGCAGTGGAAACAGTTTAGCGTAAAGCAGGTGCGCTGAAAGCTACAAACACCCCATTAATAGATGGTGAAACGGAAATTAAACAGCTTGGGAAAACCAAAATATTCGGATCACATAAAGGCATTGCGGGATAGTAGGATGCTCGGATAAATATAAGTCACCATTCTGTTGCAGGTATCACCTCTTTGGTTGTGATGTGCATAGACATTTTATATTAAATATTTATGGGTTCCTAGGGAATTTATCCCGCAAACAATATTCGTGTTCTCATGTGAGTCCGAGTAAAAACTAAAAAACACAAAACAGCGAATATAAAACAAACGAAAATGCATGTTTTTAATAAAAGATATTACATCGATACGCAATTGAAATGAAAGGAAAGACCCTAAAAGCAGCTATTAAAATGTGTGTGTATATATATATATATATATATATATATATATATATATATATACTCGTGTCTGAGAGTGTTCAAAAGTTAACAGAGGACCAAGGAAGCGAAAGCGACTTGTCAGCAGCGTTCTTTATCTACGTTCGACTACACCTGGAAGCAAGGTTTAAAAAGAGGAAGAGAGAGAATATGACTGTCTTTTTTTCCCCCATTATTACAATAAAAAATTATTTCAGAGAAATATATATGTTATATTGTGAAACAAACACCCATCCTAACTACAAGAACAATAAGTGAAGTTCCTACTAAGGTAACAGAAGCGTACTCCGGAACCGGAAATAATACACGATATAAAAATGGCTACGCAGTTAGTAAACAGAACGTGTAAATAAAGTTACAAACGAAGATATAATGAAAATGAAATTAACTATCTGTTATTAACAAAAGTATAACAAAATATAACATCGACTGACGATAATTACAGGCGGTGCAATTTTTTGAAAGTCTTTTTTCCTTTTGACTTTGGGAGCAACAACATGCGAGCGCTTTCTCGCTCTCTCTCCCTCTGATAAAACACGCGGCGTGTAAGTACTTCAGAGACATCAACTGAAGATTATGTTGAACTAACTTCAACGATGAAATTCATTTCCTTATTTACTCTTCGCTAACATGTTTTATTAATACATTAATTAATTGTTGTTTGTTTAAATCCTATGTCTTGTGGCGGTTTTTTTTTACTCGGACTCTGCCAAATATCGTTTGCGAAACAAATGAAACCAGAAGTTATGAAATGATAATTCTTTTCATTTTGCAACAAAATGGCGATCCCCGACGTGATCTTTTCCTGGATATATATATATGTAGCAGCGATTAAATGTGTTTTTCACTGGCGGATGAATTCCCTCACAGAAGTAAATTGGTTGAACTGTGAACCAATCAAATCCACCGGCGGAAGGATACAAAAACCGGACCTGCTGTGAGGAACAAAAAAAAGGGAATTCTTTCTTTTTAGCCGCGGCCGCCAAGGGGTCAACAACAAGACGATGAGCTGCCAACCGCTACCTCGCCTCCTGAACTGACAACGAGGCGTGCGAAATGTATGGGCAGTGTACCCAAAACTTTAGGTATTTATTGCCATGAGGTTCGTTACCCGAACAAACCATTAAATTTTATGTAAAGGGATTACCGTTCTTGTTATTTTTCTACATGAAACTGCTGACGTTTACAGCGACCCTTAATCCTTCTTTACATATATAGCGATTTTCCAAGCGTAGCTTAGATGTGGCACATAGCCGAATGTGAGGATCGAACTTGTTAAACGCGGAAAATGACTGCTCTACACCGGACTGATAAGTCCGGAAAAAAGAAATGAACGAATCTTTTTAGTAATGTGTGTCCATCGAAAACAGGAGTCCTTTGCAATTCCTGAGATACACGAATTCTTCTCGAATTCCACAGCTTGCTGATAACATCCTGCGTCGGTTATGGTGAAATAAGCTATCAAACAATGTAACCTAAATTTTAATCAAGGCGCCGACCTGAAGAAACTGGAAGTAAATGTGAAGACGATTTGCGATAACGCATGCCCAGAAAATATGAACGAAATCCAAAATGCGCCTAACTTACAAATGGACCAAATCCAACAAGTTCAGTCCTAAAGAGACAAGATCATCGAGCGAGTGAAAGCTATATCAGTAATATTTGGACAACAAGTCTCGCGTTATCACAGGCACATTCTAGTTTAAATAGACGCACAGCAGTCGATACAACACGAAAACTCGCAAATATGTTGGTACCGCCATAAATTTGGTACTAATATTATAAAGTGCACAAACCATGTGTATTCGTAATACGGAACCAGGGAGACACCTATACCGATCAGTAATGATGACCACCGGGTACTCGAAGAAAAGTCATTTATTTTACATTCGTGTCTCATGTCACGGATATGAAATTTTAGTCGACAGAGCTGCCGAATTTAGAGTTATCACTCCGACACCAGAAGAAACAAATTAACACCAGCGCTGTATAAATTCAAAGCAACAAACGGAACTGAACACATATGGCGGAAAAAAAACATCCATATTAAGAGCAGACTTTCTCACACATTTCAACCTATCAGAGAACATTGCTACTAAGACAGTGTTAGACAAACGAAGCAACTCAACATCCGAGGAATTCTTTCCCACTATCTTTCAACACTACCCGACGGAAAAACATTGTGAAATTCTTCCGAAATTACAACCCCTTTCAAACATACCGACACGGTATTACACTTCGCTAAACACCACATTCAAGCGACAATCCAACCGACTCATTGTACTCCCGGTAAAATACAAAATTGCAAAGGTGGAATTTCAGAAAGCGCTACAGTTAGGAATAATTCGATCTTCCAGAAATCAATGTTCATCACCGTTGCATTTAGTACCGAAAGCATATTCTTGTTTGGCGTCTATGTGGCGATGTTCGAAGACTAAATACTTCTACAGCCCGTGGTATGTTTATCCCACAACAAAAATGGCGGACTCGGAATATGACCCCGGGTAATAAAATGAAAAGCAAAGACAAAACGATATATATATATATATATATATATATGATAAGTATGTATTAACAAAACAAGGGTATACATAGACAATAGAATATTATTGCGTGTTACAAAACAACGAACATGAACGAAGAAAACATTTCAACTAGTGAATTGTTTGTGTAGATGTAGTTTGGTGCAGGAGAAAGTCCTAGAGAAAATGAAGTAAAACGTGCGTACATGCGTGCACGTGCGTTCCCCAGTGGGAAAGCGTTTTCTTCGTTTGACCTACATCTTACCGTCCCTGATTGAAAAAGAAAAAAAGAGGATGACAGAGAATTACACTGCTTATTTATAGTCTTAGAGAGCGTCGTCTAGCGGCGGATTTTCAGGAAAGCAAGTGGGGCAAATCCAAAAAGTATTGAGAGAGGTATCCTTCAATTTTGTGTATATCGATAACGTGTTTATAGCAAGTGAAAGTATGGATAAATACTTGGAACATCTCCAACTTGTTTTCGAACGCCTGCAGCATTTTAGGTTAAAAATTAACGTCAACAAATGTACATTTGGTGTTAAGAACCTTTTTAGGACTCGAAATCGACGAAGCGAGAATAGCCCCTCTCCCTGAAAAGATAGCTGCTATTCAATATTTCCTAAAATCCGAATCAATTCGACGACTTAATGGCATGATAAATTACTATCGAAGATTGTTCATTACTTGTCCCATTTGACAGACATAGTAAAAAGCAGTGCGAAAAAGAACTGCTTTAGGCGCTTTTTACGAAGCAGAGAATGTCTTGGTAACCTTCGTAAAACTAAATTATCTCAATGATGACGAGAATATAGTAGTAACTATAACAGATGTTTCATTGAATGCTGTTAGTGTCTTCTTACAACAAACTAACGGAGAAAGCAAACCCATCTTCATTTTATCTCTGAAGCTGAATTCTTCACAAATGAAATACAACAAAATTTCATGAGAACTTCTCACCATCAACTTACCTATCCGACAAAAATGTTCAAATTGTGATAGAAGGAACCACTGAGCCAAAATGCGCCTAGACAAAGATGAAAATGTAGGAAAATGGAAGAAACACGCGAAACCGAAACGTCAACTAAAATCCCGGATTATGAAGCGATATAACTCAATTAATTTGGTGCAGCAAAAACAAGATGAGCTGTACGAATAATTTGAGCAAGTGTCACTTAACGACAAACAACAAAGGATACGCGGACTGAAGCCTTCGCTAGTCTTGATATGAAATTAACTATCAGACCAAGTGGACACAAAATAAGGGCCAAGGTGGACACTGAAGCAGAAGGAAATACACTTCCTCTTCTGATTTTTAAACAGATGACCCCGGTAATACTGACCCGCTATAAAAAAAAAAATTTATTGATTTCAGATTCTAATACCTTGGTGGAATTACCGGGTTTTGAAAATGTGACTCAAAGCTTCTATTAAAAAAATTGTGATGCGGTTACAATTTTCTCGGCCTTTCAGATAGCAGTCACTTGACCCCTTCGATGACCCCCATCTAATTCAACACCAACGCCTTCTAAAAATAACCATGTTAAGTATGAAATCACCACTAGCAAATCACTTTTGTAGAGGAAAAGTGCGTGAAAAGCAAAGGAAAGAAATAATCTTCAAACACAGCTCTACAAATTTAAATAATTCTAAGTGTCACTGCAATTTAATAATTTTATTATTGAGTATAAAAATAAGCTTTTTTAAGTTCCTCGCAAACAAAGTTCGTACAAAAATGTTTTGTTCTTTTTGCAACACAAAAGAAATGAATTGTGTTAAAATTGTAAAAAGTAGGTGTGAAATTATCACGAGAAAAATCCACGATTTACGTTATATTTTGTCTGCGTGTAGCTTAAAATGAACAGCAGACAGTATCGGCGTGAATACAACTACACTTTGTTTATGTGTTGTTTGGGTATTTTCGTAATGTAAACTATGCAAACTGGTTTATGAAAATACTTTAAAAGTGAAAAAAAAGAATTTAGTATTCAATAAAATAAATTTTTTGAGCGGACGAAAATTTGAGAATTCACTATTACTTTCAAATCCCAGTCGAAGTTTTGCTGAAGACGAATTTATTAATTTTCGTTACGCTATTTATAAAAAAAAAATCGGCCCACAGGAAGTTAAAAGTTAAATTTATTAAACTCGGAAGTTTTATTGGTTCATAAATACATTTTTCAATTTTTAATATGGAAAACATTGTTAATCATTTTCTGAATGAGAGTTTCATTTTTTTTAGCATACAAGAAATGGTGATCTGTTTTTCAAAGCTTGAATGGCGTTTGAGACATCACTGATTGGTTAATAAATGTTAATGTGAGAATTTTGATTTGACTTTCTTGTGATTCTACTTTTGTAGTATAACTGATATCTCAGTGATACTACTTAGGTCTTGAACTTTTCTACAATTTTTAACTGGGTTCTACACTTTCTTCAAAGGTATCGCCTTAAGGAGCCTGGGATACCTACTTAAGAAATTGAAAAACTTGCGATACCGAGTCAAAAATTCCTACCTTCAGGAGATATTGTTACTCCTGGCCTAAATTTCTGACCTTGCAGGAAGAGTGAACACTCCTGATTCAAACCGGAATTATTACTGGTCCAGAGACAAATTCACAGCCGCGTCCAGCTACTAAATATCAAAGCCAAAGAAACCCTTCATCCAAACAGAACAACGATACGGAAAAGACCTTTCGAAGTGAAGTATTGTTTCTCTTACTATTCCATTTTCTATCTTTGGAAATTTTCGAGTATTTACACTTTTAAGTAAATGAAGAATATCAAATATTAATGCATTTTTTAACATGTGTTTGAAAATTCACCCATTTTCATAAACTTTATAAATAAGGTTTTTCTTTGGTAGAGTGTTTCCACCCGTCAAGGTTAATTAGATTTATGTCGTTTTATTTGTAATGGAAAGTTTCTGACTTTTTACAATGTCCATGAATGGTATCCTTTTTTTCCACTCCCACTTATTTCATATCTTGTTACTGGCTTAAAATGTCATATTTTTGATACACAATGCACTAACATTATGTAGGCTCAGGATAACCCATAATAATATATTTATTTTTTACAATCATTTTTTTATAATTTTCGACCCGTGTCACCTATGTTGCTCTTGTTATTATTCATCAACACGGTTTTCTGTTGCAGTGTTTATTTTAATAACTTTCCCCAATACGGTATGGACACCTACTTTCCGATTCGATGTACAGTAAAACAGCGGTACCAACCGCTTATAATGGATCAGATATTCTGTAGTATGGATCTATTTTACTACAATGTGCATATAATGGTGAATGAAAACCATTACAATTCTAGATTGTAATAAAAAAAAAAAGGACGAACCATTATCGGCCTACCATTCCCCAGGGACTTCAAATTAATCACTATCCATTTTGCCATTCAGGAAATAACTTGCTGCCATTGAGAAGACGAAAGATCTCATGGAAAATCTTCCCCGGTGAGTTTGACCAAATTAGCATCTTCAACGGAGATTATCACATTGTTCTTGAGGCAAACAGCAGCCTTATAATTCATGCACCTAGAAAATGCCCAATCCATATGAAGAACGAAATAAAAGCTGAATTGGATGAGTTGATGAGGAAAGGAATAATACGCAAGATTAATGAACCTACGGACAAAAGTACTGAATATATCTGCAAAAGCAATGGCAAGTTACGAATATGCTAAGGCCCAAAGGGTCTAAATAAAGCTATCAAGCGATGCTATCACAGAACTACCGTAGAAGAGATTTCACATAAGTTACCAGATGGCAATATTTTCTCCAAGAATGGGTATTGGCCTGTGAAACTAGATTCAGAATCCTAACTATTAACGCATTTAACTCCACATAGAATGCCTTTTAGTTTAGTGATATCCCAAGACGTATTCTAACAACGAATAGACATGATTTGGGGAAAATGTACTGTTACCATTGAACTTATAGATTCAATAGGATATGGCAGAACAGATGGACAAGTCGCAATAAAAAGATGTTAACAAATGTACAAGATTAGACCACATCATCTCCGCAAATATATCCAACATATCACAAGAGATAATTGAAACAAATCTACAAGGTAACCAAAAAGTTCTGTCCGTTTTTTGATTAGTCATTGAATGAAGTTGAAATATATACGAAATGCGTGTATCAATTGTTTTCAAATTCGGACAGCCGGAAGTAGGAACATCAGACGTTATAAAAAACACGTGCACCATCAGTTATAAGCCGGACAGCTGTGAGAAGGATGGAAGTGTCTAGAGATCTCGTTCGGGGCTATTTGCTTTACGAATCCAAAGTGGGCTTATCAGCAGCTGCATCAAGTCGCCGCATATTTCAAGCGTTTGAGAATAGTGCTGTAGATGAACGTACTGCAAGGCGTTGGTTTCGAAAATTCAAGTCGGGAGATTTGTCTCTCCATGATGAGCCTCGCAGTGGACGACCACAGGTCTTGAATGACGGAGTCCTGAAGGCGGTCATTGAAGAGGACAGTAGTCTAACGTGTGGTGAACTTGCAAGACAGTTCAACGTTTCCGATGAAATAGTTAGACTTCACCTGCACCGCCTAGGTAAGACGTACAAACTGAGCAATTGGGTTCCGCAAACGCTGTTGGGGGTCGACAAGGGACAACGAGTGGCAGCCTGCGTATCGCTGCTTTCTCGCCACCGTACCGCATCCTTATTCAATCAAGTGCTTACCAGTGATGAAAAGTGGGTTCTGTACGACATTCCCAAGAGTTCCAGACATTGGTTGTCTCCTCAGGATGCTGTCCCTCACACCGCAAGACCGCCTATGCACCCACGCAAGATTATGCTTTGTGTCTTTGGTGGACAGGTCGTCAAGTGGTTCATTATGAACTGCTACCAACGGGCCAAACGGTCACTGGAGACCTATACTCGCAGCAATTGAAACGTGTGCAACAGGCATTGCGCCAGAGGGAGCCAGTACTGGTGAATTGCAAAGGTGTGATTTTCCTCCATGACAACGCCAGGCCGCATGTCGCGTGAGTGGTCAGGGATACCATACAGCAACTTGGGTGGGAGACATTGTGCCATCCACTTTATTCACCTGACCTTGCGCCATCAGATTACCACCTCTTTCACTCCCTGGATAATCATCTTCGTGGGAAATCCTTCACCAATGAAGCAGACTTGCGCAAAGCCCTCACGGACTTCTTTGCGTCAAAACCCCCCGAGTTCTACCGCAAGGGCATTGAACAGCTGGAGACACGTAGGCAGAAGGTGCTGGATGCCGATGGCGATTACTTCGAAGACTAAATATAAGTTACACATACTGTGAAGCGTTTTCTTTTTTCCTTTAAAAACGGACAGAACTTTTTTGGTTACCTTATAGTTAAGAAAAGAGGTATGTCATTTTATGGGGTTATCTCCCCTGTTAGTAAATCTTTATTTTAGAAAGCTTTTTTAGCAACAAAATAAAGAGGTCGGCTTAGATGGTTAGACATAAAACCCCACCAGCTTTAAGTTCTCTCCTTTCCACCTCATCTGCAATTACACATCATTAAGTGATACCATTATAACATTACGATCATGTTTTATAAAGGAAGTCGATTTCTTGAGGGCATTATGATAATATGAACCCAAGCTGTCCCAGTCGATTTTTTAACTAGACCCGCTGATTCCATTTAAAATATGGTCGGCTCCCTGAACTGCTCCAGTAAGTACCAGAGTCCTCATGCTATCCTCTACCGTTACAAGAGCTAGATGAGGCCGAAAATGGAGTACTCTTGCCATATTTGATAGAGTTCAAAAGCGTCTCCGAGTCCTCGTTGGAGTATAATTACTTTCCACCCTCCAACTTCAGGCGGGGTGTGGCGAGCCTCTCACTGCTCTCTCACTACTTCCATGGAAAGTGCTCGGACAAACTACACTCCCTGGTTCAGCCAAGTTTAACCTTCACGGCTGGGACCCGCCATGTCACCTACAGTGTAGAAAACTACCCACATCCTCTCCATATTCCATCGGTGAGAAGTAAGTTCCACTCGAACAGCTTCTTCCTGCGAACCACTACTCTGTGGAACTGACTCCTAAGAAGATGTTTTCCCAATCACTACAATCTTAACCTGCTCAAGTCCAGTGTTAGTTAACCGCTATCTTTTCCACCTATCCGTATAAACTACCCCTTAACGTTACCCTCTACTTCGGGTCACCGCCAGACCTTGTATCGGGTGAACCTTACTGTAAAAAAAATATATATATAAATAAATAAATACTCGCGTCTCTATTTTAAACCAGTGTTTCCGAAAACTAAACATAAAATTATGTACATCCAAAAATTCGCTGAAAAAGGAGGCTATATCAGAAAAAACTGAGCCAAACATGAAAAAAACTTATTTACATTGTTCAGACTTTTGTTCTCATTTTTGTTGCGATATTCACGACGGTTCGGCCGTTGTAAGCTTCGGCCTTCTTCGGGTGACTGGAATTTCGAAATGAACTCTTTATTTCGTCCACTGAAGTAGATTTTCTAGTTCCACGTGCCATGCCTCTTCCAGATGTCCAGTTATCTCCCTTTAACTCAACTCCCCAAATTTTTATTCACCACTGCAGTAGCCAGGTACTGAACTCGCAACTCTTTGGGTCAAGTCACTGTATCCAATCAGCGCCACTGGGCCATGTTTAATGAATTCCTTGAGATTTCACAAAATTAAATAAATGGTGTGTAACTGATGTAAAAAAGAAAAAAAAATGTATTTTTACCCAGATTTTCTAAGAAAAATATTTCTAACATAATTTCATTTATTTGTGAATGTCCTGAAAGTTTCATTAAAATCTGACAATTTTCTGATTTTTGCAAGAATTTCAAAATCAATGTATTTTTTCACCACAAAACGAAGCTCCATCTGGTATGCCGATTTATGGTAATCAGTTGACGCAAGAAAAAAAGAAAAATTTTAACCAAAATTCTGAATGTTCTGAAAAGTTTTAAAAACTATAATTCAATAATCCAAAAGTCCTTTGGTATTTCCTTATATAAGAATTTGATGATAAAACTTTTCTTTTAAGTATTTTTTTCATCATGTATGTTCACTTTTTAGAGGTACCTACTTTATATACTCATAAGCCTAAGTGTATTTTAACTTCATCAAATTTCCTTGTGAAGAAAAATATATAAACACAAATTGCATTAAAAAGATTTTCCAATATAACTCATTCTACTCCTGGCAAAATCATATGTCGGCTTATAAAACAACAAAAAACAAAATATTCATGAAGTTTATATGGATTATGATTAGAAATCTTTTACAGTAAGAATGATTTTTTTTTTTAAAATAAGATGATATGATCAAAATGATTTCCATACATGACAGGAAAAAAGTAAGATTTTTTTATAGTAATTCTTTTCTTTACCATTGCAAGTTCCACGTGACATAAACAATACGAGATTGAAATCACCCAATTTCTTGAGAAAAACATTGACTTTTATTTCAAAGTAATTATTATAATTCTGCATATAAAAACTGTTATGCTTTTCTACCAAGGATCAGAGTGTAGCATCTGCTTGATTGCCAAGCTTTCTGAACTGGAATCTGAATCATCTTTCAGGCTGAGAAACCTACATAATATTAATCACGGAAAAGAAGAGAGAAACTTGACTTTTGCTAGACATCATGCAAATGTTTAAAAGATGGATAGGAATGGAAAAGTAAAAACTGATAAAGAATACATTTTATGGAGAGATTGAGCAATAGGAAGATTAAAGAGAGGATACTAGTTTAGAAAATATCTGTACATTCCTTATTCTATTTTCACATATGAAACAAAATCATGTTTGTATATTTTGGTCAAAGCATATAATACGAAAATTGGAGCAGATAAGGGAGAGAATGAGAAGATACAGGTAAAAGATGAGAAAAGTACAGAAGATTATGGATAATTTTTGTCTAACTCTCATGCTACAACATTTGCGGAAAAAGAGAAGATATTGAATAAGTATAAAAAGTAGCACTAAATTGAAACAAAATATCTCAATTGATTTGAGCAGGATTCACCATGGGTGTGGTGGTTTAGTAATCAGTGAAGGTGGAGTCAAGAATGGAATTACAAAACATATTTGCAGCTGACTGAAAAACGTGCTTTAAAACGACACCTAAGAATAAAAATATACTGTATTTCCAATATAAGAAACGTTTCCTCAAATCTTTCTGGAGACTTTGTCAAAATTGTAAACAAATATTACTTCGATATTTTAACTTTAATAATAAAATAAAAAAATTTTAAAAAATCAACCCCCATAAAGATTGTCTTATTTTCAAGTCTTTAAATATATATTTTTTTATAATAGCTTTGTATCACAAGCTTTTAAAATTCTTGCTTTTCAAAACCTTGTTTTATATATCTAATGTATAATGTTGCTTTTCTTGATCATTTGTTTTTTTACGGCTTATCAACCCTTTGTGGGTTATTTAAAGCTGAAAAATATTTTGTTGAGTGAATATTACATTAACAATTCTTTTGAGGATAACAATGATTTTTCCAGATACAAGTCCTACTATTTAACCCATAGATGGGGGAGGAGATGAATTCATAATTCTCCCAAGGGCACTTGCATCTAAGTGCCTATCTCTGCACATGTTAATATTACGTAAAACTGATATCTCAAATAAGTATGGTTTTATCATCTCTCTTTGCATCTGTCTTATATCTTGCCCAACTTAAATTGTTTTTGTTTAATGAAAGTAACTAATTGGCATATTCTGCTTTATCATTTTTCTGTACAGCAAGTGTTTTATGTCTTGCCCAACTATATATTCATATTAGTTAAAAGCAGGACTCCTTGAAGAAAGTAAATCTTTTTCCAAGTTATTGTAAAATAAAAAATTCAATCAAATACATTATTTAATTAGAAAAACTTAATTATTTTTATGAATAAGATATATTATGTATAGATACTATTGTCTTAAGAAAAAATATTTTTAGAATAATGAATTTTTACAAGAATTGTATTTTTTATTTATATTTTTTTTTAATTAGAATAATTTACAAAGTTTTAAATCTTTTAAATTTCTGCACTGGTTAGATGATATTGTTTAGAAAAAACTAAATTTATTAATCATAAATTGAAAAGCTTAGTACAAATTATCATGCACTAATATTTTTTATATGTATAAACCTGCCTATTTTTTATTATACAGTGGACCTTACAGTGCATTATCAGAAAATAAGAGTGATAACTATGGTAAATTTACAGCCAAAGATATTTTAAATTCTATAAAACATTAGATTAGGGAGAATATTTTCTTAAATTTTTAAGATTACTAAGTACTTAAAAATGATAAGGCACTCACGTTAATTCAATTACGTTTTTAATGCCTCAAGTCCCCATAGAACAAACATTATTAAGCAAATATCAATCTGTCAACAAACTGTCAAACCCACAAATGCTTTAAATAGACAGACTTGTTGAAAAATTCATTTTTTCAATATTTTAAATCGAAAGTAAATAATAGTGGTTTCAAATCAGGTTAATTATACTTTAAATATGCTAATATTCTTCAAATAAAGTTTCCAAAAAGCATATTTTATTTTTGGAAGATTTTTAATAAAAAGAAAATTACATTGTGATAAAAAACAACTGAAAAAGGTGTGATAATCAGCTATTTTAGCAAACAAAAAAGAAAAATAAATTTCTTCCAGTCAATTTAAATTAATTTTTGAAAGTATTTTATTATTGGGAATATTAAATTCCATCTATTAATTTGAAATTAAAACTAAAAATAAAGCTTCAAGAAAAAACTTTTCATTTTTAAAAATTCATTTTTAACCCTTATATGGCATTTTCTGTGGAGGTACCTACTACATAAACCTATAAACATTGTTATTTCATCAAACAGGAAACCCATCAATGTAAGTACAACCAAGAGTTACTGCTTTTAAATTAGTAAAACAACATTTGTAGAGTTAAAATATCTTCCTTTTCATGGGGAATCCTCTGACCACTCAAATTATCACACCTTTAGTCACTAACTTCTTTTTGACTGATTGAGGAAAAAAAAGCAAAAAATGACCAGGCTTCAAGAAGATTGAAGATGGTGATTGATATTGCATTTTGGAGAATTCAGGGAAGCAATAAATGGGAATGGAGTTCCACAGGCGAGAAGTGCAAAGAAAAATATCTGTTAGATTAGGAATAACAGTTGCATCTAGCTGGTTCAATGGTGAGACCTAATTGCCAATATAGTAGCACACTTAAATTCATGGAGGTAAAAATAATCATCCAAACATTTGTATAACAGGCAGAAGGGAAGCCATGTCATGTTGGTGAGAAAGTGACTGGAGACAAGGTGCCTGGTCAGGATTGATTGTATTGCAGACTCTTTGCTTGATTTTGTCAAGAATCTCAAAATGCACAGCAGGAGCACCAAACAGATATGGCAACAGTATTCTATACATGGATGAATGGTAGATTTATAAATATACAAGATGAATTCTGATGAGAAAAATATTTTGGCACAACAGAGGGAACCAACCTTTGTTGCAGCAGGTGTATCAATTGGCTCGATATAGTTACTCCACTTCATGTCAGTAGAAAACTTGGGACCAAGGTGTAGTGTGTTTCTCTCTTGGTGTTCAACATCAACCATCCTGATGGTAGGTAGAAAAGGTTCTCTGTGGTGATTAAATGAAAGTAGTAGTTTTGTTTTGGAGGTGTTGGAATTTACAAGCCATTTTTTGCCCCAGTTAACCACTGATTGGATGTCTTTTCAAGAGGAGTTGCTGGGGTTACTCTGTCAGATTTTCTACTAAGAAAGGAGTAAATGGTAATGTCATGTGTATAAATACCTAGTTGGAAACAGGAATTTAGAAATCAAAGGAAGGGATTGACGAGTTAAGGTTAGTCTCACAGAGAGCTAGTATATCAGGAGACTTTTCAAAGAGGAATGATTCCACACTGCAGAATTTGGTACGAATACCACGGATGTTGGAGAAAGAAATGTTAAAAGGTTTAGGTGATTTTTCTTGAGCTGGTTTACGTTCATATTTTTGGTTGTTTATGGTCATGTTGAGTTATGTTGGTAAGGAAAAGGCCTAATGTAATAATAGCAGACAGTCATCACATGTGACATGGGCAGAAAGGAACTGGTGCAGACTGTAACATAATGCATGACACTGCACGAACCCAGATATTATGCAACTGTTGATCAGAGCAGCCTCTCAAGATGCTACGCAAAAGTTTGGGCTCCTAACTACCAGTCAGGAACAGCAACCAGAAAACCTGCCAGCCCAGTACCCTCAGTATGAAGAAACGTTGCCACAAACCACACACGTCACAAGAGATTCATGACAGCACTATTACTGAGTCCAGAGAAAATGAAACAGGAAACAAGGCATGAGCCTCTACTCCTGTTCAAGAGAAGGGGGAGTACTGACCAGGTGACAGGAAAGCCTATCTATTCCTATTAAAGAAAAGAAAAAGAAAAAAACAAAAAAACAAGAAGTCAATCATCAACTTGCATGACATCCAGAGAGGTCATTGCTGAAAATAACTGGAGAGCCAAGTCGGGAGCCACAGATGCCACAGCACGAGCCATGTATGTATATGTCACTCATGAGCTAGAAGCCATATTGGGAGGAGAGCGTAACAGGAGATGCTTGTGCATTCACTACACCTGCCCATATGGACTAGTATGGATGGGTACAGGAAAAGCTTAGGAGTCAGATGTGGGTATGGATAGGAAATCTGAAACTGAAATATAAAGTTTCAACTTTATTTAAGTGCCAACATGCACAACCTGTTGAAGATGACACTCCATGTCTGTGAGCAGAAATAAAAATAATGTCCAATACTTGCATGAGGCAGAAGAGAAATCAAAGATTTAATATTCAAACAAAGTTTTCAAAAAGAGGTTAGAATAAATTCACTTCAATTAAAAAAAATTTCAAATTTAAATTTAGTACTGAGGAGGCACAGTGGAGTAATGGATAGCGGCTCAGATTGAGGAATTGGAGAGCCGAGTTCGAATTCCAGTTGAATCCATTACATTCACTTATGTGCTAATACCCTTGGGAAAGGTATGAATCCTCTTCTTTTCCCCCAGCTATGGGTAAATAGCAGGACAGACTGGGTTCTATAGCCTTGGATGGCAACTGGTCTACCACAGAATGAAATGGCAAACTACTGTGGGGGGAAAAAATCTGCCTCATCAGTCATGTATCGAAAGATACATGATCACCTAAGCATGTATCATGCATGGCATATAACTGACTAACTGAGTAAGAAAAGGAATAGATAAACAAAATGATTATAGAATGAAATTCAAAGAGATACATACAAGATACACAATGATATTCTTCTCATTCCCATTTACTTCCTGTAACACCCTGTGTTTTAGTGGCAGTGTCACCTTGCTTGGGGTGAAATGATTAAAAAAAATGTTTTAAATCTAAAGTAATGTAATTAATGATAAATCAGAGAACTTAATTGTTACTTTACACAAATTATATCAAACCAGACATTATTTCACTGTGACTACACGAGCTTGAATGAGAGATTAAAAGCAAAGGAATGAAGTTAAACAACTTCTGATATCTAAGAAGGTTGTTGAACACACAGAAAATAAACCAAATTTCCACTGATAAATGTGTCCTTAAAAAAAAGCAAAGAAAAAGGCCGGATTCTTTTGGTTTAAAATCCCTACAAAAATAGTTGAATGGGGCTAACAGGTTACACCTGTTTTATGCTGTTTTACACTAGCCTCTGAGATTTTATCGAAAATATGATCAGATCATTTTTTTTTAATGACATGTCCATTCAAGAAGCAGGAGATCATGTCTCCCCACATCTTCCTTTTCTTTATCATAATTGCATTACTCTAACTTGAGAAAACTAGCGGAGTGATTTCCTGTTGCATTTCCCATTGTTTGGAATTGAGTCATGCTTCTGATAGTAACTATCACCCAGGTCAGAGAGTACAGTAATACATTACAAATTAACCCATAGCTGGGAGGGAGGGATTAAAATAGATTAACTCATGCCTTTCTTAAAGGCATCAGTGCAAGAATGAATGCAACAGACAAGGTCAAAATTCAAACTCAGCTCATTGATTCTTTTCTGCACTGGTAACTGTTTTGCTATCCCTGCTCATTGATCTAGTTATGACACAGCATTCTCCCCCACCCCATTGCAGTGCTAAGCACTCACTTATTTTGCTTAAGGGTTTAAATCGGCACAGTCATATGGGTCCTGCCATATTTGGCTTCTTCGTATTTTCCCCTAAGAGAATTATTGCTTCTTAAGTAGAAGACTATTGTTCAAATTAGTCACAATTTGTCAACTTCTTTTGATTTTTATTATGGATTCAGTATCAAATTTGTTACTCGTTGATTTGTATCAATAATACTCAAAAGTTTAAGAGAAATTTAACAGTGTTCGTAAACCAAATGTAGCTGGGACCTTTGCCACTTCAGTTTGGAGATGTGGTAAAAGAGGCCTACTTCAAAGGTGATGTGGTAAAAAAACAAATTTTAAACAAGTAATCGTTTGCTTAAGTTATTCCTCAGAATTTAGGGTAACACCTTGTACACTTTGTTAAAAAAAAAAATACTTTCAGTGTCTTGTTAAGGCATGTTGATCTGCTCAATAGAAATGGCCTTAGAAATGGGGAAAAGTTGTTTTTCTTTGGAGAAAATATTTTTTTATCTATAATTAAAAAATTGACGTTTGATATTATCACCAATGATAGCATGGTTAACACACACACACACACACACTTCTGTGTGTGATTTATGTTTAAGTTATCCATTTGAAAATACAAAATCTAATTTTAAAAGAAAATAAATGTCTTCTCAAGAGAAAAAACCTTTTAAACTTTCTAAAATAAAATATGTTTACACATATAAGATTTATTAGTGAAAATCACCAATTGCTTAAGAATGCTTAAAACATTACCTTCAACAAAAGGTTAGAAAATTCAATAAACATTGTGCATCATCAGAGTTTATGAGTGAACACGTGAGAATGAATTGGAAGAAAATTTTAATAAAACATTTCTTTTAATAAAATTTTCCCCATGAAATTAGGTTTACTATTCAGAAAATTAAATGTAGCCCGCAGGTGGCAGTTTGCCAATGACTGTTAGAGAATGACTTTCTGTAATTTTCAGGGGTGGGTTGACTTCCTTATATTCCCACACAAGGATTTTATTTTATATTTTTCTCAAACACATGGAAGAATGATAAATATGCAATTTAGAGATTATCATTTTCTTCACTCAAGTCTTTTTCAGAATTCATTTATTACCAGTTTTTCTTTCATCTTATTTTTGCTGTCGTTTATTAAAGAAGTTAGGTTGCTTTACAATCTATGACAGTTAAGCAAAGCAGTATGAAGCAAAAATAATGATAACAACCGAAGATGAGAACTTGCATCCTCTATCCATGCTAACTTTGAAAGCGTATTATTGATTGGGCCACAAAATCCATCAGCTAGTGAAATTCAAATTTAGTCATATAGATACAATCTCTCTTAACTGATTTTTTCCAGCCAACTTATTTCTTTACTATTATTAGTAAGATAATTAGTAGTCCTACCAGGATTCATTATTGGTCACAGTATTAACAACTTAGATATACAGATAGCAGTGTTGATAGCGGACACAGAAAACAAACAAGAACTCTTACAGAAGGTAGCAAAGGAAAGCAAGAAGAAAGGACTAATCATCAATTGCAAGAAGGCATATTGCATGCTAGTTAGCAAAAGGAACAGCCCAAAATGCAAATTACAAATTAGAGATACCAAAATCAAACAAGTACAAAAATTTAAATATCAAAGAAGTGCTTTAACAGAGGACAGAAAATGCAACAGCAAAATCTGAATGCATATTGGTAAATATAGTAAAAGATGCCTTCCAAAAGCTAAGCAAAGTATTACGAAACAGGAAAACCTTATTAGAAACAATGAAATTGTACTGAATTGTTATATAATATCAATCCTCCTATATGTCAGTGAATGCTGTACAATCTCGTCACAAAAAACTTGAGGCAACAGAAATGTGGATGTAAAGAAAGTGGCTTAGAACACCATGGACTGAAGATGTGACCAATGATAAAATTTTAGAGAAAATGGAAACAAAAAGAATACTTAGAAAGAGGTAGTTGAAATTTCTAGGACACATAATGAGGAAAGAGGGTTTGGAAAATCTCATACTCGCAGGATATATTGAAGTAAAGGGAGATAAATTAAAGCAGGTAGATACAAAGGACAGGAAATTGTGGAGAGTCACATAAAACACGACACATAAAAGAAGAAGGTGTGTAATAAAATACAACAGTGGTTCATCATAGCATCTATTTTATTCGTCTAGACAGAAGATGTTTAAAGAGGTCAAACAAGAGACAAGGAATCTTTATTTCTTTTGTGATGTCAACAAATACTCGTTGTCACTTTTGTAATGTTTGTTGTAGTAGAGACTTTGTAATTGCAGATATAACTATAGTAACACTGTTGAACAATGCTGATGTCAGATGCCTTCGAATAACAGTTACACTCATAGTACTTGCTTGAATAGTAACCACAGAATAGTGATCTGAATAGTAATTTGTATAGTGATCACTCAGATGCCACAATAATTCCCATATATACATTTCCTTTACCATCACGTGATCTACTTATTCAAAATGGGATCACCTGTGTTTACTCTCTGGTGATCCATGTTCCAACTCCAGTGTTGGCAGTGACACTTTATTCCTATATAACAATTTCTCATCGGCCACATCAAGAGACAGGTGGATACCTTTCAACAACATGATTCTTGTGACCACCTCCACATAAGCAAGAACAAACAACTGTCCACAAATTGCTCATTGTTGATTTCAACTTTCACTGTTGCTTCCTGGCTATTTTATATTCAACTTCCATAGCTAAATCTATGTCAGCATGACATGGATTTAAGTCATGTGACCAATTTATGTCTGCTTTCCACCAATCACATGTCACTTTGAACAAAATTCTTATTTTTGCCAAGCCATGTGGCTGAACATGTCACTTGAGTAAAACACAAAATTTAATATTAGAGAATTAGAACAAGAAAAATTGTCATAAAGTAGAGAGGAGCCCGTCTGTCTAAAAATTCATCAATCAAATTCCAGGTTTTTATTCTTGTACCAATAGAGGACATGTAACAATTTCTGCCAGAAGTTAGGCCATATAATGTGGCCTTTCCACAATAAAGAGAATATCAATCATTATAAAACCGAAAATGTAAATATTCTATACATATTTACAAGAAGATGACGAGCAATGGTAGATTTTCATCAAAGATAAAATCAAAACTGCTGACAAGTTTCATATGTGAAGAACAATGGAATTAGCATTTAAAGAGTATTCATAAGCCACACATATTTAAAGAGTATTCATAATAAGTCATACATATTTACTCTAAGGAAAAAGAGACAAAATGAAATGTTATTGTGAAAATATACAAGTTTCTAGATAGAAACAGAGTAGCTGAAACCATGATGCATCTGATCGTTACAGATATTATATAAAAAAAGAAGCTACAAGAAAATGCAAGCAAAAAAAAGAAAAAAATGAATTATTTACATGAGATATATAGAACAATATTTCCTGTTAGAGAAACAAATTATTAAAAAACAAACTATAAAACTAACCTTAAAAGTGAAATTAATTTTAAATAGCGGGACTTGACTTCCAAAGATCATGGTGGTATATGTCAATATAATATACCAGATTTGCACATGGTTAAATGAAAGCAAGGCACATAATCAAGTAATGTCATTTATGCAGACATCCAATGATATGGCAGAAATTTTCATCATTCACATTCAGACCATAAAACTGCAATGATGAAAATTCCCATCTATAGTTAATCAGCTGAGCATACGTGGCATGGAAGCAAAAGAAAAGGAAGAAGAGTCAGATATAATTTCTGACACCTTTCAGTGGGGGTCAGAGGTGGTCAAGCAAAACTAGTTTGCTTGGTTTTATGGTGTATCAACATTTTCCAGTTTAATGTCAAATTCTGTCATACAATAGGCACACATAGGTTTTGTTATGCTAGAAAATTTTTCTCTCCAGAATCTGTCTTACATATTTATAAGTCTACCATTTGTCCCTGCTTTGAATATTGCTGCCCCATATGTTCTGACGCTTCTGCTATATATTTAAAGATTCTTGATAAAATCCCAAGAATCAGCAATATTATTGGTACTGACATGGCATCAATTACATTCAGTAATATAGCTTCCCTTTTCTATAGATTTTTTTTCATTGTAATTATTCTGATGAGCTTTCTTCTATTGTACCTAGACTATGAATTTAAGTGCAGTACTTGATTGGCAGCTAGGTCTCATCATTTTAGTGTTGAAATGTGACTAAGTTCTATGCTAACAGTTTCTTACAGTATTTACATTAGTCGGACTATTGTCCTCATCTTTGTCGCTATATTTGTCACAACGTTTCGGCCGTTGTACGCTCCGGCCTTCTTCAGGTGGTTGGAATTTCGAACCGAACCCTTTATTTCAATCACTGGGGTAGACTGACACATGGTACAGTGGATAAAGTTGTTGGTTAGATCCAGTGACAGACCCAAAGAGTGTGAGTTCAATACCCGGTTCAGGCAGTGGAGAACTTTCAGAGGGAAAATTACCAGGAGATAACTGATAACTGACATCCATCAAACATGGCTCGTGGAACTAGAACAGTCTACCCCAGTGATCGAAATAAAGGGTTCGGTTCGAAATTCCAACCACCTGAAGAAGGCCGGAGCGTACAACGGCCAAAACGTTGTGACAAATATAGCGACAAAGATGAGGACAATAGTCCGACTAATGTAAATACTGTACATAATACCTCATCTCAGAAATATAGACCGACTCTAACAGTTTCTTCTTTTATATTTCTTGCTTGTGGAACTCTCTTCCAGCTTCTTGCTTTCCAGTCAATTTTGATGTTCAAAGATTTTAATGCAATGTCAATCGTTAACCTTCTGTCTTTAATTCCTGTTCTTTTAATGTTCTCTCTCAATGTTTTCCTTTTTTCTTATATTCTTTCATACTCTGTAAACTCTTGTGTCTTAGTGGCTTTAGTGCCTTGCTTTGGGTGAAATGATCTAAAAATATCTATTTTGCCGAAAAAAAAGAAAACACCAACCAACAAAATATGGTGAAGTATTGCATTACATTCACTGTGGCTAACTTATTATAATTAGTACTATAATCAGTATTTTGTAACTTATTTTGTTACACTAGTCAAGTAAACTATTACTACAGTGTTACTTACTGAATGTCCCTAATTTGCTATACTAAATTTAGTAAATAAATGGTCAATGGTGGGTGAACTTGTTTAGGAGGCTTACTACTGACTCATTTGAAATAACAACTTTAATCACAACTTGATGATCGATAATTGGAGCATTTTTTCTTTTTTTTTTTAAATCAACTTCACCCCACGCAAGGCAGCACAGTCACTAATATACAAGAGGTTACTAAGTGTGGAAGAATTAGAAACTAGAAACATTACGAAAGGAGCGAGAACAGAAAAGTAATCAGGATGACAGCAAGTAATGATTGACTTTGCATTTAAACTTTTGAACATTAAAGTTGACTGGAAAGCATGAAGCCAGAAGGGAGTTCCACAAGCAGGAAGTACGAGTAAAAACTGCTGGCATAGAACTTACGGTTACATCTAACCAACTCAACTGTAAATTGGAGAGACCTCATCGCCAGTCTAGTACTGTGTTTAAATTCATAAAGTCTAGGTACCATAGCAAAGAGCTCATCTGAACAGTTGCCATCGAAGCATTCATAGAAAAAGGTACAGGGAGTTAACTTTACGGTGGTGAGAAAGTGACTGAAGCAAAGCCACCAGATCAGGACCAATAATATTGCTGATTCTTTGGATTTTATCAAGGATCTCTAGATATATAGGATCACAAGACCATATGTGGCAGCAATATCCGTAGCATGGATGAATGGTAAACTTATAGATATATAAGATAGATTCTAGAGAGAAACATTTTCTAGCATGACACAGTGAATAAACTTTCTTAGCAGCTGGTATAGCAATGGATTCAATATAGTCTTTCCACTTCATGTCCAGATATTCATGTAAAAATGTTTTATAAAATGCTAAATATCAGATAGTTAGGAATATGCTGATACAGATAGAGGCAAAGTCCTAGAAGTGGACAAAGATACTATCTCCTTGGGCGAGGCAAGCTTGCCACTCATAACTAGATGGGGTCTCTGCCCACTTTGTTTTACCCAAGAAATATGTATTTTCGACAAGATCTTCTTCCTTATCACATGTATTTAATTCTTGTGTCCATGCCTTATACAGTGAGATTTTCAGACCAAAATTTAGCCAATATCTCTCAGACTACAGTTTTATCTCTTCTCTTACATATGTAATAACATTGTTTTTTAATAACGCAATTATTCTATGTAATACTTATTTTATAATAATCATATGAGAAAATAATATTATAAAAGTTATTATAAATAATACTAGAATAATTTAAATCAATAATAGAGAACAGATTAATATGAAGATCAATATCCACTTCCATAGATCCAAAGAAAATCAGAAATTATGCATAATAGATGCCACAAATTTCTCAAGGCAAACAAAACCCATTAATTTATGATTTGGACTTGGAATATCAATGATCAGAGATCAATTCATCAATATGACTGCATTAAAATTATCTTATTAAAAATCAATCAGTTTTTTAAAGGAAAAAAAAAATGAATCCACTAAGGATGAATTATTGAATGTTGAGCAAAAGTTAAAATCCAAATCTATTTGTGTTGATTTTATCAATTTCTTTCTCAGAAAAACAAATTTTGGAGTAAAAAAACAAATTTAACAGATAATTGATTTTTTTATTTTCTTATTTTAATAAAATTGATTTTTATCCATGTATCAAGGCAACAATTATTCAAAGCAAACAAAAGTTTAATAAGATAAGAATTAAAAAAAATACTGTGAAAAAAAAAGAATAAGGACCTCCATTTTGTCATTGGATCCACAAAAATTATGCATAAAAAGTCCAAAGTACTTAACTGATGATATCAGTAGAAACAATTGGGAGACAAAAAGAGACAGAAAAGAAAAATGCACGAGAATAGTGGAGAGAATAAAACACAAGAGAGTAAAGAGTAAGAAAAATTGAGAAAACACCAAGAGAATAAAATGTAGTATATGTTTATGCAAAAGAAATACTGCATTTAATTAGGTTGGTCAATTTTATGACATGTCAACATGTTAAAGAAATAATTAAAAAAAGACTGGTTTCAACATGTAAATATTGAAATCAGTCTTTTTAAATTCATTTTAGTATTTGTTTTAGCTTTAAGAGTCCTATAAGTTATATTTAAACTCTTAAAGATCATAATGAATTCATAGTTTCTATGCTAACTTTTCTGTATTAATTACCATTAAGAACATTGCCATAAATGTTTTTAATGATTTATTTGAACATAATACTAATTATTTCCAGATAAATATCTTGCCAGATACTCCTGTTAGAGGATTGAGTCACTTCCTTTATAAAGGATAGCAGGTTATTCACAATGATGTTTTTAAATAGGTCCCTCATGTTTATATATATATATATATATATATATATATATATATATATATATATATTAGATGTTCCATATGTTCGTTATATATGCTAGTACTTTCAAATATATAATACCAACAAGAACAAGATCAAATTCAGTCAGGAAGTGTTTCACCATATATAATGTCTAACATGCTGTACATTCCAATTGCTCACCACTCCCCATGCCAAACATTGAGACTCAATCTGTACGTGTAGGACTGGTTCATGCTAGGTTGGAGCTGGGAGGTTGAAGCTTGATTGGGGACCCCAAGCATTGCTTTTTGACCTTCACTATATTATCAGCATTTTCTTTTTTTCTACCTACATTTATCTACATTACAAATTGAACTAAGCCCAACTGACTATTAATAGATTTGTGGGGGATGACCCATATCATAGATTTGGGGGGTTGGGCACAAGACTCTTGCACTGGCCCTGTGTACATGTTTAAAGGCACTAATTTTCTTCTCATGATTAACTTCAAGATGATTTTACTAACTGGAAAGATTTCACTTGCAATCACCTTTGACGGGAGCCAATCAGTCACTCCTGAAGTAGAATTTAGTGATTTTAAACTTGGAATTGTCTTTTCAGTTTGTAATGCGTTTTCTGGTTAAAAATGAATTTTAGGCAAAAGTCACAAAGATTCTAAATGAAAAACAAGATATTCATATTTGATGTTTATGGATAATGTATTAAATAACAAGCATTTGTAAAGCATAAAAACTTGGTTTGTCTTGAAGAAAGATTTTTCTATATTTCAGCGAATTTAAGTGTTATTAATCGCACCTCTACTGCCCAGAGATCAGTGCTGAAGTTCAAAGTAAAAGCAAAATTCCAATGCTTATGCATCATGGGTGCACTTCCCAAAACCTACACAACCAGAACCTGGCAGCTGATCTCTCCACTGGCCTCTCGCAGTTCAAGACTGGCTTTTATCATTCAATCTCTCCAAAACAAATCTAGTAGCAGTTCATCATCACAAAGCAGACCCCAAATTTACTCCAGTCTTGGTGAGTAGTTATACTCTCAATGAAGCTTCTTGCCTCAAGTATCTATTGAGACTAATGCTCACTTCAGACCACAAATAAAATTCATATTCATACCATCATTAAAGATAGTGGGGAAAATGGTCAGTTCCTTGTCAGTCAGTTACATGCCATATGTGATACATGCTTGGGCGATCATGTATCTTTTGATACATGACTGATGAGTCAGATTTTTTTCCGCAGCAGGTTGCTATTTCTTTCTGTGGTAGACTGGTTGCCAACCAAGGTTAAAGAACCCAGTCTGTCCTGCTATTCAACCCATAGCTGGAGGGAGAAGAAATGGAATCATAGCTTTCCCAAGTGTATTTGGGCATAAGTGAATCTAACAAACTTGACTTGAATTTGAACTTGGCTCTCCAAGTTCTCACTCTGAGTCGATATCCATTACACCACAGTGCACATCCTTGTAATACTCCAAAATAATACCAGACTCCTACTACCCTGCTCTATTTCTTCAAGTGTCAAATTAGACAAAAAATAAATCATTGCTACTATTGCCCAGCTTTGATAGAGTTCACATGCATTTGTATGGACTTGTGGGTGATGAATTATTTTCCATTATGCAATTCCTTTCCCACAAATAAAACATTGCTAGTTCGCCACTGCTCTAGCACTATTTCCATGGCAAATGGAAAGACAAGCTATATTCCTTAGTTCTACAAGTTCAGACCTTCACAGCTAGGATCTGCCATATAGACAGAGTTGATTCATCCTCATTCCCTTCATATTCCATTGGTAAGGATGAAGTCCCACTCAGACAGCTTCTTTTCCAGAACTGTAACATTGTGGAACAGACTCCAAAGATGCTTCCCTGATCACTACAATCCCAACCTCTTTAAGTCTAGACCAAATCATTACCTTCTCACTTCCTCTCTTTACAACAAACTTATTCTGTAACACTCTGTAAGGAGTGGCTCTTAGGCCTTGTTTTGTGTGAACAATTGTATTAAAAAAAAGTCCTTCTCCACTCTAGAGTTTGACAGAAACTTTCTTACCAGAATCTGATCTTGAACTTTAATATGCTAAGCTTTTGAGTACTTTTACTGTGGTGCAATTGTTAACAAAGTCTACCAAACTATTTAAACTGGGAAGTCATCATTGGGAACTCCATGTTTACAAATTAAGCTCTTAGTAAAAACTATTATTGTTTTTTTTTGTTTTTTTTTTAAGTTTCATAGAAATTATCAGTTGAACTTTTCAATTATTACAAGCAATATTGTTTTAGTTGCAAGTAAGTTTATTATTTTCCTCACTTTTCTTTCTTCATGTGGCAGTGTAAGAAGATCTTGACAGAGAAGAAAAGATGAGCTCTTCAGATCAGAATAATGCTATAGAAGACAAGCCTATAGATGATAGCAGGTGTGACTCAGACATGGAAGAAGATGAGGAGACCAAGATCTCTTATTATAAAGAACAGAACATAGACATCAAGAATGAAAGAGGTTGTAGAGAACAAATCAAAGGCATGACACCTATTCAGGGAGGTGTAGCAGATTGGCAAATAGGATTGTACCTATTTGCACATGTTAAGTAGAAGAGATATAAAGTGTATAGTTAAGCAAGAGACAGAGAGAAGTGGACTACTGATCATGTGTCATTGAGCGCAACACAATACAGCACTCCATAAATATTTAACTCTTTCAGAAGGAATAAAAGCTTTATCGGTTCCCAAGAAAATGAAAGTCTAAAAAGATGGTCACACGTGCCCAGATACTGTCATATTTTACAGAAATAAAAATTATTTTGCAATCAGTTTACTTCCTACGGTATAAAATTTCAAAATAGACAAATTGTTTTATACATGCTGGATTGGTGAGGCTCATAATTTTCCAGACAAGTTCAAGTTCCAGTATTATCTGTTGTAATCACTTTCATACAAATGTCTTTGAGAAAGGCATAAATCCATCTTCTCCCTTGGTTAAATAGTAAGATAGGTGATATTGTAGCAGCCAATTTCAAACAAAATACTTCAAAATAGTAGAAAAGGCAATGAGAAATTATTCCACTATCATTTCCAAGAAATCATTTTTAGTTCACAAATAAGGAAGAGGAAACTATGGAGAGCCATGATCATCTATGACCTGAAGGGATTTAAAAAAGGAGAGAAAACTCCAAAGAAACAAGGGAAAACATTGCAAGCCTGTTTGGTGTCTGAAAGAGTTGTATATTCACCAATGGTTGATGTTCAAGCCCAACTAAAAAGCTCCATTTTCAAATGCTGATTTTAAAGGCAAACAGGCCCTCCACACTTGAAAAATTGATGTAAAATAATTTTCCTTTTCATTAATTGGTCCACAATAATGGCTGCCTCTCATTATATATGGATGGCCACCAAATAGGCTTGGTGGAGAAAGTGTTTTCCCCTCAACCTGTGGAAACTCATTAATACCAGCAGGATTGTTTAAAGTCATTCATAACTTATGCAACAGTATAAAAATGCTCTGTACCAGACAGCCTTGATCCAGTGACAACAGCAATTCAAAATAACTGGGAAATCCCTGGTGGTATATGATTCTTAGAGTTAAGATGCTGGTGAAGTCATTAATGCCCAAATCATATCATAATGATATGGCCTGCCATTTCAAACATTACAAGGGGTTCCCAAGCAGTCCCCCATCTAAGGACTCATTTGGCTCAATGCTGCTTAACTTTGGTGATTGAATGGAAACTGCTGTCCTCAGTGTGATTCAATCATCTATACACTATACCATTTGATTTCATCTCCAAAAAATGAGGTTTTATTTCATTTAAACTTCTTTTTATAAGATAAATTTTTATTTATTCTCCATGGATTCATTAATAAAAGTAAATGTTATTTTCAGTATCTTTAAAGTATTTAATTCAGTTTTTATCTGCAACTGTAAATTGTTTTGGCTCAAGGTTCACTATCCTATTTTCATCAGTCAATTTCAGTGAAGAACAAAAATAAAAATACTTATTAATGGAGAAATACACAAGTTATTTACAAATTGAGACACACTTTAATTCAAACACTGAATGAAGAAATTTTTTTTTAAGAATAAAAAAAATATATATATATACCCACTGCTAAGGGAAATAACTCATTTATAACTATCAGTTTCTATCCATCAGAAACGATATTTTTGACCTTAGCATTGCATAATCATTTTACACACTTCATTTGAACTTCAGATTTTTTTTATTTCATTGTAGTAACTTGATCAATTTGCATATTTGATTTTATAAAGAAGTCGTGACAACAATTTTGTAATAAAATGCTGTCATTTTTCTAATAAAAACTTCAAATTTATCCTGATATTGAAGATTAAGGAGAATATTTTCCTTTTAAATTGGCCCTGGTTAATCCTAGTCTCCTAAATATTCACAAGATGTTAATTTGTAAAATGGATACCAAAAAAATAAAAAGTGTTAAGATTAACAAGATTTTACTCTCAACCACTCGGCCTTCAGTAAAGAAGGTCATCAACCTCATCATTATCCCTCCAAATCAATAAAACATTCTCAATAACTAATAATGACCTTTGATACATTAAATTAGAATGGTTCTTCTCAAATGTTAACAGCATAATTAAATTAACAGCAAAAGAATAAGGCATGTTCTTCTTGAAAAAATCTTATCATGATTGTCAAAAGTATTCATCAGGGAAAAATGTTGCCAATCCTTTTTACTAGATTTTAAACCAACTGATCTTTTTAAAAGCAACTCCAACCCTAATTACTTACAATTTAATTAGGAAAAAGTTGGTTTCATAAAAATATATATGAAAATGGAACATCAAGATTTTCCATCAAAAGTTAATTTCACAATTAAAAATAACGAAAAATTGATTAAATTTAATCAGATTGGTTGATTAGTTTCACATTAAGATATAAAGAAGATCAATATAAGCATAAACACAAAATCTCAAAGGCAAAAATTGCAATATGTCGTTTTATTTAGATAATCATTTATTCTCAGTAATTTTGTATGAAAAAAGGATGTACTAAGAGGATAAACAACTTAAACTATTACAAAGACAGTTTATATAATGATAAGAAAATGTTAAGATACGGATATTGTGTGGTTACTAAAATCTAGTCATAAAATTAAGCTTGATGTAGTCTCTATTATAACCCGCACTCCAACAAGAAAACTTGTGACTATTGTTATGAAATAAAATAAGACATATCTCGGCTGATTTGCAGGCAAATAAACTAACATACTCAAGAGCGAGAGTCGGATGTGAACGGGACAATGCCCCGTCACAAAATGACCATTATCGTCGTTTACGCATAGGCCCGACGCACGGTCGAAAAATAAAAAAAATATTTCAAAGTGCTTCTATTTTTCGACCAATAAAAATGCTTCCCTCCTAATTATACTCGCGTCGTGTTTCGAGCCCGTTAAGCCATAAAAAACGCCATACAAAGTGTCACACGGGGAAGTACAAAGCCGTCAACGGGAGGCCAGGTAAGAGATCTGTCACGGTCAGTCTAGACGGTCAGCAGCAGTCAGCAGGAGGATCGCCACGCCAACCAGTGGAAACTACTATGAGAGATCAACTCGGATTGGCAGCCTGCTTATGAACTATACCACAAGGTAGCTGTCCCAAAACCACACGTTCCTATTGAAATAAGTCGCGTAAATCTATTTCTGCTGTTGTCGTATTTCTGTCTTGCAACCATACGCTTGTCTATAACACTATCTTGGCAGCCATTTTGGACAAACAAAAAAAATGAGATTAATTTTAGTTTGGCTTTGTGTATCCACTCCTGAGACAAAAAAAAATTAAAAAGCCATAAAAATATTTTTTGACCAATCAGAAAATATCCACACAGTATCCCACCAACAGTTAATTTTCAAGTCATATTAGCACTACAGGGTGAGATGGGAAGATTGCCGCTATTTGATAATTTTGTGCATGCACATGATTTGTTTTTGATTTTGCCAAAATCAGTTGGGCATCAACTGTGAGAAAAAGAGGACCATGACACAATTCACTCTGCCAAAAATTTGGAAACTGCTTGGCCTTCACATGGGAAGCGCCAATATGAACATTCCAGAGTGTTTGAGTGTCGATCTGAGGACAGTGCGGATGATACAGAAAGAGTTGAACGAGTCTAATAGTCATTACAAAGATGCTTGGAGTGATCAGGAGTGATGGCAATGTTATGCCTCCATTCATCTTCTCACAGGGCCCCAAGACTCAACACAGAGGTCTACATCAAGTGCCTTGAGGAGGTAGTGCTGTCCTGGGTCAAGAGTGTGGCAACAGGACTCTGCACCATGTCACACAAGCAGGAGAACTCAGTCATTGCTGTCAGACAATTTCTGCAACCACATCACCCCTTACATCTGGCCACCTAACACCGCAGACTGCAACCTTCTTGATTATTATGGGTACAGTTGAGTGAGAGACCAACAAAACTCTTTGTAACACTAAAAATGAACTGAAGGCAAGGATTATGGCAGCATTCACCAACTTAAGGAGACTGTCCAGAAGAGTTGCAGATTACAAAATCGTCTGGAGGATGTGGTTGAAGCCTAAGGCTATTTTATGGAATAAATTTACTCTTTAGTATTTCAAGATATTTTTGTGTAATTTTTGTAAATATATCTGTTAAAATGAGATGTCAGTGTCATTTTTGCGTAATTCCGACGACAAATCATCGATTGTACCCTATATATATATATATATATATAAACAACCATCAATTCAACTCTAGGGCAAAAAAAACTCATCTGAGCTATCACAATCAGTCGCCTATCCCACATCCACTTTGGTCAGGCACTTGCCAAAGACAAATGCCCACAGGTGCACAGTGCTGACAATTGAAGACAGACACAGAGACATCAAGTGTCTGAGGCTAACAGCAGCAGCCTAGGCTACAACACAATGAAAACCTCTACTCCTACAATGTAACACAACTCTCATTTATCAGTGTATTTTTTGTCAAATGATTTTTGGGGGGAAATTACAATGCAACACCAACACATTTGGTAAAATCCTCAAAATGAAGTCTCAGCATTTTGGCATACTGCACAAAGCAAAAGGTAGAAACAAATCTTTTTTTACTTGAATAATGTTATCTCCACTGTTGTGTTATACCTCATTTCTTTCCTGTCAGCAGGAGTTATGTTACCTCAACAGACTTAAACATGGCTCTTTCATATTCATTGATACTGTAGCTCCATCAACAAGCTACAAATAAGACAGTTTGATTAGGTCAGTTGATTTTATTACTCATTACACAATATTAATAGTTAATCAGACTAGCCTCACTGTAACTCCATGCTAATGCACCTCAAAGTAAAATAGGGAAAGAAGTAGAGAAGAAGAAAAATAAAGAGACAAATTAATGAAAAACATGGTGTCCATCCCAAACATGAATTCCTCTCTATTGTAGAACTTTCACAAATACTGTTAAGGTTTCAACTGAGCTTTATAAAAAGTGAAAAGAAAATTGAGTAAAATGAAATTTTCTAACAGTGAACAGTTGATGGAAAGTGAAATTTGAAAAATGATACACATAATAGAATTATGAACAAAGATGTTACTAGAAGAGTCTAATGAAAAAAAAAAAAAAAAAACAATGAATAAATTTCTTTCTCATTTTACCCATGTTGAAATATCAAAATGCAACTTTTCTTTGATAATACAATGTTTCAATAGACAGAAATGAAACATTAAAAAAATCATTTATAATGAAAGTCACAACTATTGAATATTAAAATCACATTATTCCTTTGTTAATTTATATTATTATAGTGTGTGTGTGAGAGAGAGAGAGAGATATTATTTAGTAACGTGAAAGTTGAGGTCAACACCAAGAAGCAACCATTGGTTTCATGCTGAAATGAAATGTTCAGGCCATACACAAGAATTGTCCCTAATAGTTAAGCAGTTTAAACCATTAATATAGCATACATAAAATATATTTTCATCATTCGTACTATATAGTGATTTTTAAAGCATAGCTTAGATGTGGCACAAGGCTGAAAGTATGGGACACCCAGCAAGGATTGAACTCACTATTCAGTTGTAATTGATCCAGCGTGACAAGCTTGCTAAACATTACACCAAAGCCAAAAGTATGGGGCACTTAGTGAAGATCAAACTCACTTTTCAATCTTAACTGATCTAGCAAGACTAGCTTGCAGCATGCTGAGGTTCCCACATCAGTACTATATATATATATATATATATATATATATATATATATATATATATATATATATATATGTGTGTGTATATATATATATATATATATAAAGAAATGGATTTTTATTTATTAACTTGACTGATTTTTATTATTTAAATGTTATTTTTAGGAGATACTCATATTTGAGCAGATACTCCGTTTAGTCACTAATCAGTATATTTATTTTAATGTGTCTCGTTTGATTTTTTTTTAAGTATTTAATCATTCACTACAGATAAGTTTATCCTTTTATTTTATCAACTTTTTTTATTAAGTAATAACCTGCGGAGATTAGTTAAGATTGGGTATAATTGACTATGCATAGCAGGAGGCACACCAAACTTTATAGAATCAAGAAAATAGAGAAAAAGAATTCACTAAAAAGTCAGACAGAATCAACATATATACCTTGCAAATATCACTTAGTCCAACAAAGACAGTAGTAAATACTAATAAAAAAAAACTGTGTATAATCTAAATAAAAAAAAAACAACAAACTCCAAAATGGAGAATGGTAAACCCTTTATCAACTGAAAGACAGTAAAAAAATTAAAAAATTTAAAAAAATAATCAAGGATAGTGTCCTTGAAGTTAGTTGGCATATGCAATAAACTCGTTTCAACCAAAAACATGACTTTTTTTTGTAGGTAAAAAAAAAAAAAAAGAGAGAAGCTATAGTTGATCATTATTACTGAGTAGCGAGTTTGTCCTCACTGGGTGACCCATACAAAATTCATTAAATAACCCAAGAGTTGAAGTATCATGAAATCAATCAACTTAACAAACAAAAAAAAATAACTAAAACAAAAAATGGTTTGTGTTTCCCAAACAGAAACTACCATCATCTTATATGAACTGCAGGTCTTACCTTAAGAAGGCTGCACAATGGAGTGACTGAAATATGAATCAGTTTTCTGAACAATACTTAGAAATAAAATTACACAATGTACAAGAAAACTGGTCAAAACTCCTGATGAGAATACATCAGAATTTATTTTGACATTATTTTGACATTATTTTGACAATTTATTTTGACAGCAGAATTTATTTTGACATTCTTCTTTGTTAATTTTGATTACCAACTTTTTGTTTTTATCCTAAATTGGCTCTTATTACATGCATTTTCGGATAATCAAATGGCAATGTTTCTTGGAATTCTGTGAGAGAAAAAAAAAGACCAAAAAAAGCAAAACAAAAAACAAAAAAAACACAAACTTACCGTTGCAGGTGTCCATAAATTCTGAAGCACTGGAAGCACCAAACTCCAAGACAGGTTACCAACCAAGGAAACAATGAAGCCTAAAAATGATAACAAAACTCCTGAGATTTTTAGGATTGACATTAGGTTTGACAGTTGTTTTAATAAATTTTATTTCAGTTACTAATTGTAATAAACATACCAACAAGCCAAAAATGACTGACCTAACCTCTCCCCTGTTTGAAAAAGGCCAATTTTTTTCTTATTCTTCACCCCTTGATTTTGTAGGGACAGAACATTTGACATTCACAGGACAGCATCACAATTCTAACAAGCTAGTGTAAATGATTGTCAGGACAGGGATTAGAAGGTATAACAAAAACACAAACTTTAATAAGCACTACAGAGGACAGAAAGTTGTGGAGAGCTATGATTGACCACATCCTGAAGAGACATGGCACATAGAAGAATTGTAATAATATTCAAGTTTGGCACAAGGCAAAAAATGTGAGACATTGTAGGGTTCAAACACCCTAAAACTAATGTTCCACAATTAGGTTCCCTACAGATATTTACAAAATTTAGTATGGCACAAGACAAAAAAGAGTGAAGCCTTTAGAGAAGACTGAATTCACTACAGTAGCAATAGTCTGTGAGACTAATTTGCTAATCAGTTGTTCTTTGGCAAAGCATTTCACTTAATATTGGGATTATTACAAGTCAAAAACTAAGAGGAAATAAAAGCAATCAAACTCGCTGAAAGTTTGGACAAGGAAATTAACTAAGCAAACAAGTGTGTCAGATTTCATTGATTCTGGAATGTTACTAATATCTGATATAAATAGGAGAGTAATTTTTTAAAATATAAAAATATTGTTTATTCATTTCTGGACTATCAATTTCACAGTGGCTGAATTAAAGATCTGTGGTTTCAAGCCTTTGGAAATTTCAACTTCTTATGAAGGTATGGGGTATACTCCTCCCCTACTGAGTCAAGTGTTTATATATTGTCCAGTTATCCAATTGTTGTGTGTCTGTATATGCATCCTACGTTTAGCCATGTTCACTTTATATATACCAATGGAGCCACTGAAATCCTTCAAAGCCTCATTTTGCCTCATTTTATGAGTCAACACTTGGGGCTTCTAGATCATTTGACTTTCTGTGATGACATTGAACACAAAACTTACATTGGTATCTCTGAGGGTGATCTCTGTATATATATGTGGTCACCACAGGTCAACTCATCTTAGACCAAAGGTTCCTGAAGGACATTGAATTTAATGTGCTATTTCCTGGCATGAATTATGATAGATCAAATTCTGTGAATGTTTTAAATAAGTGTGCCCAGAACAAACAAAAATACATTTAGCATTCATCAAAAGATTTAATATATTTTTATTCCAAAATCCTGAATATATTTTGATATTTGCTACTCCAAAGATTCATGTAATTTGAATAAATTGATCAATCCATTTATCTGTCAAGTTATGTAGCATTTTTGTTGTCTCACTGGACATTTCACACATCTCACAAAAATCATTTCACTAAGAAACAAAAGACCTCATTTTCTATCAAGTTTTTCTTTAAGGAAACCATTTTACAACTCATGGTTTACTCACAACAAAATGACAGTTATATCAAACAGTGAAAAGAAAAAAATTTTAAAGTTTTGATTGTTTTCTTTTAATCCCAATTGTCCGTCTCCAATTTCTCGGCTGTTTCTTCAAGGGATGGATTAACAAAGGTTATACAAGAAGAGGATGTTTTTAAAATAACATTAAGAAAGAAAATTTATGATATGACCATTTACTTCAGTCTCGATAGTTTGATCAATTCAATAAAGTCAAACTGTTAGTTGATATCAAAAACAACTTTCAATCTGTTTAATGGGGAAAAGAATGACTTGTTAATTTTAACACCTCCAAAACAAAACTGCTCTTTGTTAATCGTCTGAGTGACCCCTTTCTGCCTTCCATCAGCATGGCTGATGCTAACCTCCAGGAGAGTGACTCATTATACCTTCTCGGGCTTACATTCTCAGCTGACATGAAGTGGAAAGACTATTGAATCCATTGTGAGGTCTGCTACTAAGTAAGTTGGTGTCATACTAGACAATTCTTTCTCTTGAGAATCTATCTTACATGTCTATAAGTCTATCATTCTTCCATGCTTTGAATATTGCTGCCACATGTCTGGTACTCCTACTATATATCTAGAGATTCTTGATAAAATCCAAAGAAGAATCAGCAATATTATTGTTCTGGACTTGACATCTTGGCTTCAGTCACTTTCCCACCATCATAATGTTGCCTCCCTGTGCCTTTTCTATAAATATTTTCATGATAATTGTTCAGATGAGCGCTTCGCTATGGTACCTAGACTTTATGAATTTAAGCACAGTATTAGATTAACAGCAAGGTCTCATCAATTCCCACTTGAAATGGCTAGATGTAACTAAGTTCTATGCTAACAGTTTCTTTCCTTGCACTTCTTGTTTGTGGACTCTCTTCCAGCTTCTTGCTTTCCAGCCAATTTTAATCTCCAAAAATTTAAATGCAATCGTTATCTACTGTCTTCCTGATTACTCTATTGTTCTCGTTTCTTACCACACCCAGTAACCCTTCGTGTTTTAGTGGCTTAACTGCCTTGCATGGGGTAATTCGATTAAAAAAATATTCAGAGACAAGTCTTAGAGACAGTCTAAATTGCATGGAGCAATGGTTAGAAAGATAATTGAACAAACCAATTTAGCAAAGATGAGTGGTAGGCTTGATGGAGCATATACAAGGAGACTCAGGTCCATACTGTATCATGGAAAGGACACAAAACAAAAGGTGCTATGGAAAACTGAAGTGTGTGTCAGAATCACTATGAATTAAAAGACTGATCCATTAGGCATATTTGGGAGAGGGAAAGAATCATTAAATAGAGCACTCTTGGAGGAGCGTAATCACAGAAAAATGAAGAGAAGAAGACCAACTAAAAATATGTGGATCAATTAAGAAACAATACTGGTTTGAGAGGGTAAAGAACTAATGAAGATTATGGAAGACAGAATGGAAGGAACTTGTCAATGGTGATCAAGTTTGCTTAAAATAAAAGTAGTAAGTTTCATCCCCACCCACACCCACACCACAGCCTAGTAAAACCGAGTGGCATTCAGTACATAAATTGGGTCTATCAGCTTAAAGACAACAAAGATGAAGATAATCTAAATAATTTGTTGAATTAGAATATTAGACTCGATACATGGAAAGCAGTAGGATGCATCGACCAAAATAGTGTGAGGGCAACAAGGAGAGGGATAGCAGTTCAAATAATTCATGGAATAATGACAAAGGTTCAACTTCGAAGGCTGAAGAACACATAAGCCAAAATGAGGTAAAAAAAACAAAACAATAAAGATGGGGATAGTAGTCCAAATAACTCAGGAAATAATGACAATGCTTCATCTTTGAAGTTCAGATAACATTTTGAAGACTTGAGAACACAGCAGTAAAAATGGCATAAAAACAACAAAGATGTGGATAAGAGTCCCAACAATAATAGAGTTCTGCTGCCATATGTGGGCAGGAGCTGCCTTGTCTTCACTTTCCAGTCTTGATAGAGTCCAAAAACATCTCCGCATCCTTGTGGGTGATGAATTATTTTCCACCCTACAACAGACAAAAGAATCACAGGTCTTTCTGCACTATTTCTGGAAAGTGTTCAGACAAAATACATTGCTGAGTTCTAGCCTTCACAGCTAATACCCTCCATGCCATGCACATTGTAGTGAACAAACCTCATTCCTTCTTATTCCATTGGTGAGATTTAAGTTCAACTCCAGCAGTTTCTTCTCATGAATGACCATTTTGCGAAACTGACACTCAAGAGGATACTTCCCCAATCATAATCTGTTCAAGTCTAGGATTAACTGATATCTTCTCCATATATCCTCATAAACTGTGCCTCTTACTCTGTAACCCTCTACCTCGAGTGGCTCTTGGGCCTTGTGGACATTATCCCCCCCCCCAAAAAAAGTACATGGAATAAAGATAAATCTCCAAATTTCAGAATGTTCACCACACTTTATTGCTTTTAAAAATTCTACTCTTGATTCTTGAACAATTCAAGAACAGAATTAAAGTGAAGAATACAGGTTAGCCACTAATTGTAAATAACTGCAAAAGCTATGTTTTTAGAAAAAGGAACAATCTAACATAAATTGTTGTATCTGTAATTGTTTCATTTCTCAAGAGGTCTGGTCTCAATAGCAAAAAGTGTTCACATGTGCAAACATAGTCAACAAAAAGTCTTATTCCACAGTATGATTTTATTTATCGCTTGATATCACTGGTAGAATTTGTTAAATAAATAAATCCAAAATTTTCATTTATTCTTGTGTTTAAAAATATAATACATATAGTGACATTGCAAATTTTAGCATTAGGGAAAAATAGATCAACCACTAATTGCCACCGTTATGAATACATATGATGGAATCATCCATATTTACTACTCACCCCTGAATTAAAATACACTCTTCTACCAAACCAGTTTTAGCCAATCAGCACTTCATGTTTTAAATCTGTACTTTTCATTGGTTGAGACAACACAAAATGTGTAGCAATTGTCTAAAATCTACTTTTCCGCTTAACGCTCTGGAGCCGATTTTAGACTCAAGAAATAAATAAATAGGATCGTTCGATCCAGTTCAAGCAGTCAGCCACACAACCTCCGAGAGATGCTGAACGAATCCACGCGTGTCATTACACTGACCTAAAGAACCTTTCACGCGTCAACTTGCTGACTCAGTAATCATCATTTCTCTCTCAAACTCTATCTACAAATTTCTAAGAAAAGTGATAATATACGCCACCAAAATAGAAATTGTAATCAGCAACCAGATAAATTCAAACCAGTCAAAGGTTAATAACTTCTGAAGACTTAAGACATTTATTTCCTATTTTAATCATGCACACAAACTAACATTTATTTCTACATAAGTGAAATTTTTCATTCTACACAATTTAATCTGTTTGAATACATGAACAAACTTGAACTGTGAATTATTAATACATCAAATCAATACATGGTCATATGTTGCATTATTCAATCACAAGTTCACTATATGTATATAAATTGTAGATAAATGTCTATTATTATTATTGAAACCTAAAATACCGTTGTTTCTTATTGAATTTCCTTTCAATTGATTCGTTTTGAATGCTCACCTTTTTATATTTGTTGTGGATTAATATTGTCGAACACACCCATTATCTAGCCTTCTTACCATTTTAACCTTCTGATAAATCAAACTCATACAATCTCCAACACATACTAACTGCAAAATACCCACTGACATAGTCACTACACTACCACTCTCTTACATGCATTATTCCCTACTATAACTAATGAAATATTTTTGACAACATAGAACAAATTTGATGAGCCAAAATTTGATTGAGCAAGATTTGATACCCATTTTCAATGTCATGCATTAAAAAAGGAATTGTTATTGGTCAGGAATTGTCTGTCAAAATTACCACTAGGTGGCACTGTTTCAGGATTATATAACCCTCCTTTCTCTTTTTTGCTCTGGGGACACAAAAACAACAGGACTTATCTCTGTTAGATTTCTTTCAGTCAGCTGCATGGTGCATTACACACACACACAATTATCTAACAGCAAAGCCTACAAATGTTTTCCTTTTTCAGCTACCTATGTACACACTAGTATATTTTCTTTATTCCTGGGCTGTTATTCTTTATATAAATATGTATAAAAATCCTCCAAGTGTTGAATTCATTTACTTTGAAAGTCTTCACCCTTATCAGCAACAAGGCCCAACTACCTACATAGATTAGTTTCACTTATTTTGGCAGGTTTAATTGATTAAGAAAATTTCCTATTAAGTATTTTTGTAGACTGTTTATTCTAATAAACTTTTTAAAGAAAAAAATGTTTTTTTTTAATCATTTGACTTTTTGAAATGGAACTATAGAAGCTGACAGGCTAAAATATTGTGGAGCCCAGGCTGCACAATATTTTTCCTCGTCAGTTCATTCATCTATCAATAATGCCAGAAATTTTTTTTTTTTTTCATTCATAATATTTGCCCTTTCAAGCAATTTTACAAAAGACTTCAAATCATTCCCAGGTTAAATCACTACTTTTTTCAAAACATTTCAAGCAGTTTTAAAGAAAGATAATCAAGCGAGAAATTTAATCGAGGGGAGGTAACTCTGAAATTACATTTTTCACAATAGAATCATCCTAACATTTAATTCCAATTACAAGTTTGAGATATTTTTTTTCTTTCTTTTCATATAGCATTCCCAAACAACAAAGGACAAAGCAAATCTCAGTGGCAATCATTTCATCTAATTTGGGAAGGAGCTATGTTCTCTTGTTAAGGGAAAATTTATGCAATGGTTTTATTGCAGTTTTACTATTTGCTTTCTTCATTAAATTACTTAAAATTCAATTTTAGCAATTAAATACCAACTGGGATGATGTATAGTCATCTGATTTAAAAATGATTAGGCTGTCCATTTTCAAACCAAATAACCAGTGCCAGTGAAAATATATAATAATATTTTTTTCCAACATTAGTATATATTAGTAAGAAATGTCAACTTAGTACTTAAAATAAAACAAACATTTTTTATTAATTTTCTGCTCTCTTGTACAATCAAAGTTTTTTTTTAATCTCAGAAACAATTTTCACATGCTTAAAGGCGCCTTAAGTTAGATTTATTTTATCCGATTTTAATTATTAAACATTATATTATGGTCTCTATTTTAAAATTTGTTTTATCTTGGTGTGCTATGAGAAATCTTGTTGCATATATATATATATATATATATATATATATATATATATAAATATAAAAGTGGACATGGAAGTCAGCACTTAGAGGTGACAGTCTGTTTCATGCTAGTGCAATCGTCAGGCGATTGCACTAGCATGAAACAGACTGTCGCCTCTAAGTGCTGACTTCCATGTCCACTTTTATATTTACACACGCTCTATCTCTGATATTGAGCACTTTATCGCATAAATATAGCACACTTTAAGACTATATTTCTTCATATATATATATATATATATATATAAATAAATAAATATACACACACATACATACACACATACATATATCCGTGTGTGTTTGTGTGTACCTGATGTGCATTATATTTTTCTAATGGATGAGTAGACAATGTCTAATGATGTGGTCATATGCTGCTGTGAGTTTGACAAAGCAGGTATACAGTTTCCTATTTTTGAACGAGTTCAATACCTGGCTACTTCAGTGGTGAACAAAAACTTGGAGAGTTGAGTTAAAGAGAGATAACCGAGACAGCCGGAAGAGTCATGGCATGTGGAACTAGAACAATTTACCCTAGTAGGTGAAATAAAGTGTTCAGTTTGAAATTCCAATCACCTGGAGGCCAGAGCATACAACAGCCAAAACATTGTGAATATAGCAACAGAGATGAGGACAACAGTCCGAACAATGTAAATAGCATAAATAATTGCTTGGTATATTCCCTTCCATTTTTTACTCTTTTGTTTTTTTGTGGGGTGGGTATCAATCTTTTCCACTCTGGATTGTTGTCCCCTGGGCGTATCTTTTTTTTTTGTAATGCCCGTTTGTAAGAGAGACTTTGTAAATCACAGATACAATAATAGTAACGCCTCCCAACAATACTCGGTCAGATGCCGCTAATTCCCATATATATATTTTTCCTTTACTCATCACACGATCTAATTATTTCAAGATGAGTTTGCGACTGTGCTTGCTCTCTGGCGAGCTGTGTTCAAACCCAAATGTTGGCAGCAATACTTTATTTCTATATGATACTTTTTCCTTCTTGGTATTTTTGGAACGGTCCCACATGCTTCAACTAATGAAGGTATGTTATTTGATTTTTTTTTCTTTTTAAAATATTGGGGGGGGGGGGTTACGGAATTGCATTAAGCTTTTTCCATTTATTATTAGTAAATATAGTTTTTTTTTGTTTTTTTTAATAATATGATTACCTAACCATAATAAATTAAAGAATTTTAAAAGATTTAAAACTTTATAAAATTATTCTAATAAAAATTTAAAGAATGAAAACAATTCTTGTAAAAACTAATTCATCTAAAATTTTTTTCATGAAAAAGAATGGAATCCTTATGATATCACATTCATAAAAGCCATTAAAAGCTTTTCTAATTAAATAATGCCTCAGTTTCATTCCATTTTTTTTATTTTACAATAAATGTATGCATGAATTTTTATATTTTTTGTGTAGGTATAAACATGCCCATTTTTGTAAATATGGACCTCTATACATGACATTATCACAAAATAAGAGCAGTAACTATAGTAAAATTTTTAATTTATTGGTAATTTTCACACATTTCTTCAACAATTGTCTTTCTAAGTAAGACTATAAAGCCAAAGTACCTAAAATTCAATAAAATATTAGATTACTTAGAATCTTTTTTTAATTTTTAAGCTTACAGAGTAGTTAAAAAAAACTATATGAAAAAGGTATTCATGCATACATCAAGTAATTTTTACAGTTATGTGTCCTTTACTTAAAAATGACAAACATTAAGCTATCAATGAACCTCATAAAAATATCTGTGTTAAAAATGTTTTTCTGCAATATTTTAAATGAAAAGAAAATAAGATTTGTTTTACTTCAGAATAATTAAACTTTACATCAGTTAATCTTCCTCAAATAAAGTTTCAGAAAATATTTTATTTTTGAAAGATTTTTTAATAAAGAGAATTTTGTGTTAACAGATTTGTCAATATGACCAATTTTAGCAATTTTAAAACAAAAAAAAATTATTCCAATCAATTTAAATTCAGTTTGAAATTCAGAAAAGTATTTTGTTCAGTGGAAATATTAAATGTAATCTATTAGCTTGGAATTAGAACTAAAATAAAAGCATCAAAAAGATCATTTTTTTAAAATGCATTTTAAACCTAAGGTATCACTTTGCGGGGGGGGGGACTTATAATTATTTATCTTAAATTAAGAATAAACGGTTTTCTTTAACAACTTTGACATAACTTCGTTTTTTGGTTTTTTTTAATCCAGTACATAAGTATTTTTTTTTTCATTTGGGATGCTAGGCGGCATTTATTTTTCTACCTAGTTTAAATTTTAACAACAATCTTTATATAAAAAGTATGTACCTCCACAGATTCGCTAAAAATTGAAAAATACCATAATGACAACAATGTCCTAAACATAATAAAATCAGTTTTCTCTTCAAAATCTTTTTTATTATTAAGAGGAAAGACAAACTAACTTTTTGATCCTTTTTAGAATGTTTGAAATTTTAGTTAAAAATTGTTTTTCTTGTGCCAACAGGGAACCAAAGATTAATATAGGAAATTTTAGAGTCTTTTTGCAGTGAAAAACAAATTGATTTGGAAATTCTCGCAAAAATCAAATGTTTTGATTTTAATGAAACTCTCAGAAGTTATTCACAAATGAAATTACTTTAGAATTTTTTCTTTTTTTTTTTTTGACAGTCTCAGTAAAAAAAATCTTTTTTCTTACATCTTTTATCCCCCACTTATTTAATTTTTATGAAACTGAGAAAAATTTGTAGTAAATTTAATGTTTATATTAGTTAAAAGCAAAACTTATGGGAGAATTTAATTTCTTTATGTAAAAAAGCCAGTTATCCGAAATCTGCATCGAATTCGTAAAATTAAAAAAAATGAATTGCTTATATATAATGCACAAGAAAAAAAATTTTAAGGAATAAATTCTTTTACAAATACTGTTTTCATTTTTTTTTTTTTTTTCATTATAATTTATAAAGTTTCAAATCTGAAAATTTTGTCTTTGCAGTGGTGGAAATCAGTAACCCAGAGGATAGAAACTTATTGTTGTTAATGTTGTGGGGGTTAATTCCTTCTCCGCCTCGGCAAACGTAGATTCAAGGGTCAAACAAAAGATGACATTGAGTAGGGGCGTAAGTATACACACACACATTCTATCTCTTAGTAAGGTAACAGGGAGTAATAGAGGTAAAATTAGAAGCGAAATGGACATTTGGTAGTGGCCGTCATGTCTCCCAAGCATGTCTGTTGATATCAAAAGCTGATCTGTAGCGAGTCTATTTGTATTTGGGTATATATAGTTTTTAGTTGGCTCAAAATTAAAGTTTTGGTTTTTGAGCGGTGGTGGCTCCGACTGGTCATAATATATTATTTTGTTTTGGTTGAAGTATGTGTATGCGTGGAGCGGATGAGCAGGAAACGTATTTACGCAGTTTGCTTTCGGTCACTGAGGAGTCAACATCCGGTTTGTGTAGAAAATGTAAGAGCCACGACAAGGTGAGGCGGTAATTAAACTATATTTACTAATAAATGGAAAAAGCTTATTATCACTTTAACGAACCATAATATTTTAAGATGAATTTTTATTTTTTTTGTATGTATATAAATTTTATACACATTTATGCTATAAACGTGCCAATTTTTTTTCCTTGTAAATATGGACATTATCAGAAAATAAGAACGATAACTATCGTAAATTTAAGGCCAAAGTACCTAAAATTCATAAAAACATTAGATTAGAATATTTTCCTAATTTTTTTAAGATTACTGGTAGTTAAAAATTACATGAAGGCGCTCACATACCCAAGTAATTTTACCGTAGAAAAAAATTAAATAATCTTCTGTTTGTCAGTCAAACTGTCAACACCTTAAATAAACAGATGTTATAAAAATTCATTTATGTGATATTTTAAACTGAAAGTAAGTATGCATCAAATCAGATTATAATTCTACTTTAAATCAATTCTACTTTCATCAAATAAAGTTTCAGAAAAGTATTTTATTTTTGAATACAGAAAAAGTATTTTGTTTATTGGAAATATTAAATTTAATCTATAAGCTTGAAATTAAGACTAAAATAAAAGCTTCAAGTAAAATTTTTCATTTCAAAAAAATTTAAAACATAGGTATCGGGTTTCTTTTGAGGTACCTACTTTGCTAGATGTCCGTATTTTTTTTTTTTTTTTTTTTTAATCGGCACGTTTATACACACAAAAAAGAATTGTTTCTTTTTTAAACGCTGGCGGTTGATAAATTGTAGTACGTTTTGCTATTTATGGTTAGTAAATGTAATCTTTTACTTAATAACAATATCACCTAATCGGTGCATATTAGTTAAAAAGATTTAACACTTATTAAAATTTATAAAATGAAAGTAAGTGAGGATTAACAGATGTTAAAAAAAACACATCACCACCAATTCAAAAAATCGATTCAGTTCCTTTCTGAATAACTCCTGAAAGTTTCATTATAATTCGACAATTATTTCATTTTGGCATGAATTTCCAAATCAATGTTTTTCATCGAAAAAATCTATACTAATCTTTGGTCCCCACGCTGACGTAAGAAAAGATAAGATTTTAAAAACTAAGATTTCGAACGTTCTCAAAAGGATCAAAAATATAATTATCAAAAAAATCTTTTGGTCTTTCCTCTGAATAAAGATTTTGACGGTGTTATAGACAAGCGTATGGTTGCAAGACAGAAATACGACAACAGCAGAAATAGATTTACGTGATTTATTTCAATAGGAACGTGTGGTTTTGGGACACTACCTTGTGGTATAGTTCATAAGTCGGCTGCCGATCCGGGTTGATCTCTCATAGTAGTTCCCACTGGTTGGCGTGGCGTTCCTGCTGCTGACCTCCCAGACTGACCGTGACAGATCTCTTCCCCGGCCTCTCTTTGACTGCTTTGTACTTCCCCCGTGTGACACTTTTTATGGCGTTTTTTTATGGCTTAACGGGCTCGAAAAACAACGCGAGTATAATTAGGAGGGAAGCATTTTTATTGGTCGAAAAATAGAAGCACTTTGAAATATTTTTTTTATTTTTCGACCGTGCGTCGGGCCTATGCGTAAACGACGATAATGGTCATTTTGTGACGGGGCCTTGTCCCGTTCACATCCGACTCTCGCTCTTGAGTATGTTAGTTTATTTGCCTGCAAATCAGCCGAGATATGTCTTATTTTATTTCATAACAACGGGATGTTTTTTCATCATGGTATGCTCATGCGAATCAGTGAGTGTACCGGGACGCACCATTGCTCGGTGATTGGCAAATTTATTGCCGGGACTGGGAGTGAATTGCAAACGAAATATTCCACTTTCAATCTTTTTATTTAAAAAATAAATGTAAAAATCTCGCATAAATAACTAACTCAATTTAACCAAACTTATTTATATGTGGTGAAAAATTAAGACAAAGTTAGGTAGAGTAAGCCAAGTTTTAACACATTTATCGGCGAAAATGTCGAGAAATCAATTCAAAAATGGTGAGAGGACCTAAAATTACCTCCTTTTTATTTACCTTAATATCCTTTTATTGACCGTAATATCCTTTTTGTGACTGTCCGCAGATACTTATTAGATTAACGGCACGCCATGAATTATTTTTGCGACGGCGCTCAGTATTTCTTCGATCATGCGCAGTGCGGACAGAAACGCATGCCGGACAAAATGTGAAATGTGTTAAAGAAAGTGTAGTTTAATTTTTTTAATGTTTTTCCCTCGGTTGAGGTCAAATTGAAAACTAATCAATGTTTTAAGATGTATTCTTGGGATGGTAAACCTGGCGTTTCTTTGTAAAATGATAATAATGCTAACTTTTTTCCTCGCCTCAATTGGTAGCTCATAGTATTTAAATGAATAAAAGATTTAGACATAATGATCTTATTGTAACATGCTTTATATTCCCATATACAGGGTTTTGATGAGGAAAAGATTCACGAGTTTTATGGCACAAATTTGGTTGTCGTTAGCCATGGCAAAAGCTTTGTAGAGTGTTTTTTATTACCTTCGCTGCAATAATATTATTGTATACTACGCCGAGAAACTCAATGGATTTCTTTGAAGTTTATTACGGAAAACCATGCACTCCCGGTGAGAATATAGGGAAAAAATAAAATGCTTTATTGCAACGTATATATGTACTCGGTTGTTAAGTTAGGATAAATTCTGAGGCAAAGCAAACGGTTTTATTGGATGCTTTCCATCAACCTTCATCTTCGTTTCATTGCCGAACATGGCTGTATGATGAAACTAAATATGCAGTATTAACTAAGAAAGATGTAAGTTGTTTAAATCTGTTTGCAAATTGCGATAAACCACAAATTTTTGATGATCAACGCGTACAAATGGCGAAGAAGATGGGCGCTAAAGCTTTTTTAGAACAAAGACGGATCTTTTCAAAGTTATAAAAGATGGAGAAGTTATTGAGAGCCGACGAGTCGAAAAAGCAATGAGAAGCGAAACAAACACAAAACATGTAAGTGTCAATTGCAGCTTGTCGGAGTTATCTCCTCCTCATTTCCTTAATCCTTCAACAGGGGTCGCTCTCCCACGAGTATAAATACTCGTTGACCTTTCGCCACTCTTTCTTTTCTGACTTACGCCTCGGGCGGCCATCTCGCGTGGAGATGAGGTAAAAATTGCTTTTTCTTGAGGTGTATAAAAAAAAAAAACTTTCTCTTTTTCACTTAGGCCAATATGTGACATCTCACATATACAGCGTTTCCTATATTCTGGGAACACGCTAATGACAATACACGTACGTACGGACACTCAACACAAAACACACACATAACTTCTCCATACAAACAATATGTAACTTTTCATGTCTTCGTGCATTAATATATTTGTTTACCCATAATATATATTTGTTTGCATATATGTATCGGTCTTGTTTGTTTTCTTTGGACTTCATTATAGTCCAACATTCCTATGTAGCTGGACCGACTAGCAGGAAATCTTAGCCCAAAGATATCTCTTCACACCTTCACACTACGGTCCTCTACATAATGGTGACTTACCGACGTGATTTCAACTCCTGCTAACACACACAGGACGATATATATGTACAAACAAATTCGTATACAGACCTTCCAAATGAACTAAAAGCATTAATCTTTTATGCAAACAAGATACATAAATAAACAAATTTGTTTATTCTGCATGAATGTCATTAAATGTACGATATTCTATTTTTCTACAAACATTCCTTATAGAGTTGTCTTTTCTTGAAATTTGCGTTGTATTTTGTGGACAGTGTGTCCCGCATTAAATTCTCCTTTTAATACGGGTATGCTGTACTCCACAAGCTTCACGAATTACTGGCTTCAAAGGTATCTACAGGATCGGTCTACGATTCAGAGTAATTGGTTATTGTACGCTATTACAAATAATGCAGTGTATTTTTTTTTCTGTTTATTGTTTTCAACAACCCCAGTCAACCAAAGCACGGATTTCGAAATTTCTAAAATAGAAAAAATGCAACGAAGAGATACCAGAACATGAACAGGGCGCTCATCCCCGTGCGTCATTTCTTGAATGGAAAGACTTTGAGAGACGCATATCAAAAGGGTCTACGACTGACAGAGTAATAACAGAAGCAATTGTGGAAGGATCTGCTCATTCGTTTTGTGGATTGTATCAAGTTTTTGGCGACTCAACACCTGGCATTTCGTGGACACCGAGAAGTCATTGCATCAAATAATAAGCCCGATAATTTTCTTGCACTCGTTAAGCTACTAAGCAAGTAGGACTCTCTGTTGCAGTGTCACTTGGATTATGTCAAGTCGCATCCACATTCTGCAATATTTTTGTCTGGCAAGACACACAGTGAAATCTTTGCGCTACTGGGCAACAAAGTACATCAACTCTATCCAACAGAGATAGAAAAGAAGTAGATACTACGAGTTTATGTTCGACACTAGCTCAAAATTGGAACGAGACAGACTTGATTTGAACTACTGTCGTGGACAGAGGTATGACAATGCTACAACAATGACTGGGAAAATGTCAGATGTCCAGAAACAAATATCACAAAAAACCCCGAATGTAATCTTTGTAAATTCTGACAACCATTCTTTAAACTTTGTAGGATTGCTTGCAGCATAAGAACACGTGTTTGCTATCTCATTTTTGGAGTTCTTGATTCATTGCGCAATTTATTTCTCCAGCTCAACAATCCGGTGGTAAAAATTTCAGGTGACAGTAGGCACGACTGTAAAGCTGCCTCCTGATACAGGATGGAATACTGGGCGTGACGTTGTTCACGTTGTAAAAATTTAGTTAGATGATAGCTAAAGTGTTGGAGGATATAGCAAGTTACACTTCAGTATCAGTCGACACAAGAAGCAACACCAGCTGCTTGCTATACAACATGCACACTTTCAGCTTTCTATGCTGCTGTTCAGGGACGACGTCTGAACTTTCATCGACCAAGTACAGAAAAGACTTCAGTGCCTTAGAATAAACTGCAATGAAGCTTGAGTTGACATTCAAAGTCTGCAACAATCTGTTATGAGTGAATGGTATTCTCTCTATAAAAATTCAATTGGACAAGGCGAGGGAAAATGCTTAGAATGGGGTAGTGACGTTGCTCAACAGAGAAGGGTGCGTCGTAAAAAGAGAATGTATGGAGAGGAGACGAAAGATATGTGTAAATGTGAAAGAAATGGACATGTTGAATACAGAACTGAAAGAGCGATTTACATGGTTGTGCCAGTTACAATTTGGGTTCCTCTTCCATATTAAAAGCCTCATTGACTCGAATGAAGATACAATAGAAAACTGCAAGGTGGCTGCTGCAACATACGAGGGTGATTTTGATGGAATAGAAGTCGGTCGAGAAATTGCAGACTCTGCCGAATGCTAATACATAAAAGACGATACCTTCGGAAAACCAATAACCCCAATCGAGTTTTTCAACTTCACAACATCTTACGGTGATGTGTTCCCCAATTTACAAATGTTGGCGGTTGCTGGCCTCTGTGGCAAGCACTCTTTCAACAAACTAAAATTAATAAAAAAACAAAAAACAAAAAAAAAACAACAACACTACTATCTCCGAAGCGCAATAGTTCAAGAACGCCTGAGTAATTTAGCTTCATTAAGCATCGAAAATGAAGAATTTGGATATAATTGTGTATGGTGTTATTGAACAACCTCTGGCCACCAAGCCTGGTCGTATGTCGCAGCTTTACGAATTCAAATAGATGAAATGAATTGCTCTAGACTTGACATCTTTAAATTCAGGTTTTGTCAATGCAGTGCTTGTTTGTAGTGGCGGATCAAATAAAAAGGTATTTGAATTGTATTTAAATACTTTTTCAGAGCACATTTATTGGTGTGAAAAAGCATTTATTTTTAGATTATTGCCTATTTTCAGAAGTATTTGTTTTTGTATTTTTGGAATCTGGGAGGAAATTACTTGTATTTAGATTTGTATTTGCAATTATATCGTGTCAATAATTTCTAAAAAAATTAGTATTTCATTCATCCTGGTTTGTCGGCCACTGGTTGTGTTGGGGTCGTCGAGTCGGGCGCCTTGGACAAAGACTTCGGCACCCCACTGGGTGGTACCTGAATACATAGAAAATTAATTTAGAAAAGCTTTTAATTGCTTCTATGAATGAGATTTATTTCTTAAGACAATAGTGTCCGTAATATGTTTTCGATTAATAATGAATTTTTACAAGAATTGTTTACATTTTCTTTTATTAAAGTTTATAAAATATTACATTTTGTATTAATTTGTACCTAGTAGGTGATATTGTCATTTTTTAAGTAAAAACTTTGAAATGTAGTAAATGGGATTCCCTGGATCATAGATTCGGCGGGGTGGGGTGCACGAAATCCTTGCACTGGCCCTGCAACTATAGCTGGCCTTGCATCAGACGAATACAATTTTTTAAATACTTAGTTTTTATTTCTAGAATTAACATTTATCATTTATCACTTGACCTTCGCTCAATGTTTTTTTTTTAATTATGAATTTGCAAGACTTTCAATGACGACATTTTGACCGACGACGTGTTAGTTTTTATATCGGCAAATTATTTTTTTGTTTCTACGAGTAAGAAACGATCGAAATTACATAAATTAAAACTTGATAGATATTTTCTTGAAACATTGGATTAAAATACTTACTCGAGCTTAGAACGAGTTATGACTTTTTCACTGGGGTAGACTGTTCTAGTTCCACGTGCCATGTTTAATGGATGTCAGTTATCAGTTATCTCCTGTTAATTTTCCCTCTGAAAGTTCTCCACTGCCTTAACCGGGTATTGAACTCACACACTTTGAGTCCTGTCACTGGATCTAACCAACGCCTTTATCCACTGTGCCATGTGTCCTTGAGGTTAAAGCAATGGAGAACTTTCAGGGGGAAAATTAACAGGAGATAACTGACATCCATTAGACATGGGACGTGGAACTAGAACAGTCTACCCCAGTGAGCGAAATAAAGGATTCAGTTAGACATTCCAACCACCTGAAGAAGGCCGGAGCGTACAACGGCCGAAACGTTGTAATAAATATGGCGACAAAGATGAGGACAATAGTCCGAATAATGTAAATAATGTACATAATACCTCATCTCAGAAATATAGACAAAATAAGGAATTTATTCACTAATCTACATGCTTGACGTTGTGTTATAGGTAGCTCCACGAGATCGCTAAAAAAAAGAAAAGAAAGAGCATAGCATGATGAAAAAGACGCCAAACTTGACGAAAACAAAATTTTATCGTCTAAATGTTTATGTCATTATTAAGAGGAAAGATCAAAGTATTTTGGGGGTATTTTTTTTTTTTTTTACATTTTTTAATCGTTCCTAACACGTCCGAAAATTTTGTTAAAAAATTGACAGATGGCAACCATTTTTTTCCATTTTATAAAATCAATGAAAATCTCAGTTTGAAATTCTTTTAAATATCAATTATCACTTTTTCAAAACTTATTTTAAGAAAATCAGAAATTATAATGTTTATTTAAAATATTTTGAACTAAGTTTAACTTAGCTTCTGCACTGAAAAGATGTAATTTGAAAATAAAACAAAGCAGGTCATAAACTTTCGCGTCACTTGACAGGTGATGAATGACATATTGACGGATTCCGTGAGGATAATTTGTTCTACGGAAGGAGAAAAGTGAAATATTTTACATTTTAGTGAACAAATTATTTACCTCGTTATTTTTAAGGAAAACTTTCAGCACTCTAATTCTTTTTTGTACTTAGCTTTCACCTTTACGCTTACGATGCTTTATGGAAAACATATCATAAAGAAATTAAAATAAGACTGTTAAGAGTGGAATTAAATTTCATAAGAAAGGTATCTAATTAATTTATAGGTACCTTTCTCAGTTGAAATTGAAAAATCAAATTAACTTCTCCACACGTGTTTCGCAAAAGTAAAGGCTTTAACAGCGGAGAACAATGCTTAACTCAAATAACGCAACTTAATTGTATTCTGGTTGGTCTTCCGTACTTTATAATTAGAGCCCGATTATAAACACAAAATTACATTTCTTAATTACTGCGTGTCTTCTGATTAGTCAAAATGATACAATAAGGACACTTAGGAAAGTGGATGCGGCTTTTAACTAATTTTATAATATTTTAACAACTTAAATGTAAAAAATCTATTATAATTAAAAAATAACAAATAATTGTATTAAACATTCATTTTTCATCGAAAAAATTTTTTGCTTTCAGAAAATATTGTCCATATTCATAAAAACAACTAAAATCAAATAAAAGCATTTGAAATTAAATAATATATTTGTTTTATTGAGTTTTGTATGTTACAATTCAGAGCTGATTTTCAGGTAGGGGGGGTCCAATTAAAAACAAAAAAAAACATGATTTACATTCCGCAAAGCCTTGTGCTTTTAACTATTGTAATCACTAAACCTGACGAAATCGAATTTCTTACGCGTTTTCATAAAATTAGTTATGGAGTGGGGGTAATAAATATAAAAAATATTTCTGCCATGACTTTAATAAAAGAAAACATATTTATAATTTCGATCATCTGTGAATACTTTCAGAAAGTTTCATGAACATCCGACAATTATTTTATTTTTGCAAGATTTTCCAAATTAATGTGTGTTATACAAAAAAAAACAAACAAAAAACGTGCTAAAAATTGTATATGTCATTTTACTTGTTCCGGTGATACAAAGAGAAACAAGGATTTTTAAATGAAAATTCAGATTGTTCTAAAAAGAAGGAAATTTTTTTTCTAAATGATTAAAATAAACTTTGATCTTTCCTCTTAATAATAACATAAATATTTAGACGATAAAATTTTGTTTTCGTCAAGTTTGGCGTCTTTTTCATCATGCTATGCTCGTTTTTTTAGCGATCTCGTGGAGGTACCTATGTTAGTAGCTCATTTCAGGAAAATACATCAGAAATTTTTAATGTATGTAGCTTCAACGAATTTTCCAGAAGAGGACATGTTCATACAACAAATTAAAAAGTGAAAGCAATCTGTGAATGGAATTTAAATTTGCCTCATTTCCATTTTCAATAAATGTTATATAACTCACACATCAGTTATTTGCATTACCTACTCATTAACCTTTTGCTATTAAGTTTTAATGCTGAAGAGTATACTCCAATCATTTGTGAATGTCTATGCTGATGATACAACATATGGATTCACCTCCAAAATTCTAGATGACTACAGATTGGCAACTGATCTCTCCTCTGACCTAGCTCTAACAGCTCACTGGGGGGATTTTCTGGTCACGTTCAACGCCTTGAAATCCAAACTGGTGACATTACATCATCGTCGATCAGACCCAGAACTCTCACCCATCATAATATTCCCTCAGGGAGGGCCTGTGCCTTGAGCACCTATTGGAACTCACTCAACCAAGACCTCAAGTGGAACTCGTACAGACGATCCATCGCTAAAGATGCTGAGAAAATGATCAGTCCCCTGTACCATTCCAGTAAGTGCCTGACTCCTCCTGCTATCCCCTACCTTTACAAGAGCCAGATCAGGCCGAAAATGGAGGACTGCTGGCATATATGGGCAGGAATTGCACAGTTCTCTGTTTCCAGTTTCAATAGAGTTCAAAAGAATCTTTGCGTCTTTGTGTGTGATAAAATATTCTCAAAGATGAGACATTGCTTTTGCTGCTTTATTGCTCTTTCCATGGAAGGTGTCCAGACGAACGACATTCTTTACTTCCACCAGTTCTAACCTTCACAGCTAAGATCCGCCATGCCACCCCCATTTTAGCCAACCACCCTCATTTCCTTCATATTCTATTGGTGAGATAAATTCCACTCAAGGAGATTCTTCCCACGAACCGCTGCTTCGTGGAACCGATTCCCAAGACGATGCTTCTCCAATTGCTACAATCTTCACCTGTTCAAGTCTAGGGTTAACCGTTATCTTTCCCACACTTCTCTAAAAATTTTACCTCTTACTTTGTAGCCCTCTATCTCGAGTGGCTCTTGGGTTTTGTACAGGGAAACATTTAAAAAAAAATGTGCTTACAATCTCCCTATACGTTTCATACAATTTACAATCAACTCAGCAGCCAAATGAATTTATGTAATTGTTATCAGTGCAGAAAGTGGATTTAGCATGCTGAGTTCAAATTTTTCATTTGGTTTATTTTTGCACAACTAGCCTTGGGAAAAGTATAAATCCTTCTCTTCTCCCCCAGCTATGGGTTAAATATCAGAATAAACTGGGCTATTTAAGTTTGATTTGTAACTAGTCTAGGAGAAGGACATCTTTGAATTTAAAACTGGTTGGTCCTGGGATTTGTAACTCCACTCCATAAAAACCTACTCTCTTTGGAAACCACAGCAACAATACTTAGCATCGTGAAACTGTAGCTCAGCACTTCACAAGAAAGTCTGATGCCACTAAGGAGGAAGAGACAGTCAAATATTTTATGGCAGAGAGAAGTTGTTTTTTTTATTTTAACCTAAATTAATTTTTAATTTGCCTCATGCATATATATTTTAATTAATTTCGAGAAAATTTGAAAGAATAACCAAAATATTTTTTCAAATTTCAAAATCCTTAACACTCATATTCACTCACTGACATTTTTTTCCCTCTTAGTTTCAGTTGCTTTAATTTCACAGAAGACCTTTTAATTTCAGTCAGATTGGAATATTTTAAAAAATTACAAACAAAAATGAAAATAGTAAGAAAAATCAGGTATTTTTTTTTTCTCTTTTTAATTAACTGTTGATTACCTACAAATATATTATACAGTTTCTGGGTAAAATGTTCATTTCGTTTATAGAGTAAAAATAAAACAAAATTTCCATCATTGAATTTATTGATCCTATTTACTTTCTTGTTCCAGTATTTCGTGCTATTTTGGGGCCCATTTCATAATTCCATTCTCTTTAGATATTGTATCTTTCTCACTCAGCAAAGAACTGCCCAAGGTCTTTTTTCCCAAGTTTTCCAGTGAATTTAACTTTTATCATTAAGAGAATCTTTCAAAGATCAAAATAAATGATCAACTTAATATGGGGGATGTGGGGAAACCTTCCAGCTTTAGTTGATAGAATTTTGACCTGATCACCCAACAAACATGTTATCTAGCATTTTGCTGATGGAATATTGTGCCCTTTTTAACTAATTGCTCTTTGGTGTGTTTAAATTACAGATTTGCTTTCCCAAAAGGACCTCATAAAAAATGAAGAAAAAAAAAAGAATAATCAAAGATTCCTTTTCAACAGTATCATATATACAGTCTCACCTTCCTCAGATAAAGACTAGTCTTCAGGGCACGTCTTTAGTAGACTGGCCCAGTTGTAAATTTATGGAGTAAAATAATTATTGTGTATTAGCATTCTTTAGACCAGTGGTTTCCAACCTTTTTTGCCCAATGTAACCTTTTAACCATAAGTCAGAATGTCACCCTCCCCCCCGGCTTTCCAAGATTGTACGACTCAAAAGGTGCATTCCAAATAATATACATATATTATAGAAAATCATCATTCTGTCCCATATTAGTACAGGGTGTGGCAGGAATACTACCCACATAATGGTAACACATTAGTGGCAATGGTGTCTTCATCGAGCTAATATCTTATCATATTTCTGCTGCACCATATGTACATTTACATGGATTTTTTTTTTTTTTGACTCTCATGATGGACTCTAAATTCTGTAAATAAAACACAAGTAAAAAATACCCTCTATATGAAAATCCCCTCTGGGCAAGGGCCTATTATGAATAGGACCCCCTTTCTAAAATGATAACAAATCAATATTTTCTGACAAGTGTCACAGCTTAAGGAACATTTAAAGCCGGGGTTTAACCCCGGCTTTAAATGTTGACTTGTTATCATTTTAGAAAGGGGGTCCTGTTTATAATATCGATACAAAGCAAAACTGAGCCCTGACTTTACAGACTTAGTGGAAATTAGGTTTGTTTACAAATGTGAAGTTTGAAATGACGTTTATGTCATTGACATCTGCATATGAAAAGAGTCTTTTTATTTTACAAAAAGATTTTATTTAAATAAAAAATTAACGGATATATGGATTTTTATGTTTTATTTTAAGGTAAAATTTTAAACAAGCAACTCTTTCATGAAAGATTTGTTTTATATTTTTTTATAAAAAGATTTTTTATCATTAAAGAACAAACAGATGTATACATCATTAAAGTAGTGTCATACTTGAACAACAATTTGCATAAACTGAAAAAAGCATAAAGATATGCAGAAATCAACGGAGTAAGCACATTTTCAAGGTATGGCATTTGGAAATAAAAATTAAGTGCATATAACTCTGTAAAAGTCAGGGATCGTTTTTACACTATATCAATATTATGAACAGGGACCCACCTTCTAGATTAAAATGTTTTTTTAAAAATCAATTTTTTATATTTTAACAAATGTTGTGGCTTGAGTAAGGTTTAAAGATTTCTAATCTACAAAAATTATTCCCCATATTCCCTATTTTTTTAATTTTTTTTTTACAAGCAGACTCATCTATCTAAGTAGTGCTGTCTTTAGTGGTCCATTCACTTTTGTATTCCATGTTGTAGAGCATTAACCTCAAAAATATATCTTGAATTGGCATTAGACAATTTGGCTTTTTGTTGAGAGAAAAAATTCTAACATCTAAAGCCTCAGTTTAAATAATTCAACAAAATATTACATAATCTGTTCACTTTACAATCATAACTACTTATATAAGAGAACATTTTTTTAGCAGAGTATAGAGCATTTTTAAAATACTGTTAAGTTTTTGAGAAGATAGTTTGGTGATATCATGGGTAGAATTTATTAAACAGACACATCAAATTTTTCTTTCCTTCCCAGAATTACAAATAGACTAACAAATTCTTGGGGATGCAATTTGGAATGAATAAAAAGCAATTATCACTTTTCTATTTTAGTATTGACTGCATTTAAACCAAGTACAGTTTGATAAAGTTTCAACATTTCTTATCACTACTCACTATATATATATATATATATATATATATATATATATATATATATATATATATATATAAACGGAACAAATTCTAAAGAGCCAAGAACAACCTACCTAGGTTTCACCTAAACGGATCTTCAGGGTAAGCTGGCTAAAGAGGAAATGACATGAAACAGTATTTATTGAAAAAAAACACTAAAAACTAATTAGCATAAAACCTTGTGACAGAAGAAGTTAGAAAAAAAAACGATCCTATTTTTTTTCCTTGGGTACCAATTTGTTTTGATAGACTTACAAGTTGTGCTATCCAATGTATTTTTTATAACTGAGTATTACTAGTAGTGTATGTGTGTGTGTGTGTGTGTGTGTATATATATATATATATATATATATATATATGGGAAACCACCATTTGATCTGACATGATTTACTGCTCAGCCACAATGGACTTCCGTATGCAAGGCTCTTTTTACCCTATTTAAGGAAAGCACATTTCTTTGCACTCAGATAATTTTCTTAGTTTCATATCTGAAATGCAAACAAAGCTATTTCTCAAGAATTAATGGATTTATTTTGAATCCAACATTTTTATTACTTCAATCGTTACTCTAGTGGGCACTTCTTATTTGAAATAGAAACCCTATTTTTATCTGTTTATTAAACATCATGTATTACATCTATTGACCTGAACACTGAGAAATTGTGTGTGTGTGTGTGTGTGTGTGTGTGTGTGTGTGTGTGTGTGTGTGTGCGCACATGCAAGTGTTTTGATAAATCAGATGAAATGGAAAAGACACACACAGATTTATTTTATTTTAACCTGAAGAAGCCATCCTAACGGAGGCAAAATGTATAGTCATATAAAAGTTTTCCACTTGTGTAATTTTAGCAAGGTCCATTGCTCTGGACTCAAATTGGAGAAAATGATTTCAAACCAGACCCAAGTAACTCTACCTTTATAGTTAAGCAATTGTAAAATTCATTAGCTACTACCTCCCCACCTACAACTCTGGGTTGTTTCTGGAACTTACAATGAAATTCATAGGATAACTAAATTACCTGTTAATTAAATAACAGGTGTCCATTGGGAAAGTGCCAACAACTTAACAAATGATTTGCATGCAACCAAGCAGAAGTGTCACCTTTCATTATTAATAAATTGGACAAATTGCTTCAAGCTATTTTTATTTGGCGAAATAGTTCCAACCTTCCCCACACCCCCTGACAATTCAATCTCTTCTTCAAGTCTTGGATTCTTGCCAACAGAATATTTTGACCATTGTATTTTATGGCCTTCTTCAGGTGTTTTATCTATATAGAAATAGGATATCTTCTTCTTCTTGCAGTTTAAAGTGAAAAAACAAGATAACAAATAACTTTTTACAAATTTTATCTTGGCTGCAACATTTATAACATCAGTTTGTTCCACTACATTTTTTGGAGATCTTCTCAGGTAATTTTTTTGATAAATTCTCCAACACTTTTTGTTGATGGATACTAGTTGTGTACGTCAAGCTAGGAAAGAGAAAAAGTTTTCTTTTGAAAAAGAATTTGTGTTCTCAGTACTGTCAAAAAGGAAAATGAGGACAATAAGCAGCAAGATTAGGTCAACTTTAGTAGGCCTCAAAATACAGTAATCGTTTGCACTTCCCTACTAGTCTTGATCGATCACAATTTTAACTCCCCCCCCCCCAAAAAAAAATGCTACTTTGGATGACAGGTGGGTGTTTGGTGCTAAAGATGGTATTTGTGCGTTGCAAGTTTTGGATACAGATTTTTGAGCCGTTTTGATTTATGGCACTAGCATTTTTAACTTTGGACTTGCGATGACAATTATATTAAGTAATTTTACAATTTCCTTGCTTATATTTTCTCCAAGATTTTTCTATCAATTGACTATTGTTCTAAGAATAAATACTTTCTAAATCAATAGATGCAAAAATAAAAAAATAGGAATACTAAACAAACAAAAAACAATGTATTAACCTACCTCATTACTTACTCATTACTTATAATTAATTGTTATGGTAATATGAGATGTTTGATTTAGAGTCGTATCATACCTCCTGTTATTATAACCATGAAATAGCTAAATAAGGGAGAACAGGTTTCATAACCAATAAATGTATAGTGTCACATGATATTTCATATTATAGAATAGATACAATTTATAGAATAGGATCATTTAACTTATCAAAATACCAGGTGAGTTGAGAATATGAATACTACTTGAAAAAAATCAAGCCAGGATGTAGACAATCATGGCTCTCCACAGATTCCTCTTTCTCTATGGTCATACCTTCTTGGGAATGATAGTGAAATGGCTTCCCGTTGCCTTTACAATTTTGAATTCAGAGTCATCCTTCTCCAAGACAAGTTGCCTACCAAGGCTAGAGAGCCTAGTCTACCATGCCAATTAACCCATTGCTGATGATGGGGAGAGAAGGGTTCATGACTTTTCCAAGTGTCTTTAGTGCAAAAGTAGATGCAACAAGAAAAACTGGAATTTGAATTTGGCTCACCATATGGCAATATCCGAAAAGGTTGGTAATGGTAAGGGTTGGCTGTATAGTTAGATTGAAAAGTCACGGAGAAATCTGCCTCGTCAGTCATGTATCAAAAGATACATGATCGCCTAAGCATGTATCACGTATGGCACATAACTGACTGAATTCATTGAAGGTGCTACAGTTCATTTATCCAATATTTGCACTGTATACCCACGGCATCTTTAATAAAACTGAATCAAAAATAGAATAATGAAGTTTTGAATTCAGGTGAAAGAACAAAATCAATCACTCATCACTTTGAATGGTCAGAAGTTAACACGATGTCACGTGATGTTCACTCATCCGAGGTCTTCTAACTTCCATTGTCCATTAAGTATCAAACATCATGCTTGAGATGAGGCTTAACTTTATTGTTAGAATATGATTCAATTTGAGTATACCTATTTTCTTGAGGCACTCCCAAGGTTCACTTCTTGGACCAACCCTCATTTTACTTTATATAAATGATCTGCCTAAGAGTATACTCCAATCATTTGTGAATATCTATACTGATGATACAACGGTATATGGGTGCACCTTCAAACACTCAAGACCAAAACTTGGCAGCTGATTTCTCCTCTGACCTAACTAGCTACTCAATGGGGAAAAACTGGCTGTTCATATTCAATGCCTCAAAGAGTAAACTTGCAAACTTCCACCAATCGTAAAAATAAAAATATGTACCTCCAAAAAATTTCTAAAAAAAAAAAAAAAATATGATGATGAAAAAGTCCCCCAAACTTGATAAAAACAAACTTTTATCAAAACGTTTAAGAGGAAAGATTAGAATATTTTTTGATTATTTTATTAATTTTTTTTTAATCCTTTCTAACACACTCAAAATTTTGGTTAAAAATCTTGTTTTTCTTTCCAAAGATAACTATGGGAAATTTAGTGTCTTTTTTTGCAATAAAAAACATAGTTTTGGAAATTCTTACAAAAAATCTAGTAATTGTCAGATTTTAATGAAATAAAATAATAACTTATTTACTAATGAATGAAATTATGTTGGAAATATTTTGAATAGAAAATCTTGGTAAAATATTTTTTTAACAACTATTACATCCACTTAGTTTTATAAAATTTCAAGAAATTAAAATTTCAGCCTCTTCATATTTAGTTAAAAGCAGTACTCCTTGGAGAATTTAAATCAATTTATTTTGTAAAACAGCATCCTCAATTACCAAAAATCTGCTCTGAATAATAAAATAAAAAATGCAATAAAACTAAAACATTATTTAATTAGAAAAGCTTTTAATTACTTTTATAAATAAGATGAAGTAAGGACATCATCATTGTCTTAAGAAAAAACATCAATTTTAACAAGAATTGTTTTCATTTTTTTAAATTTTAAAATCTAAAATGAAGTTGAATTTAAATTTTTAAAATTCTGCATTAATTTCAGCCTTTTAGATGATATTAAGTGAAAACCTTATTTAGTAATCATAAATGGAAAAGCTTAATACAAATCAAACATCAATATTTTTAAATGAATTTTTAATTTTTTTTTTATGTTGATAAACATGTCCATTTTTCTAAGTATGGCAGTATCAGAAAATTTTTGTATACACAACATTATCAGAAAAATAAGATCAATGACTATAGTAAATTAAAAATCAGCATTTCTAAAATTTAATAAAACATTTGGTTACAGAGAATATTTACCTAAATCTTTAAGATTACCGAGTACTTAGAAGTTATATATAAAAGGGGCTTACGTCACTTTCTTCAATTATGTTTTACAGATAAAAAGTCTCTGTAGGACAGCATTAAACTTATCGGGCTGTCAACATGTCAAAACAGCTACTGTCAGGTTAAAAATGCATTTCTGCGATAAAGTAAATATGTTTCAAATAAGATTAATTATGCTTTAAATCAGCTAATATTCCTCAAATAAAGTTTCAAAAAAGTATATTTTATTTTTTGAAGATTTTTAAATAAGGAGAATTACATTGCAATGAAAGATGACTAAAAAAATGCGGGTGCTAATCAGCTAATTTTGTAAAAAAAAAAAAAAAATTCTTCCAGTCAATTTAAATTAGTTTTTGAAATGCAGCAAAGTATTTTGCTTATTGGAAATTTTAAATTTAATCTATTACCTTGAAATTAAAACTAAAATACGCACTTCAAGAAAGATTTTTCATTTTTTTAAATTCATCTTAAACCTTAGATGTTTTTTTTGGGTTTTTTTTTTGTAGAGGTACCTAAATAAAAGGTACTGTTTGAAATTTCTTGAAGATTACCTGGATTGATAAACACCTGAAGAAAGCTGGAGAACACAACAACAAAGATGAAGACATTAGTCAGAATGTAAATAATGTAACCACTTGTGTCTTAGTGGTTTTATTGCCTTGCTTTGAGTGAAATGATTAAAAAAAGATGTAAATAAGGATAACTCCTTATCCCTAAAATTCAAACTTTTGATAAAAATATTCTTTAGCAGATTTAATCAATGTTTGCCTTATTAAAAAAATATTCATAATTTTTTGCCTTATTAAAAAAAAAATATTCATAATTTCCAACTTTCCAAAAGCATTAGCAAATCAAGTGACCAAAATATGATTTTTACAAACAAAATAAAAAATAAAAAATTTATCACTTACACTATTCTGTGATAGCCTTCGTTAAATCATCGGCAGTAATTTTTTCTTGGGATCATGAAGGGTTGATCATGCCCTGGCTTGCATCCATTGGTCTCCTCTCTTGATCCAGTCACTCTGAAGTACTTTTCCTGGCTCCTGTGATGTCCAACTATAAAGCAGACTCAACTAAAAGACTGGCCTGGAAATATCCTCCATCTCTTATCAATGGCAGTCACACCTCACCTAGTGACTTAAAATTCTGTTACTACTAATTCTGATAACTTTTTTAAAAAATTATTTCCCGCCAAGCAAGACAATAAAGCCACTAAAGTCTACTTCAATTATACTTCTAGAGTCTCTGTCTAAACTCTAAAATTTTATTTATTTATTATTTTTTTTTTTTTACCTCAATAACTTTGCCTGTTGTCACTCCTCTCTGGTCTTTTGAACAGGATTGGGTTTCCACTTCCATCTAAAGTCTTATTCTCTTTCACTCTCAGTAGCCCCTAGCATCTTAGTGGCATTATCGTCTTGTTTGGGGTGAATCGATTAAAACAAAAACAAAAAAAAATGTAAAGGGTTACAGAGAGTCAAAGAAACCGAGAAACTTATCAAGTAAAAAAAACAATAAAAGAACGAAATTTAAAAAGACAGAAAATGAGAATTAACATTGTATTTAAATTTTTGAAGATCATAACTGATAGGAAAGCAAGGAGCCTGAAGAGAATTTCATAGGCAAGAGAAGAATCTATTAGAATAGAACTTACAGTTGACATTAAGCAATTTCAACATCTCGGAGTGAAGCCAACTCATGAAGGGGAAAAAATACTTCTTTTTTTCAAAAGGTAAAATTGAGAAGATTAAACAAAAATGACAAATAACAAAGATGTAGACAAAGATACAACCAATTTTAATATTTTACATAATTACATTTCTTTTTCTGTACAAAGGAAATGATGATGATTTTTTAACTTGTGACATTTTAGGATACTGCATCATTTGATTTTGATTTTTATTTAAAAAAAAAGTGGAATGGGGGAGGTGGAGGTGACGATAAAAAATAAATAAATCGAGTTTTAGCAATCAACAATTAGTTGAAAGCATCAACATGAAACTGTTTCATATATATATATATATATATATATATATATATATATGCAAAATGTACATTGATGCCTGTAAATAGGCAGGTGAAAGTGGGTAAATTGGTGAAAAACGTGGTAGAAGGCTGTTGTAGATGGTAGAGAGCATAAAAATTGGCCTAACTTCAAAGATTCACTTCATAAAAACAATCAAGGTCTTTTGGCAGACATTTTCTTTTTTAAATAAACCATGACTGTTTGCAAAACAAATAGAAATAAATAAATCACAAGTGTTTCAACTTTCTCTGATTAAATTCTTTCAATATCAAGTAATAAGCTCTAAATAAGACTAAATATTTGTAAATATCTTATTTAGCATTTACAAGCTTTGTTTTCGTTCAGACTATCTTCCTCTATGCTCAGTGGATGTTGTGAGAAAACAAGATTGATTCTCATAACATCAGAGTTGAGCAACAAGGCCTAACATGGGAGTCTGGGTTACTAGACACTTCAGAAAAGCACCCTCATGTCCCTAAAGTTTCTCTTTTAAATAACTCATCCCAAAGCCCAGGATGAAAAGGAAGGAAAAGAAAAGAGAGAGAGAGAGACAAGGCAAGTAATTAACATCACTTGTTCATGAAAATCAGTTTTAGCAAATTGTGATTGTTTAAACAATTTTGAAATTTTAACTGAAGTTTTTTTTTTTTTTTTTAATTATATCTGAACTGTTTGGAACTGGTTTTTCAATTTAATTTTTTTTTTCATTTCTCCACTTACTATGTGAGTGAGAAGTTAATGAAAATTCTATCATATGTTAAGAGAATAACTAATTGAAAAAGTTAACAGTGCTACAAACTGCCATTAAATTAGGACTTATCTGAGAAAATTAGCGGGGGAAAAAAAATACATAAATATGTGACGTGAGGATGATTGGAAATTAGACAAACTAAAACAAAATAAAGAAAATCAACTAAAGTTAATGTTGAGGGTTAATTTCGCAACCAAAACAATAAATCTTTATTGGATTCAATTTTAAACTTTCAAGACGTAAACTAATTACTGAATGAAAACTATTTTTTTTTTTTTAAAGACGATTGTTTTTGTCTTTTTGTAAAGACATTTCATTACATCAGTATACAAATGTGTTTTATTGGAAATTTCAAAAATAGAATTTTTACACAAATTATTTGCTGAATCAGTATCATATAGACAAAAAACAATCTATCCATAGAATTCACTTAACAATTTTTTTAATTGTATTATTTTTTTAGAAATTTCATTTTAGACTTGATGTTTCATCAAAATTCTATTATTGAGACATTAAAATCAGTGAATTTCTTTTTGTTATTCATATTTTAAAATAAAGACACAGTTAACATACAGAAAAAAAATATGGTTTCAAGTCAACCATTTCAATTGAATAACAAGAGAGTTTTTAAGCGAAAGAGATTTTTCCCTGCACAATCAAGACAATCTATGTAAGCAATTATTTTCTTTTCTTTGTATAATAAACCCTAGAAAACAAATCTATCTTCAACACACACACACACAATCCAAAAAATGAAAATCTGAAAACACATACTTTTCATTTTCAGTATTGTCAAATTTTCTAACAACAACAAAACTAATGTTAGACATTTTCCTATTCAGAGCAATTATCAAACAAGAGATGTTAATTTTCTTAAAATACATTAACATGCTTACTGCAGTAATCATGCAGCAAAAAGAGTGAATTTGAAGATTTAACCATTTTAACATCATTTTTAACTAGTCAAAATGACCAACTACTTACAAAATTAATGACACTAGATTTCCTTAGTAAAACTCCAAGATTTATTTATTACTAATGACAAATAAGAGGAATGTGCTTCACCTAAAATCATTGCCACCCATAATGTCTGTTTGTCAATGCTGTGCCATCCATGTTTGTCAACACTGATCTAATGACAGCAGTGGTAAGAGGCTCCTCTCTAATACATTTGACCCCTTGTATTATCATGGATTTTACATGCACAATGACAAACATTGCATATGAAAAAATTTGATGATGGCAACAATTCAAACCAATATTCTTCAACTCTCCTGGATGCCAGAAAGTAAAATTATATGCCTTAAAGTCAGAAGACAAGGAATTTCAAATAATCCACTTGTATAGAGAATTATATTTCTATTTTAAAAATATACGACATAATCTTTGAAGAATTAAGGTTGTTTGTGACAGTTAGCTTTGATAATTAATTTCTATTCACTCAATTGCATACGTTAGAAGCAGAATGTTTTTTATCCGAAAGCATTCAGAAACAAATGAATAATTTAAAACATTAAGCATCATGGGAAGTGGTTTTATTTTTTCACTTTTTTTTTCAAACTCACATGTAAGAGACTCCTATTTTGAAAACAGATGTTCACATCATTCCTGATATCTATCGAATGATTCTGTCTGACAAATGTCTAAAAGCTCTCTCTTTGACTCATGAAGGCCTAAAAATCTCAAGATGCATCATCAGAAAAGAGATTCAATGAAACACTGGACTTTGAGGAAACAAAATAAATACAGTCATCCAAAATGCTGTCAAGAGTCTCAGAATAGAACTACTGAACATACAAAACAAAACAATAAATCAAATGTAACAAATATTTCTTCTCTTGAAACATTACTAAGATCAGTTTCCACATTTGTTTCCTTGAAAAGACAAAGGAAATTGTGATTCTGATGATTTTTTTTTCATGTGTTGAAAATAAATTATAATGCCAAAAATCCTGAACTTGAGAAGGTAACTTGATAAGCTAGCCTCTCTTAATTCATCTGTTGTGACGTAAAAGCAATATTTACCATGATGACATGAATATAATTCAAACTTTATTTTTCAGCAATTTCCTTTACTTTTTTAATTTTTTATACTTAAGCTACCAACTTTTGAACATACTAAATTGCACCATCATGCTAAAAAATACAGTCAAAACTCTATTCACATTTGTTTTCAATCAATCAACAATAAACATGGAGGTTGTGTCTGTTATGAATTTTATGAAAATGAAAAGGAGGAACTGGCTGAATGATTGTTTTTTTTTATAAATATAAATGGAACCTAGCTGGGCAAGGAAGTCAGTCGAAGAGAATGAGGGTGCGCAATTTTCAGTTATCCTGTTGAAAATACAATAGCAACAACCAAACCACCAAAAGGAATGATGCAACAGGCTAAGAGGTGTTCCATCGAGGTAACAGGGCGCTCTCATTAAGGCCTTTTGAAGCAAAGTTGGGTGGGGAAAAAAAAAACACTTGTTGGCAGACTGTTGTCATGACAACCAAGTACTAATAAGCTACGAGAGTGAGAAAGAGAGAATTGGGTTTGTCACTGTAAGGAACACATTTGAAGGTGGCAGTACCAACAATAAATCTCAATAGAGAATGTCTATTGTTCTTTTTCTCTCTTTCTCACACCAGTTGACTGCAACAAGATTCCGCTTGACTGTTGCACGGTTTCATCTCTTGAGATGCTCCAAATACTGCAGCAGTTGTGTGTATCTGGTTTTTATCTGGAAGATAATGATAAAGTAACATAAATATTTTGCAAGGAAAACCATCTTTCTACATTTTTATAAACAAACTTGCATACCAAACAAAGAAAATTATTTTATGCGATTATTGGTTGCTTGAAAAAGAGCAAATACATAAAACGGAAATAACAGAGCAATTTTTACAGATACAGAATTTTTTTGTTTTTTTTTAATCGTTTCACCTCAGGTCAGGTAATAAAGCCACTAAGACACAAGGGAGTTACTGTGCATGAAAGAATATGAGAAAAAGAAAAACACTAAGGAGAGAGAACAATAAAAGAACAGGAATTAAGAAGACAAATGATAACAAATGACATTGATCTTCAAATATTTTAATGCAATGTTGGTTGGAAAGCAAGAAAGCAGAAGAGAGTTCCACAAGTGAAACGGGCAACAAAAGAAACTGTTAGCATAGAATTTACAGTTACATTTAGCCAATTCAACTGTAAAATGAGACCTAGCTGCCAATCTAGTACTGCACTTAAATTCATAAAATCTCGGTACCAGAGAAGAAAGTTTATGAAAGTATTTATAGAAAAGGCACAGGGAAACTATGGTAGGGTGGTGGAAAACTGACTGTAACCAGGTTGCCAGTTCAGGACCAATAACATTGCAGATTCTTCTTTGTATTTTATGAAGAAGAATCTCTAAATATACAGCAGGAGGACTGGACAATATGTGGCAGCAATATTCTAAGCATGGATGAATGGTAGACTTATAAATATGTAAGGTAAATTCAGGGAAGAAAAATTGTTTTACTATAGCAAAAGTTCATCCAAACAATTACCATGAAAGTATTTACAAAAAAGGCACAGAGAAGTTATTTTAGGGTGGCAGGAAAGTGACTAAAGTTGGGATGCCAGGTAAGTACCAATGACATTGCAGATTCTTCTTTGGATTTTATGAAGAATCTCTAAATATACAGCAGGAGCAATGGACCATATGTGGCAGCAATATTCTAAGCATGGACAACCGGTAGACTTATAAATATGTAAAATAGATTCTGGAGAGTTACTGAAAAATAGTTAACATTCAAAGGAGATTTCACAACCAGATCCAACAGTGGATATTAGCTGATTTATGATCAGAAAATTTCATTGCATAATGTTTACTTTTAGTTATTAATGAAGAATCCTTTGGTTAAATGTATTGACAAAGGAAGTTATGTAGAAAAATAAATCATAGTTGTGAGTTAAAAAAAACAAAAACAAAAGAAAACCATTGCTTTATTTCTCAATAGGCTACAGACTTATTGATGCATAGAAGTAACTTTGAAATTAATCAACTGAGTAACAGCATCTCACACATTAAGTTCAATTGATTATTTTTTATAAGGAACAGAAATGATTTTTTTATTGATTGTAATTACAAGATATTAGTTGGAAAGAGGGTTTTATGGGTAAAGTGTTCTGCAGGAGAAAAACAATTAGTTGTAGAGAATTTACATAAAATTTCAGAGTAAACAGACGACAAAGAAAACTAGATGAACAAATGTATGCTAATTGGGTACATATGAATGTAGACATTTGAGTAAATGATGAGTGATGCCCACTGATTTTATAGTCTAATCATTAAGGCATTGTCAGAAAACTCTTCAACAATAGATGAGGTGAAATGTTACGAGAACCTTTTTTCTTTCTTTTCTGATCCATGTTGCTTGCAGTCATAGAATATAAGAGGAACAAGAAATAAAGAAAATAACATAAGAAAAATAAACTGAATTAATGGAAAGAGGTCACAAAACGAGAAACGTATTGACTGCATCAGCATCAGCAATTTCTCATTTCCCATAATAGTAATTCTGAAGAAGAAAAAAATGTTAGCAAAATGCATAAATAGAAGACATGCACATATGTATCGTTGCAGAGTAGACAAGGGCCGAGTGGAATAAAAGAGATTTTTTTTTTTTTTTTTTAAGTGTATCACCCCAAGCAAGGCTGGTGGCCACTATCACGCATGGGGTTACAGAAGGGTTGGAGGAAGAGCAGATAGGAGTGGTAAAGGAAGGGATGTGGGGAAAGAGAAGGACGGAGGGTCGATCAAGGCAAGGGGGTTACAGAAGATTTAGAGCGAGAGCAGATAGGAATGAAAGACGAAAGGAAGTGGAGAAGGGAAGTGGATAGATCAAGGCAACTGGAGATGACGATTGACGCTACACTTAAACCGTTGGAGATTGTATTTGTCAGGGAAACAGTAATAGGGAAGGGAGTTCCATAGGCGAGATGTGCGAGACATGAAGCTATTGGAGTAGAAGAGACGTCTACATCTAACAGTTTCAACGGTGAAGGGGTGGGAACGGGATGCCAGCCTCGTAGGACGCTTAAATTCACGAGGCTTAGGGACAAGCGAAAGCAACTCCTCGGAGCAATTACTGTGGAAGTACTTGTAGAAAAGGCAGAGCGATGCAACATCGCATCTGTGAGAGAGCGACTGCAGACGAGATGACAGATCAGGGCCAATCACATTGCATATCCGTCTCTGGATCTTATCAAGAACCCTGAGGCAACACGCAGGGGCCCCAGACCATAAATGGCAGCAATACTCCATGCAAGGGCGAATGGTAGACTTATAGACTTGGAGGATCGATTCTGGGGAGAAGAATTTCCTGATTTGATGAAAAGATGAAAAAGATAGGGGGGAAAAACCTTTTTGAATGCAGAGTAAGCTGAACCTTGACGTGTACAATATTGATATATCCCATCATTCCCTTCATCATCATCATCATCATCACATAAAGAGAATTTTTATTCCCTTGGCAATATTACTTACATCAGTTATCTTAAAAACACTCTCTCTCTCTCATGACAGAGACAGTATTACCTCTGAAATTCCAAAATCCCGTTTATTTACAAGATTCGTTTTCCAATTTTGATTCTTTGATTATGAATTTCACTATTCTCATCTCAAACACCGACCATCAAGTATAAAGTACACATTATTTTGATACACCAGTTTCATAACTAAATGAATAAATTTTATTTGGATCTTTTTGCAATCCACATATGGGAGACAAAATTTCAAAAATAGAAATGAGAAAATGAGAAATGATATATAAAGAATAAAAATGTCAAACATTAGCAAACGCTCTGACAAAATAAGGAATCATTATTAATAACTACAAATGAACAAACCAAGTTATTTATTTCAATATAAAGATAAGAGAGGCCTGATCTAAAAGATATAAATTTCCTATGAATTAACCCAGATCATTGGAAAACCGGCCTGAGTCCTGGACACAATGGGACATCAGGTGAATCTCTTCAATCTCTTCCTAACCTCCATAAATGCCTATCAAAAGTTTTACCTCCACTAGGCACGTTAGACCATTCACTAATCAACGTCCAGATTGATGCCAAACCTAAGGCATCCATAGAACAATTTTCCACTATGTGAAGGCAGACTGGGTCAGCTTTTAATCCTCCATAATGAAAGCCCCCCTCCCAACTTTCTTCAAGCATGCTGCCTCCAAAACTGCTTCCCTCTTCACTGATTGAATCCCTTCTGGAATGGAGAGTTTTATACCCCAAAAGAAATCACAGCAAAAACCAAACAGTCAACCCTGATTCAAACCTGAATGTGCTAGAACCATAACTCGCCGAATCCATTACTTCACTATCTATCGCAAGGAGTGAAGTAGTTTGGCTCTCACTGCATTCAGTACTGCCCACAATAGCTGCAAAAAAGTCCTAGAAAAGGCCAAGTGCAAATACACATGAGCAGTCCAGACCAAGGCTGAAAAGAAATAAATTGGATCCTGTGAATTCTGAAAGATCACCAACCAAATCACAAACAGAGGTAAAATGGCTGTTCCCACAATTATAAATGGCCACAAGGTGATATCTTCCTCAACCGATAAGGCAAAACTCTTCACCTCCATCTTTGCCCCTAACTCAACATTAGATGATAAAGACCATCCTCTCTCCAATTTTCCACATCTCACTGAGTATCATCTTAGTAATATTACCATCACAGGACACAAGGTCTCTTGACCCTAAGAAAGCCACTGATCTAAACAAAATTCCAGTGGTTGTCCTTACGAACATCAACCTGAAACTATCCCCAATCCTAGCAAAATTATTCAACAGCTGCTTGAAAAAGAAATCCCTCCCAAACCTGTGGAAAGTGTCAAGTGTATGCCTGGTTTTCAAGAACGAGGTTGTGCGATCTTCCCCCTCCCAGTATAGATCCATCAGTCTCCTCAGTATCATCAGCAAGCTTTTTGAGTCTTGTTGAGCACCTAGAAAAGAACAAACACTTCAGTGACAAGCGGTATGGGTTTCGGTCAGTCCGAGCCACTGCCAACGTCCTAACTACCATCACTCACAGTGAGTCTGTTGACACAGCTTGAGGAAAAATAAACTGAATTAATGGAAAGAGGTCACAAAAAGAGAAACGTATTGACTGCATAAGCATTAACAATTTCTCATTTCCTATAATAATAATTCTGAAGAATTCTGCAGCATTAGATATATCAAAGGCCTTTGGCAAGGTGTAGCACAAAGGCTTACTACACAAGCTTTCCAGTTATAGAATCACTGAGAGGGTCTTCTTAATCATAAAATCCTTCAAACAGGTAGATCTAGGTATGTCCAATTTTGGCCATTTTAGCGTTTTTTTTTAGTTGTTTTTTTGTCAGTTGAAAGACACCTTAATTTCGAAATTCTTGTAAAAATTAACTACTTGTTGGATTTTAATGAAAACTTCAGAACGTATTCAGAAATGAATGAACTTATTTTAGAAATGTTTGTCTCTTTGAAAGTCATGGTATAAATATTTTTTTTTTATATCTGTTACCCCCCTCGAACTTAATTTTATGAAAACATAAAAAAAAATTTATTTGCAACCTGAATTTTTTTTTTTTAATTAAATGCACAAAACTCTGAAAAATCTAAATCATCGATTTTTTTGTTAAAAAAATGTCCGAAATTGTCCAAACTTTTACCTCAATTGTAAAAATACAAAACCCAATAAAACTAAGACAATATTTAATTAAGAAAGTTTTTAATGGCTTTTCTGAATAATATATACGAAGGTAATTATTATCTGAAAGAAAAAAATTTTTTTGAACAATGAATTTTTACATTAATTTTCTTTTTTTTTCAATTTTAAATACACAATATGACAAAAGGTTGTTATATATTTATACATTAAGTTCTTTCTGCAACCTTATGGAAATGATATATTATGTTCTCTACTTTTTAAAGATCATAAATTTGAAAGCTTATTAAAATCTGACAACCATAATTATTTTTAAAATAATTTTTAATATTCCAAAATTGTATTTAAAATTGTCTCCAACGAAAGTATGGATGCACACCTTGAAATAATGTCACGCGAGTAGTTTCTTTTGATAGAAGCAAGTTTTTTTTTTACTTCAGAAATGGCTTTGATTCGTTCAGTAACAACAAAACAACGCTTGTCAAGTTTTCTGAATATCGTCGTATTATTTTCAATTTTTTTCTTTTTCTATTCAAATATAATCGAATAGTGGGATAAAAGAAAATATCGACTATTTACAATTCAAAAAAAAAAAAAATACGCCCTTGGAAGTCCACCCAAATTTTCAAGTTTGAAATCGAATGCATAAATTCATTGTACATTACTTTGGAATTATTATCCACACGACAAATTATCAATTAAAACGATTTTTGGAGTTTAAATTTTCTGGAGTTAGCTCGCTACTACTAAATACTTGAGTCAAAAAACAAAACCAACATAGCATGTTAATTTTATTAATAAATAAAATAAAACTCATATTACTGCCATATCATAATTATTAATAAATAGAAAAAAATCTGCCTTAATAAAAAAGAAATAAAATCTCATTTCATTAAGTTAACCCGTTTCAATTAATGGTGTTTCATGTAATTTTTATATTCTCAGAAAAATATTTCATGACTGAAATAATAAACCTCAATTTAAAAAAATGTATTTTTTTTACTGTTTTATTTTTACTTGTAAAATTTGATTTTCTTTCATAATTTAAATGTTATTTTCAGTGCAGAATTCTTCCTCAAACGTAAGGTAAAAAAAAAAAAAAAAAATTTGAAAGTGAATTTTTTTTTTAAAAATCTACTAACCAGATTCACTTAAAATTAGAACAAATTATATCACTTCTGCGCTACCGTCCAATAAATTTCTGTGCCGTAAGTTGTGAATATATTGACGTACATCAATTAACGCCTGTCAATGGCTTAAAAAAGGAACGACTACAGTTGGAAATATCTCTCTTAAAAAATTTTCTGCTAAAAATGTAAGTAATGTTTCTTTCAAATTACATTAAGTATACTTTAATCATTCTAAATTTCCTAAGATAACAAAAGAAAAAGGTGTAATTGATTTTTCATGATTTTTTAACTAACAAACTATGATCTTTCCGACAGAAATGTCAATAAGTTCGATTTTACGAAATTTTTTGACTCGAAAAAAACAAAATTTTTTAATAAAATTTTTAACATTTATAGGAAGGATTAAAAAATCTGAAAAAATATTCAGAAAATACTTTGGTCTTTCCTCTTTAATAACAACATAAATATTTAAACGTTAAAAATTGTTTTATCAATTTGGGGACCTTTTGTCGTCAAGGTATACCACTTTTTAGTGAAATATTGGACATACCTAGGTAGGTCCCTGAAGGTAGTTTTCAATGGCCAGTCCTCCAGAGACCTAGAAGTCAATGCAGATGTCCCCTAGGGGTCATTCCTCAGACCAACCCTCTTTCTGATCTACATAAATGATCTGCCAAATAATATACTCAGATCATTTGTAAACATCTATGCCAATGGTATGACTATATCTGGGCACACCTCTAAAACTCTTGGTCAGAGATTGGTGACTGAACTCTCTTTTGACCTTGCACTACCCAATGGGGTAAAAACTGGTTGGTTACATTCAATGCCTTGAAGAACAAGCTAGTTACATTCCATCATCTCTGACCCTGAACTACCACCAATCTTGATGAACAGAAGTCCTCTCAGGGAAGTACCATGCCTTGAAAGACTGTTGGGCCTCAAACTTACACATGACCTCCAGTGGAACACAGACATACAATCCATTGCTAAGGATGCAGGTAAAATGTTTAGGTCCCTGTACCATTCCAGTAAGTACTTGACCCCCTCCTGCTATCCTCTACAAGAGCCAGATTAGGCCAAAAATGGAGTACTACTGGCATATATGGGCAGAAACTGCACAATTCTCACTTTCCAGTCTCGATAGAGTTCAAAAGCATCATACTCTTGGAATACTGTTGTCATAATTGGGCAGAAGCTGCCTAGACCAAAATTTCCAGCCTTAATAAAGTTTAAACATGTCTTCTTCACCCGTGCAGATGACAAATTATTTTCCACCCTTCAAACTGTAGGATGTGACAAGTGTTTCACTGCTCTACCGCTATTTCCACAGAAAGTGCTTGGACAAACTACATTCCCTGGTCCTGCCGAGGTAAACCTGCATGGTAAGAACACACCATGCCACTTACATCATAGCAAGCCACCCACATTCCCTCCATATCTCATCAGTGAGAAATAAGTTCAACTTCTTCCAGCAAACCACAGCCCTGTGGAACTGACTCCCAACAGGATGTTTCCCCAATCACTACAATGTTAACCTGTTCATGGCTAGGGTAAACCGTTGTCTTCCACTCCTATTTACACAAATGGCCTCCAAACGTAACCCTCTACCTTGTCCTCCCACAGGCCTTGTAAAAAGTGAACCTGGCTGAAAAAATAAATAAATTAACAAAATAGGGAAGGGGTGCTTTGTGTTTCTCCTCCAGGAACAAAAGCAGTAATCAGATAAAATGATGTAACAGAGCATCTTTTTAATACTAATATTTATCCCACACAAGGCCCAAGAACAACTCAAGGTATAGGATTGATGTGTGTTGTTTTATGAGCATAAAAAAAGGCACAAAGTGAAGTTCATGAGGTTATGTAGGAAACAAATAGTCAGCCTTGGTTCAAGTTTTTGAGAATAAAATTTAGTAAAAAATATTTAGAAGAATGTTGTTATGACGACAGAGAGAGATAACAATGTTTCTGCAATAAGGCATACACTTGAAGAACACAGCAACAATATTAAAACACAATAATGATAATAATGTACACTAACAAAAATAGACTAAACACTTCTTATAGGAAGAGGTTTTAGCATTGAAGCTAATTCTTGTAAAAGCTACAAGTCAATGGTCAGTATGAAAATGATCTTTCTTTTCTGGTATGAGATTAGTGTTTAGAATTTATTAATACAGTAGATAATAATGGGCAATAAAGATTTGGCTATTAGGATTGAGGAGCATATTAAATGCATAGCATATTTTCATTATTCAGGGTAAATATCATATTCATCATATATCAGTATCAATATGAGCTGGAAGGATGGAAACCATTTGTGTTGTGCATAACATTTTTTGGATCTCATAGAGCTGAAAATATGTTGATTTAAGAAATATTAACAGTCCCTCAAAGAATGGGATGCCAGATGTCTCTTAAAATTCCTTGAATTCTTATCTCAATTTTTCCCCATCAATGAATTTGAATGCAATGAGTATAGAAAAGAGATTCAAAGGTAGATTCAAACCAAATATGATAGATGAAGACTGCTGGTTCCTACATTGGAAGCAAGATTGGTCAGTACGTAGAATGGGCGACCAGTTGGGAATGCCAAGTGCTGTAAGCATGGATGTGTGGATGGTATAATGGAAACAGCTTGGAATTGGAAATTGAAAAGCCAAGTTCTAATTCCAGTCAAGTCCACTATATTCACTTATGCACAAACACACTTGAGAAAGCTGTGATCCACCCCTTTCCCTCCAGCTATGGGTTAATTAGTAGGACTTGTAAATCATTATTATCTCAAAAAAAAAATCTTACAATCTAAAAATATTTTCTGGCTTTAAATTACCTGTAAAAGGGTGATAAGCCGTAAAAAACAAATCGATCAACCTACAATGGAAAACAAGCTCAAAGGTCTAAAGTCGCAAACATTCCTGAAGATATCAGAAATAAAATTATTATTTTATAATTATTCAGTCATTTCCCATTAAATCTATTTATTCAGTTATTTGACTTGAGCATAAATATACTATTATATACATTATTAACATACTTTTATTATATTTATGCTGAGTACTGAAATGCTACGTACATATCTGAAAATCATCAATCTATTCATACTTTTCAAAATATGAGAATTATGTTAAAAAAAAAAAAAAAAAAAAAAAAAGTAGCCTGAGAAAATGACGAATTTTCAGATTGATATTTCAGTTTTATAGCAATTTGTGGTGCTGGGCAAAACTACAATTTCCTTTTCTCTAATACTTAATTTATTATAACTGATCCATATGCCGAGGTGTCTGAAGTGTTTTATATTTACTACTTTCATATCCTGAATTTTTCTGGTTCACACTCCTCCTTGTTTTTATGAACTGGTGTAAAGGTTTATCCCTTGTTTCCCATTTAGGATTGGGTTTCCGCTTCCTTCAACTCTATACTTCTAATGTCTCCATCTGAATTCTGAAATTTTATTCACTAATTATCTTTTTTTTTTCTCCTCGATGGGAGTAGATAGATTCACCCATCAACCAGTTCATCCTCCTACCCCAGTCTTTTGAACAGGAGTAGAAGTTTATGCCTTGTTTTCTGTTTAGGATTGGGTTTCCAGTTCCTTCTAAACTCTTTATTCTCTTTCACTCCCAGTTGCCAATTGCACCTTAGTAGCATTATTGCCTTGCTTGGGGTGACTTGATAAAAAAAAAAAAAAAAAAAATAGCATTATAGGCAAATAAACAGAAAGTCCCTAGGACTATGTATACAGGGAAATGGGGATTCATGTAATTAAATAAGGGAATCATTTGACTTACAGCTTCGGGGGTTTTGCCTTGGATTTTCGTGGATAAAAATTCGAAAACCTGAGAAGTGGCTCCATGATCCTTTGTAGTATCAAGGATTAACTTATCCATAATTCTGGGGGGAAAAAAAAAATTAACTCAATGAAAAAAACAGAAAAGCAAAAAACAAAATAATGTACATTATTTGTGAGATCAATTTGGGAAACCAGTCTGACATTTTTGTCAGTTGCAATTCTATTTCCTAGCACCAGATAATAACACAAATCTCTGTAATAAATAATAAAAAAAAAACAGTCATAATTAATGATGAGGGGATAAAACAATTAAAAAAGTGAACAAATGAATAAAACTGAGCAGAAAAAATGAGTCTATAATTATTCTCCAAAGTTATAACCTAAGAAAATAATAAAGTGATATAAATACTAAAGTTATTAACTTAAAGTTACAAGTAACAGATTTAAAAATTTCAATATGTAACAGATTTAAAAAGATTAAAACTTTGTATATAGTGACTATTGTTATTATTTATAAAGATAAACATGTCAAATTACGTTCCAACAACTATTCATTTGGAATACTGCAATTCAGGCAATCCATTCTTCCATTGTACTGTATTCTTCACATATATAATTCATAAGGAAACTGTGTATTTTTCTTCATAACAAGCAGAAAATGTAAATGCATTGAATAAAACAATTGTTTTAAGTTTGATCTTAGACTAGTTACACAAGCAAGAAAAAAAATTCATCTACTTTTCAGAAAACTCCAATTAAAAGGTAAAATTTTATGAAAACAAAAAAATTTTAAAAGCAGATCAATTTTTTCATAAGACCTATTTTAGAACGATAATAACTCATCTGAAACCGGATTCAAAAACTTCTTATTTCCCCATTTACAACATATATTTTTTAACTTTCGATATAAATATCAGATTTTGTCTGTTAAAGTTTAGAAAAACAGCAAAATATTGTAAAACTAACCAAAGTAAAAACTGGAGTTTTATTCAAAGCAGTAATTTTTTTCTGTTGTCTCTGCTTTTGAAAGCCTATCTGAAAGACCTAAGCATTCACAATGAAAAACATTGTGATGCAACTCATTAATACACAACATCTGTACAGAACGACTTCTGAAGCAAAATTTTGGGACAAAGGCAAGAGGTATTTTTTTAAATCATAAACTAAAAATAATACAAAACAAGACTTAATTTCCTACCATTGAATGTTCCATTCTATAATTATATATAATCTATATTTAAGATTAATTAAGAAATACTATAGCTGAAACTTTAATGAAAAAAAAACAAAACCTGTTACAAAGTTCCAAATCCATTTGGTCACCTTTTTGACAAATCCACATATATCAGACTTAACAAGTGAACACCATAGCAAACAGCAGGGTGTATGTGTACTGGTCACTTCAAAAGTCTACTCCAAACTAAAATAGAAATCCTGTACAGGGAGGAGTTGAAGACATTTGGGGGGGATGTTTAGATAAGATGGTGAGAAATACAGCAAAATTGAAATGTCAAAAATGAATCACAATCAACCAAGTTTAATTACAAAAGACATTAATACCAAATAATTATGATGTAATATTAGCAGTTAATGGATTTTTAATCCTCTAAACTTTATATTTAGTGGGTACAAGTGTTTGAGTAGACCTCCTTGTTTTTTAAACAGTGAAATTATATAAGCTTACAGATTGATAGTCTTACTAAAGAAAATTTCGGTCTCTATGCCAGCAGACATTAATTTCACATGTACCTTCTAAATATAATGTTCATAATAATGATGTAATATGATCCAAGTATAATGAACACTGACTTACTTTGTCCACCTTTCGACAGTTTCTGGGGCACACTGCAATTTGACAGCAGTGACAGATTTGGGGGAAGCGGTCTCTGTTTTTAGAACAACTGGAGAGGCTAGAATCTGTTGATTTCTTTTCCCCATGGCCATATTCATAATAGAATTGAGTGTTGCTTCTTTCTTTCCTTTTGGGGACAACCTCGTCCGACTCTTTGATATCACATTTCTGTTAAGGCTGATCCCGTTTTGACGGGGATAGCTGTGCACAATGTGTCTGCCTACAGTCAGTTGATTGTTTATATTTACAGTTTGTACATTGGAGCTATTGGCAGTGTGTGGGATGAGGGTCACTGAAGACAATGGAAGCACTGTCACTGCACTAAGTGGGGACTGAGATGCCACTGTCAATGGGGGCAGCACAATTGTTGATGGTGGACGAGCAGTTGCTATTAAGTTGGCATTTTGAAGTGATGGTGAAGGTAGCGAAGGTTCGGAAGTACGAGGAAGAAGGAAGTCTGTGGGCATGCTGGGACCAACTGCAGGCAGTGCTTCTATCTGGAAATACAAGAGAGAATTATTTCATATAAATTATCAAAATGGAAATACTGGTTTTTTAAAGAAATACATTTTATTTTTACAATATTTAGTAGACGCTGTTTTCCTCAAGTTGAAATTTGATAAATTGGCTTATTATCATATTACGCTGAAAGCATTAGTGCACATCTGAAAGTTAAGCAACATTGAACCATATCAATACTTTGGTGGGTGACCAATTGAGGAACACCAGGTATTATAAGCAGCATGTGATCTTTTAATCTTTTATTTGACTCAGTAATTGGTTGGTCTTTTTCGTTTAGTGGCATATCAACTGCTATTGGTTATTTAATGCCAAAATTTAAATATTTTGCATGCAATTTTATTTTTGGAAATAATTCTGAGCCATTATCCAATACACCACCCACAAATCCAAGCTTAGAGCAACTGGTATTCCCAAGCGGTCACCCATCTAGACTCAGTAAAAATTAGTGTATAAAAGAATTTTGGTAAATGGCTACACAAGATGCTATGGCCAAAAATGTTAGAAGATGAATTCTGACAATTTCTCAAGATGTCATCCACCTACAAACTGCATAACAGGTTTGGATCTTTGTTATCCAATCCTAGATCATGTACAAATTCTACTAAACACAATAAATACTTCATGCAGATGAAATTAGATCAACAACAGTTTAATTAATCAATGTTGATTAATGTGACATGTCTGTTCAATCACCTAAGCCCAAAGTCCTAACAAGAACATTCATCCCATCAGCCATTTATAAGCCCTAGTTTGCGACATCAAACATGGTTAAGGATGTAGCTCAAACTGGTGGTTGGCAACTCTACAGTCATTGTATTCCATAGTGGGCCATATCAGTTGTGTTGCTCTATTAATCTCCATATCAGTCTTTTCAGACGAATACACCAAAGTTGCATGGTCTGTTTCTGAAAATCAAATCAACCAAAGGCGGCATTGTTGTAATATTAATGTAATTTTTGTATTAAATAGTACAATGAATATGGTATCTATTGGCTACTTTTATTATCCCAAGTAGGGAAATTCTGCAAACTACTTGTCAATAAAAGGGTGAGTGAAGTGAGGGAGAGAACTTGCCAATTGTAGCATTTTGCAGACCCACATTTTAAAAAAAACCAAAACAAAAAAAACAAACCCCAAAAACAAAAAGGAAATTTCACCTTCTTGCTAACTGCTGATTTGTCAAGTCATGGGCCAATGGAAAAGCACTGAAACATCCTTTTCGCTTTTTTGGTGGGATTTGTGACCATCAACTGGCCCTATCCAATATATGGTATTTCAGAGATCTATTTGACAACCAGTGCAGCTTCTTTTTAGCCAAGAGATTTCTTTTTATCATTACCTTTAACTTATTCTCTTCTATTTCCACCCACACACAAATGTTACACCAAAAGTTCTAAAATCAAACAAACGATTGTCTACCTGAGCTGCTACTGAAATTGTGGGCAGAGGTTCTGAAGGTTTCTCTAAATTCTCCTGAGGAACTGGTATCTGAAGTAACTCTTGCATAAGATTATCATCCAATTCTGCACCTTCTGCGGGGCTTTTGCCTGCCTGCTCCCAAGCTTTAGCTAAAATGTCACTGCAACTACCAGAACTGATTTCTGTCACCGTAGCCATAGCTGTTGTCTGGGGTGGGATGATGCTGTCGCTGCCACTGTTGCTGCTGTTACCATCATCTGCTTTTAACGTAATAGTGCTAGAACTGTTTGGCCAGAATTTCACAGCCTTAATTTCTTTTGCAGCATTTATCGAAGAATCCAAAATATCTTTGAGTGGGATGAATGACTGCTGATCAAGTGGTTTACTTATCTGCAAAAAAAAAAAAAAAAAAGAATTCATTTTCAAATACATTATTTTTCAATCTATTGAAATAACAGATCACATAACCAACTACTAATTAGTTTTTTTTAAGCATTCTCCCTCCCCAAGCAAGGCAATAAAGCCACTAAAACACAAGGGGTTACTGAGTATGAAAAGAAACTATTAAGGAGAGAGAACAATAAAAGAACAAGAATTAAAAAGACAGGAGATAATGATTGACATTGTATTTAAAAATTTGAAGATCAAAGTTGACTGGGAAGCTAGAAGTCAGAAAACAGTTTCAAAAGCAAGAAGTGCAATAGAAGAAACTGTTAGCATAGAACTTACAGTTACGTCTAGCCATTTCAATTGTAAAATGATGAAATCATGTGGCCAATCTAATATTGCGCTTAAATTCATAAAGTCTAGGTATCATCGTGGAAAGTTCAACAGAACAATTACCATGAAAGTATTTATAGAAAAGACAAAGGGAAGCTATGTTATGCCTATGGGAAAGGAACTGAAGCCAAGATGTCAAGTCAGGACCAATAATACTGCAGATTCTTCTTTGGATTTTATCGAAATATATAGCAGGAGCTATATATCTAGAGATTACTTTAATTCATTTGTATATTTAGATTACAATATTACATGTTTATTAGTATTTAATTTTTTTTTTTTTAAAGGTTTACATTTTACAAGGCCTGGAGGCCACTCAAGGTAGAGGGTTAAGGGGTAGTTCATATAGACAGGCAGGGAAGATAATGGTTAACTCTAAACTTGAACTAGTTAAGATTATAGTGATCAGGGAAACATCCTCTTGGGAGTCTGTTCCACAGAGCAGTGGTGCACAGGAAGGTATTCAAGTGGAACTTACTTCTCACTGAAGGAAGACGGAGGGAATGTGGGTGGTTTGCTACTATGTAAGTAGCTGGACAGGTCTTGGCCATGAATGTCAGACCTGGTGGAAACAAAAAATGCATATCATCCGAGCATTTTTCATGGTAGGAGTGATATAGCAGCAAAAAGCCTGCCATATCCCACCTGTGAAAAAGAGGTTGGAAAATAATTCTTCTCCAACAAAGACTTGGAGATGCTTTTGAAGTCTATCAAGACTGAAAAGTGAGGAATGGGCAGCTCCCACCCAAATATGTCAACAGTACATCATTTTTGGCCTGATCTGGCTCTTATAAAATGTAGTGGATAGCATGAAGAGTCAGGTACTTATTGGAGTGGTACAGGGAGCCAATCATATTCTATTCAATCAACCGCTCCGTAAATACTGAATATGCTACAAAATGTATTTTACAATATTTCTTGACATTTGACTGCCATATTTTTGAGATGAAAAAAAAAAAGAAAAAATACCTATTTCTTGCTTCTAACAAATATGTACTACATCAATTTTATTGTTATTCCAAAGTATCACTGGATCATTCAAAATAATACACACTTACTCATTATTCCGATATCTCTAATTCACTCATTACTTTTAAAATCTTTCAAACTTTTTATCATTTTTTTAAGAATCACTATCTACATAGAATATATTCTTTCAGGTTTCTTTATATCATAAGCTCACAAGAGTTGCAACAGTCTGATTTATTTCAACAGTTTAACTTTCTTGAATCGATATCAAGCAGTGTTACAAGTCTTTTTAGAAAACGCTGATGACAATCGAAGCTGAAAATATGAAAGAATTTGACGGAGAAAATCATCTAAAAAAGAAGTGTAAAATACAAAATAACAATTGATAGAAATTTTTCCTAATTACCTCAATAGTATTAAATGTACTCTTTACAGAACAATGAGTAGAATATGGTACAGACTTTGATGGATCAATCGTTGAGCTTGCTCCAGTACAAACATTACTGCTGCTACTACTACTAATGCTACTGCTACTTGATGGAGGTTGTTTAATGATAGTTTTCAGTTCTGCTGGCAAAAAATTAGGCTCTTCTGGCTGCGGTTCTTTCTCTGGACTATTAAGATCAAACGGTTCAGAGAATGTGGCTCGGGCCTGTTTCCATTTGCCAGGCATCTTGAAGTACAGTTTCCCGTCTTTTACCTGGAAAAAAAAAAAAAAAAATAGAGATGAAAATCATCATCTTCTTTTGCACAGATAACAACTTTATAGAAAGTTTGATATTTTTTTTAATTGTGTCGACAAAGATAAAAAAGCATTTCATTCTCTCTTACGCACAAACATTAAATCATTTTTAATTAATGAGTGCAATTGAAGCAGAATGACTTAAATTACTAAAGTTGATTGATAAGTAAAGTCTCCAATCCTATAAAACAAGTTTTATATCTGATAAAATAATCAAACTGGTAACAAAATGAAGACAATGTATTTCTCTTCAAAATTACAAATTTATTTTTCAACATTCTATCCACATTTTCATTAGCACCATGAAGAAATTTGCTGATTCACTTTTGAGACAGTTGCACATACCAACTTTAACTAAAATATTGGATGGAAAATATTGTCATTTCAAAAGCCTCTTTCAATTTTGCAATCAACCAGAAATCTGATGTTCTCTAATCAGGGCTGTACAGAATGTGTCCAGCAAGTGAATTTTCTGGAATTTCATCATTTGTTAGCTGCAATGCAGATTTATGACTGTGATGAAAAATAAAATCTGTTTGAAAACTTACAAAGCCCCATATACAGCCATAAATTCTGATTGGCTTATAACCATCTAGTGCCCTAAATTCTATCACTGATTACTGCTTTATAAATAATTCACACATGGCTAATCATTTAATATTTTGACAGGGTGAATGAAGAAAGCATTCTTTGTATTATTCTACTATGTGCCATGTCCCTTACAAATTTTCCTGTTTCTTTATACTTTTATTTTTTAAAATGTATCTTTTGCTATTTCAATGTGCCCTTGGATTCTGGGGTCACATTTCCCAGCATCTGGTAAAAGTCCTTTCATCATATTTTCACCCTATTTTCTTTTCTATCCAGAGGGACAGCAGTTTTGTTTCTCTGTCTGCCATCAACACAGTGTGCACTCTCTCTCTCTCTCTCTCTCTCTCTCTCATATATATATATATACACACACACACACACACACACACACACACACACACAGCCTATATTTCTGAGCCATCCTGTGTATGACTGTAAACTAATTCCATATCGAGGGTAAAATGATAAACTACGTCCAACAGCAAGGCCTCTTATCAGGAGGTTTTGAGGAGTGTGGAACCACCTCTTAATTGCTGGTGTTCCCAGGTTCACGCTGACCCAGAGTGGTAGCACCTGTTAGGGTCCCAGCTATGGGCAAATAGTTAACCTAGAAACTGAGGTAAAAAGCCTTATGAAAGTGTAAAAATAGGTTTCAATACATACCAGAAATACTTTGTAAAACATTATTACCAGAAATAAATTTTTCAAGGAAAACATTATTCCCAGCAATATATTTTTGAAAAATAAAATATTACCAGCAATACATTTTTTAAAATAATATAACTACCTATACATTTTTGAGGAAAAAAATATTACCAGAAATACATTTTTGACAAAACAAAATATTACCAGAAAAAAAAAGTTGTCGGCATTAAATAACCCATTGAGATTGATATGCCGTAAAACAAACCAAACCAAACTATATTTCTGAGATGACATATTGTAATTATTTACACTACATTGTTCATACTTTTGTCATCATCTTTGTTGTCATATTCACAACATTTTGACCACTGTACACGTCAACCTTCTTCAGGTGATTGGAATTTCAAACTGGACCCATTATTTCATCCAACTCAAGGACATATAGTCCAGTGGATGAAAGTGCAGGTTGAATCCAGTGACTCAACCCAGAGTCATGAGTTCAATACCTGGCTACAGCAGAAGTGAACAAAAACTTGGAGAATTGAGTTAAAAGGGAGATAACTGATATTGAGATATCAGGAAGAGGCATGGCATATGGAACTAGAACACTCTACTCCAGTGAATGGAATAAAGGGTTCAGTTCAAAATTCCAATCACCTGAAGAAGGCCTGAGTGTACAACAGCCAAAATGTTGTAAATAAGGCAACAAAGATGAGGACAAAATTCCGAACCATGTAAATAGTGTGTGTGTATATATTGTTAAACAATTTGCACAATACAAACTGATATATTAACAGAACATTCATAAAAAAAGGATAATCAAAAATATATATTACCGTAAATATAACAATTTAAACTGGTTTATTGATGCCCTTTCATTAGAACAAAACAATGTACACAGCAATTAGAAAATACACAAGCCCAGACAAATGTTATATGCAAATGGAAGATATAACATTAAAATCAAACAGTTTAGTTCTGTAATTTACAAATTTAGCTGCCAGTGCAATTCCGACTATTTAGCCAGGTGTCAAAGGTTGGTGATACGGATTAACCAACACATTCCAGCCAATATTTGCAAGGGAAAGATGGACAATTTACATAGGTATGTTAATGTACTAAGTAGCTGAGCATTTGATTAAAAAGCAGCAGTGTTGCATGGTCTTTTTGACCAGACATGTTCTCAGTTATGAGTCAGGATAATACCAATCACTGGTTGAACATTTTGGAATCAGTACACATTAATTCCTGCCAACCATCTCTCTGTAAACAGGAGTGATTGGTGGGTTTAAAAGTAATGCTGCTGTGCACATTTTTGCTCTGAGAGAGAACTAATAAACTGTTTTAATTAGCCATTTTGAATTGTTATTATATTTCAGTATTACAAAGTTACAGTAATATATATATATTTTTTGTTACCTCTCTTTTTTGGTACAGACAGCCTTTTAATATGTCAGTTTTCAGCGTTTTAATACAATACTGTTAAATAATACAAGCTCAAAAATTTATCTCCTCTAAAATGTCACAAGGTCTGTGATCTTACTTATCTCTCAATGTACACAGAAACATAACATGAAGGAAAAAAATAAAAGAGATTATTTCTTTAATTCTTTTAGAACTCTCTATGTCTTGGTAAAAAACTAACAAAAAAAAAAAACACTTGTGTAACAATTTTCAGATGGAGCTCAAGAGGAGGAGGAGGAGGAAAATTATATCTTAAACCAGGGGAGAAGAAAGAGTAGACAATTATCTCAGAGACCTGCTTGGTGGAATGACAAATATCTTCTAGATCAGCTCAAGAGGAAGAGTAGAAAATTATCTTCTAAACCAGCTCAGGAGGAGTATCTCCTAGACCAGAGGAGGAGTAGGTGTTTATCTTCTAGGCAATTAAGAACCCTTACTTATTCCCAAAGAAAGGTTATTTTCAAGGTTCCAATGCTATAAGCACAGAGCTTTTTGTAGTTCCCAATTTAAGATGGCCATCTTAATCTTAAAATCTTCAATAATCATTTGTTAGAAACAATAACAGAAGCAACAGATAGCAATGAATGAAAATGCATACGGTAAGTCCACACAGAGAACAATGATTTAATTTCTTGTTCTTTTTCTTCTTTCCTTGATTTTCTGCTTGCACATTATCCTTATCTTTGTGACACTGGCATGGACAACCAGGAAGTCCATAGCGGTTGGCTTCATCTGGCAATTCTACATCCTCAAAGCCAGTCAGCTTGCTGGTAAAGTCAGGATCTGTACCATCAAGAACCACCTCTTCAAAGTCTTCTGTATGGCTGAAATTTAAACAATTGACAATATTATCACAATTTATTCATAGATGACTAATATTTGATTTGATCTGGGACACATAATGAGAAAGGAGGGCTTGGAAACTCTGATACTCATGGGACTGATCAAAGGAAAGAGGGACAGAGGAAAGCAGTGCATAACAGTAAATGGATGGTAGAACAGGGTTTAGGAGAAATAACAAAAAGACAAAACTTATTAAGAGCTACAAGGGAAAGGAAGATGTGGATGACTATGATCGCCCACACCCTGAAGGGACATGGCACATAAAAGAAGAATTTGATTTACAAACAATTTGGTGAATATTTTAAATATTTATTATCAACATCATCCAAATACAAGGATTGAGAGAATAAACACTGAATTATCACAAAATTAAATGCTGAATTCCTGCAAGTATAAATTTTTATCTTTTGTTTTTATTATGGTGGAGGGGATTTTTTTTTTTTTTCTTACAATTATTTATCCCCTAAAAACAAGAGGAAGACAAGAAGGGGAACATAGGATGGAGGAAAGAGGGGAACATAGATGAGTGGGAGGAAGAAAGTGGGGAATAGATGAGGGGGGGGGACAGCAGGGAACACAGATGAGTGGAAGGAGCACAGGAGAGAGGGCGGAAAGAGGGGAGGAAGAAGAAGAGAATAAAGAAGAGAAAAGAAAGGAAAAAGAGAAAAGGATATGCAAAAAAGAAAAAATGTCTGATTTAGCTAACCTTTCGGGAGGTGAGTGAAAGCCAAAGAGGCCAGAAAATTCAGCCAAAAGTTGATCCTGGCCTTTGAACATTGGCAGCAACATATCATAAAGTTCCTTTTCCTTATGCGAACTTTTGTGCTGCCATTCAGCAAATATCCGTAGGACTTTCTGGTACTGGCTTGGATGTTTCTCAAAGATAATCTACAAGACAAGAAAAACTTTAAAACTGATCTGGACATTTAGCATTAATTGTAAATGAAAAGGATTTTCAGATTTATTTTTTACTGCTTATCAACCCTTTGTATGTTATTTAAAACCACAATATATTTTTGGATTATAATTCCCCCCCCACCCAGTTCTTAAATTGCCCTGCATTTATTAGAGAATTAAAAATATTGAAACTATGTTAAACATAGCAATATTATCAGTTTCCTATAATCAGAAAATAGAATCAATTTTTCTGCTTCGGGGTACTTTTGTCTACTGTAGAAACATTTACTAAAAATATACAATGGGTTCCTCTCTCAGCTTTTTCACAGACCAAACAAGTCACACCAACATTGTGTCTCAATGCTCATTCACATCAGGGGGCACAAAAACTTTGCAAATCCTACTTCATAGATATTACTGCTGGTTATAAAATCCCAAGACACTTAAGAATCATTTAGAATCAACTGTACTGTGTGTGTTCTAATGAAAGCCATGTTTTGTTGTGTCACATTTACTATCTCACCTAATGGCAGGTTAAGTTTGAAAGAGAGCACAAGTCTCTAGAGATTAAAAAAAATGATTATTTTTCTGACTATTTACTTCTCAAAACAGCTTTACTTATTTTTTAATTTACCTATCTTGTTAAGTATACATGAACAAAATCAGCAAAGAAATTAAATCATATGAGACAGTGACAGGACCAGAATTAATTAAGATGAGATGCTTCACAACAAGTCGTTGATCATGTTACCAAGGGGATCACATCCACAGTTATGGGCTGTTACTTACAGAAATGGAAACTGGGAAAAAATAGGATCGTTAATAGATAAATCTTAACCAAAAAGTAGATTAAGTGCACTTAAGAAATTTTCAACAAGTCCCTAATTCTTTGTGCTCTATGTCTTGTCCTTAAACAAAAGACAATGAGAAGTGTTGCTGTATTTTATGAGGGTCATCAAATGACAGTGTTGAAACAGCCATAACTGAAGGATTTCTTTGTCTCTTTATTACATTTCACACATTTCTTTGTACACTGCATAGGAATTTTAAGCATTCAAAATTTGGTTTCTATGAAATGTTAGATTTATACCTATACTCTATCAAGGTGCTCACAATAGACACTAGTTGGCTGAAGAAGCAATGTATGACCAATCAAAACAACACATATTCATGTTGGCTTAATCAAAGGAAATTATTCAAATGACGCTTGATTCGTTTTGATTCTTCATGATTTTGCTCAAATAGCCCAATGTCTCAATTCAATAAAATCTTTTTGATCCAAAAATATCTTTTCAGTTTCCCAATTTCCAACCATTTTTGTTTATACTCTAATTTTTATGTTTCATGTTTATATTCTGTAATTCATTTCCATCTACTTGTTACTTTCATAATTATCAACATAAATCTTTAATAAAAACAATGTCTATAATTGATTTTCAATTGGTAAATATTTATGAAATACACAGGAAAAAAATAGTAAGAAAACAAGCAATGCATCTCACTGGTTATTATTGCCTCTTGCATTCGTGTGTCAAGCAGATTTGTTGACTAAATGCAGAAAAAGAAAAGGTCCAAGCAAAGACTACTCAAATTGTTAAGGCAATAAGTGACTCAACAAAAAAAATTTTGCTTTAAAGATAGGGAAATTACCTCAATCTTCCGGAGGAAGTTGCGTGCCTTCAGAAAATCCATGGTAGTATTGTAACATCCACACTGTAAAGCATGCTCCGGGGAAAGGAAGCCAGCCAAATCATGGATAAGCTCAGGATAATCCGACAAAAGGTAAGACAAACTTTTATAAAGCTGAAAATTAAGAGAAAGCCAAAAATAAATAAAACTGTAAATATATCAGAGAATCAAAAAGTAAAAGTATTAAAATCAGCAAAAAAAAAACTTATTCAAAGAAATGAAAAGTAACAAAATTCTTCTGAAAGAATGGCTTCTTTCTTGCTTCCATTCATGAATGCCAGTAATAATTTCATGAGTTTTGCTTTAGAAAGATGTGGTTATTTTTAATGATTAATTTCTTTCCAGATGAGAAAAAGTCAAAATCAAATCAGCCAAAATCTGAAACAACTTTAACCTATTTACATCATTTACAGTCATAGAATCGCAATGATTGAAATTTCTAACATCCAGTGCATTTTCATTTCTTAGTTTTTCATCTAGTTTACCAAATTCTGATTTAATCCAATGCCCACTAATGTTGGTTAGTGGATTGACTTTTACAATAATCAAAAGGAATTTTTTTATTCATATATGAATTATTTTTTTTCTCATAAGAAGTGTGTGTGTACTTGTCATTGATGAGTTAGCAATCATTGTCAAATGTAAAATAAATAACTGTCAAATAAACAGAATTGACAAAATTTGCAAGAAAAAGGAACAGGGCAAAAATGAAATAATATCAAACAAATAATATATGCAAAGCAAATTAATACTAACAAGGCAAAAAATTCACAAACTAAGAACTGGAGTTGACACACAAAAGCAAGGTCAGACAAGTGATCACGGCAGTCTGTTGTCTAGACAAGGAAGATCTGGACTGAGGTTATTTACCTCATGTCCCCACAAGGCAGGATGTGGCACAAGGCCATTTTTTATGTGGGGTGAACTGAGCTTGTAGGCTTGGGCAAAAATTTCTCGTAGACCCCACATACACAGAGTTAGGCTTGTCTACCTCCCCAAACGTGACTCTGCCATTCAGCATAGGAAAGCAGAGTTTGACAGCTCAGCCCAAACTGCCTGAATTGGAAAATCTGGACTGAGTCATGTCAAACTGCAAGCCATCCTATTTTATTGGCTAAGAAAAATATCCCAGCATGCATTTATGTGTGGACTTCTGCCTATAAAAGGGAAGGGGGAGAAGTTCTGCAGTCATTCCCTATCCAAAACAGTTTTTCTTTCTGGGAATATTCCACTTTCTTGTTGGTAAGAGACAAAAGTGAGCCCTTTTTTGTCCACATATTGTCCAGTGTTGTACCAATTTATTGTCATTTGTTTTTGTTGAATATCTTTGTGTTTCTTGTGAACTTTGTTGCTTGTGCTGGTGAGTCTCTCCCCACAGGCCACTAATAGGCCAAAGAAAAAGAGCCTTGAAGACTAAGTGGCACTCCAAGAGAAGCACGCACCATACACCAAGGGAAATGTATCAGTCTAACGCATTCGATAGGGTTGACCATCAGTACCTGGCTGCTGTCCTGCAGGCTACTTGATTTAAATCCAACTTCTGCAAGTGGATCAGCTTCCTGTATCAATCCCACCCCAGTGATGTGGTACAGATGAACAGAAGGCGGTTGTGTACTGTCACAGTTGGTCACTCCTACTTTACACTTTGGCATTGGAGCCCCTTCTTCACCAGCTAAGGAACAGAGCATACATGGAATCATTGACCCTGGAGGTTCTCAAGCTAGGGTGTCTGTATACACCAATAACATATCCATTTTAGTGTTGTGCTGCAGTGGTACAGAAGGTGCTTGAAACGTATGAGAAGGTGGCAGGGAACAGATTAACCGCACCAAGTCTTCCGGTTTGCGGTTAGGTGCTGGAAGTGGGTTGTGCTTCTAGAGCTATTTAGCTGGACAGACGAACCTGTTCGCATTCTTGGAGTGTGGTTCAGGCCCAGGATCCAGCTGAAGAAGAGAGGCTAGATTGGTGGTCCAGACTTGACTGACAGCAGCTGTCTGTAAAGGCTAAGGCTGAGGCTGAGGCATGTGCCACTTATATCTTTGCTCTTATCCTTTATCTATTGTCAGTACTTCCTATCTGCAAGGAGCTCAAGGGTTTGCTGTCCTCCCTCTTGTGGGGTTGCAAGCATTTAATCTGAGGTCATTGCTTAACGCCCATTTCAGGGGGGGGGGGCTTGGAATGTCGCACTTGATGAATCATCGGCACACATCAAGGTTGGCTTTCTTAAGTTGAGTATTGACAGAGAAGTCCACCTTAGAGGGGAGTGTTAGGGACATCTTCCCTAGCCTTACCATCACTCCACCCGAGTGTGTCAGGAAGCCTTGAAAGTCATTCCTCAGTTCAATGACTTTTCACAGTCTTGTAGACTATTGTATCATGTATTAGTGGAGTGGCTCAGCTCGCTAACAACCAAGTTGCACTGTTCCTAGTCTTGGACATCAGCGGTAGATTATATCAGCAACCCTGAGTTTTCACTTACCTGACAACTGATTCGGAACATGTTATCTCTCAATGACGTAGCAGTCAAACGGAGATAGGCAGATTTGTCTCTTATCAGTGTGACCTTGGTTTAGAGGTTGTCCTGTTCTGGGACGATGTCAGCAAGTTGACAGCTCGTATCGATCCTGAATATCTCATGTCCGTCAATCTTGCATACATGTGCGATAATGTGTTGCCCCTGTTCTCTGGGGTGAAAGAGATGGTGTTCCTCACGTTGCTAGCTGTGGCAAAAATGGTGGTGTGGATAACACAGATGGAGGGAATCTTGCGATATGAACACTATTCTCATCAAGATATGGTCAGATTCTTTGGGCATCAGCTCAAGATGAATATCAAAACTGATAAAGTGTTTGTTATTGACAGATTTCAGCAAAAGGTGGGTAACTGTGGCAAGCTTGGTTCATGTGAACAGGGCTAGCCTTGATTTTCTTTTTTAAGTCCGCTTTGACACAACAGGGCGGTTTCCTGTGAACCTTCTCTTGGTTAAGTTAGACACTATTTGTTTACTTAGTTAATGTGAGTAAATGTTGTTTCCAGCCTGTTCCCGGCATTCTCTTTTGCTATGATTTATGTTGAGATTACCAACCTCTCCAGTTTTTGTCCCTTCTTTTGTATCTCAATTGGGTCAGTCTTGGATTTTCTCATTCCGCCATTCATTTCTTCTACCTACTCCATTAGCGAGTGTGATTCTTGATTCTGTCTATATGCAGAATACAGAGGCTGCTCTTATTATTTTTGAGGGGTGGATGGGCCCTACTAACATTTGTTGTTTTTCGTTTGAATTTTTTATTATATTTTAGTTTTATTTTTGGGTTCATCCCCTCACATCATTTCATATTCATGAAATTTTGAACAAAAAAAAAAAATTACATATACTTCAACTTTTAAATTTGTTTACATCAAGTGGTATTTTGTAGGTTCCCTGTGAAGCTGTGGTATTGTGGTACGTGTAGGATTGAATTGTGATGGATGAGTTCTTGTGGTGAATGTGCAAATTGTAATGTCTGAATGAGTTGTGAATCTGATAAGTTAGGTCTAGGATAGTTAATGTTGGCCAGCCTTACCTCACTTCCCGTTTGGCCTTGTGCCACAATTGTTGATTTATATGAATAATAAATATACATTCCTTATTCAAGATTGAAATCTATGGTCACACTTTTCTCAATGTACAAACACTACACTAATTCTAGACAGAATTACTGTGATCCTTACATCAATAATCTTGCCATTTATTAAGGATGCCACACTAATAATAATAAATCATACCCTCTCAACTGGTTTAATCCTATTTTTCTGCATTTTGATATTTTTTTCTTCAGTCAACCTACCAGATTTTGATTTAGTTTCTGAATAAATTTTTATCAAAATAAAAAGTTAAAAAAAAACAACTTTCCGACACTGTCACAGATGTCATCATGTTAGAAACAAATAATAAAAAGTTAAATTCCAAATAATATCAATTTCATTTTTGGTAACGAAACTGGTATACCATAAGTGTCATTTGCTGTCACAGTCTTTTACAAAGCATTAAAAGGAAAGAGAAAAAGAAATACCTGCTACAAGGCCAACTATCTATAGATTAAAGATGGTGCTACCAGCTACACAGCCAAAAAGATGCAGAAGTTCTGCAAAGTCAATTTTACTGATTTCTTGCCTCCCTCCAACTTAGACCCAAAGCATGTGGTGGGGGTTAGACTTCAACACCATCAAGACTGCTATCAAGGGCTGGGCTAAGTTATCCAAAGATAAATGGTTCAGAGTTGTGTAGCTTTTCTCAGCTTTTTCATGTTGAAGCGTTAATTGAAAATAAGAGAAACTACAATGAATAGATTGTTTTGTGATTACAGGTGAGTTTCATAAATACCTTTTTGTATTGGTTTCATTGATTTTGTTTAGTGGCATATCTATGGATTATTTAACCCCTCCCCCCGACGTAGATTTGTATATATGCTTTTACCGAAAGTGTCTTTTACAGACATGGACGAATAAAAATATCCAAAGCATAACATTCAAAAAATAGCTACAGATGTGTTTATACACTGATCTTGATTCTTTTTATGCCGTTCTGAGCTAGTCCAATTGTCAATGCATACATTTGGTAGAGATATTAGCCACTACTCAGGTACTTCAAGGTGCCTCAGTTTCTTAGTTACTATATTAAAAACAGATAAAAAAATTTGTCTGAAAATGAAACTTTTTCCCCAATTGGACATTAACCCCTAACGCTGAAATCTAAATATTTTGAACACAATTTTATGGCTTCAACTAAATATATTTTTAATGCAATTCTATACCTTCAACTACAGATAATATCATGGTCAATTTGCTTTAAATAGGTATTGTGGGTCAATTTTAATATAAATATGTATTGTTGGTCATTTTTAATATAAAATTGTGTGGACCTGCGGACAAAAACAATTCAGAGGTGGTCCCACTCCTCAGAACCGGACATAGTTTATCACCATACCAGGACTACTTTTTGTATTAAAAGGCCTCTTCCTGCATAATAAGCCTACTTCAAATCTTGAAAGCTTTGCTTCCTCACCTTATATTTTTCATATATGAAACTGAAAGGAAAATAACTGAGGGACCAAAAGGAATGAATGAGATACGAAACTAATGTCTTACCACAACTGGTGAATGATCACTTTTGCCAAATTCAAAAAGAATTTTCAAGAACTTTTCATATCGATCCATATCATTCTTCAACATCTGTTTCACTTTGGTCAAGTAGGCCTGAGCAAAAATCGTATCCCTATGATCTCGCTGAAAGTAAAAGAATAAAATCAGTTTCAATCATTTGCAAGTTAAAATATTTTCAGAATCAAAACTAATATCATTAATATATGGATTTTACTTAAGATCTGATTGTCATCTTGTTTTCTTTTAGTTTTAGTACAATGAATTTTAAGCAATTCATTTGCCAAATTTTCTTACTGAAATCCTTATGCTTCTTGCCTAAAAACAAAATTCAAATACATATAAAAGGTTTTCATTTTCACAATACAAAAATTAACAGTAAGTAAATGATATGAAATAATATCCAAGAGTCAATAAAGAATCACTTACTCGAGGATCTTTCTCTATCAGATTTGGTGCTAACATGGCAAGTTTTATGTCATTCCGTTTCTGTGCTTTGGTTCGAGTGTCTTTGCTTCTTTTCAGATTAGAACTGAAAATAATTCAGAGTTTTCTGATAAACTATAAATGCTTGGTCAAAAGTCATTGTACAGTCAATAAAAAACAAATCGGATATTAGCAAAAGAAAATATTAATGCAGTTTAGAGCCAAAAGTGAAAAATAAAATTAAAATTATTCTTGAATAATATATTACAAGTTATGCATTCTTAAAATGTGCCATAAATACTGTAGTGACATTATTAACTTACCCTCAGGTTCGTGACAAACACACCAGTGAGGTAGGTATTATTATTTGTTTTTTTTAAAGAAATTTTTGGAATCCACCAAGGTTATTAAAACCACCCCATTTATTAATTTCATACTTCTTGATCATTTAAATGAGTTTTCCAACTTCCCCATCATTTATTGCATCCTGACAAAATGCTGACTCCCTGTTTATTAAAACCTCCTCTTATATTAGGCACATAAGAGTATGCTGATTAGAGTTTGATTGGTTGATTTTATTCAGCAGCATATCAAACTATGTATTATTTAATGCTGAAATCTAAATATTTTGAAAACAATTGTATGCTTTCAACTACAGATACAGGTATTTTTACTATAAATATGTATTGTTGGTAATTTTACTATAATTATGTATTGTTGGTAATTTTACCATAAATATATATTGTTGGTAATTTTTTTTTTATACAAAAATGTATTTTTTATACTTTCACAGTGTTTTGTTTTTATCTGAGGGGTTCACTACTTTAACAGAGTGCTACAACTCCAAGTCAGGGTGGACCTGGGAACTACAACAATTATGAGGTGGTTCCATACTCCTCAAAAGCTCCTAATCAGAGACCTTGCTGTCAAATGTAATTAGTGTTTGACATGATAACAATGTGTTAAAGTGGTAACTAAAATGAAAACTAAGTTGAAAATGTTAATTCTGACTGTTGATTTATTGTGAGCTGAAATTTGATTTAAGTTTCTTAAATCTAACCTCAGATTTCATTTACTGATCGAAGGTGAAATTCAAACACATGTGAAATTCAGCAATATGAGTGAGAGAAAAAAAGGAAAAACCCTGCCCTACTTGATTGTGCTGCTAGCTGCCATCAGATCTTCAATGTGACTATCTCCATTCTGCAAAGAGAGATTGGATTCATCTTGCTGGCACAGGTTAGGACCACTCCCTCCACTCAGTCCTCCTCCAGAACCACTGCATGAATTGTTTTTTTCTGATGACTTCTGGTTCTGCCAGTTGTCTTTGGTAGCAGAATTTGGTAAGGAATCCTCAAAGTTTTTCCTGTTGCTTCCAGAACGTGTTGAGCCAAAAACAATATTCAATGGGCTCGAGTCTTTGGATATGTTGGGAATATTTTTTAGCCTTTCTGAATTAAGATTGCAACAGGCATTTGATGTGCTGGGGCTTGGGGAAGTATTTTTGGGTAGTATAGTCCTTGGCTCACTATTTCTAGTTATCCGTGGTGATCGTGCGGCTCGTTTTCTGAGACCATATGCTGCCCTATTAATTGGTGAGATATGTGGTTTTATGATGAACCCTTTTGGACATATGAGCCGGGCTTTCTGTTGCAACTCCTGCCTTCGGGGTCTGCTACGTTTTTTTTCTAGAAAAGGAGAAACCTGCCGGAAAGCAGGTGGGGAAATCTGTAGGGGTTTGGGAGCAAGGGGCTTGTATACAGAGGGAGAAACTTTGGGAGAAACTTTCTGAAAAGGTTTAAATACAGGCACCAAGTTTTTGGTAGGAGTTTTCTGAAGTTCCTGTTGTTTTGCTAAGGCCTCTGAGATGAAATGTGGATTGCTGGCACTAGCCAATGGACTAGTGGACAGAATCTGGGTGGCTACTGTTGCTATTGCATTGATAGAACTGGTGACAACCATGACAGGTTTAGAAGAATCTGGAAAGAAAACAAAATGATATGTCTGAATTTCTGCGACAAGGAATTATCATTATTTACAGTTTCGTTAATGTCTTCATCTGTTGTTAGCATCACAACGTTTCAGTCATTGTACCTTCTGGTCTTCTTCAGGTATCTGTCAATACAAGCAATGTTCAGGGAATTACAAACTAGAGCAATAGTTCCTAACCAGGTGTGCTCGCACCACCTACAGGTACAATATCAGTTCTTCGAATGTGCAAGGATACGGATTCATTAGAGTTGGTTTTATTAAGGAAACTCTAGTGTTTGGCAATCTGACATAAAACGTTACATTGTAGAAACTTCACCAATTGCTACCATCATAATAGCATAATTTTATTTGTCTCTTAATATGAAAGTAAACTGGGTTTTTGTAATGCATTACTTTGTTGTCGATTATGTGAATAATGATTAAAGAAACAATGGTTTTGTTATTTGCACATGAGATCAATATTCTTTTTAATTAGTTCTGGAAGTGGGTGCTAGAAGTGGTTGGTGGTTTGAAAGGGATCCAAGAACTGGTTGGTGGTTTGAAAGGGGTCTGAGAACTGGTTGGTGGTTTGAAAGGGATCCGAGAACTGGTTGGTGGTTTGAAAAGGGATCCGAGAACTGGTTGGTGGTTTGAAAGGGGTCCGAGAACTGGTTGGTGGTTTGAAAGGGATCCGAGAACTGGTTGGTGGTTTGAAAAGGGATCCGAGAACTGGTTGGTGGTTTGAAAGGGGTCCGAGAACTGGTTGGCGGCTTGAAAAGGGCCCTGAGAACTGGTTGGTGGTTTGAATTGGGCCCAAGAACTGGTTGGTGGTTTGAAAGAGGGTGTGAAAATGGGTTGGTGGTTTGAAAGGGGTCAGAAAACTGGTTGGTGGTTTGAAAGGGGGTATGAAATTGGGTTGGTCTTTTGAAAGGTCTCCAAGAACTGGTTGTTTGTTTGAAAGAGGGTGCGAAAATGGGTTGGTGGTTTGAAAGGGGTCAGAAAACTGGTTGGTGGTTTGAAAGGGGGTATGAAATTGGGTTGGTGTTTTGAAAGGTCTCCAAGAACTGGTTGTTTGTTTGAAAGAGGGTGTGAAAATGGGTTGGTGGTTTGAAAGGGGTCAGAAAACTGGTTGGTGGTTTGAAAGGGGGTATGAAATTGGGTTGGTGTTTTGAAAGGTCTCCAAGAACTGGTTGTTTGTTTGAAAGAGGGTGCGAAAATGGGTTGGTGGTTTGAAAGGGGTCAGAAAACTGGTTGGTGGTTTGAAAGATGGTGTGCAAAAAAGAAAAAAGTTTAAGAATCACTGATCTAAAGGAGTAGATTGTTCTCATTCTGCTGTCCTTTAGGAATATCTTGTCTTGTTCTTTTAAATATTGTTCAGTTATGGCTTACCCTATTCCCACCTACTTTGTTCTACCCAGTCCAGAGGTGGAATTTGATGACAGTTATTTTGATTTCAATCCCCAAAGAAGGAATAACAATATGGAAAAGAAAGAATCAGCTGAGTACAAATTCCAACCAGCACATTTTATGTTAACTTCAAACTAATGCCTTGACTGGCAACCAGTCTAGAACAACAACAATGTAGGAAAAAACAGAGTTGGTCAAGTGAATTTAGCCTATCAAAAAAAGAAAAAAAAACCCTACTTTCTTCTAAAACCACAGCAGCACAATTGAGGCTGCAGCTCTGCACTATAAGAGGAGCCCGCAGAAATAAACAGACATCAATAGAGAAAAAATGCACATTAATTTTTTAAAAGAATTAAAAAGAAAAAAAATTTTAAAAAAAAACATTTCATGCTATTTTTTTTTTTTTTTTCCTTTTTAATTTTAAGGCTGAGATCCATAAATTTGCCAAGTGCCTTGGCAAAGTGCATTTTTGGATTCTCACTAAAAACAACAACAGTCAGAATTGGAGCTTGTAAAAATGTATTTTGGTTAAAATCCCAGTTAAACTTTTATACTTGTATAGTAATACAAGACAGGGTGTCATCTCCATTAAAGTAGCCTGTCTAGTACCCAACATAGTTGTGTTGCCACTGGTTGAGGCATAAACCAAAGTTGGGATTTTAAAAGCAGACTGGAATGATACAAATTTCTAACATCTATTTCACTATGAATAAATATGGAAACACACCCACAAAAATGCCACTTCTAAAAATGTGTGAAAAATAATACAAAACAGAAAAATAGGCTTGAAATCAGTGGTCAGCAACCCAAGTGCTAGCAACCACCAGTGGACATTTGACTGACTGTGGTGGCTGTCTTTTTGACACTGAATTGACCTTCATTGTTGCACTTTTTTTTATTCGGAGGACTAGCCCTGAAATCATCAATACTAACTGACTACTTCACTAAATTTACTGTAATCTCGCTATTAAAGACACACTCTCAATTTATAGCACACTATTTACGACTCCTTTCAATAAAATGATAATGGAATAATGACTCACTCTCAAATTTTGACATAACATTATAAACATGCAAATACTTGTAGCAAAAATTTTGAGATTATATTTGAAGTAGAAACATTTACTCATGTTTTTGTTATCATGAGAATAATAATTATTTTCATTACAATTCACACTGAACACAATCTCAGTAATATTTTTTTTATTACAGCCCAGGAAATCTCAAGACTTATCAAAAGTCCTGACCCTAAGAAAGCCACTGGCCCAGACAAAATCCCAGTGGTTGTCCTGAAGAATATTAAGCGAAAGCTATCCTCGATCTTAGCAAAATCATCACCTCTTGAGCAATAAACAGCACAGGTTTCAATCAGCCTGGTCCACTGCTGATATCCTGATTGCCATTACTCACAGAATCAGTGAGGCATTAGACAACAAATATATCTCAAGGACTAGCTATGGAATAACTGAAAGAGTCTTCTCAATTATAAAGTTCCCTTCCTAACAGGTAGGGGTTCCTTGAAGTATTTGTTAATGGCCAGTCCTCCAAGGCCATAGCAGTTGATGCAGGTGTCCCCCAAGTCTCACTTCTCAGTCCAAACCATTTTCTACTTTACATAAATGATCTGCCTAAGAGTATACTCTGATCATTTGTGAATATCTATGCTTATGATACATTATATAGGTGCACCTCCAAAAACTAGATGACCAGAGTTTAACAGCCGATTTCTCCTCTGACCTAGCCCTAAAAGATCTGTGGGGAAAAAAATAACTGGTTACATTTGATGCCTCAAAAACCAAATTAGTAACATTCCATCATTGTTGATCAGACCCAGAATTTTCACTAATCATAATGAATGGATGTCCCCTCATAGCGGCCTCATGGTTTATCCCTATTGGGATAAACAAAACCCAGAGTTCAAGAGATGAAGATGCTGTACAAATGGTCAGTTCTCTGTACCACTCCAGTAAGTACCTGACTCTTCCCACTATCCTCTACAAGATCCTGATCAGGCCACAAATGGAGTACAGCAGCCATATATGAGCAGAAGCTGCCCCTTCCTCACTTTCCAGTCTTGATAAAGCCCAAAAGCATCTCCATGCCCTTGTGGGTGACAAATTATTTCCCACCCTGTAATCCCATTCTCACAGATGCTTGATCACTATTTCCATGGAAAGTGTTCAAACAAACTACATTCCTCAGTTCCACCATTTTTAACCTTCATGGCTAAGACCCTCTATGCCATGCACATCGTAGCAAACCACGCTCATTCCCCCTTCATATTCAATGTAAGTTCAACTTGAGCAGCTTCTTCCCACAAACAATTGCTATGTGGAACCGATTCCCAAAAGAATCCTTCCCTGATCACTACAATCTTAATCTGTCCAAGTCCAGAGTTAACCCTTATCTTCCCCAACTATTAGCATAAACAGTGCCTTTTACTCTGGAACACTCTACTTCAAGTGGCTTTTGAGCCTTCTACAAAGTGAACATCATTGTAAAACAAAAAAAAAAAAAAAAAGAAAAAAAAAAGAAAATTTCAACATCTTTAGACTTGGCTGAGATTGCACAGAATGTTTGACTCATTACTGAGACACACTTACTTGATTGTTGTGGTGATGATTTTGGTGGTGTTGTCAGTTGCACACACTCTGGACTAATAGATGTTGTTGGAGATGATGAAAAGGTGATAGCAGGAGCAACCAGAGATGAGTGAGAATGATTCAATTTATCAGCAGGCACAGGACAAGGCTCAGTCTGCATTACAACAACCGGTGGCAGGCTTTTCACACTGAATGTTAAAAACAAAATTTTAATTAATTACAAATAAAATTTAAAAAAAAAAAAAATTGTACAAAAAGTAAAAATATTTTTTTAAAGATATGTTAGTTTTCCAATGTATCAAGTCTATTTAATCATTTTTCCTTATTTTAAAACAAGTTTCAAATTTCCATGTTCTTATGGAAAATTATTTTTAACATATTTTTTGGTGTGTAAGACATTTTTTTTACTGCCAAAAGTCAAAATCTACTTGCATTCTACACACCAAAAGTATGAATAATAACTACAAATAAAAGGCATGAATAATAACTATGAATAAAAGGTATGAATAACTATATGATATATACATGCTATGTGTAAATATATTTAAGCAAACATGCATATTTCAGTTCATTTGAATGTGTTATTTATAACAATAGTATGGATTTCAAATGTGCAATTCACTTGACCAGTCAGAGTACTGGACTGAATGTAATTAGTATCAGTAATCACCTAATAGGTATTTCATTTTTCAATGCTGTCAAATTGGGTTTGGTAGAAAAAGCTGAAGTAACATATCTCTGATTTGGTTCGTTTTACCAGCATATCAACCCTCTTGGGTCATTTAATGTTGAAAATTGGATTTTTATTCAATAATATTTTAGAAAGTTTTAAGTTTTATAATTTATGAAGTACATTTGAAAACTGGTCATATAGTTCATCTATAGGTGAAGTAGTCTGGGTTAAAGTTTGGCATATAATTTTTCTTCAAGTACGCTACAGTTCAAAAGGTTTAAAGCCATGTCCAGAATTAGCATGGGATGAACTTGACAGAATAGTGAAACTTTTCCATCCCCAAAATGAAAAAGAGCTCTTAGAGTCATTGAAAAAAAAGAATGGAATCAATTATCAACCTTATACTTTGAGAAACTTTTGCAACAAATGCCAGAAATTTGTGCTGCAGAAATCAAGGCTAAAGGAGGATATTTAGATGAGAGCAAAATTTAATCATAAAATGCTTTTTTCTTTTTGCCATAATAAAATTTCTATTCAAAAACATGCCTCACTTTTTTAAAACTTTATAATAATTTTCTCTTATTTAAAGTACAAAACAACTACTTTTGGGGCCAATTTAAAAAAATTACCAGGCATGGCCTCAAACTTTTGAATTGTCATGCCAGTCAAAATGGTTTTTACATTTTTTTTTTAAAAGTTTTTTAAGGTTATTCACTTTATTAAGGCATTTACAGATAAAGGTAAATTCTGCACAGTCCATAATAAAATGTTTTACTGTGTATGTCTCCTGGCATCTTTCAGAAGGAATGAATGTGTGATGTTGGTATGATCAATTCTGATTCTTGCTAAGACTAATTCTTCTCTTCAGGAAAGACGAGTGTAATGGTGTCTTATCCCAAGTGTAGGTTTGATTTTGTACAATTTATTATTTGGGTAAATATTCCATAACTCTTATCACTTATTTAAGATATATGTATCAATAGCCATTTTGAGATCCATGTGAGGAATTTGTTTTTGATATGTTCATTTTTAGTGATTCTTTTGCTACCATATCTACCTTTCCATTTCCTTGGATGAATATATGGCTAGGTGTCCAGCAGATGGGGAAAGAAAATGTGGCTTGTGGGGCACAATCCGTTGGGTGAAGTATACTTGGATGAGTTATACCATGGAATTTACTAAACAGCGCTATATCGAGTCTAGTTAGTTACCTCTTCATTACCGAGGCCCAGTGGTTATAACACTTGCGTTGTATCATAAGTCCAGATTTGATTCTCAGTAGTGAATGTGCACTGCTGAGGAGTTCCAAAATAGGACAAAACTGCCTTCCACTGCTTTCTGTTGGGGATTCTTCTAGACTCAATGAATTACTTTAATATGATTATTCAAATCCACCTAAAAATTTCTATTATATATATATATATATGTATGTATGTATGTATGTATGTAGGTGTATGTGTGTGTACTAATTTTTTTTAAAGTATCAGATTTAATTTTTGTTTTATCTAAATATCTCTTAAATACAACTGTAGCTTTTTTTCAAAAAATACTTGATCTTCAAAATTAGAGTGAGTATTATACACAGGGCAACTTATATTCTTAACAGTATTTATTTTCTTAAATGTTCCCCTTACTGGGTAAAGTGAATAATTTTGAAAGCAAAAGCTAACAGTTGAAACTGACCATGTATCAGGAAATAACAGCTCCACCTCCTCATTTGTGCCAACTTTAATTGTGGTTGTCTTCTTTTGCTTACTTCCTGCAGATTTCTTCTTACTGTTAGAATTTTTATTAATCTCAGGATTTGATTGCATCTTGGCTGGTACGGACGGAGGAATAACACGTTTCTGAAACATTAATAATGTGCATTGAATTTAATGTTTTTAGTAATGTTATACAAGTATTTTCCCCACCTGTAAGAAATTTGCAAAATAGCTCAGAACAAAGAAAGACTTTAATTGGAGAATCTTTCAAGTTATAGAATAAAGCACCAAATTTATTCAAGTAAATTCTTATAGACAAATAGTTTACTACCTCATATTCCCAATTGTTAAGGTCATCATGTGTCAAGGTTCCTCTTTAATTTTACTCATGAATAAAAATAAATAGTCACCAAATTAGTTAGAAATAATCTGATTTCAAAATAGAATTTTTAATCACTTGCATGAAATTTAAAAACTAGATAATGTGATGCATTCTTCACACTATATTTTCATGAGGTTAATATAATACAATCAAAATAGATAACTAGAAAGAAACAAAAAGAAATTGATGATTGCTTCTCATGGTACAAGACCATTCGTTTTGAAAGCTTTACCTTGAGCCAGGATGGAGCAGAAGGATGACTGGCATTATCTTTAGGAGCAATCATTTCCTGTATGCAAGCCAGGGTGGCATGGGGGAAATCATCAGGTAACTTTTTTGTCAACTGCACCGACTATTAAAAGTAAAATAGTTTGGAAACATCAAATTAGTTTCAAATTTATAAAATCAAAGTTAAATTATTTCAATGTGAAGCAAGGAATTTTCAAATCTGACCCAAACTGAAAACAAAAAAGAATTACTGCAAGAGATGCACAAAGCTTTAACTAGTTTTAAATTATATTCTTATGTATATTGATTGAAAATCAATACACATAAAATAATTATTTTGGTCTTCAATTTCTGTTAACCCTGTCAGACCTGAAGAGATTTTTTAATTGCTAAATTCCAAGAGGAGTGACCAAAATTTTGAAAAACTTGGCTATGTGATATTAGTGCAATTAAAATGATACATCTCAAAAGCTGTTGAAAATCAATACAACCTAATTTTATATGAAGCTATAAATTGATTTCTCTTTCAAATGATACCAAACTTAGCCCCCTTGCTATTATTGTTTATGAGATATTGTTGGTTCCAATCTAGACTAGGAATGACTGCAAAACACTTTCCCCCACTCCCCCAATTTATAAGCACACAAATGCATGCTCGGATTTCTTCATGGCCAATAAAATAGACCAGTTCTCAGTTTCATACGACTCAGTCCTGGTCTGTCTTGTCTTGAAGTTAGAACACTACATTTGCTTATCCAAATTTACTCATGTGTCAACCCCCAATTCAGAGTTTATGAACTTTTTTGCCATATGACTGTTGCTTTGCCTCATTATTTTTAATTTGCCTTGCATATATTGTTTGCTTGCTTTATATTATTTTTTTTTCCCCTGTTCCTTTTCTTTTCTCTTGTTGTTTATTACAAACTTTGTCCATCTTGTTTGTTGGGCAGTTCTGCTATTTATTTACAATTAGCCATGGCCACTCACTCTACAGATATGGCTTTTGAAATCTACAACTTTAATAAAATTTAGTTGATCATGTGACAAGTGTTAGTGCTGTGTATTTAAATACAATGCTACCAACAAATTGCGAGCACGTTCGGGTTCTCCTGGACTGTGAGCATGAGGAACTTGTGGGTGCATCTGGCCTCAAAGGTTTAAAACATTACAGATTAAAATGAAGGAAAAAAATATTGTTTAATATAACTTTGGGTGAATAAATAAAGAAAGAAAGAATACTAAATCTGTGTCAAATTATGAGTGGATAAAAAGAGCATAGAGACATCTGAAGTTTAAGGACCTGCAGAAAAGAAACGGATAAAAACACTTCCCAAATAATTGTTGCATAGCTGGTCGGGATGGTCTCATCTCGTCTTCTCTTAACCGGCAATTGCTAATTGTTTTGATTCAGCAATGAAAGACTTCAAACACAGAGAATTTTGACTTAACTTTTTTTATCACTCATGTTGACATATACATTATCTAAATATCCAGTGGGGAGCAGTTTCGGATATGAAAGAGAACACATCTATATCACTTGACAGGTAAGAAGCAACTCACTGAAACCATTCTCCTATCTTTCCCATGCTAGTTCAGCCAATCAAAATCGACTTCCTATCATGGGTTACATCTGACCCTAAATATCAACCTCTGAAAGTCAGAGCTGACATACACTTCCCCAAAAATAATAGTCTGCAAAACTATATTTTAAGACAATAAGCAACCAAGAAAGATTTTCACTTGTAAAATAAGTGATAAATCATTAAGAAAAATTATGACTTGGTAACTTTTTCTTCTCAGCAGTAAACAAACAACTGTAGAAAAGGAAAGCAATTCTGGTAATGTTGAGATCATCAATAGATACTCCCAGTTTTCCAAGATTGGCATGTAACCATAAACCCATTCAAATCGCATATAAACATTAAGTCAATTTTTATAAACATGACACAATCAGAAAGAATTACAATTTTTTTTTTCTTTTAAATATAAGAATCCTTTTTGTCCAATATATACAAATGAAGATAGTTGAGTTTCTCCAATTGTCAAGAATGAAAAATCTGAAAATTCAATTGAAATAGAATTTCAGTGTTAGCGCATTTGAAAGATTTACAGAAATTCAACTTATTATTTAAATTAAATAAAACTCTCTGTCCTGATTGCATCAATTATAGAATATATTTAAATATAGCAAAAACTCTCTGTCCTGATTGCATCAATTATAGAATATATTTAAATATAGCAAACAAAAACTGTCTGGGCTAAAATATTTTTCCATTAATGTATATACCTGCTTTTATTATGAAATTTCAGTTAATTATTGCTTGACTGTGAATAAGATTTACATGTTTTAAAATCTAATTCTGTGGAGAATTATCACTTTCATTTTTTTTAAATAAATAAAAACAATAAAATAAAAACAGTCATGCTTAGGTTGAAATTTACACTAATTCAGGAAATGTCAAACTGCAAAATAGAATACAACACTAATTTGTTTACTAACTATTCAGTTTTATTTTTTAAATTATACATGTAGGAAAAAAACAAACTATTTGCACTAAATTTTCATTTACAAGAATCTAACTGAATTTTTAGAAATGTTAACTGTTTTAAAGTTTATGTTAAACCTTCAGCCCTTAATTCCACCTGAAATGTTAATTATTAAGTGTTGTAATGATCAAAAAAGGTAAGGGTTCCTCAACAATCATTATCCACATTAACAAAATTTTGTCTTTGTTAAAAACATCAATTTAGTACATACAAAGACTGAAATTACACAATAACCAGAAAATTTTCTCTTTGACATTTGCAACTTGTCAGTATAAATAAAATAACTGTTGGCGGATTCAAGCCATTTTAAATAATTATCCTCTAATGAGACATTTGTAATTTTATATCCACTTTAACAGCCATATTATAGAAACATTGTGTTAAGCAATTTCATCATTTTCCACCTGTAAAATGTCAGTCAGAATAACTAAGCAAAAATTTTAAAATTGAGGTTTACAAGAAAGAATATAATCATTTTTACAAATATCAGACAGAACTGGCTGCTGAGAATTTGTGAAGAATACCTTTCACCAGCAGACATGGGATCAAAACTGAAACCTCTCCATTTCTAGTCCACTATCTCACCATTAAGCTTAATCCAGACTGAAATACTAATAAACTAATAAATTTAAACCGTATGAAGTACTGACCTTGACAGGATTGTCTTTGGCCCTTTTTGAACGCAAATTCTTGATACGGGTCCTGATCTGCTTTTCTGTTTTGCATGGTAACAAAAGTTGGCTTATACATTTGCACATCATGTAGGAAGGAAAATGACGGAATTGTTCAAAACCTAATCCCAACAAACTGAAAAGAAACAACAAAAAGTCATTTATTTATAACAATTCACTAAAAAAAGTAATGAAGCTGCATACATGTCATATCATTTGAAGAGCACAAGCAGAAATAACTTGTCATTGACCTTTACTGGTTCTTAATGAAAAATAGTCCCATATCTGAATATATCACACAAGTAACTGCCTATGATAAAGCAGATGCTACACAAGACTCAAAGCCTTATTTGCCCTGGCTTGGAAATAAGAGATTTTTATCTAGATTATCAGAAGCATTTCTATTACTTTGGAATATTAGAAATATTTATTTATTAAAACAAAGTTTAATATATACTTCTTTACAAGAGTTTCTAAAAATCTGTATTTAATATCACATTTATTTTTTTTGAAGAAATTTATAATTAAATCAGGATTTTTTCTTATTTTATTATTATTAAGAAATGTATAATTACTACTGGATTTTATTTTTATAATTGATACTGGATTTTATGGTAGGCATTAATGGGTTAAAAGCAAGTTTCTATGATTGGGTAAAGTAACTGATTGAAAAGACAAAGCCCAGCTATGAAACTTGCAAACCTATCTATGCATAATTAATCAGAAAATGTCTTGCATATGACAGGTTATGGATAATCCCTTTTCAACAATCATTTTCTGCATAAAAAAAATCTATACATTTCTTTGTTGATCTCCCAAAAATTTCCCCAGTTTTGAAGCGAACTTAACCTTAATAAAGTATGAAATGTGTCTATAAGTGCAAACATTTAGTCTACTTCTAGGGATGACCTCATAACTTTGAATTTCTCGTAATTACTCTCACAGTTTCTATAGAAAAAGATTTTTATAAGGAAATGGAAAATGTATGTAGGATTTCTTCATTTTTAAAATGCAAGTTTTGGCTTTTTAAACAACTAAAAATACTGATAAACAAACATTTTTTCTACAAAACATGCAACAAACGAAGTACCAGAAAACCAAGACTTAAAAACCTATAAATTATTATCTATAACTTTGTAAACAGCAGTCACAACACATTCAACATCAAATTTGAACATTCAAATCACTTTGTACACTTGCTGTTGCTAACCATTAGCTCACCAAATGTAATCCATGAGAATGAAGAAAACAGCTTCCTTGTGTTAACAACAAGCATCCAAGTGATTCAAGTTTTCATACAAAAATTAATGACATCTTTATTATTAAGAGAAGAAAGAAAATATCCAAAAGTGACTTGTTACTTACTAGTCTTGTGAGGGAAAGAATGTACACTTGTCTTTTGACCACTTTTTAGTTATCATCCTCATTGTAGGAAGAAGTTGAGGGTACAAGAAACAGGAGTTATTGCTGAGGAGATTTTGTAAAGAAACTGTAAACTCTAAAGGAGAAATAAAAAGAAAGAAATTACTTTTGCTGAAAATGCCATACTCTTTCTTAAAAAAAGCATATATATATATATATAATTGCTATCAATATTTTACTTTTCTAAATAAGAAAATTCTCAGTGCTTAGGAGCAAAAATTTGTCCAAAAATGAATTAGATTAAAACAGTTTATTAATTGGAGTAATGTGATTATCCTTATTTGCTTAAGCTAAAATCAATTTATTTTACATTTTTATTAACATTTAGTACTCTGCATATTTATAAATATTAGGTCCCCATTTACTGTATATAGAATCACCTCAAAATATAGCTTTATATATTAGTTCTATATATTTGAAATTGCAGTAGCCTGGCTGTCAATTTCAGTCAGGATTGTTTTAGGTGTTGCCATAGAAGGATATGACTTCACAACCAAGAAATTCAAATTCAACTTGCATCGACAGGATTAACATTTTGCTTGGTGAAAATAGTCATCTTCAAAATGCTAAAGGTTAATTGATGAGTGATTGATTTTTCATAAGCAGATAATATTTCATGTTGACCTTTGAGTAATTCCAAGATTTATTCAAACAGCTGAACTAAACCGTTGTGTTGTTGATGTTGTTCCCACAAATATTTTGACCAATCAAGTCTACAGTCTTCTTCAGGTGTATAATCCAGAAGGAAAGAGGTTTTTTTTAAGCATCTTAAAGATTATTGACTTATACAATTAAAAAAGCCTGAAGAATGGGTCAGCCAAAATATCATGCCATTATCAATAACACAAAATGAGTTTCATTATTGCTTCTTTAATATTGACATTCATGTTCAAAGGCCTTTTTTCTCCGATATGTCTGCATTTCTAATATACCTTGATATCAGGTAGTCGATCAACATGTTTATAACAATTCAGTATATGGGGGTGGGCTGAAATGTTCATAGGTTGACTATGAAAGAATGATGCTAGAGCTGTGAAATCTTACATGTATTAATTTCAACTCATCTTATTAATAACTGAATTGTTTCTTTCTAGTTAAACTGACATCTCTGCCTGTCAAAAAAAATCATCAACAGTAGATATCACATCACTGCAATACTGATTCCTAGCTAAGTTTTTTTAATATTGGGGAACAGATAATAGTCAAATCAGGAGAATGGGAATGGGGGGGGGCTACCAGTTCAAACCCACAGTCACACTACTGCATAAATGTCTGTTTCTGGCTCAAAGTGGTGAACCCAATACTTATCCTGGGTTAGAAAATGTTCAAGGAAACCAGCTAGTCCTGCCTCAAACAATCTGATCATGTGCCAGAAGATGTGGCATTCACCGAACAGAAATCACCTGTCATTCATCACCATTGTGGTGGACATGATGTCTTCCTTGGTGGTAGCAGTTGCAGGATGTTCAGACATTGGGTTATCTTCAAGACTCTCCCTTCTCTTCCTAAATTCACCTGTCCACTTTCACACTATTGATAAAGCTGGAGAGTGATCCCCTAATGTAGCAACCATGTCAACATGAATGTCCTTGTGAGCTAAACCCTTTCTATGCAGATACTTGATAATACCACATTGCCAAATTTTTTCCATTTTCAAGTCACTACTAGTTACTTTTGAAGTTTTCTCTGAACAGTCAGATGTCAGTTTACCTGGAAAGAAACACAGTTATTAATAAGAAGAGTTTATGAATTAATGCATGCAAGATTTCACAGCCCTAGTATCACTTAGACTATGAATTTTTCATCCCACTCTCATACAATAAGAAAATGTACAAATTGTTGTTACTTCTAAGATATTTTACTGCAAATTAAAATTGGTCAAAATCATATCTATTAATAATGTATCAAATATTTACACAGACTAACATCTGTAATGCATAAATGAAAACATAATTACAGTAAAAAAAAAAAAAAGTCATGAAAGGTTTACTGAAACACGTCAGTCTACATTTAATGCTGTCTAAGCAGGTTACCAAAATGTACAACAGTCAAAGACAAAAAGTATCTAACAAAAGAATATTAATCCTTTTGCTTTCATTCTGATGACAAAATCTCGAATCAAATCACATCTTACCTTTGGAGTTTTTCTTTTTAGCAAAGGTTTCATCTTTATGAGCCTCTATCAATTGCAAAGAATCATCCAAGTTGCATACTCTGAACACAGATCTTTCCCCAGCCAAACTATTCTTACTAAAACGATGCATTTCATTCTGTAAAAGCAAAGATCAAATTCATGGAGACTTTCTCCTACTGACTCACAATAACAATTATTCTGGAACAAAGGGAGACTAATCTGCCCCAGTAATATGTGAAGTACAAACTGAATTGATTATCTTTGATAATTAAGTTTACACACCAAATAACAAAATTCATCCTAATCTACAATCATTGTCATTTTTATATATTTATCTCTCATGTGAAAAAAAATTAAAATTATCTCAAGTATTTCTATACTGAATTTTACTTTTAACTTATTATATATATATATATATATATATATATATATATATATATATATATATTTTTAAATTGGACATAGTCCGACAATTTATTTAAAATTTCTCGGACATTCAGGCCGGTAAATGTTATTTAATACTGTTTATTATAAAACAGAGCATTTGCTTAAATACTTGTATCTATAAAAAGAACGTTAAACATATTATAAATGTCTTTAAATAAATTATATATATATATATATATATAAGTTTGTTTCACTTAACTCATGTTTATTTTGGAGTTTCATGGCTCTAGATATAACCACTCGTTGGAAAATGTTAAAGAGTTTAACTGTTTCAACGATTGGTTATACCTATATAGCCCCAAAACTGTGAAGTAAACATTAGTTAAGTCAAAAGAAATACTTTTTCATCTTAATTCTATCTCTATCATCAATATTGAGCACTACCACAAAACCTGCTTACCTTAAATGCCTCTTTATCGGCAAACCATCGAAAAAGCAGCAATTTTGGCTTCAAAAGCAGTATTTCAAATTAACACATACACACACATATATATATAATAGGCTATTAAAACTTGTTAAAAATCGCGGCATAATGGCAATTACGTTTCAACACTATAAAAGTGTCTCATAAATATAATGAAATGGACTAAGTCCAACAATTATTTAATATATTTTCTGTTTACATGTTATTTTTGTAGATACAAATATTTAAGTAAATACTGTTTGTAATAAACAGCATTAACTACATTCACCAGCTTGAATATCAGAGAAATTCCATAAAATTATAAAAAAGAACAGTTACTTAAATATTTGTATCTACAAAAATAACGTATAAACCAAATATTCGCTTGAAATGAAACAGGACTAGGGACTTTAATTTAATTCTATAATTGAATTTGAAGTTTTTAGTTTCTGTAGTGATGGAAGCATATTTTTAAATTAGTAAATTTATATATATATATATATATATATATATATATATATATATATATATTACTCAAAAAGCATTTAGGCTCAGCTATCCAACTAAAGTTACTTTATTTAAATTAGTCATAAAAATGCATCAAATTATGCCTTACTGATTAATCAATATTCAACTCTCCAGATTATAAATTGTAAACAGTTTTGAAAGTTCTGTTATTTCTGAGAGAGAGACATAAATATTAAAAAAATGTTTTCAACCAGAATATTTTACACTTATTAGTTTAAATTTAGTTATATTTTTAGCTAATATTTTATATAAAAAAATGAATTTTCAAATTTAGTTGACAAATAAGTATGATGCTTGGATACTCTCAGTAGTTTGACTCTAACCAGGAGATAATAGTTTATTAAATGATTAACCTTTGGCAACAAAATAAAAAGAAAAAATAAATTTTCCACTTACTAGCAATTGGAGAGCATTTGAATGTTCAGCAATATATTCTTCTTGATTCTGGGTCAACAAAAGCATTTGCGTTAAAAGTTGAACATGCTGCAAGAAAAGTTATAAATGCAATTTTAGTAAAGAAATTTTTCAATTTAAAAATTAAAAATTGTAAAAAAATAAGCACTTGCACATTGATTTTAAGCAAGTAGATGTATGTGTGCATGGAAAAAAATTTGTAGAGGTAGTCTCATTTTTCACAACCAACTAATTTGAATGCTGTCAACAATTTTTGGTCAAATTAATGAATTAGATGTTTATCATTAAAATGAGAGGAAAGCAGCATTAAACTTACATAGAAAAAAAAAATGACTTTTCTGTAACCAGTTTCTGATCATCAAGAAATAAAAAAAATTGTTTTCTTCTCTTCTTGTTGACTAAGCAGAAGATATTCTTAAATGATCTACAGATTGCATTACAAGCAACGGAAACAGATTCCAAAAATGGTCATCAAGAATGAAATGTTTGTTCTCATTATAATAATTTAATAACAAATAATCTACATGAACCCAACTTTCTAGTTCAATCTTAGATGATTTCTTGTTAGTTTCTGTCCAACTTCAGGAGACAAGATGAGTTTAAAAGTTTTGTCTGAAGAAAAGTATTTAACTCAACCCCAGTAAACACAATGAAATAATCCCTTAACAGAAATTGCGCTGACACGGATAAGGCAAGAACAAATAATTACGATTTATATATTTGCTACAGTGTAAGACACGTTAAATCATAAATAAACCTGAAAAAAAAAAAAATTACATCTATCATGTGTTCCTGTCTACCTGCTATACCTGCTGGAATGGAAGAGACTGAGAACAAACTTCATGTGGAAAAGGTGGAAATAGAAAAAATTAAAATTGTTTTTGCGAATATGGAAGGAATAATTTGTAAAATATAAGATTTTAAATCAATCATTTTGAGAAGATTTTTTTTTTTGTTCTTAGGCTTGTTCAATGCTAGGTTTTAATCAGCATCCACTTAAATCATCTTATGTGCAAATGATATAGTGTTGTTGGATTGATGACTTGTCATCTGACATGACATTACACACACACAGCTTGTATTGCTCGGGTCATACAAGTTAATAATTTAGGAGAAAAGAGTAGCATAGTGGGGGGGGGGGATACAAATTGCCTTTCAGTCTCATTTTAACACTCAGAAAATACGTAAAAGAAATCAAAAAAGGTACCAGAGAGAAAGAGAATTAATATTAAAATTTTCAAGCCAACCCTGTCTAAATTTGACTGCTAACGTCACATGCTAGTTTACCTGTTTAATTTGTTCTCTGATGATAGCCTCTTGGTCAGTGGTGACCATTATATTCAAATTGGATGGTTGACCACTTGCACTGAAGTCCACACTAAAAATACAAGAGCAAAAAGTCAGTGACATCAAGTAAAACTTTTCAAATTAGTTAATATTTGACTCCACATTTATTCTTATACATCAGTTAAAGCATCCCCACTGGAGCTGCTTAAATTCCCCACTGGGTAATTTGACAACTGACTGGCCTTAAACTACATTTTTAACAAAATTATTTGACAGAATGCTAAAATCAAACAATTGATAGGTGCTATCAAAGTTGAATGGATTTATGCACACAATAAACAGCCATTAAGGAACTGAAATAACAATTTTACAATTAGTGTTACTCACACCACCAGAAAGACAGCAATTGTAGGAAAGTTTTAATATTGAGATGCACTGAAGAAAAGTTTTGAAACAGTGTATAGAGATACAATGAAACAGATGCAGAACTCACAACTAAATTGGAGGCCAATGAACCATTTAATAAATCTGCTCCCTTACGACTATATTTATTAAAATGATTTTTTTCTTATATTCCATCTATTGTATAACAAACATAATAATCACATGTATTTCATTATATTGCATAATGACTTTTCAGAATTCACAATTTAAGTAAAAGCAACTGAAGTGTTTATACAATTCATTCCCTTATTAGGTTTCTTGTAATAATTTGTTTTTAAAGAGACTGCCTTCGTGGTCTTTACTTTTGATATCCGTCTACTAAAAATGAGAAAAGTCCCTCAATCCATGAGGATTGCAGATCTCCAAAATCACAACTTAAACAGAAGCAAGAGATGAACAGTTTAATCAATTAATTCCTTAGTCACTACATTTTCTTTGTGAAAATTTTGTTTTGAAAAGGACTGCATTGGTTGTCTTTCTTTACAGTGTTTATTTTAAGGTCGTTTTTATTTTTTGTTCTGCCGAGCAGAATTAGGTACAGAAATTCATGTTTGATAAATAGACACCAACACGAGAAAATTATTGACTTTGCAACTTGTCAATAGAATTGCATGCAGTGAGAGACAAAAGACAACAGTAATTATTATATAATGTTGATGACAACAATATGATGACATTCCACAAACTTTTGTTTGTTTTTTAATTAAAGAATAATCTTAGAAGTATTTAGAAGTATTAAGAATGAGAGTCTTTTTTCAATCAATTTTTCAAGTTTGAAAAAATTTTTGTAAAATTAATGTACAGAGTGGTCCGAAAGTCTTGTCATCCCCTTACCTACCTTCCAAACTGCCATCTGAAATAAAAAATTATGCAACAAAACTTCCAGACTACCCTGTACTTTTCCTTATGACTAGTTTGCCGTTAAAGCAATGAAAGCCATTAACAGATTTACCCAGAATTCATTAACAAATGCATTTCTACTTACTTCATTAAAGGGCCAGGCTGGATAACAGTCTCCTCTTCCTCTTCATTGCCCTCATCATTGAACAATTCATCCAATAAACTGTAAAGTTCCTTTTCTGGAAATAATTTGTACTTTGGTGTTATCAACATTTCCTCAGTGTACAAAATTAAAAATGTACTTAAAAAAAGTAAGATTATTTGTTATATCTCCCCAGCATAAAAACAGCCAATCATAGATGGAAAGACATGAAAGCAATGAAATACTTACTCGTTACGCGTACCATCCTATCATCACGGAAATCCTCATCATCTAGGCACTCTTGCTCAGCTTCAGCTAAGTAGTTATACTCTGGATCATTAGCTTCATCATCAAGAGTTTCAGGTGTGTCTTCCACATCTGAATTAAGAAAATAATACCATTTCCTTCAATATATCTTATACATACATACACGCAGAAAGCTAGAGACAGACATATGTAGATAGAGCTAGATAAAAAAGCTAAGGAAACTGGGCTGAAGCTGTCAGAGATAAAGACAACAAAAAAACTACAAAAGAACCTACTTCAATTTAATAAAATAGAAATTGCTCAATAATCTAGAAATTAGTATCAGGATTTTGTTAGATTTCTTGTTGTGTTGGTTTTGATATGCAATTTAATTTAACTATTATCAGATAAATGACACGTTAATAATACAGGGTGTCCATAAAGTTTGTGTGTACTTTAAAAAATTTATAACTTTATCTGTATTTGCGATGGAAATAATTTGTAAAAAGGATTAGAAAGAAGTAAATCTATATTTTTTAAGGTTTTATTGAAATTTTATTTAAGTTTCCACGTGTCCTCCATCATTAGCAATACAAAGGGTAATACGATTTTGCAGTTCACGGAAAACATTTGCCAGCTGATTTACAATAATGCCTGAAATAACATTAGTTATTTTAGCTATACTTAAAACTAGGCACATTAAACTTTATAACATTTTTTACAGATTATTTCTATTGCAAATTTCTATTGGATATTAAAAAGAAAAGTTGTACTGTCAATACAAACGAAATAATGTCTACTATTCCTTCCTTCAGTGTCATGATGCACACTTGGGCAATCATGGCTCTTTTTGATTCATGACTGACTTAGCAGAAGAATTCCTGCAGTAAGCTGCCATTAATTTCTGTGATAGACTGGTTGACAACCAAGGCTATAGGATCCAGTCTATCCTGTTTATTTAACACAGACATAAATGTCTACTAGAGAAAGAGTATTAAAGTGCCAATTAAGACTTACATTCACTTTTTGTTAAGGACTTCAAGAAATCTTGCCAGTCTTTATCATTACATTCTGTGTCATACATATCCTCTGTAATATCTGGAGCAACAAAACTTGCTTCCAGTTCCATCAAAGACATGTCATGTAAAGGTAATTTTGAGCGAGTGCGTCGTGCTATCGTCTCCTCTGTTTCATCATCCTGAAAATATAAGCAAATGATAAACAATGTACTTAGAGATTTCAAGAGAAGAAAAAAAAAACATGTAAAAATTATTTTTCTGCCTTCTCAAAGAATGGCATTGTCTCAGTCAATGAATACATCTTTATACCAATATTAAATTTTTTTTTCAAAATGACAGTTTTAAAATTTGTTACAAAACAGTAAAAACATTCATTGTTGGTAATTTTATTTAGGACAACTTCCACCTCAGATTATTTTTTTCAATTTATTATAAACAGCTTACACAAGATATTATTATAAGCAATCATAAACAGATTAGTTCAGTTAATAAACTGTAATCTATTAAAAAATCTTTTTCTATCTGAATTTCTGGAATGAGGAATTATTATTAATTACACGTGGACTATTGTCCTCTTCTTTTTGTTATGATATTTCAACTATTGTACCCTTTATCATGTGCTTGTCAATCTGGTAATAGGGAATTAAGAACTGAACAGGGATAGATTGTTTGCATTCCGTTGACCATGTTTACGGATATCTAATCCAGTTTTTATTTAGTACTGCTAAGTCATTGCTCATCCAGTTTACACTGAGTCCAAGAACACACTTACTGGTCCAGGGATTGAACTCAAAATTACTATATCAACAAATTCAGAATACAACAGTTGAATCTACTACACTCTTGTCCTCTGGGACAATCCCAAGTGGAGAACTGAAATCATTATGTAGCCAGTCTGCGGATGAGTGCTGCTGCTGCTGCTACTTGACACACGTGACTGCACTAGCCAAAACTTCTCTTTTCTACTGTGGCTGTGCCTTACTATCATTTCTTTCTTTCTTAACAGCTCCCATCTCATATTTATTTCTATGCTTGACTTACTAAGTGGGTCTCCATTGCCTAGCATATACACCCATTCTTTCAGACATCTGACTCTCATATTCCTGGAACTTTTTGAAGTTCACAATGATATTACAACTATTTCTTGTAGAGTCATATTTGCTCACACCAAGTCGATAAACTATAAACATAGAAATCATTGTTATTTATAATCATCATAACTGACAATACAAGTAATGATAATGATAATAGTAATAAATCAATAAAAGAAAACAGTAAGATGCTAACTCACCTTCTTCTCATCGTCATCTTCAGTTAAGGACATATTTTGTTCTTCTGTCACTTGTGAAACTGGAGATTTTACTAAATGTGAATTGGATGGTGAACAGAGAAGAGAAGAACTGACACTCTCAATATCATCATCACTTTCAACCTAAAAAACAAATTGACAAAGCAAAAAATGTGTTATACATCAGAACAAAAATGAGAAAGTGTTTAGGGAAAAAGAAAAGATTCCCCTCTATTTAATAACCAGTCTTTGTTGACAATGTTGGTTTTGCTTGAATAAAATACTAAAATAATTACTTCACTCTGTTAACAAGACAGACCAATGAAAATGTTTGAACTTTCATTTTGAAAAACTGAACAATCAATTCAAACTAAGCAATACAAGTTCTATTTTGCATTAACAATGTTTTCATTAAAAAAATTAGCTGTCACTCTCAAGTAAATATCATACTGTTAACATTTTTCTAGTTTATACTCCTAATATTACTAACTCAGTTATCAAACTCTTTCAAGCAATTTTTATTCTGACAAATTAGATACTGAAAAATACTAAGTGTCAAAAGTCACCTCCAAAACTCAATTTTATATCAAAGAATTTTATTTTATACATAAATGCATTGGTTTGTAAAATTTGATTATTGTAAGATTTGCTGTATTTTTTTATTAGCTTTTTTCTTTAAATCCATAAACAGTTCCAGCAAATTCAAAATTTTATTCCATTAAAGGAAGAGAAATTGAGAGGGAAAAAACCTTAAGCTCATCTGATTTATCAAGAAAATTATTTATCTCCAATCATCACAACAAAGAAAGGCATGAACTGTGAAACTGTTCATATTTACCTCAGCAGTAACATCTTTCTCTGGATTATAATCAGCGTCATCCTCATCTTCATTAAATGGAATATCCAAAATGCTGACCTTACTCTCAGATTTTGACTTTGTGGAAGACAATAGCCATGGTGTCAAACACTACAACAAATCAAGTTTCATTAATAAAAATAATAAAAGAATAAAATACAGTTTTTCATCCTTCACAGTTGAAAAGAAATTTCAATACTTTTCTAATCTAGAACTTTTTGCATGTGTGCAATAAAACCTCCAAATCTACAAGGACTTTTCTCATTAAAGTTTTATATATATGCTAAAATTTGTTATGCTTCTTTGATTTAAAAGATTTTCATATAGAGTCTGAATAATACATAATTAAAAAATGCTATTTTTAACATGATATTCAAAGAAACCTGTAATAGATATTAGATACTGCTCTGAAAGTTAAAAAAAATAATAAAAGTCCATTTTATAATAATAAGAATAGTAATATTAACTGTTTCCTTATAAGGAAACATTTGGCATTTGTTAACCAAGCAGCCAATGCGACTTCAGATTGAAATTTATAAAATCTTTCTATTAAAACATTTTTCAGGAAAATAAATTTCTCAAGTCCACTGTTATAACTCATTCCCATATTGATGGGGGTTTCCTTCCAAACATTTTATTTCAAGTCATATCATTACTTCCTCTTTGAGTTACATGTGATATATCCATTTTATTTGTTGTTGAAAGTCCTTAATGAGTTCAAATAAGCCTTTCTCTTCTCTTCTAGAATCTTATGTTTCCTTTTCCACATATAATCCACATTCAATTCAATCAGCATACCAAAAAGAAGTTGATAAAACTTATACATAATCAACTCAGTTCTATGTTTTTTGTTAGTTTAGTAAATTATATTATTTAGATTTTTGTATATAGCTTTAATGCTTTCCATGGTAATACTTAAATAAAGGCATCTTTCAAATGGCAGCAAATTAGTTTTTAAAAATTCAATGTTAAAGGACAATGATAGAAAAATCAAAAGAAAATCCTGTGATATCCACCATCTTTGTGAATCAACGTGGGCACATTAAACTTACATCAGATTTTTCCAAAACTTCTTTGATTTTTGATCTTGTCATTTTTGGTTCATAAACAGCTTCTGAAAGTTCTCCTTCAACCTCACCTGCACATTTCAGAGTATTATTCATCATGGCAACAACATGTTCATTTGTAATGACAGTCTGAAATAGAAAAAGAAATCAAGGGTTACAAATCTTTATACTGAATAAAGTATTCTGACCAACAGAAAGAAACATGAACATCTAAATTAGAAATAGAATACATTCATCTTTATTTTTTACTGACAGATCAGCTTTTTTGTTAAAAGTATTAGTTCATTTTAATGGCCTATCAAAAACTGATTTTCCAGATTCATGGGTCCCAAAAGACTTATCAAATGAACAATTACACTTGATTTATTCAATAGAACATTTGACACATCATTCCACCTTCAGCAACTTCTTTTAGTGATTCGACTGGATTGATATGGTTGGTTTTTACAATTTATGCTAACACTCTTAGGAAATAGGTGATAGTATTAAATACTAAAAAAAAAAAAAAAAAATGGACATAAAATAACAAGCTGTAAATATATTAGCAGCATGTATAGCTGCCACATCAAGTGCCAGTGGCAAGATTTTCAAGTACCGTCTTGTAATTAGAGGATTACAAAGAAATGCCAAAATATCTATAAAGTCATAAAGATCTTGGATAATTATATGCTATCCATCTTGGCTCAGAAACAGCTAAACCTGCTTTTATATAGACACAAATGATTCCCTGTTTTAGATTACCTACATAACAGTGACACACAGATGCCACTTACGATAGACTCTTTTAAATGGTCTTGAAGCTTCATCTCTAATATTTTTAATTTTGTCCATTAGAAAAAAAGAAAAAAAAATTTTTTAAAAATCAATGACAGAAAACATCAAAGAACTTACATGAAGAATGCTTTTTACATTCATAACACTTAAATTATTCTTCCGGGCATTCTCTTCCAATCTTCTGTCCATCTCAAACTCAAAATCAGAACTAGAATCAATTTGCAAATCTATGTCTGAGGAATCAGTAGAATCCGATAATGGAGGTTCACTTCTTTTTTCTAACTTCTCAGGTCGTTTATATTTTTTTGTTCTGAAACAAAATAGAGGAATAAAACAATCACAGATCAACAGACATTTTATGAACAATTTTATTTTTTCAAGATAAAAGTAGATAAGAAATGCAAAGCTTAATTTTTTCATTAATATTTCTTTCTGGTTAATTTCAATTGATTTTCATCCCAACGACTCAGATCACCATCCCACTAACTTTGAGAAAGAACATGAATCAGAAACAACAAATAATCATGCATCCATTTTACCTGAAAGCTTTTCCTAACTCCTGAGCTACAAGAGCCCTATGACTGAGAGAAGATCAAATCTAATTCTATGAACATATTCTTTACTTCTCACAAATTGCTCGGCCTCACCATTCCTTTTGTATAATAATCCAGAACATATACTGGGGAGAAAACTGCCTGCATACAGATAAAAAATGAATTCAGGAAATATACAAAAATGGAAAAGGGTGTAAAACAAGGATGTGTCTTCTCACTGCACTTATTCAAACTATATGTTGAGGCGATTCTGAGAGAATTAGGTCCTACTAGTATTCATTATTGGTAGCCACAATCTTAACAACATAAGATGACACAGTTTTGATAGGAGACAGAGGAAGGAAAGCAAGAAGAGAGGATTAGACATCAATTCTAAAAAGACAGAATATATGGTTATCAGCAAAAGCAACAGCCCAACATGCAAATTACAAACTGGAGATACCAAAATCAAACAAATACAACAATTTAAATATCTGGGAAGTGTTTTAACAGAAAATGGAAAGTGCAACATTGAAACTTGAAGGCGTGTTGGGATAGCAAAAGATGCAGTCCAAAAAGTAAACGAAGTATTAAGAAACAGGAAAATTTTGTGAGAAACAATGAAAAAAACAATGAGCTGTTATGTAATATCACTCCTCCTATATGGCAGTGAAAGTTGGACAATCTCCTCCCAAATGTAGAAGAGACTTGAAGCAACACAAATGTGGTTCTACAGGAGGAGGCTGAGAATACCATGGATTGAACATGTGAGCAACAATGAAGTTTTAGAGAAAATAGAAACAAAAAGGACATTTATACTGAACATCAGAAAGAAACAGTTGAAATTTCTAGGGTACATAACAAGGAAAGATGTCTGCTGGAAAAATTGGTTGCTAACCATGGCTACAGAGCACAATCTACTCTGCTTTATACCCATAGCTGGAGGAAAGAAGAGATGGATTCATAACCTTTCCAAGAGTATTGGTGTGAATGTAACTAATTTGAGCAGAATTTGAACTCAGCTCACTGATTATGAGGCACTAACCATGATACTACATCACTGGAAATAAGTGTGTTCTGTGGCATAGAAAATAAGAATAATGAAAAAACAACTTACCCAATTTTCTTTTTCTTGAGCATATTTCTGATGAACATTCCTTTACGTTTTCTATCCAAACGTTTCTCTTTGTCTGATTTATGAATCTGGGTTGCTAATTTCCCACTTTCTGCATTAAGAAAATTGAGCTCTTCACTGATGAACTGAAAATCTGGCTGTGTCTGCAAAGTCTCATCACTGCCGGCCTTGACAATATGGCTGGGTTTGGTCTCAGCAGCCACACAATGTTTGTTCGGAGATGTTAACGTGAAATCTTTTAATATTGCATGCTGCTTTCTAATAGTTGACATGGTTCGGTGCTTGGTTACTCTGGCAGATGCAGGAAGACTAAGAGGAAGACTACATTTTCTTTTGCCTGCACAAATAGTTTTTGTTGTGGAGCAAGTATACTTTCCTTTAACACCCGTAATTTTAGCCAAATCGGAATACTTGTCCTTTTCAACACCTGACAGTTTTTTGTCTGCTTCATTAACTGACTCTTTGCAAGGAGATATTAAACTAGACAGGCAGTTTGACTTTGCTTTTAGTAATTCAGGTTCGCTGACATTTTTGACAATGTTTGCAGGTTTGTTTTCAGATTCGATGCTGCACTTGCTTTTTAATTTTCCCTTAATTTTAATAAACTTGCTGCTGCTGCTGCTGCTTCTCTTTGCTTGGCTTTCAGAATTTAATACCTTAGCTGACTTTTCTTTGTGCTTATCTCCTCTTTTCATCTCTTTATGATTGTTCTTTGCTGAAATATTTCTTTCAGCAAAAATCCTCTCTTTCTTACAACTTCGGTTCAAGACAGAGAAGCTATATTCACTGTCCCTTTTCTCCCCACCACCTGCTTCTGGTGGCTGCTCATTGCAGCCGCCTGCACTCAATCTCTCAACATGCTTACTCTCAGTGCTGGACTTTTTACTAAGTCCAATCTCATCTTCCTCTTCAGTGCTACCCATGCTGCCCAAATGGATAACTTTTTCATATGCCTGTTTTTCACAAATTATTCTGTTTTGCTTTTGTAGTTTCAATTTCTCTTTCTGAAGGGATTCATGAATTCCAATAACATCTTTACTTATTTTATACAAGAGGCTTGTGTTTTTCTCAACTTCCATCTCACTCAAAACCTTGCCCTTAAATCCTACATCTTTCTCACTACTTTTTGTTTTCAACCTTTTGTTTACTACAAATTTACTTAGCTTTTGCACCTGCATTTCATCAGTTCTTTTTTGCGAATCATCATGAAAAAATTAAAATGAGAAAAAAAAAAAAAATCAAGTCATGATGGCAGGTAGCATTTGAGAAAAGATTTCCATCAGAATCAAGAGTTCCTTCAACCAAGTCTCATTCATTGTGAAGTTATTAAATTATCCAAAACAGTCCAGGAATTTCAATGAATGAGAATTTAGCAGAATGTGCAGTATTATGTTTCCTGTCTGATGATCAATAATTGTTATCTGTGCAAAGAAAAAAATATTTAAATAAATTACACATTATGAAACAAAGGAATAATGATTAGTGAATATTAAAATAAATAAAAAAAAATTCATTTCAAGAAAAGAAAATACAAACGAAAATCTCGTTTTTCAATAATCATTCAAAAAAGAAATGATTAAAAAAATGAAAAAATCATATTGAAAATCCCCCCCCACCTCCTTCTAAACTAAATTTTGGAAATCATTCATTACCGATAATCAGGAAAAAAAAATCAACGAAGTCAAAATAAATAAAGGGCAAAGGCGGATCTTGGACGATTCTGTTTATAATACATTCAAATTATTAACAAGTTAAAGTATCGAAAAAGAAACATTTTATTTATGAAAAAAAATTATTCATTTTTAATTCTTTACAGCCTCCAAAATGAAACCAAAAAAGTAGTTAACTATGTTGGTGTTTAGTTTATGCAACACAACACCAAATAAATCAACGAACACGTTCTTCATTTTTATATTCACAATATAACAGCACAAAAGTCGGATACTTTAAATATCAAGCGGAAATTTCAAAATAGGCCCATAAAGCTTCATACGATTTTTAGTCCCTTACAACATGGAGAATAAAAAGAGAGAGAGAGCACTTCAAACGATCAGATACCGAATATGCTTTAAAAACTAAATAAACAAACTGGTTCTTTGTGCAATATTTTGCTCAATGCGTAGCCTTAATCTTTATTGAAAATAAAATAGCTCATCATAACCATTAAATATTTTTGACCGATTGAGCAATGTAAAATCCATATAAAGTTACGATCATTGTACTGAAGAAAACGTCACGTAGCACCGAGATCATTTTATATACAAAGAAGCTTAGAGAACGATGACCTATACATTTCGCCTTTAAAACTGTGTTCTTTGCACCGGACTTTTCATTTTCAGACGTAAATTACGTTCAGATCATTTCCAATATAATTCTATTTGTTTGGATATATTATTGTCGCTATCGTGTATTATTACAATGAATGAGAATATTTATCTAAATAGTAGTCAAACACCACGACCCAATCCTAATTCCAATCCTAAGCAAGTTTCCTAAGTGTCTTTCGACAAAAAGTAGCAAGTAACAAACTATATCTTAAAAACTAAACTTCGATACATCTTTATCTAGGTAAAAAAAAAAAACACAAAAAAAACGAATTTCTTACATCACAAAAAAGGAAAAATCAGGATTTAATAGAGTCGCTATTGAGTAAAAGGCTTCCCCTTCTTATACCCTGACGAATCATAGTTTGACAGGAAAATGAAAGGGTATCATCAACAATACACACACGAAATGCCTAGGTTAATCTATTTGCAAAGAATAAGAAATGAAAGTTAATGATCAGAACAAGACAGTCACCTCACCTCAAAGCATTTGCCTTAATCGATGTGATTTTAGAATGTCCGTAATAGTCTAGGGATACAAAAAAACAAAGAATTCTCAGCTTTCTAAATTGTCCACCATTTTTTCTGTTATTCCACTGCCGCCACTGATTCAAAACGAGGCTGGGTAAACATCCCGGTGAAAATCGGTGAAATTTATTGCTATGTCCTTTATATAAATATATTCCGAGCAATTGTTATCGTTCTTTTTTATTTTTAACTCGCAATGTTCGCTTTTTTATTTTTATAATTACTTATTTTCTACTTAATAAAATTCTATTCAAAATATATCAAGTCACCAAAATTACTTTTAAAATATTCTGATGTACTGTTAATTAAAATATCAGCTATTAAATTTTTAAAATGCATAATATAAAATATAAAGAAAATTTTTTGTTATTCGTAAAAAAAAACCTTCAAGAAAAAACAGTCACAGGCTCACAGGTGTGTAACTGTACACAAATAAGACTAAGTGAAACATCAATGAAATTTAAAGTAATCTGAACATGAAATAAAGAGGAATGGTTGGCAAACAGGTGTTTTCTTGTCTTTTATTATGTATCTTTAGAATGAGAGTCCTTTATTTACGCAGGAGGCGATGTCGGGGTGGGGTTCACGTACGGTAAATAATTTAACTCCCACGTTGCTTAAAAAAAGTAAGTAAAATCTACAGGAATTATTATCCAACAACAATATCTTGAAATTAGGGGGGGGGGGGGATCAAGGAGAAACTTTTTTTTTTTAGTTCTTTTCATTGCACCAAAATATAAACTTAAAGAAGCGACACCAAAAGGAATGTGATGACGTGATAATTTGCTCAATAAAAACTAAAAAGGAAGCACTTTGATTTTACAAGAATAATCATTATTATTATTTTTAATAAACAATAGAATTAATTTCATCTAACTATAACAATAAACTTGTTGCAATTAACAAGATTATACTACACAGTAGAAATGAAATAAATAAATTTATCCCCCCCCCAAAAAAAAAACAAATCCTAGAACGAATAGAGGCAAAAAGGTGAAGAACTACAAGTGCGAATGCATGACATCAGCGCATACGTCACTGTATTCTTCTTGGGGCTGTTTCTTTATAAAAGGACCTAAAAATGGTGACCTTTATTATGGGGTGTTACCAGACATTTGTGTATATTGAGACAATATCTTTTGAGAGCTTCATTTTAGTTTTAAAAGTGCGATAATACAAAAAAACATTCATGTGGAAATGACTATATATGAGTATGAAATGAATTAATTCTTAAAATGTAAAAACTCAACATTCTTTAACGAATATAACACTGCTACAAATACACTGTATTGTATTTTGTTGAAATAAAAAGTATTTTCATTTATCGGAGAAAAAATATAATTAAGAAAAAAACAACAACACTGATCCTGTGAAATTAATCGGCTACGCAAAAAAAGTCTTTTTCTGTCATCAGATGAAAAACCATTAGGAAAACAGAATTATGGCCCTTTATCACTGTGGCTGCCATTTTGAATAATAATTTAACCCAGGGTTTTCAGGACCGAATTGTACGAATAATGTCCTTTCATTCATATTTACACATCATGCAAGAAATTATCTAGTAGGCCAAAATTAACTATTGAATAAGTGAAACACATTTCAATGTCAATGTGATTTAGTTTCACAATAGAAATTATTAATAAGCTATGGCTAATATTAAATGGCATTTTCAGTAATAGTATTATATTAGTCATCCATCTGTAAGAAGGGGGGAGCGTCATCAAAACAATAATTAATTTTTACACACTTCACATTCCTAATGGCTTTTTTAAGTTTAGTTGACATATAGGTTTTTCAAGGCCTTCAAAAGGACATTATGATAACGCCGAAGTAAAAAAAAAAAAAGAGAGAGAGAGCACACGTCAAATGAAACGAATCATGCATGTAGATTGGTGCGGGTGGGGAAGTCACGTGACTATCTTCCAACTTTAGCAAGGTCTTGCGTTTGTTGCTACTTCAAGTCACTTGACATTGATTTTTCACTGACATTGGTTTTCTCACTTTTATTAAGCAGCTTGTTCTTTAAATCTTCAATTCACTTTAAATGTCATGACTTTTTTTAACACAGACAAACAAAAATGTCAAATGAATGTATCAAGTTTGTTTACCCCCACCTCCAAAAAAAAAAAAGAAACTTCATATTCTGCATATCACATTGGCAATAAGGTTAACATCGTCAAAGAAAAGAGACTTCAAAAAAAGAAGAGTAATAATCTTAGGAAGAAGAATGATAAAATAAAAAAAGAACTTCGATGAGATATTTTTATCAAATCATGTAATGATCGCAAAACATCGAGACAGAATTATTTTTTTCGAGTAACAAATGAGCATCGTTTTACGATTAAATAACAAATAGTTGCTTTTGTCTTTCTATGACTTAATAAATATCGCTGTTCTCCGACTTGTCAAATCCCGCCATTGTTTTTATCACTCCTCGCAGATCTTGCAAGGTGTCTTTGATGGAAGCATTGGGCCTTCAAAGGAATGGATAAAATTATTTTCTATTGCATTTGTAAATATCAATTAAAAAAATATGGAAAGTTAATAGAAATGCATCTGTAGAGGAAAACATGAGGGTATCTGATGGGAGTTAACATGGCATTTTTCATTTTTTTTTTAATATAAATTAACACCGCCATCTTTAGAAGAGTATATGTTCATTATGGGTTATCGTTCTTGCGCAGATATTGAATTTCTCAAAGAATTTATTTGGAAAGAAACCTCATATTATTCGGATAGTGTAGTAGACATGTACAAATGTGCACACACATATAGGGGAGAGGTCTAATGAATTTCTCTTCTATCATAACAAAAAAAATGGAACAATCATCGGATTCTATTCAAAAACAGAAAACTATATATATAAATGAATATATATATATTATATTTATATATATATATATATTTATATATATATATATATAAATATATATAAATATATACAATGAATACATATATAAATAAATATATATATAAATATATATATAAAAAAATTATATAAATATATATAATATATACACAAATATATGTATAAAGACATTTAAATATATATAAATTAAATATATAAACAAATATACATATATAAATTATAAATATATACATATATATATATACACACACACACGTATATAAATATACGTATATATACACACACGTATATAAATATACGTATATATGTATATAAATATACATATATACACACATATGTATATAAATAGGTTGAACAAGTGTATTGAAATAACAGATATATACAAAGTAAGAATGTTATTAGTCAGTAGATAGAAGTGTCCGTCCCATCTGCCAGGTTACACTGCGTCTCGACGATATTTATTCTGAATCATACAGAACTGTGACACAAGGCCGCGGGGAAAGGGGTATTTGGGCTGGTCTTCATTAACTATCCTAGTCCTAGTTAATCAGATTCGTGACCCATTCGTTCATTACAATTTGATCATTCACCAAAAGAAATTGTCTATCACTTCTCGATCCTGCATTCACCAAATTACCGCATATTAACACGGGGGCCTACAAAAACACACCATGAGATAAAATTTTCAAAAATCTAATGAAAAGTTCAAAATGACTTTATTTTTTTATTTATTTATTTTTTAATTTTTTTGCTTTTTGGGTTTTTTACAAAAATATATAAAAATTTAATGATTCCCGTAATGATGAGGAGGGAAAAATAACCCCGAAAACAAACTAAAATTTAACACAAAGATAAAATCAAAATAAATGTTAGTAGGACCCGTCCACCCCTCAAAATAATAAGAGTGGCCGCTGTATTTTGTCGATAGACAGAATCAAGTCGCACACTCACTAATGGAATGGGGAGGGAAAAATAAATGTCGGAATGGGAAAAATCAAAGGCTGACCCAGCCGAGATGCAAAAGGGAACAAAAACAAACTGGGCGATTAGGAATCTCGACATGGTCATAACAAAAAAGAGAGCCGGGAACAGGCTGGAAACAACACTTATTCATATTTACTAGGAAAACAAAATAGTGACTAACTTAAGCAGGGAAGGGTTCACAGGAAACCGCCCCGTTGCACTTAAAGGGACTTAAAAGAGAAAATCAAGGCTAGCCTCGTCCTCACGAACCAGACTCGCCCCAGTCACCCACCTTTCGCTGAAATCTGCCGAAATCAAACGCTTTCGATCAGATCTGATTTTCACCCAAAGCTGATGCTTAAAGAAAACAACCAGATTCTGATGCGAATAACGTTCATCCCGCAAGATTTCCTCCTTTCGCGTCGTCCACACCACCATTTTTGCCACGACTAGCAACGTCAAAAACACCATCCGTTTTACACCGAAGAACGGGGGCGACACATTGTCAAACGCGTACGATCGTACACGAGCCGATCGGGAGCGATACGAACCGTCAACTTGCCGACATTCTCCCAGAAAGGGCGCACCTGAGGACAATGGTAGAAGGTGTGCGAAGCTGTTTCCTCTAAGCCAAGGTCACACCGATGACAGTCTGGCAAATCTGCCTCGCTCCATCTGAAGAGTACGTCATTGAGAGGTAGCACGTTCCGAATCAATTGCCAACTAAGCGAAAACTCAGAGTTGCTGAGATAATCCGCCGCTTTCACCCAAGACCAAAAGGAGCGCAACTCTGATGCCGACAAGCCGAGCCGGTCACACAGTGGATCCTTCGCGACCCCCTCCACTAATTCATGATACAATAGTCTCCGACGCCGAGAAAGGTCACTGGACCGAGGAATGACTTTCAAGGCCGACCGACACTTGCTGAGGAAACTCGACAACCTTCCACGACCACGACGGCGCTCACCCCAAGAAATGAGGGGGTGATGGTAAGGCTAGGGAAGGCGTCCCTAACACTCGATGCCAAAATCGAGTCGTCCGTCAAAACGCGGCGAGGGAAAGCCAACCTTGATGCATGGCGATGACTCACCAGGTGTGGCAATCCCAGCCCCTCATGACACAGAAGCTGGTAACAGGCTTCTTTGCGGACCCAGTGTTTGTGACCACCCCACAAGAGGCTGGTCAACAAACGCTCGATCGCCTCCATACGTTTCCAGCAAAGAGGAAGTAAAGCCAAGAGGTAAAGGATGAGGGGCAAGACGTAAGTAGCACACGCCTCAGCCCTACCCTTTAAGGACAACCCCTTTCAAAGCCAAGTCTGAACCGACGCTCCGACCTTTGCCTATACTTCTGACACTCCAAGGATGCGGATGGGTCCATCAGTCCAGCCAAAGGGCCCGGAAGTGCGACCCCCTTCCAGGCACCTACCCGCAAACCGGAAGACTTGTTGCGGTTAATCTTGGCCCCCGTCACCTTCTCGTACTGTTCAAGCGCCTTCTGCACCACCTTAATGTCGCTGCGGCACGACACGAAGATGGATACGCCATCGGCATACACAGAAACCCTACCTCGAGCACTACCAGGGAAAACGGCGTTTCCGCATAGTTCCGGACTGTACGCCCTGTCCCTCAGCCGGCGAAGGAAGGGCTCCAACACCAAAGCGTAAAGTAGGAGTGACAGTGGGCACCCCTGTCGGACCGACCGAGTCAGTGCAAAAGCGCTAGACTGCCTTCCGTTCACCTGTACCACAGCACTGGGGGGAGCGATACAAGAGGCTAATCCACCTGTAGAAGTCGAGTTCGAATCCAGTGGCCTTCAGGACAGCAGCCAGGTACTGATGGTCAACTCTGTAAGATTCCTTGGACTGATCCAAATTGATCAGCGCGGCTCGCTTGTCGTCTTTTACACTCTCTATGATCGTACGGATCACATGCAGGTTGTTTTAAATTGTTCGTCCCCTCACAGCACAAGTCTGCTCAGGTCCCAACAAGCTCGCGACAACTGACTGAAACCTCTCCGTCAGGATTTTAGCCAAAAACTTTAACTCTGTGTTTAGCAGAGTTATGGGCCTGTAATCATCTAAATCCCACCCAACACCCATGCCCTTTTTCAACAGCGTCATCACACCCCTGGAAATCCGGTTGGGCATAGACCCCTGCCGGAACCAGTTGTTGAACACCGCTATCAAAATTGGTACAAAGATGTGCGACAGACTCAAGTACATTTAGTAGGGCAGACCATCAAGTCCCGGAGACTTGCCTCTGCCGACCTTCTTCAATGCCAAGTAGACTTCGCCCTCCATGATCTCACCCTCGCAGCTAGCCGCTTCAGTCGGCGAAAGCCGAGAAAACTCAACCAAATAGTTGCGAAACTCCTCACCACTGAGACCAGGCTCCTCGGTAAAAACGGCTCTCGAAATGCCGCCGAAACGCCTCGCACATGTCCTTGGTTGACCTCAGAGAGCGCCCCTCTGGGGTAATGACCTTGCGAATGTATCGATCGGAACTTCGACGGATCTCTTCCTTGCGCAATTCCTCGCTAGACATCTTGTTTAACCTATGTCTAACTACCTGACCCTGGTAGCGCTTGCTAGCCTCACGCTTCAGGGCCTGCCTAGCTACGGCTATCTCTTTAAGCATCAGCTTTGGGTGAAAATCAGATCTGATCGAAAGCGTTTGATTTCGGCAGATTTCAGCGAAAGGTGGTGACTGGGGCGAGTCTGGTTCGTGAGGACGAGGCTAGCCTTGATTTTCTCTTTTAAGTCCCTTTAAGTGCAACGGGGCGGTTTCCTGTGAACCCTTCCCTGCTTAAGTTAGTCACTATTTTGTTTTCCTAGTAAATATGAATAAGTGTTGTTTCCAGCCTGTTCCCGGCTCTCTTTTTTGTTATGACCATGTCGAGATTCCTAATCGCCCAGTTTGTTTTTGTTCCCTTTTGCATCTCGGCTGGGTCAGCCTTTGATTTTTCCCATTCCGACATTTATTTTTCCCTCCCCATTCCATTAGTGAGTGTGCGACTTGATTCTGTCTATCGACAAAATACAGCGGCCACTCTTATTATTTTGAGGGGTGGACGGGTCCTACTAACATTTGTTTTGATTTTATCTTTGTGTTAAATTTTAGTTTGTTTTCGGGGTTATTTTTCCCTTCCCATCATTACGGGAATCATTAAATTTTTATATATTTTTGTAAAAAAACCCAAAAAGCAAAAAAATTAAAAATTAAAAAATAAATAAATAAAAAAATAAAGTCATTTTGAACTTTTCATTAGATTTTTGAAAATTTTATCTCATGGTGTGTTTTTGTAGGCCCCCGTGTTAATATGCGGTAATTTGGTGAATGCAGGATCGAGAAGTGATAGGGAATCCCCCAAGCCACCGCCCGGGACAGACTAACCTCTAGAGACTTCACCATTTTAGCCTTATCTAGAGCGAGCCGTTGGCTATATTCAGTGGTGAAGGACCTAATCCTATCTTTATGCCTTTCCCACCACCTACTCACAATAACCGCCCCCACTAATTCCCGATGCACTAGTCTAGTCAACTGTTGCTGAAAGTCCCGCCTGTCCAGTAAGGACAGATTGAACTTCCAGTGTCCAGCCCTTCTAGGCCTAGCACCTAACACCATCCGGGCACAGACGAGTCTATGATCCGAATAGTCTAACCGGTGGAACATGGGACAATCTAGTAAATCTAGATCGACCCTTCTCACTAACATTCTGTCCAGGTAGCTGGCTACCTGGAGAGACGGCCAACTACGAGCCCACGTCCACATTTCCTCCCTCGGATGATCGAAAGTCGCCGATCAGATCAACCAGGCTACGATCGCCCGATGCCTTCCCGCTAGCACCCCGCCCCCTATCTATCTTGGGGTCCAGGACAGCATTCCAGTCCCCCCATTAAGACTAAGCGCAACGAATCAACCAGGAACGGCCCCAGCTGGCGGAAAAAGTCGACACGCTCCACCTGGTCGTTGGGCGCATAAACCGCAACGACCCGAAACGAACCACTGCTCACGGCAATATCATTCATGATCAACCGGCCCCCCTGCGTCGACGTGAACGAGGTTCACCCTCGCAACGTTTAACTAAGAAGGAAAAACCTCTGGCCAGCTGAGCCCCGTATGCTGAATAGACAACAAAGTCGCTAGACAGCACACGAGCATCAACGTCGCAAACAAAGTGCGTTTCCTGAATCGCAGCTACATCTACGCCAAATGACAAGAAATCACGAAGAAGACGGGCAGCCTTACCCCGATCTCTCAAGCCCCTTACATTCAGGCTGGCTAGCTTGATAGACATGATTTAAGCCTGCGTCCCTTAAACACAGACTGGACCCCGGCGGATTGTCCCAGACTTCCTGTGTCTATATCGGACGTAATTCGTCCTTCCAAGACAATGCCGCCGACGCGTCTAGAGTAGGTTAATTTTAGCGTCCTATATAAACAGGGATGGGGAATAACTGGGTCCCTCCCTGCGCACATTTGCGACATTTTTCGTAGCTCCGGAGAGCCTAGTTGCACCATTTTTATATTAAGGAACGCGTTCTTGGCCTCCGCCAATTGATCCCAAAATTGCAGATCCCCCCCACCCCGTGTGACTGATGAAAGTCGTCACACCAGGTGCTTTTGGAAAGTTTCGCGGGTCCTCCGTTGACTTGCCGTCCACAGAGGTACATTTAAGAAGAGGTCTTAGAAGGGCTTTCTTTTGCACTCAGAGGTCCCTTTTCAGGACCCTTCTATCCATCTGGCAACTAACCACCCACTTAGGGAAAGTTTTCTTTTTCTTGGGAGGGTTTTTTATTTTTTCCACTGAAGCGGGGGTTACTATGGGGGAGGGAGGTTGCAAAACTTTAGTGGGGGAAGTGGGGAGGCTCATAGTCCTATTTTTTCCAGTGTCTTTTCCCTTACTTGGCGAGGCGGGAACCGAATGGGACCTGGAGTAATCTCTAAATCTTTCTACCCTGCTACGATCAGACTTTTTCTTTTTTCAGAACATTCTCCTCTTCCTTCTCCTCATCGTCCCTCCCCCTTTTCAAAGAAGAAGATCTAGGTGGAGACATGACCTCCACCTCCATAACTATATCCAGTAGCTGGTGCTCAATCTGCATTTGTACATCTTCCTCTAGTTGTTGCTGGTATTGTTGTTGTTCCAGTGGCTGTGCCTTTTGCTGCTGCGTCTGTTGGCACTGCTGTACCTATTGGTGTTGCTATGTATCTTCATACTACTGTTGGGCCTGTTGCTGCACCTGTTGTTGTTGTTGCTGCATCTGTTGCTGAGAAGGCTTCTGCTTCGGGCTTTATTCTTTACGCCCCGGTGAGACTTCTTACTGGGGAGATGGAGGAGGAGTTGCTGCCTTGCGTCCCTTCCTGGTCACCTGCCGCCACTCACTGGCATTCTTAGGGGTCTGAACCACAGCTTCCTTTACTGCTGCCTGTTGTTGGACTGTTGGCTGTTGGACAGTTGGTTCTTGGACAGTTGGTTCTTGGACTGTTGGCTGTAGACTGTTGCTCAGTTGGTGGTGCTGGGTTCTTTCCAGGGCATTCCTTGGACATATGCCCCCAGCCTCACAAGACCAACAATGGGGCCGCCGTCCTTGCACAACTACAAATATTTTTCTTCCACCGCAAGTCACGATATCGGGAATGTCATTGAAAGTTTTCCTAGTTAGAATCACATGTACGATAACATCCTCTGTGGATATGCCTGTTTTGCCATTCGCCGGCGTGACATCAGCAACCTGTCCATATAGGGCAAAAAAGGCTCCCAAATGACCCTCAGATATATCCATGGGCACCCCATGGAACGTAATCTTAGTCTTGCGGGTGCCAATGTACTCTGTTTTTAGTCTCACTGATTTCGTAGTGAGAATTCTCCCAGCTAGTATTTTGGCTTCGTCCGCCATTGTATATCTGAAATGGTGTTGGATCTTTTGGCCAGAATTTTCGGGGCTATGTTGAGGGTTTTAAGTGCTTCCTCCATTATTTCCCGGCTGACTCCTGTCAGCTTCCGGGACTTAACATCTGAAGTTAGCAGCGAGGTAGTTCTAGTAGTCACTGCTTCCAAAACAGATGATATTGATAGTAATTCATTACCGTCAATAAATTCTTTGTATTTTTCTGAGGGCCTCGTAATACTCCGGACCATTCTTTGCTTTTCCTGACGCCCATTCGCTTGGAGAAGCTGGCGCTGATTTCTCTGGGCTGGGGGGGGGGGGAGATTCCTCCATAATGCTTGCGAGGAGGGCTCCCACGACAAAACACGTAAAAATCCGCTAAAACAATATTTTTAAACAAAACCAATATGTACTAAAATAAACTGTTCTTCCAAAAAACAAAAACTGACAAAAAGAGTCATTTACTATTGCAATGTTTAAAAATAGGTCTCACGTGCAAGACGAGATCTGGACTGTCGACACTGCGTCTCGACCGTTAGATTTAAAAGCCCCCTCCCCCAAGGGATGTATGTGGCACAACGCCGAGTTTACCGTGGGTTTTCCGAGGACGTAGGCTCGGCCAAAGATATTCCCTTAGAACCCGCATAAACGGGTTCAGGATCTGTCTACCAACCCGGACGAAACTTTACCCTTCGGCAAAGCTTCGTCCGGGTTCCTCTCTGCCAAATCAGAGAGTTCGACAGAAGTCGCACACAGTCAGAGACTGCGTGTCGAGTGCCTTCCTAGGAAGTCTCTCAGGTAGTATTTATGAAGGAGGAAGAGTTCATTCTAATGTAGATAGGTCACCATAACACCCGCCTTCTAAAATCTTAACTCCGCAGGAGTCTAAAGAAAATAATTTTTTTTTCCTTTTTTATATTCAAGTTCCGAGGCTGAATATGTAGCTATAAAAAGGTTCCACAAAAATTAATCCTGAGTAATATTTTTATAGAACGTTTATCAACTTTTGAGTGGTTTTCCTCCCCTTGACTTGTTTAATTTATAGAGAAAACAAGCGTTTCCTTTTTTACAACTGGCTACGTATTTAAAACTTGGCTGTTCAAAGTAGATCAACTTTGAGAACTTTCTCAATACCTTTTACACTTAGGATTGACAACTATTAAATCAGTTGCTTTCCTTTTTCTCTTAGAACGGCGCAATTCGGGGGCTGCTAGAGGGGTCGATTTATCGAAAGTGTCGTATATGACATCCATAACTGTTTCCTCAGGAAGCCCGCTATCAGCCTCGTCAGTTAGGCGTTTCCTAATTTGGTCGAGATGTCTTTTATGCGTAAATTGGGGACACTTTATGATATATACCATGTTCCCAACTCTTTTTTCGATCGTACCCATCTCCCAAAATGATTTGTTTGTCTTTAAAAATTCTGAAAAAAAATTTTCTCCGGGGTTATATCGTCTTGGAGATACGATGCTTGTTCTTCCTGGCTTCGTCTGTTTCGGAAGTAATTTATCGTAAACGGACCGTATCCGACGTGCGAACATCACCTCGGCTGGAGATTGAGAAGCTGGAGTTTTGTTATTAGATGTAATTCTGTATACTTGAATTGTTGAAGGGCTTTTTCAGTTGGTGTAGCCTTAGCTTTTTTCAAATCTCTCTTCAAAGTACCCACAAATCTCTCAGCCTGTCCGTTAGACCTCGGATGGTACGGAGCGGTAGTGATGTGTTCGATCTGATATGTTTCACAAAAGTCTCTAATTTCTCCAGACGTAAACTGACTTCCATTATCGGACACTAAGGTGTCCACTACTCCGAATCTGGCGAACAGTTCATGTAGAAATTTTATGGTAATTTCTGTAGTTGTGTTTTTGTATCTGTGTACTTCGAACTACTTCGAGAAACTGTCGACTACAATGAGGCTGTAATATCCTTCTATAGGGCCCGCGAAGTCAATGTGAATTATAGACCAAGGTAGATCCGTATTTTAGCCAGGGATTGAATTTAATAGGAGGTGCCTTCGCTGTCAAGCACAACCGTTACATGATTTGACAGCGTTTTCTATATCTTTGTCCATGTTTTGCCAATAGACATAGCTACGAATCACACTTTTCATTTTAGTATTCCCTGGATGGCCAGTGTGAAAATCTTTCAAAATACGCTGTTGACGGAATCCCGACGCGTTTCCTGTATAGTAACACCTTGTCGCATATAGAGAAAATGTCCGTAGCTCGCTGGTCCTTTTAAAAAAAATTCGCTTTTGTTTGCTTGATACATTCATCGTAGAGAGCCTCTTGTCTTATTTGTTCAAGCGTCACTGGAAGTTCCTTTTATTACAAAGGGTAGTTTTTTAATTCTCTTTCAGATTGAAGGGAGACTGGCACTGTATCTTCCAGTGGTTCTTTGTACTTGGGAATTAGTCTTGACAATCCGTCTGCATGGCCGAATTTTTTTGATGGCACGTACTCCATTTTAAAGTTGTAATTTAGCAGTATTATATTCCATCTCTGCAGTCTGTATGCTGTGTGAGTAGGCAGACCTTTCTTTGAGCCAAAAATAGTGAGTAGTGGCTTATGGTCTGTCTGTAGAGTGAAATGTCGACCGTAAATATAGCGGTGGAACTTCGCGACTGCGAATATAATCCCAAGCGCCTCTTTTTAAATCTGCGAATAATTTTTTTCCACAGGAAGCAAAGCTCTCGACGCGTGATCTATCGGTTTTACTGTTCCATCAGTCATTTTGTGAAGAATGCATGCCCCTACGCCATACGAACTACGTCGCTGACAACAATGATTTCCAAGTCCAGGTCGTAATGTGTAAGAAATAAGTCTGACGTCAGTGTTTTCTTTATTTTTTTCAAATGCCTCCTGATATTCTGCTGTCCAAACCCAGGGCTTGCCTTAGTTCATTAAGGAGGGGTGCACGCAAATCATGCATATTTGGTATGAATGCCTGGAAAGGATTTGCTAGTCCAAGGAAGCTCTGCAACGAAACGATGTTATTGGGCGCCGGCATGTCTTTAATCGCGGCAGCCCGTTCAGGATTTGGTCTCCTGCCATCCTTGTCGATTATGTGTCCTAGGTATTTAATTTTTTCCATGAAAAAATCACATTTGGTCTCTTTAAGATTGAAACCGTAATCTTGAATCTTAGCAAAAACTTTGTGGACGTGATCCTTGTTCGACTACGCTTTGGTTTTTCATCAGAATGTCATCTAAATAAGCGACTGAAAAGTCAAGGCCGCTCAGCATAGTATCCATGGCTTGTTCGAAAATTGCTGGCGCTACCTTGACCCTGGACGGTAAACGTTCGAATTTATATAATCCGCGATGCGTATTTATACACAATAGCGTCGAAGTCACCTCTTCAACCGGAATTTGCAGATATGCGTCGCTACGGTCAATTTTCGAGAAAAATTTCCGCACATTGAGCTTCACAAGAATGTCTTCTGGGCCAGGAAGAGGATAATTAATCCCGTCGAAAAATCAGCGCAAACGCATATGTCTTTCGATTTCTTTTTTACATAGACCCCGCTGGTGCCGCCCATTCGCTGTAGTCTACCTTAGATAGGACACCAGTTTTTACCAATCTGTCAAGTTCCTCGTTGATTTGTTCCAACGAGGCAAAAGGCACATTTCGCTTCTTTTTGAACACTGGCTGGACGTCGTCTTGTAGTTCAATTTTTGCCATCTTCTTGGTACACCTGCCTAACACACCAGAAAAAAATCCTGGATAGGCTTCCTTCAGTTCTTTTTTCAGTTTTTCAGCTTCGGCATTCCAATTTTCAATTTTTGGCAGTATGAATTTACAGGTAAGTCTCAAAGTTGGAATTGTGTCATCCAATCAGTGCCAAATAGGTTGTTAGCATTTTTCAGGACGAACAATTTTAGTTTAAGAGGAAGCCTCGTTGAACATTATATTAGCAATCAATTCTCCCTCGAATTTAATTGTTTCCCCTGTTACTGATCTTGCAATCTTGCTAGATTTTATCATGGTTGGCTTACCCAATCTTTTTCCATGTTTGCAAGTTTATTATTGTCAAATCAGAACCCGAGTCTAGCTGAAATTCCACACTTTTGTTTACATTTTTTTACGTACACGAATTTCCTGATATTAGCACCGTCTAGTTCGTCCGACTTTGTATTTTTTATGCAGCTATTGGTTTTATTTTTTGATTAGCAATGCGAGTTTGTGTCCGACTCGGTTACATATGTAACATTTTTTTGTTCCGGAAAATACAATCCAGTGTAGGGCCCCACATCCGTAACATGGGTTAGGGGGCAAATTATTTTGCTTTTTCTTTGTTTCATTACTTTTAGAAGACTTTGTTTGTTTCTGTTTGTAGCGTACTTTTTTGACGTGAGCAATACCCGATTCTTCGATATTTTTAGAAACCTGCTTTACACTAGTGTACCTCTGACATTCTTCAGCGATCTACCGTAGAGTTATAATCGGCTCATCCTCCAATTTGTTTAGTATTCTTCGCCTGATTCCTGCATCTTTTGTTGAGACTAGTCCTTGCACGAATATCAAACATTTGAAGTTATTCGCACTTAGCTCCGTCAGTCTAAAATCATAGCAGTGCTTGTTTACTACTGACGCAAAAGTGGTGTAGTCTTCCCATTCTTTCCTAGTTAGATTAAGACATGTCTATGGACTGAAAAACTCCATGAGTAACTGCTTCGGTGAATGTCAACTCGCTAGTCTTCCGGGGCAAAATGTATTCGGTCATCCCGTAAGTTCTGTCCGAATTTTAACTTTTTGTTAAAATGAACGAAATTTAAAGAGTATTTTATAATGTCTAATGGAGCTGAACATTATTTTTATGTTTAGATGCATTTAAACTGATCACATTTTATTTCAGAGAACAATAAAATTAAATTTTGTTTGATTAAAACCCTGCTAACATGGAAGTACCCAAGAATCATTTGAGGCACATAATGCTTTATGAGTTCAAGAAAGGAAACTCAACAGCCGAAGCGGCTAGAAACATTCACTCAGTTTATGGAGAGGAATGTGTGAATGAAAGAACTTGCAGAAGATGGTTTGCAAAATTCAGAGGTGGAGATTTCACCCTTGAAGATGAAGATCGAACCGGACGTCCAGTTGAGTTTAATGAAAAGCTTCTTGAAGCAGCCCTTGAAGAAAATTCTGCTTTATCAGTTGAGGAATTGGCAGTGGTTCTCAGTTCAAACCATACAGCTGTTCATCGTCATCTTCAACAACTTGGAAAAGTTCCTAAACTTGGAAAATTGGTGCCTCATGAATTGTCTGAAAACAACCTCAAATCCCGAGTTGACATCTTCTCTTCTCTCCATTCTCGCCGACTTGTTTCATCTTTTTTGGATAGACTTGTGACTGGCGACAAAAAATGGATCTTTTATCGAAATGTTAAGCGTCGTAGACAGTGGCTTGGTAAAGGGGAAGGACCCCAGCCACAGCCGAGAAGGGAACTTCATGGGCAAAAGGTTCTTTCAATCTGGTGGGATTGCCAAGGAATAATCCACTTTGAATTCTTACCACCTAATGCAACAATTAATGCTCAAATATACTGTCAGCAATTAGAGCGTTTGAACCAAGCTTTGAGGAAAAAAAGGCCGGCTCTAGTGAATCGAAAACGGGTGATGTTTCATCAGGACAATGCGCGACCACACACAGCAAGAATCACGTCACAAAAGATCGAAGAACTTGGTTGGGAGAAAATTCCTTATCCACCTTATTCTCCCGAACTTGCTCCTTCAGACTACCATTTGTTTCGTAGCTTACAAAATCATTTGGAAGAAACAGCTTTTGTAACACAGGAAGAGGTTAAAACTGACATTTGTGAGTTCTTCGAATCAAAGCCGAAAGAATTTTACAGTAATGGAATTAGTAAGCTTGTTAATAGATGGAAGGATGTCATAGATAATCAGGGAAAATACATTGTTGATTGAATCTGTAATTAAATGTAACATTTGGTCACTTGTTTTCTTTATTCAAAATTCAGACAGAACTTATGGGATGACCTGATAGTTTACGGATTTTGTGTGCTCAGTTGTGCCAAGTTTCCTCAGAAGAAGACGTACTTTTTTCGAGTCACTCCAATTTGCACAATCTGTAGTATATAAATCTTCATATCTCCTAAAGTATGACGCAAAGGTTGTCTTCCTCGGGAGCGTATGAAAAATTCTCTATCGTTTTCCAAATGGTGTTTTGCAAAAAAGAAAATTTGTTTTCGATGGAATTAATACGGCTTGTCAGTTCTAAAACTTGATTTTGAAATTCGAGCTGTCTCTCTTGATTTTGAAGAAATAAATTTTTCCATTTTTTTCCTGTTGAGAGAGCAGTTGTTTTTGCCACTTCCCCTGCTGTTCATTCTGGTACTTTACAAGATCTAATAAAATACTTTTGAAATTTTTTCCGGTTTTACTTTTCTGGCTTTTTCAGGTGTTTTTCAAATGAAAAAACTCTGACGAAAAATTAAAATAAAAATTCTCATACATCTCGTAGAACAAATTATCCTTATCTGGAATCCGTCAATATGTCATTCATCACCTGTCAAGTGACACGAAAGTTAATGACCTGCTTTGCTTTATTTTCAAATTACATCTTTTCGGCGCAGAAGCTAAGTTAAGCTTGGTTCAAAATATTTTAAATAAACATTAAGTTAAAAAAAAAATGATAATTGATATTTAAAAGAATTTCAAACTGAGAATTTCATTTTTTTATAATATGGAAAAAAATGGTTGCCATCTGTCAATTTTGCTGACTCAAAAAAAAACAAGATTTTTAACGAAAATTTCCGACGTGCTAGGAACGATTAAAAAATGTAAGAAATACCCCCAAAATAATTTGATCTTTCCTCTTAATAATAATATAAACATTTAGACGATAAAATTTTATTTTCGTCAAGTTTAGCGTCTTTTTCATCATGCTATGCTCTTTTTTTTAGCTATCTCGTGGAGGTACATCGCTTAACTGAATGATAATCAAAATCTCCTCGCTGGACAAACGTACAACTCGTCAAAATTCAATTAATCGAAAAACTGCGTGTCGGCGGCCTTCCTAGGAAGTCTCGCAGGTAGTATTTATGAAGAAGGAAGAGTTCATTCTAATGTAGATAAGTCACCATAACAGGCCCTTCGTTACAGTTTCTGGGAGAGAACGCCTTATCTAACGTGATCAAATGTTTGAACAAGGCAAGCACGCACAAACCTTCGGTCATGATGACTTGTGACTTCATATATATATATATATATATACATACATATATATATATATGTATATATATATATATATATATGTATATATATACATATATGTATATATAAACATATATATACATATATGTATATATAAACATATATATATATACATATATATATATATACATATATATATATATACATATATATATATATATGTATATATATACATATATATATGTATATATATACATATATATATACATATATATACATATATATAGATGAACATACAGACATT